>CM032668.1:34833407-34933415 GCA_019095985.1 Streblospio benedicti | reverse complement strand
GTATTTCTTGCCCCGAAAGTGTAATACCTCATTTCTCTAGCGGTATTTGCGGTGACGGAAGTTTCTTCTAAAGTTTGGTGTAAGAGGGCTTCTTCATTCCTTTAACCGGGTCGTCAAAGTTCCCAGCCCCGCGCGTTTCGAGGGCCTTTTCTTTATGGGCTCGGCGTTTCTAGAGTTTAATAAATACTAAGAGCTTTTCTTCTTTTTTTCCAAGCGCCCCGGCTCCCCGGAGCTCTAGTCCGGGTTAATGGACGCCGTTGGGCCCATGGCTACAGAGGCTGGTTTATAAAAATACTTCGAGGGGCTTTTCTTCTTATGGCGTCAGGCTGCGGCATACTTTAATGGAATAACTTTCAGAGGGTTTCGCTCGTATTTTTAGCGAGTACCACCTGGCGTTCAACCGTCGATACTAAGAGCTCGTTCATAATCTCCGAGGCCTGATATATAGGCGATCGGCGCCCCGTTGGGCCGCAGCTTAGCGCTCAGGAGGAGGTGGTTTAGTCGCGTGCGCTAGCGACTTCGCCCGATCGGTGGCGTGATTTATGGCTTCTCACGTATAGCTCGCGTGTCGCGTGCATCGGCGACTCGACCGATCGGCGGCGTGATTTATGGCTTCTCACGTATAGCTCAGGTGCTCATCGGCTGGCGGTCGGCCTGCGTGATTAATGGCTTCTCACGTATAGGTCCGCTCGTCGGTGGCGGCCGGGACTAGTGGTTAACGGCTTCTCCGTATAGCTCCGCTTCGCGTGCCCGACTTCGGCGCGGTCGATTCCCGCTTCGGCGTGATTTATGCCTTCTCCGTATAGCTCCGCGGCCGGTGGGCGGGCGGTGGTGGTTAACGGCTTCTCACGTATAGCCCGCTTCGCGTGTCGGACTAGCGACCGGCCGATCCGCGCTTTATCCCGCTTTCGGCTACCGGCGGGCGTAAGCGCTCCGGCGACACGGGCGGTACGTCGGGCGCTCGGGCGACCCGGCTTTGCTCGAAGCGGGGTACCGTCGGGCGCTCCGGCGACCCAGGGGCTTTGCTCGTAGCGGGGCGTCCGTAGCGCTGCGACGACCGGGCTTTATCGAGCAGCGGTACCGTCGGCGCGCTCCCCGACGGGGCGGCGTGGCCGACCCGGCGACCCGGGGCTTTATCGGGCGTACCGTCGGGCGCGGCGGCTCCGACGACTTAGCGGGTAGCGCTAGGCGCCTCCGACGACCCTTTATCGGACGCGCTACCGCGATCCCGTGGCGCTCCCGGGAGCGCTCCGACCGGCGGTTTACCGTCGTACCGCTCCGGCTTCCCGCCGTCCGCGCTCCCCCGTAGGGCGCCCCCGCTCACGACGACCCCCGCCCCGCTCAGCGGCCCCGCCTTCCCCGTACCGTCTTCCGCGGGCGACCCCAACCTCGATCCCCGAGATCGATCCCAGGCCGATCGGCGCCTTCTAGCCCCGGCTGAGCAATAACCGCTTTCCCTATAGCCGCCGCCGCCGCCGCCGCCGCCGCCCCGGCTGAGAATTTCTTTGGAATGTTAATGGTAAAATTTTACCAAACATTAATATTTTTATCCTATAGCCCCTTAATTGCTTTTTTCCTTACCTCCCAAGTTATACTACTCCGGTGTGAAACCAATAGGCGGAAGGGGCGGATCATACGATCGTGCACACGGGAAGCGGGAACTGCCTATAATAACCGGACCACGGGTGAATAGACGTGCGCTTGCTGCCATCACCGGAGGAATTGCATACGTTATAAGGAGTCAAATTGTAAATGCTGACACTGGCATGTACCCAGAATACGCAGATGTGACTTTGTGAGGCGATCAGAGAAGTTCTTTACATTTTTATTTTCAAATTGTTAGCTAAACCATAGTTTTACCGAATATTCTTTTGGTTGAAGAAAAAATGTGAAAATTGAAGACAAAATTGAGAAGTTTAATCGAATGGATTATTAGGTCCTAGTGTTCCTGGTATTGAATGTTTTTAGATAACATCTTGGATGAAATAATTGTTTTGAGACAGTTGCAAATTGCAGAACAAAGAAGAATTTTCAAGCAACATACTGATCAACCTTTTGAATCAACATAGTAGTGTAAAACCTAAACAGAAGTGCGTGCAATTCATAGAGAGAGTGTGGTTGACCATATCAAAAAGGTAACTGAAGAAAAACACTTCATATCTTACAAAATAGAAAGTAGAAAGAGAAATCTATTAGCTTAATAGCCAAGTCACTACATAAGAAGAGGGTTTATTGGTGAATCTGTCAACCAATCAGGTGATGGATATCATCCGAGAGTACCTAACGTATCTACGCTCCAAAATCCTGCGCCCCAGGACATCCCGATTGTCACGGAGAGAGACACGTCCAAGGAGAGGAAGTGAGTATCACTGTGGGTTGTTTTCAGGTGTCCTTTTATTTGCTTTCTTTATTTGCTTTTCACCACCCCATAATTTTGTTCACGTATCATCATGCCATGCATTTTGCTTTATATTTGAATACAGCACTCATGCCAGGAGCCTGCCACAAACCTGCTCATGACAGTTTCCTGTTTTTATTCCTTTTTATCTGGGCGTCGGGAAACCCTCGGCTGTTGTAAGTACGGTTTGCAGCGACTAAAATATTGCAGAGTAACAGAGAACTGTAAAACCAATACCATACCCTTGCATTCAAGAATGTTGGGGTACTGTGTCAGGTGTATTTTTGTTTATTTTCTTGTTCTTTTGTGTTGTTTTGTGGGAATAGGGGTTAGCGGAGGGGTGGGGTGGGTGGGGGCTGATGCACAAAATTGCAACATCATTACGCTTTTGGTGGTGTTGATGGCGATGGCGGTGGGGAAATGTCGCCATTATTTTTCACCGAGACCATATTTTCATGAACAGACACGGGCAGATCCATGATTTTGGAAAGGCGGGGTGGGGGATGGAGCGCGCACTTAATGGATTTCACACACTGATTTTCTAATAGAAATAGTTAGGGTGCGATCGTAGTTCCTGGCTAAAAGCAGAAGGTGGCTACAAACAATTGCAATCTGGGGAAAAATAGACAAACAGTATCAGTCTTTATCATTTCTTTCTTCCACGCCGTAGCATCACAGAGCTGTTGTTGATTGAGACTGACACCACGTGGGTAAAAATCGTACTGATATATTTCTATACATGATTTTTTCTTATCTATGAACTCTGGGTAATTCTTAGACAAACAAACCAAATCACGTGACTTTTCACGTGTTTTACAGTGCATTCTGGGAATTTTTTAGACTAACATACATTTCTTTTCTAATCGTAGTTCCTGTCTAAAACCAGCAGGTGGCTACAAACATTTGCATTCTGGGGGAAAAATAGACAAACAGTATCAGTCTTTATCATTTCTTTCCGCCAAGCCGAAGCATCACAGAACTTTGGTTGATCGAGGCTGCACCACGTGCGAGTAAAAATCGTAGTAACTATTTTGAGACACCTTCGTACATCGTTGATCAACACCACCTGGGGCCGGTTGCACAAAGCCATTTTACGTTCATGGTCATGTGTTTTACGGTCGTGTCAGTATTTTTTCGTAAAATTTCAGTTGCACTAAAAAAACTACGATATCGTAGATCGTATAATTGTAGTTTTCATTCGTAAAATAATCACGAATTTCGTAAGAAAATTACCGGGCTAAAAGGTAGCGCCAGTGTCGTGGATTTGTTTTCGTTTGCGTTATGCTTGTCGTTTGTAAATGAAATATTCATAATATTGCTGTGATTGAACATTAACTTGCACAAAATGGGAGCATCTATTGAGGGGAGTATATAGCCTCGATGAAAATCCGTTCACCAACATTTTTATTCCCTAAATCACCATTTTTATGTACAGCGTTCTTATAATGCCACAGTTGAAAACATGGTGCTAGAAAAAATGATCTTACTATAGAGGTGGTCATTTTGGAGAGGTGGTGTTGTAAGATTTGCGTTGATATTGTAGTTTTCATTTGTGCATTAAGAATTATTGATTTATCTATGTATGTCGATCAGATTATTTTGATTTACTCTTTTAAATGCATTAATTCAATAGCAGACATCATAATGAGGTCGACGGTCAACACACTCCATAAAGAGACCACCTATAAATTAAGATAGCTTGGTGGTCATAATATTTGTTCTACTGTATTCTAAATGAGCTATTTGAAATAGGTTTGCGGGTATATTCTGCTCCCCCCCCCCCCAATTGGTCTCGTTTAGCACGCACGAATCATAGTCTGCATGGGTTTTGAACGTGGGATTGATAGTAAACATGCCAAAAATTCTATGAAAATAAGGTATTTTGGTGATAAAGAGGCATACACACCCTCGCTCCCCACCCATCCACCCGCCCACCCTGGATATGCATGTGGTATTGATGGAAGGTTATACTGTACACGGGATCTTTTAAAATTGAAATGAAAGCCTTTAAGAGTCGAACAAGAGAGAAACAAGTTGCTTATAAAGTCAGTTCCATTCACGGTAATGTACTACATTTTGCGATCGTAAATTCAAACGATGATACTGCTTTGACGACTACGAACATTTGGCTTTGTGCAACGCACGTAACGACCATCGTTTTCGAATCGTTACTCGTTTCGTGATCGTAAATTTTTGTTCGTATTTCGTGATTTGTTTGTGCAACCGGCCCCTGGGGTACTACGATCGTACATAAATATTTCATTGAGACAGCGATAAGAAAACTGGTGTAATGATAGAGACTAAATCAGTTTCCTCATCTTCGCCACCACACGGCCTGGTTGATCGAGACTAAATTACCTAGCGGCCAAAACGGATACTACAATCGCACCCTAACATTATGCTAATTTTCTATTTGCGAACCGGTGTATCGAGACATCGAAAAAGCTTCATGCATATGCAAAACAGCCACGTTCTTGGTTTGTTTGTCTATTTATTTCCCATGATTCCTAGCGATACGAAAACAAGTGCATGGGTTTTGTATGCGCGATTGATGGTGTACGCGTAAAAACCCTATGAAAAATGAAGTATTTCGGTTGAAAAAAAGGGGGGGGGGCGCCCCCTGGATCTGCCTATGACAGAAGCAGCTTGGGCTAATGGTATCCCCTTGTTATCACATTCACGGAATCGGGAAGATGGCAAAATTCAATCATTAAAACTACGTACCCAAACATCAATGAATCAGCATTTGAATAAACGTAATTTACACAACAATTACACCAAAACTGATTCTCATGTGTCCAATAAGTCCATTTCACACTAACCACACGTATACCACACGTATATCTATGTCCACCAAAGAGAATGCATATATAAGTGCAAATGTCTATCTAAATAGTGTCACGTGAAGTTTCGCAGCCGAAACAGTGCGAAAGTGCGGTATCATCCCTCACTTTTTATGTCCCAACAACATAACGTACACAGACTACATTTATTACACACATGGACGGGCTCCCAACATCTGGTTAATAGTACCCAGTGGCCTTTGATACTAAGCCATCTATGAAACGTGGGTAGCCTTAATCATCTAGTTCTACTCTCACTGTTATGCCAACCAGCCAGGTCTGTCGAGTATTACTTGGCATTTAAGTGAGGCTCCACACATATGGGTTTACCAAAGCATATGCATCACAACAACACATGGTATACTATATAATCTTGTGACACAGCCTCCTCTGATAGACTAAATTTACCAATTACATTTAGTTAGTGCAACACACAAAAATTACAACAAAATGCATACATATACTCATGATTTAACATAACCTACTCATACAATCAGCCGACGTTCATGGAACCCTTGATTGCCTCAATTTGAATGTGAAAAGGGTGTAATGCCATCGCCAATCTCATTATTCTATCATTCAGTAACCTGCCCTGTTCATGTATGTAAAGGGGTTGGTGGTCCGTCTGCAAAACAAATGGGTTATGGCCCAGGTACATGTAAAATTTACAAACAGCCCATACAATTGCCAAGCACTACTCTATAGTAGCATACCGACACTCACGTGGGAGTAACTTCCTACTTGCATATACTACGGGATGTTTGGGACCATTGTGACTCTGCAACAGCACTGCACCTAGAGTCATTGGCATCTGTATGAAACGAAACTGGTTTTTGCATATCGGGCAAATGCAATATGGGCTTTGATGTTAAACAATATAATTTTGTGACATACACACGTTGGTTTAAATTATTCAATGGCAAAGGTACCAAATATTGAGAGATAGATGTTGCAAGGATCCAAAAAATAATATTGGGAAGGAAATATGTAAGGGGCTTATCAGCCAGCATTATTGCTTTTCCGCAGCTGATTGGGGAGGCAGATGTTTTGGAATAAAAATAATAGCTGGCTAGGCTAGATGCCTACATCAGCTGCCAATTGAACTTGGGAATGTTCGAAATTTAATATATTCATTATGTGGACCTAACATTCTTTCCAACTTTACAGGGGAACTGAACAGGTAAACAACAATTGAATGATAAATGTTACCACATACAAGAAGGTCCAGTCTTCCTTACAACGTGAGAGCTAATTTATGACGACGACAAATATTATCCAGAACTTATAGGTAATTGATAACAGAAAGATGACCAATAGCTGCTTGTGGTATGTCTGACTTCAGCACAGCAAGCTGTTATTGAGCTAAGAAAATGTGCATGCAAAGCATATTACGATGAAGCAAGATGTAGCATCACGTAGTTTATGATTATACACATGACCTGCACATCATCCTTGAACAGTTTCAGTCACAAAGGGCAGGGTCCATTTACTTATACCCTGCTATATGAGCAATGCTTCCACTTTTCTCCGCAAATTCAAAATCGGCTGCAATGATGTCATTGCAATACAATGGTTGCATTGGATGAAATCAAACTAGCTGTGGAAATTAATAAAGCTAGGCCAAATACACAGCATTTGACCAACCCTTATGTGCAGCAGCTAATGATGTCAAGTCTGCCCGTATTGAGCTGTTTGTAAGAAAGTGACGTACACATGTAACATGGAACATATTCCACCAACTCTAGATGCATTGAAACAACATATTGCAAGAGAATCATTTCAAGGTTGAATATAACCCCACTAACTGCAACACTGTGACTATAAAGATGGGCAAGTCAATGTTGAGCCACATTTACAGTTTGTATGGCCACCCTCTATCAGATGTCCAAGGGGCCAAATATCGAGACATACACATGTAACCATCAGTAATAATCTAAAATGGGCTCCACATATACAACACACTGTTACCAAGGCATTTCAAACAGTGGGATTTCTATATAGAAATTTAAGGTCATGCCCAAAGAAACTCAAAGCTACGGCAAACCTGGCCCTAATACGTCCACTGCTTGAATATTCACGTGCAGCATGGGACCCATACCTGAAAGGAGATGTCCAAGCATTGGAAAAGATACATCGCAGAACAGCACGTTTTGTGCTGAATCAGCACAAAGGTGACCACACAATCATCACTTCAGCAGTCAAGGGGCTCGGTTGGACAGAGCTCAGTGAAAGAAGGAGGCAGGAGAGATTGACAATGATGTACAAGATTATGAATGGTCTGGTGGCCATTCCAGCGATAGACTATGTGC
Source organism: Streblospio benedicti (assembly GCA_019095985.1). Taxonomy (NCBI): domain Eukaryota; kingdom Metazoa; phylum Annelida; class Polychaeta; order Spionida; family Spionidae; genus Streblospio; species Streblospio benedicti. The sequence continues at coordinate 34,925,865 of CM032668.1, read as the reverse complement.
ATCTTTCTGATTCTTTCCTCATTGAGGACCAGATCTGCAAATTCATTGAGACTCAAAATACCCAAATTCCATACTGAGACATTGACAATTGCAAACACTCATTCTTCCCCAGCACAATAAAAGACAGGATGGAATACACTGAATGATCACATAGTTACCAGCCGAACATTGGATATAATTAAAATAGCACGAAATGTCATTGATAACTGTACCTGCACTCACTGTGCAAAACAACTTCATCCTAATTATACTCATCAATGAGTGCTAGGATTATTGTAAAGAAGAAGAAGAAGGTGCATTTTCTCGGGCTCATTGTATGAATAGAATACAAAATTTGTTATCTATGCAATGGGACTGGAAACACTCTATTGTACAATTATGGACAACTTCACCAACGGAAAGCACGTTCGAAAAGGCGTTATTATGTTATGGATGCAAAAATGATTGCAATGTAAGGTGCAAGTGTAAAAAAAGCTCAATTAAAATGCACTGCTTTGTGCTTTTGTGATGGGGAGTGCAACTCTTCACACGCTGCCTCCCGCGTAGGTGTCATAAGGCAGGCTGAAATAATTGTAGAGCACAAGCCCTACAATATATGACATATATATTGCGTGAGTGACGGCGACGTGAATAATGACCGGACTATTGGGCTATCTATTGCGTGTGACTCAAAATCAGAGCCTGAGAGAGCATGCATAGAATCATGGTTATTATATCGCGTGGGTATCACGATCCACAGTACACTAGTAACAATACACCAACTAATATACGTGTGCAATTAGTACGATGTTTATACATATCAAATGGAAGCATTTTTCGTTACTATGTTTTCTTTCTGTCCTATAAAATACTCTATATTGACACCCCCAACTTGCCCCCACACAGCCTAATCAATCCCTTATGAAAGAACACAAAACTACACAAAGAATAGTAACAATACACCAACTAATATGATGAACCAGGTGTGCAATAAATAAGATACTGACACTGATACTATTGTGAATGTCATGTGTACTCGTTAGGTCTCACTGACCCAGTGACATGTGCACGCCTCACCGTCTACACGAGTGGGTGTTGAATCACGACATCAAACACCTGAGTCAAGTCTTTGGGGGTTATAACACTGACCACCAGAGTGGCCACCACCATCACCGCCAAAAAGAGCCCAGACAGCCCAGCAGCTCTCCACAGCCAAGGTGTACAGCTTGTTGTTGTACTTGGAAATTAATGAGATTAATGAGAAGAGAGCAGGAGATTTATTTTTGAAAGAGACTTTCCTCACCAACGACAGCTGCATCTCTTTAAAGGCTCAAATATTTCGGAAAAGGCAGCCGACAACAACGTTCACGCAGAAGTTTCGTTTTTCTAGAAAATTACTTCCGCAGGCTTTGAAGCATCTGACATTCTAAAGAGCAGCCACCAGGCAGCCACCAGGGATACAACTTCTGCTTCCAACTTGTTAACCCAACAGACTTCCACAACAACCATGGGCTTCTCCAGAACTGAAGGTAAATACATGGGGCAAATCTTTGTACTGTTTTGTGTTCTTTCCTTGACGAGGGATTGATTAGGGTGGGGGTGTAAAAATAGCGTATTTCACACTCTGTGAATACCATTTCACGCACTTCAAATGAATGTTATGGCTTCAAATGATCCTTTTTGAGTTTTAAGCAGTTTCAGGAGGGACTCCTTGCTCCCCCTAAGGCATTTTCACCACAAAATTATATCACATTCATGTTTTTTTTTGCATGTCCGCAAGCTTTCCCGATTACAAAACCAATGAAATCTGGTGGTTGCGCCTCTCCCCTTTTCCTAAAACCCACACCTGCTAGTATGATAAATGCTATTCTGTCGCCCAGAGAAGTAGTAAAAGGATGAAAATGTGAAGCCTCTCATTTTTAGCTGTGCTTAATGTATGAACGCCAGTTCTATTAATACGTGGGGTTGTTAAGATTATGGCTTGCTGCTAGTCAAGTTGATGCCAATGGTTAAATGTTGAGCTGTTTTTTGTAACCAGCCGCGTTTTGCCACCGTTTGCCTATTCATTGTCACCTGCTTGGGAGACAATGCTGATTTATCTTGTGTGATTTTGTGAGAATTTGATTAAGTCAATTACTTGGTGTTATGTCACTTCTTTGACTCCTGTAATCAATGTAACTCCTGTAACTCAATACATCAAGCAGACATAAAACAAAGCACACGATATTGAGTTTATATTTAGGGATGACGTACATGTACATTTTGTCCCACTCGACAAAGGTGGAACAACGTTTAACTAAAGGGGAGAGGGGGTGGTGGTGTCGGTCAATCTTTTGTTATTCCACTTTTTGTGGGGATTTTTACACGCAATAAAAGCTTACCAGAATTCCACTATTTACTAGTTAAATGCGGCATTAAAAAGATACGCAGCAGAGTTCACACTGTGGGCGTGCAAGGGCAATCTTCAATCTTCAATCTTTATTTCAGTAACGTAAAGGGCCGATGGCCGTACAGGAAATTCTCTTTTTTATGCACTTTTTGTGACATACCATGTACATGAATTAATTATAAACAAGTGCAATAATAAAAAACAACAATCACAGTGAATTAAAAAAACAACAAAAACAAAAAAAAAAAAAACAATAACAACAACAGCAACATTTCTAATGAATACAGTACTAAACAAGGGTCCATGTATTACATACTTTCTCCCAATGTAAAGGGGTCATCCATATTACTGACTTGGCTTTAAAAATTTCAATAGATCCTGCATCTAATATTTCCATAGGAAGCATATTCCATATACGAATGGTACTACAATAAAAACTATATTTGTATGCGTCGGAGTGGAGAATTTTAACCCTATTGTATCTTACATCAGATCTGTATGACAACTGTACAGTGGATGGGAAGGAAATATTTACAAGGTTATTCTTAATCTTATAAAACATAGACAGATTATAAATTGCTCTTCTATGCTGCAAGGGCAGCCACTTAAGTTTTGTAGTAATGTTATCACTCAAGTTTGAGTTTGGTCCATAATTATAGTCATTCATCACAAAGCGAGCTGCTCTCCGCTGGACAGCCTCTAACTTGTTGATGTTCCGTGACGTGTGAGGGTTCCACGCAGGTGAGGCATATTCTAAATGGGGACGTATAATGGACTTGTATGCATTTTCTTTTATCTGTGGACTGCACATATGCAAATTTCGACGACAAAGGTTCAACAGTTTTGTGGCCTTACTGCTAATGGCATCAATGTGCTCATTGAATGACAACCTGTTATCAAGGATTACACCCAAATATTTATCAGATGTTATTTCATCTAGAGCTGAAAAGTTTCTATTTGGTGGATTAATGGTAAGTATGTTTTGGGCTGAGTGCATTATTTGATCTGAAACTTGTATGCCAGTAGACTCTGTGGTGGGGGTAGACATTAGGTACTTGTAGTTGAGCTTATGCTTGGTTTTTCTTGTTATTCTAAGGGTCTTGCATTTTTTCACATTGAAACTCATTTGCCATGTATCTGCCCAATTTTGTAATTTAAACAAATCTTCTTGTAGTATGTGGGAGTCGTTTTCGGTTTGTATCTCCCTATAAATTGCACTGTCGTCTGCGAATAGCCTAATTTTTTGAATGCAAATTTTTTCTCTATATCATTGATATATAACAAGAAGAGCAATGGCCCGAGGACAGTGCCCTGGGGAACACCAGATGTGACAGCCTGAATGTCTGATTTTGAGCCATTGACAACCACTTCATGAGTCCTTGATGACAGGAAGTTACAGATCCACTGTTGTGTGTTTTGCCTGTTATACCAGAGGCATACAATTTTTTCTTTTAAACGGCGATGTGGCACCATATCAAAAGATAATATTATATTTACTAAAATCAAGGACAATTACATCAATTTGGAATGTGACCCTTTGTTCATAACAGATGTCCATTCGTCAATGGCCTCAATATGATTTGAGTCTCTTAAATTACCGTGTTTGTTTGACATTCCTATGAGAAAACGAAACCCATGTTAAAACACACTTGTTTGACAATATTATATCCGCGGTATATGTCTCCAAATTTGCATACCAAATTGTGCATACCAAGAAAAAAAAGAAAGAATAAATACAGTTAGCAAAACAGGTTATAAACAGTAGAGCGTCCAATTACGACCGCCTCTATACAGGGACCACATCTACAACACCTCCATAGAACCACCATAAAAGACAACCTCTCTATTAAGACCACTTGAACCCAGCCAGTTTCTCGTGTGGCCTTATTAGAGAGGTTCTACTGTAAATGTCTCTAATCCCACCCTCACAGCAGCCACCCTACTCTCTCGCAGGTTACCACAGCACCCAGCTCTTCCTCCTGTCGGCCGTTGCCACCATCCTGCTCTTGGCGACCCCTGCCGCCGCCCACCCTCCGGCCGCCCCCTCCGATGCAGAGAGGATGATGATGGAGGAGGGTGTGTCGGGTGTGTTCGGCCGGAGCGCGCGCTCGCCCTCGCTGTCGGAGCCGTGGCGCACGCCGTGCGGCGACCCTCGCCACGCCGCGCCTGTGCACATTGGGCTGCAGCTGAGGCGCTATGTGGGTACGTAGCCAACAGCTGCGGTCCGACAGTTTGAATGTTGTATGTGGATACAGACGTGGTCAGACAGTTTTAATATTGTAGGTGGGGAGGTACAGATGTTGCCAGACAGTCTGAATACTGTATGTGGATACAGACCTGGTCAGACAGTTTGAATATTGTATAAGCGTACAGCTGTGGTGAAAACGGTCTGTTTTATCCACGCGTTCCTAACTGCCAATGCAAGCAAAAAAGTTGAACGTGGCTATTATTGGTACTATCACAATATCACCAGAAGTACACTTGTTTTTCCCCGTACACATGAAGCAACTCCCTCTCCCGCCGAATAAAGCTTTGATTGACAGTCCTGTTATTTTGTAAAGTTTCTCTCGGGTTAGCGGTTATACAGTATTTACTGCAATGTAGACGTTTCATAACTAGTGATAAAGGAGCCAATTGTGAGTTATTTACAACCTATTTTCATCGCTCAAAACCTGCTATATCCCATAAAAACTAAACTACAAACACTGGCGCACCAATTATGCTAAGATAAAGCGATAAAAATGTTGAAGTTCTGGAAAGCCATAGACACAGAAGCTTTTTTAATTTCTATCTCAATTCTAATTTCTTGTATAGTATTGACCACTTAGATCAAACTAAAGAACAGTCAAAACAATATTAAAACTTGTAATGATAATTCAAAGCCGACTAGCATGGTATATTATTCTTCCATGGATGAATGGATAGGGAGTTGGACTCGTGACCAGAAGGTCGTGGGTTCGATTCCCGGTCGGATCTGATGGTTGGTGTTGAGCAAACCTATCTCTAACAGGTTGCACACTGCTACCTGGTACCTACACGTTAAATAGATACAGGTCAGGCGGGTGAACGTTAATGTGAGTGATTAGCATGTCTCCACTGCTACGGTTGTGTTATGTTGGATGCTCCCCGGGGAGTTGAGAAAAAACAATGTGACAAGGATGCCAATGACCTGGTGTAGATGTAAAATTGCTGGAGCATGACAGACTGTGAATTGCGATTATAAAATGAGCACATTTACATTTTACATTCCTTATTGCAGATAACTACGAGATGCCGTCTGGCGAATCTGACCAGCTGGTGCACCTGCTCAATCTTAAGCTGCGCGACACGCTCACCATGGTGAACAGCATCAAGGCGCACGTGAGTGGCACGCACATCTCACTCGCAATACTCACAGCGCACGTGAGTGGCACGCACATCTCACTCACAATACTCACAGCGCACGTGAGTGACACGCATCTCACTCACAATACTCACAGCGCACGTGAGTGTCATGCACATCTCACTCACAATACTCAGCGCACAATACTCACAAGCTCACAGCGCACGTGAGTGGCACGCACATCTCACTCACAATACTCACAGCGCACGTGAGTGGCACGCACATCTCACTCGCAATACTCACAGCGCACGTGAGTGACACGCACATCTCACTCGCAATACTCACAGCGCGCGTGAGTGGCATTCGTGCTCAATGAAATGTCTATTGGCACACATACATCCCGGGGGCGGGTGTTTGGGGCACTTCCCTTGATATCAGACGTGGATGCCCCTGCCCCCACCTGAAAATTTTTCGGTGACCGATTTCATAGGTAACTTTCATGAAAAACTATTTCATACCTGGATATGACAAAAAATAGGTATTTCATAGCTGCCATTAGAATTACACTCCCCTAGCCAGCAGTTGAAATGAGAAAACACACACATGAAAATGGCAAATGAGAAGGGATGGGAAGAGAGGTACTTTATACATATAGCTGATGTCCTAACAGAGTTTTCATAGCTGATGGGCATCGCAAAATGCCATTTCATAGCTAGCTGCTGGACAGTAAAAAGTCGATATCCATAGCTGCTAGGTAAAGACAGGTGGGTCATTCGGGGGTTGGGGGGGGGGCATACCTGTCGACCGATTTATGGAAGTGCCCCCCACCCGCGTGGCATACACATAATAGAAACCAAATATACCTGTATGTTACATTACATTACATTACCGGTTTATATAATGTACATGTTATATACAGTGTAAGATCACACTTGAATGTCGTTGATGGCATATCGAATAAAGACTGCATTTTACCACTTTTAGATCAACTGAAGAAATATGTCATGATGTTGAGACCAATATGCACGAATTCAATGCTCGAATTTGGTGAATATTGCCCGAGCTTGGGAAGGCATTGAATTCATGCATATTGACCAAAAAACCATGACATAAATGTATATTCATTATATCATGATAAACCTTCATAAGCAGTTTTATTTGATGAAGAATGCTATAAATTGACAACAGCAAATAACACATAGCCATTAGTCTGCTCACCTGCCGCTCGGTTTGTACACATTATCCAGGATTTTACACTTGTTCAAGCTATTGGAATCATGGAAAATTATATTAGACACTACGTTTATCATATTTTGAAGATTTTGAAGATTTAGTGGTAGTTTTGAAATCACATTCTTGCTGAATTATCTAAAGATGACGGACTCATCCAAATCTTAGAGGGCAAAATTGAGCCAGACAATACGGAGATATTATGCCTGGCTGAAATAGGCTATTGGCCGATAAGAGAACAGAGTGATATAATGTATGGTTGTTCTTTTAGATCAAGGCTTTCTTCCGCGGGAATCGTGAGCATGAACGTATGCTGGAAGACCTACCTGGATTGACGGAGCTATTCTCCAAAACCGCACTTTCAGTGAGTACTCATTCTTACTCATTGGTTCAAACGTTAGATCCTTTTAGTGTCATAAAACAAGACTTTGACTGACTATTGGGAATATATTACAAATCCCTAGAGAAGACTAGCCACATTAGTATGTATGACAGAATTCTGTCACTTACCAGATGGTGACCATTGATTCTGTGAAGACTTGCTGACCACATAGTGACCAATCGCTGACCAATTGTCTAACCATGCTCTGTCCTGACAACTACTTTGAGGAACCGATGGCTACCCATAACTACACACTAACCACCTCAGGACCTCTGACTGACAACCCATCTAGGATTCACTGACCACCTTATGACTACTCATTGACCATTCACTGACCATGTGTCCACTCTCCCTTAGTGCAATCTGAAGACGTGAATGTTGCAGTGTGAGCCTCCATCTACAAGATCATGTCTAATACCTACTGACAAGCCCTTTGACCCCTCTCACTGACCACCCACTGACCGCCCATAACCACTCATTGACCATCAATAACCACTCATCGACCATCAAAGACCACCCACCGACCTCAAATGACCACTCAGTGACCACATAATAACCACTTACTGACTACTCACTGACCTCACCCAGGTGCACACGGAGGACGTGCAGGCTGCGCTGGCCACGATCTATGAGATCCTGTCGCGCATCGCCATCTTCATTCAGCACATGAAGCGCCAGCTGGCGACAACGCGCGACACGGCGGCGCGGAACCAGCTCATCCACCAGCTGAGGGTGCTCGAGTACGGGGGTGTGTGGAGGAGGTATGTGCGTGTGTGTGTGTCTCTGTGTAGTACAGTGGAACCTCTCTATCAGGACCACTTTTGGGACCAGTGTTCTCAGGTGGTCTCAATACTGGAGAGGTGGTTTCTATATACTGATTCATTTTGGAAGCTTTATGAAAGGTTGGAACGTAAAAAGTGGTCTTATTTTAGAAATGGTCTTATCTACTGTATATCACAATAGTGTACATGGTCTGTATACGTACTTATTTCACAACTCTGTGTGTGGTCTAACTGATTTACTGATCCGCAAGCTCAAGAACTTGTCTAGTGTTCAAAATTCAAACTTCTATCGCCTAATTGGGGGGGGGGGGGGGGCAGACGTGCAATGTGCGTAATGTGACATACCATCTTGGGAAAGTTTGGGAAATTGAAGTTTATATTAGGTTTTATTCTGGTCTGCAATAGACACTCTGAGTATCAGATGTCAGTACACCTCTGAAATGTTACGCCTGAGAGTGGATCAATATTAATTTATCACATTTATCACTTTATGTGACCTGTTTAAGTACTGCAACCTGACTGGTTGAATTCCTCGGACTGATCACTTGATCTCATTCCAATTCTGGGATTAAAAGCCTGTGGCTAGTTACATATTTAATGAGCAATGGTTATGCTTCAGAGATTAATTTGCTTGACATCTGATACTCAGAGTGGCAATAGGAGGCATGAACGACCGATCCCAAGCAATTGTAGTTTAAGAGAAGTACTGTACTGTATAATAGTATAACCTCTACTAATGAAGATCACCTCGAGAACTACCACTTCTATGTTACCCGAAAAATCAGACCTCATATAGAACTCCACAAAACACTACTCCAAACTACCATACAGAGATGACTACCCCACTGAAACGACGAAGCCAGCTCTTGAGTGTTCTTAATTGAGATGTTTTCTACTCTATATAAACAAGCTTTGCATCATTGCAGGATGCGACTGGAGAATGGCCTGTACTCCATGCTGTGTGACATTTACAAGCACATGCCTCAAGTGCTCGCCGATCTACAGCTCACCACAGTGCCACATCACTTACAGGTGACCAAGCAACCCCCACCCCCTCATATAGAGTGAACAAATTCTACCTCCCTCTTTTTCGGACTTTTACTTTGCCCACAACCATCTTCCTTCAAATCCTGCACCCTTTTGTTTTTGCATTTCTCCTACAAATCCCTCTTTTCTCACCCCAGTTCTGTGGCAATATAGTGTGCTAGAACAAAGTCATGTGCCCCTGGATTTGCTGGATGTCTTTTCTGCCTCCCCCACCCCCATATTCCACATCCCATTTCCTTATGCTGTGGTATGTCACTCCTCTACGAGGACCAGTTCATTCTGCTGTACCATATTGGTTCATCGGATTTCTTATGATAGTATGTAACGGTATAGACTGATTTTATGATAGATCCAACATTTTACTTACAATCTTTAAAATTTTCGGGCTACTCATCTGTAGACCATCCTCAAGAATGACGTCACGCGGAGGTGTTGCTTGATGTGACTTCACAGGAAGTTCCTACGAGTTGGGAGTGGGGCCCTCACTGTTTTTTTTGAATTCTTGGCACTGCCAATAACCACTGTTCAGTTAATCTGTGAATCTAGAATATCAATCTTTATTTAGTTTGTGTAATTAAAAAGGCAGTGAAAATGCTGTAGCATGTATCCTTTCAGCAATATCTAGATCCTTGTTGTATGCCAATATTATGATCCACAGGAAAAGCCCCCCAAAATGCAACATGGTTACCATAGTAGTACCACATCTAATCATATCCATCAAATCTTAAACATCTCTGTATCAAAATCAACATACACAGTTTTCGATGTTAATGGTTTATAACGCTTGGCCATGGACGTTTGGCTTTATAGCGGAATGATTTGGCCGTCTTGACTTCTGATCGGCTAAAAACTTGAGATGATTTCTAGCATAAAAGGGAGCTCTGAATGAGGGGTAATTTTCAATAACTTGTGAATTGAATAATATAAAGCAGCAGAAATAAATGAGGAGGTTGCCACATGAGTTGATCCAGTTTTGCCCTGCTTTCAGCAAGCGACCGCCCTGGCCCATCGCCACGACCGGGACTACTACATCCTGCACAACATCCAGAAGATGCTAGGATCCATCCAGAGTCATGTGCAGGAGCACTTCATCTAAACTAGGACCAGACGAGAACCAGACCACTCACGGGACAGAATCTGATGTTGATGAACATGATGATGACAAGCCTTTTGCAGCACAGCTCCATGTGTAAGGAAAGTACCTACTCGTGGCACGCCATTATCCTAGGGCATGCTAAGAAAGAGGACATTGTCAGAATCCACTACTACATTGTTACACATCATCTTCTTTTAAAATTCTATATTTGGGTAGCCATTATTAACCATTGCATTACATGTATGCGTGGCTATTGATATTCGTGGCGATAGATATCCATGCGTGCCTTGTTTGATAGTATTTTAACCTGAAAACATCTGGGCATTTCAAATTCATTTGTCTAGTCATGTTTGTGTTTCTAAAATGCCAATGAGAAATTCATTTCATTTGATTTGTGTACACACATATATATATATTAATTATGACTAGATGGTGTGCATTGCTATTGCTGTTAATAGTGGAATCTGTAGCAAACCTATCATAAGGAGTCCTATAATCTAGTTGTGTATTGATATAATTAATATAATCTAGTCATTATAGACGTAATATATTATAAAGATATTATATGTTTATCCAAATGAAATCCCTGTGTATATATTTATAGTTGTATGTAAGATGAATTGCTAATATATTAATTTGTCTCATGCTAAAGATTTGTGTTGACAAATGGTCTCAACTTCAGTTAGTAATCAGTGATATGTATAATCTCATCTAAGATGCTGTTAAAAATCTTGAAAAAATAATGATGATAATTTCTAAGCAATTTTACTTCTTGACAAAAACACTACTTATTATCGGTTGCACTAAATACTTTAAACTTCTATGTTTTATGTACTGTGAGAATTTGTATAGTTTATAAAAAAGCGCCATTGAAAGATATCCCAATGAGTGTGCATTCTAATTCTGTTTACAAACACAAGAGAACACGAGATGTCCTTTCCCCATATGGTGCTAGATGTTATCTTGAATCACGTTCACACAAATGTGAGAATCCTTTCCTTTAACTGCAAAGCACTTTTGCATTTATAGTTGAACTTAGAAATAACTCTTGTGCTATGAGATTGAAGCAAGCAGATCAAATGAAAAACAGTAGAAACAATTCAGTTTCCACGTTGGTATCTTTAATCAACAAATTCATGCTTACCCTTATTTGTTGTCATACAGGTAGGAAATCTAGGTTCTTTGTTTGAATTTACATTTATTTGTTTATCTTAGACATACGTTTAGCCATCAGTACCCAACAAACGCCAAACTAGGCGTATAAAAAATCTAAAATATACGTATGCTCTATCGCTGATATTGTAATATGTGATATATTTGTAAATCATTAGTCATGTATATATTTACATTTGTACATTTGAAAGTATTTGTGTATATTTAGGATAATTATTGTGGTGATATAGAATCATATTCAGGGGGTTTGTGAACATTTACAGACTAATGGTCCATTATTTAGTATCACAATCACCTACTTCTAAATCAGTGTGTATGTGTGTAATTCATCACCCTTCTCAGCATGAAGCACTCATGTTCAGATGATATAAGGTATTTATTGTTGTTTAAAGTAGTTCCAAGCGAATAAGCTCCTTTTCAATGCTTCATGATATTGGTATTATCTGAAGTCATTATATCTATATATATCACTATATTCATTATATCAAATTACTTCACCATGCGCTTTCGGTTCCATTTGGGGCTACACCATGTGTGAATTCATACAATGCTACTGTTCTGTGTTGTATTGTTACAGTCCTTCCATATGCGCCCAAAATATTCCAATGTATGTGTCTATACTGATGGTTGGTTGAATCGTGTAGAAAATGTTAAGAACTTAATGTACTTGTTTCGTTATCTCACTATTTACTATCCGGATCCAGCCTTCACAGTCTTCAAGTATAAGGAACATGTGTGGGTGTGTGGGGGTGGTGGCCTTTTTCCCCTTGTCCCTCTTTTTGCTCTTTTTCCCTTATCCCACTAATTGGAGATCCCTTATCCCTCTTTTTTGGGCCCTTTCCACTTACCCCTCTTTTTCAGCCTTTTTTCCCATTGGCCCACTTCTTTATAACCCCCCACCCCCATTTGTACATATGCTGCAGTATTCAAATTATTGCAAGGGTCATTATGCCAACCATAAAATTCACGCTTCGACAATTTTATTAAATTTTAAAACGTGTGGTTAATTTAGAACATTATTTTAACTCATCCAGCCACGGGAACGAATTGGTGCATAAACGGAAGTGTTCAAGCTTTCTGCACAAGGGTTTGAATTTCTATGAACCCTAGAAACAATATGATACAAGAACATTGCATGCTTATTCTGTTTGTGGAGCCCAGACCTGATTGCTTATGAAAATGTTTTCTATTTTGGCGGCTGTGAAGGGTTTGGTTTCAGCTGGCCTGAAACCAAAACCGTTTGTATTTTGTGCCAGTAAGATGAAATGTGATAACAATAAAAAAAGACAATTCTTACATGCTGCATAGTTTTTCGCGTTTCTTCCACCAAGTAGATTCTTCAACAAAATTGAATAATTCATCATCAAACCTATACATACAGTTTATGTTACAGGTGATTCACACTCAAAACCTAGTGGTAGGGGTGTGAATGTGAACACAAATTTTTTATTTGGTAGGGTGTCTTGTACAAATTGCTGATAACCATAAAAATGGCTGTAAATTCTATACTATCAGGCTGGCAGGTTAGATGCATACATTGTTCTTGAGAGTATACACCATACATTAATATACAATTGTTGATTTTTTTGACAGAATAGCGTAAGCTCCAATATCACTTGGTTTCAGTTTGTCTTCACATGCAAGAAAAATAATCATCCAAATCCCATCTAAAATTTATGATAAAAGATTCGATCGGATTTGGATAATTATTCTTTATTGCATGGTACCGCATATATGCCTGATGAAAATATATTTTAAGTAGCCTACATGTAGTTGCAATATCATCACTGCATACATCGTATTGCACTTTCTGGAAATTTTGTCTTAAACACACGTTGATTTTGTAAAATATGTTTAGGTAATTTATTGACTTGAGAAACTTAATGTTGAAGTCGTAGGGTTTTGACATATTACACCAAGTCAAGATCGGACTATATCACATGGCCTAAACTGGAACTACCATGACCACATTGACCAGCAATTAAGGTACTGGCTGACAAGTTAATTCGGTCATACAGACATTGATCCCTTCTTTCTCTTGAACTATTTGTTCAGAGGACCAATGATTTAGGAGTTTCACTTATATTGTGTCGTGGTCGACTCACACTTATGATATGTGATACAGTCCTATACTTACTTGGTTGGTGCACTTCCTTTTTCAATAAGGATTTGTACTAATAAAGCAATGGTATTTTCTACATGTATTGTAGATTAAGATACAGAATGTGATTTTAACATGTATTTTGCGAATTCAGTGTATTGTAAGATCATGTGGGACGTACGCTTGTGGTATTCGTATTTAAGTCGTGTGTTTTGTTGTGAATATTTGTAGTAATGCACATAGTAATAGGAAAATTCTAAGTATTTGGCGCGTATGGCTCTCAAGTTCTAATAGGCAAAGAACCAATGAGTATAAATGGGTAGCCTAAATCCTCGCTACCGGAACCCCTTACCAATAGTGGCACCATGCAATTAGATGGCCGTTTTTATTCTCTAACAAAATGCTTTATATTTGGTGGAAATGTTTGGGTTCTCCCACTGGTTCCTTCATGAAGATATGTTACTGTAATGTACACGTACTTAGGAAGAATAAGACATTTAGCAGTCAACATTGTTTGTGTATTATCGATGCCATGAAGACAGAACATAGCTAATCACTGAATAAAATGCTACGCAACGCATGGCTTTTGAATTTGTTGGCCATGTTGGAAACTTTGAATCACGTGGTAAATGTTTCTACTAGTTTAAGACTTTGGTCCTTAAGCACTCATAATTTTAAAGTGTCACACAGCACCAAAATTTGATATTTTGTGTGTTTGTGCTAGAGTGACCATGCCATAATATTTTTGAGTAGTATCAAATGTAATAGAATATGTGTATCGTGATTGACGGATAGTCACAATGTCTTCTGTTGTATAGTTAACAGACAAATACCTGAATTCTAAACCTCCACAGACAGTCAATAACAATCTAATTAGGCCTAATTAGTTGGTACAGTTTATAGTAATAACTGCGTACACCACAAAGGCTCCAGTGTATTGTTTAACATGATACGCGTGTAAAACACGTACATGTACTACGACACAATATGAAAATCTTAGAAATTTGATGAGATTGGCTTGAAATAGAATCTGGTCATTAATTTTGAAAAATTGGACGAAGTAAGCTTAATTAATTGTGCCCAAGTCACCTTTGAGAACTTGAAAATCATTGCTGCAACGATGTTAAATTACTGGATATTAACAAGGCTGGTGACCATGTTTGGTGTAGTTTTGTAGTGACCGCTGAGTTTTCAGTGGACCCTCCTGCTCTATGGCTGATCTCTCTGCATACTGTATATGATCATGAAATATAAATCTGCATTTTCACAGCTTGTTTGTGGTTTATTTAATTAATGTGACTCAAGTACAAACGTTTCGAACGATTGGATTTTTTAAAAATTAGTATAAATGAGCATCAACCCTTTTAATTCAATATTATTTGATAAAATGTTAGGGTCACGGACCTTATTAATCAAAATTATACGAACAATCACTTTTTCCGTTTTTCAAATAAAGTTCGTAAATCCTTCAAACTGATTGTTTTTCTTTACAAAACTTATTAAATGTAATAATTTAGTCTGCATAGGGTGTCATTTACTAACCAAAGACCTTCACAACAGATTTACTCACGTACAATAATCAGATCAAATGATATTTTTCTTCGTAAAAAATGCATGCATATTTGTATCACCTGTGAAAAATGAAAGATTTTTCTTTTTATATATTTTTTTCAAAAACTTCTCACGATTGGAATTTTGTCAAACTTCCATACAATATGAAGCATTGTATCTGCTATATTAAGCGTGTGTGTGTGGTTGGGGGTGGGGGTGGGGTGGGGGTGTGTGGTCCCGATCATGTAAGAGATTTATGTCATACATAATTTTGAAATAAAATGTTACTTTTTTACATATTTTGGCACATAAGTGAAGCAAACTATTTTTATATTAAATCTTTCTCTATAAGAAAAAATACACAGATTTCAGTTTCCATATAAAGGATATGTACAACTTGATTACATTATAGAGACCGACATCAACGTTTTTGCAAAGAGGGTGGATAAAAGTCTGAAAAGAAATTTATATGCTGGAATCAAATATGCATTCTTTAATTATTTCTAATTTATGTTATTAATTTCACCTCATCATAGCTTATGCAAGATTGAGCAAATTTCATTAATTAGCTGACTATTATTGTAAATACTAAGGTAAAACACAAATAGTTCATACCCGGTCTAATTCATTTGCACTCGAGTCCCTTTAAGTTTGATTTGATTATGATTTGTCATGTAAATTCCTCCTCTTCATCAGGAGAACTCTGGTCTGTTCCAGGTAACGCATGAGTTTGTTTTTGCTTGCTTGCTAGCACCCCTCCCTCCTTAGTCCCCGGGACCCCTGTGCCCTTGCCACTGCCCAATTAATTATACATGGAGCTTCAACCATCAGTAGTCGCTCTACGGTTATGCATGGCGGGTATCGGTCGACAAGCATGGGTGCTCTTACGGTGGCCATAATTGCTTGTAGCGGGTCTGTGCCTGTCATCCAGACTGGATGGGAGTACCCCATGCAACATGCAACAAGCATCGACGTTAAGGAACCGAAGGCTCCTCATCTGCGATGCTTCATTCTTGAGTTTCCTCTCCCAATGCTCCATGACGGCCAACTTTACAGCCTTGCGCCAGTGTATTCTTGCTTGGTGGGTTACCGACAGGAGTCAGCGCTGGTGGCAGCTTGTACTTATGAAATATAGGAGGCGGACTTGCACCGTCCAGCTCGCTGATGTTAGGTCCTTGACGGTGAGCTGCTGTACTACTACCTGATACTCTGGTGTTCTTGGCCTGTGAAGGACTGCCACGAACAAATTGAGTATTTTCTTGTGTAGCTGCGCCTGTGCTGGCAAGTAGCCTGTCAAGAGGTAAATGGCTGGCTTTGCTGTGGAGTCGGGGAGACTTTGAAGCTTCCTAAAAGTAGGCTCCTGTGGTAGGCATCGATTTTTTCTATGGAGTTGTCATCAAGTGATAGGGCTTCCAAGCCATACATGAGGGCTGGGCAGACATAGGCAATGCTCTTGGTGATATGAGGTGTTATGCCATTGACATCCCGCAGTCCGGCTCCCATGAGCTGGTAGGCCATTCTTCTGTCAGTCTATATCCTATCATGTACAGCTTCAGATACCTTGCCATTATCTGTTCTTGCAAGGCCAAGGGGAGTCTCCTTATCACTGTATTGTTGAAATGCAATGTTGGGAGGGGCAGACCTTTGGTAGCTTTGTCTGGTATGTATAACACTTTGGACTTTGTTGCACTGAAAACGTACCTGGACTGGGCTGCAGTTCGTTGTGCTAGCAGTAGCTGTGCCTGCGCTCCATTATGGCTTGATGCTGACATACAGTTGTCATCAGCAACTGTCGGGATTCCAACTGCAACGGCGCCAATCCTAAGGGAGGTTGGGTGCTCTCTAACCTTATCAAGGAAAGGGTTATCTTTTGCCTTGAACCCCTCAGTCGAGGTTTCTCCGCCTGGGTGTATAAGTATGGCAGTTACTAGTTAGTCTCATCACGTGGTAAAATGAAACAATATTTTAACCTAAAGTCGAATTTTTTTTCAAGAAGCATTCACGAAACGTTTGTGATCAAACATTTTTGCCACATTTCACAGACAAATTTTTTCCTAACAGAATCAGAAAACATTTTTTGGGCGGGAAGTTGTATCACCCCTCACGTTTGAGACTGCTTGGTAAAATACGTATAATATAATATACAATAAAATACTTCAACGCCGCGATTTTTTTCTATAAAACATGTTTGGGGAGAGAATATTGAATGTTGTCTCTTCTGTAACAGAAGAAATGGGGAAGATTGGCATTTTTTTAGAATGGACAATTGGTTCAAATCAAGATGATTTGCCATTTTCACTGCATTGAGATGTGGTAAAAATCTGAAAAATATGCGGTGTGGGTGAAAAGCTAAAATACATGTGTGAATCAAGATAAAATGAGGGATGCTGGATTGCTAAATCCCGCATTACTATCGTACCCTAATTGATTAATCGATATTAATATGTATTAATTCAATATACTCGGAGCAGACAATCCGAACTAAACATGAGTGTCCTGGTGTAGAAAACACAATGCAAACATAAATGGGTCATTGTATTTTGTTCTTCATCAAACCAGACATTTAAAAATGTCACGTTTCGCTATTTTCTCAGCGTGAAAACCATGAAAATTTCACCCCAACGGCAATGCGGTAGGGGGAAATGGGAAAGGTACTTCTAACATAAGTTATAATCCAGGTTCCGCTACACAATGTCTATACATGTAGGCCGGGTTTGTATGTATGATGTGGTTCCTGTAGGATCTCTTGTGATGCGACGATGGATGTCGTCGTCTCCGCCGCTGCCGTCGTCGTCGTATACGCCTTGGATGAAGAATTAAGCGTCCGTCTGGAGAATGGAAGCCATTTGTTGGCAGTGTGCGCATGCGCATTGGAGCACGTCTGCGCGTGAAACGGCGCCAGACGACTATTTGCTGCTGTGAGCGCGGAAACTTTGGGCAAACATCCCCTGCGGACTCAGCTTTGTCGCAGGTTGATTAGCTGTCGAATATACTAAGTAGACCCACTACTAAACATGGTATATTATCACTATACCAAGACAAACCATTAAAAATGTCACTAAAAACCGAAATGCGACTGAAATCGGTACCGGGCGTGCCTATCACGACAATAGCGGTAAAACACAGTAATGGTGTGCAGGTTTGCTGCAGGTTCACAATGGCAGAACCCGTCTCACAATGCAAACTGCCCTTTCACACCCCTGCTCTGGGTCCGTGGATATATGTCACAATATAGATGTCGCTTTTACCTTTGACAACATGAGAAGAAAATATAAAAGACTAAAACATAAAATACAATGATATAACGGAAGATCTAATAACCAAACCGAATTAAAGGTAGAAACAAAATTAGAGTATGCATGGTAACATTAAATCGACAGAGTTACGTCATTTGAGCAGCTAGGGAAAGACATTTAAGTAAATGAAATTTTAAAGAATATTATTTATATTATCAACCAAAACTAGAAATATTGCTACTCGAAATCGTAATACTCCCCCAATCTATTTAAACCTTAAGACAAAACAAAAGGAAATAACGGTTTAAAAACAAACAAAAGTAAATAATAAATCTTTAACAAATAACAAATTTAACTTAACAACTAACAAATATGACTTAATTAAATTGTGCCTGAAGTTCACAGTGAGTTTAGTGACACTACAAATTAAACAAATGTCCACTTAAAAAAATCTGTTCACTCTGAGGAAGTTTGCGTACCCATTTCTACTCTAGTCGTGACCACTGTGGCGGTCTCCACACATAGTACAAACAACAATTGATTTAGGATGATTTAGAAGACAGAATCAAATATTGAAGTTCGAAGTTGGGAGCAATCCGAGGTTGCATTATCACTCAAACTACCCAGAAAATGTTTGCAGAAACTCGTGATGAACAATGTAAGCTGACCAAAAGTAAACAACTGAAACATACATTTTGAATTATTTGTCTCACATATTTCGACTTCATATGGATTCTATTTGTAGATCAGTTTTATAAATTAAATATTCGTGGCAGGTGGGACAAAACTACATGAACATATAATTAAAGGCTTTACACAAATTTTACAAAAAATGATAGAGATAGATAATTCAGAGTTTTTTTTATTTGTACTTGTAAATAACAGAGAATTAGAGAAATATGTTAATTGAAAAAACATAGCTGGATAATATATATCAAATTATGAATTAACAGTGAAGTTTGTTGTGGAGAAACGTATGTTCTTATGTGAAATTTAGTAAGATTTTTAGTGGAAATGACATGCATAGTACATTAGTACATCAAAACCAAGTATACTAATACAGCCTTGACTTGGCCTGGATGGGTTCGAACACAGGACCTCTGGGTTGACTGGGCTGCAAGGCGACTAGCCACCAATGCCAACGCTATAGTAACTTCGCCACATCCACAAGGCTTGTCGCACCGTCCAGGTCAAGTCAAGGCCGTCTAATTGGTTTTGAATGTACGAATGTACTATGCATGTCATTTCAACTATAAACCTTACTAAATATGAATTAACAGTTAATTAATTTTTTGGTGTTGACATTATTGTTCGGGATTAGCACATCTTCATAATTTTAAAATTCGTCTACTTTGAATAGGAGGGTCATATCAAACATTCAATGCAACAGAACTGTAGGATGGGGATGATACACCTGTGATAAGGTGTGTGTAGTGCTTCACCAGCTCAGAGTAAATCGGTAGGGATAACTCCGGGAGTTTCCCCAAGAAGATCTGGATCTGGATCTGGCTGTTAGTCGGCAGGGCCCCAGATTGAGGCATCACACCGACGGGCAGAGTCTATCGATTCAAATAGTAAAGAGTCGTTCTCATTTATGACAACTAGCATAGTAATGTCGGATGCACTCTATAGGAAGAACATTATGAGAATGAAACATGATGATAAAATATAATACAGTACAACAGCTATATAAGTATATCTATAATGAAAATGTAGTACCATCATATAACACATTTATACTCAGCGAAAATACATATTCTTCTAGTTGGGATAACATAACTCCCAGAGTTACCCCAAATGCTTTAGTATTACCCCGGTGGTGCTTGACAGAAAAAATATGCTTTATTTGAATGCACTTGAACTTTATTTGTGTGCTTCCGTGGCCGATTGGATAGGGAGCTGGACTCGTGACCAGGAGGTTGTGGGTTCGATTCCCGGTCGGGTCTGATGGTAAGTGTTGAGCAAACTTACCTCTAACAGGTTGCACACTGCTCCGTGGTACCTACACGTTAAATAGGTACAGGTCGCAAATGTGGGTAATAAGCACGTGTGCGCAATAGCAGCAATGCCTGACCTGGTGTAGATGTAAAGTTGCTAGAAAACGGCATGAGCTGTTCATTGAGACTATAAACCAATACATTTACATACATTTACATTTATTTGAACACAACCACAACCTACCCCGAGGCTGCTGAATAAGCAGCAACCATCCACCACCCGATATCACAGAGTGCCACAATCACAACGTTTATGCAAAACAATATCATTTAAAAACATCAATCATTAAAGGAATCTAGAGCATACAAATTAACAAGTTAACAAGTTAGGTCGAGAACATGGGGAAAAGGCTTAGCAATTAGGGAGCCGTGACATTTAGCATTTAGTCTACAGTATGCACCTGGGTCAGCTCTATAGTCCCCCCGTTTCATTGGTCCCCCGTCTCATTGGTTCCTACTAATACGGTTTTCAGGGGTGGATCGAAGTGCTGAGGATGAGGGCTATGTATTTCAGGACAGAGCCCCCCCCCCCTCACTCTTTCAAACTGTTTGAAATTCTAAGTGCTCACAGGTTATGACACTTATTAGAAGATTGATGTAATGGTGGGTTTGAGACAATGGGTATGATATTGTGGGGGTAATGAGAGTCGACGTGACGTAATAGGATTCTCTAGATCAGAAGTGCTCAGAAAGCACAGCGTCGCTAATACAACATTGACTCATAGACTAAGGTTTTTCTAGTGACATATTACATTTGAAAAAATGAAAACAATAACATTAAGACTAGATGAACTCTATATGTTTGTACCAGATGTTTGTGAAATATAAAATGTAAAAAAGCAAGATTTTCTGGTTGGGTGGTATGTTTATTCCTGCAATATATACCCGTAATGATATATATCATATATATATATATATATTAGTCCAGTCATGGTACGTCAAATTTTACATTTAGTGAGAAAAAAATAATGGGTATTTCATTTCTTGTTTTTTCATAACTATAAACCATGTAGAACTCCAGAAAAAAAATCCCCATCAATCCGCTTTGGGCGAATTTTTTTACAGACATTTTAAATATGCACTTAAAAATAGTCCAAAACGTCCTCTGTTTCACCAGGGTGTTGGACTGAAACATACTCAAAGTTCATTTTGTGGTGTAATTTTGTCAATTATATACAAAAAATGACTACATTTAATGTGTTGCAAGAGAAAAATGTTATTTTTCTTTAATATTTGAAAAAAAAAAGTAATATAAATTATTCAACAATGATATTTCCAATGGTTCTTGACAAAGACCTTTGGTAACTAGCATATATGTTGCTGCATAGTCTTGCATTTATTTCATTGTAATCATGGTAATATTTAAACACCATAAAATATTACAATAACACATTTATTGAATCAATAATTCAAAGAAAATCAATAGTGACTATTGAGAAGGTATTAGGAAGGATTTTGATAGGACTATATTTCAGTACTCAGATAAAATGGACAGTCATATTTTATTTGCTCATACATGATTGGGTAAAGTTATTAGTCAGGGTGCCAGGTAGCCTACCCCTTTTGTCAGTCATAGTTTTTTCTCTCACTTGATCCTGTTAGTAGGGTGTCTTGGGATCACCAATTGACTGGGTGGACTTTTGGCACCCTGTAGCATTTCCCGTTATTCAAGATGGCCGCCACGATGGCCGCCAGAATTTGTAAATGGCTCTAACTCCCTTAATATACAACATGGAAAGATGCCACAGCTGGGGGTGATGTCACGTGACTGTCTGAATCGGAGGCCATTTCCATACTCTCGATGGAGAGGGACGAATGGCTCCAGCTGCTTGTGGAAGATCGCCAGCTGAGGGTTCGCGAGTCGACTTTGCCGTCACCCTGGAGTCCCCATTCCTGCGCTGATGTCATCAGTCCGCCGCTGGATTTGTACAGAGTCTGATGCGTTGCCAACAGCCTGGAATCAGCTATAACAGTCGTCCAGTTGTTGCTCCAGTTCAGCTGCCTCACAGACCACTTGTGGACAGTCAGCTCCACTCGGGCGCCCATGCAGGAGTGTCGCGAAGCTGCAGGCTCAGGTTGGGAAGGTTGTCTACTAGTTCACAAAAAGTTAGGGACATGTCACGGAGGTTATCCGTGTTCTTGGAACCTTGATGGTGCATGTGATCCATGTCAAGAGTGCACTGCGCCGCATAGGCCTTGGCAAGCTGTGCCTTCTGCTTAGTAAGGGCCAGATCTTGCTTGAGTTGGTCGGCCTCTCTTGCATTCGTGTCGAGTTCCTCAACCACGATGCTCGATGAAGACCGGTCGGGTGCTGCCGCTATCTCATCAGCCAGACTAATTCCTGGGACTCAACGCGATTCACTTCTTTTTGCTCGCGCAAGCTCATCTCCGAGACAAATGTGATCGGCCTCTTCCTTGTAATCATTGCCCTGCTACGTCTGAGTCATGAGCTGCTGATCCAGACTCGGTCGCACTTCCCAGCCATCTCCTTCGTTTGCAGCTCCTTCTCTAGAGCTGTGTGCTTGCTGCAAAGGTCAATGAGGTGTTACTCCTTGAACTGTGCACGCCCTATCCATGTGTCGCGATCGCTGTGAGGTGCCCAGCAATTGACTTCTTCACACTGTGAGCTGTTGGGCAGGTGGAGTCAGTGAGACTAAGCAACACAGGTGCTTTGCACTCGCTAGGCAAGAAGCAGTCCCACCCCTCCCCAGGGTTGAGCAGGGGGGTAGGCGTTTTGCACGCTTCCACACGGGGCAGGGACAGGCGTTTCCCCCAAGCAGGCAGGGACAGGCGCTTCCCAGGCCGCCTCTCACACACATCCAAAGCTCCAGTCACAAGTGTCAGGTTTTAACCGCCAATGAGTGGTAACTTTTGGCGCCAAGTCACTTTGAGCGGGCTCCCTCTCTTGCCGCCTTGAGCAACATTGAGCAACTCACGTCTGCGGAGGGTAAAAACCTTATTCCCGCTTGACCTCTTCTTACTACTACTGATGATCGAAAGATTTGAAAAATGTAAGTCTCCTTTGACTGTTGGCAAAACAGGAATAAAGATTTTTGCATTGCTTTTTGGGGCCAATCATACAGAGACTTTGACAGAGCTAAGATTCCTGAAATATCTATCGATGATAGCTCGATCACATGTTCTTGAACCACAAAGAATGCCACCTACTGAACGTGCAGCCTACTTCCATGCTTTACGTGTATACATTCAAGTCAGGCAGTGGTCTGACCTAAATACAGAGTCACTTGATCCTTGTTTTGGGGGCTGGCAACGTGGTGAAAAGACGCTCGAGCCAATTCCAGCAGATAAGGGCATAGCTCCGACCAATGTTTTGCAGTTCATCAGGTGCAAGTGTAAGGCTCAAAATACTAACCAGTGCAAAACAAATTTATGTTCTTGTCACAAACATGGACTCAAGTGTATTTATGCATGTGGTGGCTGCCATGGTGTGACGTGCAAGAACACTCAAGGGTTTGACTTTGATGAATAGAAGTTTGATGAAGTTTGATGAACTGCTAAAACAGCTTGGAACTACCGAGTTTGTCTTGAAACGTGTAGTTAATGAAAGAAATGCTATTTGATGTGGTGAGTGTGATAAAAAGTTTTTATAGCATTGAATTTGTCTTGAATTGTAAGTGTAGTTAATGAAGGAAATGTTATTTAATGTGTTGAATGTCATGAAAAGATTTTATGCTATTGATTTAAATGTAGTCAGCCATAAAGATGTCTTGAAACGTGTGTATAGTATAGTAAAGTACGAAAGAAAAATGAAATATGCAGCACAATGATCTGGTGTAAATTTCCCAATTTGTTCCGAAGAATGTCAAATTACTTTAACATATTTTACATGCTGATGGTTAAATCATATTATTACAGTTTTTTTTAAATTGGACCAAAATTAGACATATACCTAAATTTCAATGTTTTTCTTTTAGGTTTGGGGTTCTATAATAAGCAAAAATAGTTGTAAAAATTTTTTTTTGATCCAGCATTCTGGATTTTCCATAATAAACAAGAATACACTATGTCTCAATAAGATTATACTAAATCAGCTTCTCTAACCTGTCAGAACAACCCCCTTTGTGTACTTAAATTACACCTACCCCTAAATTTTGTCCGGTTTTGGTGCCAAAAATTCAAGTTGCTATAAAAACGTTTGCCCAAGGTGGATTGATGGGGATTTTTTTTCTGAAGCACTATATGGTGTATAGATATGAAAAAATAAGAAATGGAACACCCATTATTTTTTTCCCGCTAAATTCCTAATTTGACTGGTAAACAAATAAACATGTGACCCAATTAATAATTACATACAATAGAAAAAATACTGTGAAATATTCACACTCTTTTTCTGACAACAAACTTCCTCTTACGAGGTACAACGTCAACTTGAGAGTCACACGCAATGAGGGTTGTGTTTCTGTTGATCTTAAACTTCCTCTTTATCAACATGTCTATTTCACTGGAACTTGAAGAACTTGACGATCTTGCTTTGCACAGAGATTTCACAAAGAACTCCTTGTAGACTCTTTAGATTTGCAAAGTCTAATTCTGTGAACACACGGGACTTGTACACGAGTCACTCCTCCTTAATATCGGGCAAATCAGAATATGTAACTTGAGGTACAGTAGCGATGTTGAGTACTGTTTCTGGAGATTCTGGCTGCGATTTCTGGAAGAACTCCTTGTAATACCCATCGCGACTGGCGAAGTCTAATTCCGTGACAGACGGGACTTGTACTTGGTGACGCCTGGTTCTGTCGGTCTTTCTTCCATGGGTTCAGACTTTTGGAAAAAGTTCTTGTAATACCCATCGGAACTTGCAAAGTCTAGCTCCGTGAATGGACGTGACTTGTACTTGATGACGACAGGTTTTGTCGATCTTTCTTCCATGGGTTCAGACTTTTGGAAGTAATTCTTGTAATACCCATCGCGACTCGCGAAATCTAGAAAGGTCTTGGTTTGACTTCATTTACAGGTTTGCTAGTTTGCAAAGAATATAGATTGCTAATCATTTTTAAAATTGATTGTCACAAAATATAGCAAAGCTTGCCTTGATAGAAATGATAAGCGGATTGGTTACAACGTTGTGCGCAAGTCATGAAACATACGATACTGGGTATACAGAGGATGAGTGTAAGCCTGGATCATCAGACGGGGACCAATTAGACGGGGGACCAATGAGACGGGGGACCAATGAGATGAGGAACCAATGAGATGGGGGGGAGCAATGAGTTGTATCCTATGCACCAAGACCCGGTCTATACCTACGTTTGACTCACTGACCTTGCGTGCACGCCTCCAGGGGCTGGAGTCGGTGGTGGACGGAGCCGGCCCAGGGGACTAGAGGTTGACACGTGCTGCCTGAAAACAACGGGGCGGGTTTGTAAGCAAGTGGGATGTGGGCCAAAAGGCCAAAAAAAGGATGTGGGAAAAAATAGAAAAAATAGAAAAATAGGTATGTGGGGAAAAAGCCAAAATAGGGATGCGGGCGAGTTGCGTGTGTTGTTCTCTGTAAGGAAGACAACGTGTACTTTTTAAAAACCAGACAACTCTTTTATAAAGTTAAAATTATGACAAATAAAGTAACATAAATATTCTAAATTACAATATGTCACAGCTTCACTAATAAATTGTAACCTTTTACACCACACTTTAGAATCAAATAAATCATTAATAACTAGCATAAATTCACAATAAACAAGTTAAATTTCATTACAAGAAGCCAATGTTTACTATTCAAAAACCAAAGACACAACCGGCGGTATATACTGTGTCACTGCTTTTTTAAAGAACGCTCATCTTATAATTATTATTACTGCAGTACACCATAATACATAGCATAGGCCGAAGCACAGATCATTGTCAGCGAAAGTTGCAGAATAATTATGTGGCTAACGGCCACATCACCTCCTAAAGAGAGCACCTCGATAATAAGACCATTAGTTGCAATAGTTCCAAGTCTTCGTAACTAGACTACCGCGAACCTTCATATGGAGATCACCTCTCTGTTAAGAGTACGTAAGGCCATTTCACAAGGCGATATTAACTGAGAAGTTTGGCAGTATACAACTTTTATAAAAATGCATCTATATATAAATACGCTAAGGGTTTTCAAACTTACACGCATCACGCAATATTGGCTGGGCGGAGACGGCTCGCGTTGGTCTCAAATCTATCTCACGTACCTTCTGTCTTGCAGCATTCATTTCCCCCTTTCCTGTCTGGTTTTCGTGTATTTCAGATTTATTTCAAAATCGGTCAAATTGCCATCAAACGTCCTTTGCCTTAAGTACTGCAGCATCAGCTGGTGCGAATGTTTGAAGCAAGCACCTGCCTCATTGTTGATATTTAGCGTCACGTAGAAGTTCCACCAACTTCAAGCAGGAAACATAACGTCCTCTTTTGAGACATTTTTGTATGATCTAAGCATATCCAGTGTAGGTTCTATTTTGTGAATTTCCTGTGGGTGGTGTCTTGCAAAAATAGAACAGTGTTGTTAACAGGTGGGACATATTTGTAATGATTATATCCTGCAATCATCTACATATGTGTAGAAAAGAACTCTCTATCATTATGCCAGACAGTGCAGACTGCAGACCATACAATTTTGTTCTTAAATATAGTAAGCGGGTAGATGGGTATTGGCAGGGTTTTATATAAGGCATGTGCATATATTTCCTGTAACTGATTTGTCGTCCTCAAGCGCGACTTTCAAGGAGCATTTTTTACACTAGCAAGGGGAAGGTAAGCAAAGTTTTAACAAGGGAAAAGGTGGGAAGTTGCACAAAAAGATATGCATTAAATTGGGCTAATATCATTTATTTTTTGTACTCTGAACCTATTGTTAAAAAAATTGCCCGTGATTTTCACGGGGTCTTGCTAGTTTGATATGAATATCAACACGAATGTTTGAAAAAATCTATATATGAGCATTGCATTGATCTCCTGAATCTTTATATCTTTCCCGCTGCAAATATGAACTAGATCAGAAGTGTTCAAAGAACACGGCGTCGCTAGAACAGCGTTGACTTATTCAAGTTCAATTGTTAAAAGTTGACTAAAACGTTATGGAAATCTTGATTAAAAGTACACAATAATTAAATTAGCCACAAATAATATCACAGTGTGATTGGTGCTTGGGTTAAATATGGATTTTTTTCTTGCTGGCCACGTGCATTGAATATTAGTAAAATTTCATAAATAGCCTTCTAGAAGACACAATTTAATTCCTAGAGTGCCCAAAATCGAATCACTTCGGTGTCGCCTCAAACCTCATAGTTGTGTAAAGTTTGAACGAAATCGGTGCATCGGTACGCCCGCTAGCTTGTCCAGAGACATACATACATAGTTACATAGTTACATAGTTACATAGTTACATAGTTACAAACGAACCAAACACAATGCTTGCTTCAGCAGCTGAGCTGAAGCGACGCAATAATTTGACCCCACATTAATTGATCATAAATGGAAGAAAATTTTGCTAAATTCTACAGATGGTAACCGGTGCAACTTTGGTATGACATATTTCATGGGACCAACAATTTACTTAGAGACAAGAAGATCAACTGGATTTGCATACTGATACCTACCTCCTTTTCCCAT
Source organism: Streblospio benedicti (assembly GCA_019095985.1). Classification (NCBI taxonomy): domain Eukaryota; kingdom Metazoa; phylum Annelida; class Polychaeta; order Spionida; family Spionidae; genus Streblospio; species Streblospio benedicti. The sequence continues at coordinate 34,897,975 of CM032668.1, read as the reverse complement.
CATGCCTACACTGTCTGAACTGATGCACTGGCAAATTCTGAACGAGGTTGAGCCAGCACACATTCTTGATGTAAATGGGGTACATACTATTACAGTGCATTGAGGTAAAGATTCCTTTAGACCTGATTAGCACCGATCAATTTATACTTATAATCTTGACTTGGGTGTGGGTTGAAAATTAAAGGGTTGGCAATGTGGTTGGTGGGTGGTATACATGAGCTACTGTCACTACTTTTACAAGACATGATTACATTCTAGTAAGACACCAGTTCCATTCATTGACAACGGGTTATTATGATATATGCGAAGTTCGACGAACGGTTGCTAATATCAGTTATTAAATCTTAAGAAATTACAGGATCTTACCTTACAGATGAATATAGCACACTGGCATCATGTGTTTCATATTAGCATATATATATATATGTGTGGGGAGATAGAAGATGCCCAAGCAGCATCAATACTTCACATATGGGAAGAATATTGAGTTTTTGCATAGCACAAGATATGGCCCCTTAACAGTTGGAAAAGTCACGAGACCACAAAATATCTTAATCCTTTATCTATGATGTAAACGCTCGAGTGACCGTGAAATCCAATATGGCCACAATTGAAAATATCCAGTATAGGCCAAGAATCCTACACTTAACCCGGAACTAATTCGAACACGAATAAATCTGCACAATGCATTCCAGTTTGGTCCCAATATTCACCCCAAAAATTCTTGACCTGAACTCCATGCGAAAATATCAAAAATCCCAGTCGGCCGCCTTTTGCGGTGGAAAATCATGTCATTAAATCGGTCAGTTTGTGCCCTGTTTAATATATAATACATCAAAAAGTAGGATTTAATGGTCAACGAGGCATGATTTTCTGAAAAGTAATGTTGCCGTGACAACTATTAATCAATAAATCCAAGATGGCTACCTTCCATGGGTGAAAAAATCATACAATTAAAGAAAACGCCAAGTTTTACCCTATTTTAGTGTATAATACACCAAAATGTAGATTTAAATGATCAAGGGTATTATTTTCTAGACTTGAATATTTGCCATGGCTAGCAAAATCAATAAATCCAAGATGGCTGACATCGATCATCAAATATTTGTATTCAACAAATGTTTATTTTTTGCACCAGATTAGAATATATACATAAAATCTTTTGTCTGTTAGAGAGGAATACGCTTTTTGCAACTATGAACATTGCCATTGCAACCTGAAAACATTGAATCCAAAATGGCCACGATTTTTTCTATATAAAAATGAGAAAAATCTCTTTTGTTAATTCTGAAGGCTGTAGGTCTGAGAATTGTTACAGTCCTTTCACAAATGCACAAGAACATAGTGGTAGAAAGCCATATACCATCTGAAGGGGATGGAAATTTCATTATAAGTTTATACGAGGGGGAAAGCTGATGCCCAAACCCGCTTTACACTGGAGGCGAATTCCTCCTACGTAGCTCTATGTGCACTGGCGAACTGGGAAATTCGTCAGGAAATTTTGAACGAACATTCAGTGTGGTTAAAGTTTGCTACAAATAGTTATGCTGCGTCAACGGATCGCAGAACATTCGCACATATAAGTAACACTTCGTTTGCCTCAGCAACTTGTCGTACCACGCATTATTACTAAGTTCAATGCTGCCACAATACGCCCAAGTTGACGAAGTGACATAATGCGTGCAGATGCGTTGCACTGGTTCGCTCATGATCGCTCAAGTGTAAAGCGGGTTTAGAGAGGAAATTTCACTGTGGATTTAAACTTCTAGATTGGGTCATGAAAATAATGGAGAGGGTTGCTTCTATGTTCATTCGAGGGATGGTCCCACACGTTGGCTTTATGAGAGGTAGAGCTCAATATAGATGCTATAATTACAGTACATTGGCTGAAGAGCGACATAAAACAAAAAACACAAGATTTATCACTTATTGATCTAAAAAAAAGAAGATCCAATCAATAAGGGTCTCTCTGTTGCTTAGGCATAGGAACGCCGTTTAAATGGAAGGCCAATAAAACATTTTCCCTTGTGATGACTATCCACTTGAGGTATTAGATACATTCTGCTATCTTGGTGACACAATATATATATGTCCTAATGGAGGCTGTACAGCCAATATTGTCACACGATTTAGATATGCTAGGGGCAAGTTAAGGGGGAGCTACTGCTAAACTTTTCAAACAGGAATCTGTCAATGCTCACCTATGGAAGTGTTTATGCTGCCTATGTAAGAAATGTCATGTATGGAGGTGGGTATCCCTGATCTGGAGTCGTTGGCACAGCACAACAGATTGTGCTGGTCTAGCCATGTGTACAGAAGCATAAACTGGATCAAAAAGATACAAGGCGATCGTGATTGCTGGTAACAAACCAAAAAAAGGAGATCCAGGAAATCTTGGTGGGGTACAATCGAAGATGACTTCAAGACCTGGGGATTAGATTGAGATGGCAGACAACAGAGAAGCCAGCAGCGTTCTGACATCTGCAGTTGACGGCAGTCATCATCCGCTGACAGTCCATGGGTATCCCCATCATTGCTGTTGCGGGCGCAGGGACGATGTGGTCAAATTCTTTCGGTTGAGGTACGGGTGCGGTCAGAAATATGTGTTTAAACAATTGAATGACAGCGGATCCTTTTTGATCCGCGCCTACAGCAGATCATAAAGATTCTTTTTATCTTAATCTTTTACTTTGTTTTTGAAAGAACATGCAAGCATGTTACTTTTTTATTTGATAAACTGCTATATTGAAGTTATTAGAGACATGCTAGAAAAGCATATGAAATATATCTTAAACACTTCATTTTTTAATGTTGTATTACATTTTATTAGAAATATCTCACGCTTGTAATCATCATATGCTTTGAAGTCAATGTCATACCATTACCAACATTGTCTTTAATTACAGTTAACCACTATGCACAGCTTCAACAATATGATATCTGTTTGTTCTTGGTTAAAGAGATGCTTTTGAAAATTAGTCTCCACCATTCATTTTTATCTCTTATCATTTAAAATATTTAGTTCTAAATGTGCGTACACACATACATGCTGTAATGAAATAAACATAGATTCAACATGATTTGTTTTTTTTGACTACTTTGATCTTAGTTAAGCAGAATTTTCTTTTGTCTTATTAACCTTGCATTCCCCTATAAATAAGATGTAATTAGGAAACTCAGTATCAGTTCACTTTGGAGTTAAATCTGTCATATACTGTGCTGTATCTATATATAATTACGAAGAGATGGGCGTGGCCATGTTTTTTTTTTTTTTTTTTTCGGGAATTCGCCTGCAACACTTTCCTGGGGAAGCGCTTTCACGCATTTGTTGTTACTTTATGGGAAATCACCTTTGCGGGTTTATATATGATCTTATTGCGGTTGCTTTCATCAGTATGACGAAAATTGACGGGTACAAATGATTGTTTTTTTACCAAAGCACTTATGTTTCACATTGTTGCTGCGTGCATGTTTCTCTGTTTGCATGCGTTTCCAATGCTTTAGCCGATTGCATTGCGTTTCACATGCCTGTGGCTAGAATTGCTGCTAATGCGTTACGTGACTCTTATGTTTCTCTGTTGCAGGACAATTTAGCCTCCAGTGTTTGCAAAGAAAAAATCTGATGTTTTGGACACAGTTTGGTATAAAAGATAACAGCATTCACCTTAATATTAGTTTTTTGGTTTATCGTTTTCTTGCAATTTTTCACCACGGTAAAATGATAATGATTCTGTTGATGGATACTGTTGTGGATATATTGGGGATGATCTGTAATAGTGCGGTCAAATGCGGTCATTTTCCCTTATGGCAAGTACGATCACGGGGTGGATGCGGTCAAAATTTTCAGGACGTGGGGCGGATGCAACACGGACACAGAATAGATTGAGTGCGCTTGCGGGGCGGATGCCGGTCCGGGATGATGCAGTCATGGGGTGTCAAAAGCTGACCCGCGCAAAACGTGGAAGCCAGACCAATGCCTTCTAACGGTAAAATATGGACTTAAGCTGCGTGATGATGAGCATGACGTTGAAAATGTTAATATTTTACTACGTTATGGTAGAAAACTATAGCAAAATAACTTTATAAAAAATCTCGTTTAAGCATATTGTCAGTAGGATGTTTAAAATATACTACTCAGACTACATAAGACCAGGTAATGGCTTTGTAGATTTCCATTTTGTATTTGATAAAAAACTCTTATATTTTTAAAAGAACTCTACTACAGATGGTGAACGTATGTTTTGACTGTATGCGAAGGCCAATAAAACATAATCTATATAAAGACATATAAATATTTGCATGGGTATATTTGTTCACACTTTCCTATTTGTACCTGGCTATTATTCTGGTTTGTGCACATCACGAGTATTTGATATTGGAAAGGGTCTAACCATGAAAAGATTTGCAACCATTACAAGACATTGGTGAGGAAATGCATGTGTAATATAAAAACTGACGATCATACTCATGATTCAATTATTCTTATGTCTCAACCTACTATTTCTTCAAAATTTAATCCTCAAATTCAAATTTCAAACATATTTTAATCGATTTGAACTCCACCGGTATGTTTGAAATTTGAATTTGATATTAATTTTTAAAATAAAACAGAGTAATTGAATCACGAGACCCACGGCTTTATACCACATAACAAGAATCAACTGGACATGAAGATCTCATACTAGAATAACGAGTCCAAGTTTTGGTGGTGTGGTGGACTTGTGAGAGTCAGTTTTAAATGCTAGTGGGCCCTCTGACTTGTATGCGCTTCTGACTAGTGGGCCTTCTGACTGGTGGGCCGTCCGACGATGTGGGCCTTAAATGTAAATAATTGGTTTTATAGTCTCAATGAAGAGCTCATGCCGTTTTCTAGTGACATTACATCTACACCAGGCCAGTAGCATCATTTTTCACACTATATATATATATCTTTCTCAACTCCTGGCGAGCATACCGTACTGGCTGAATACGGCATTCTGCTATTTGCGCATGCTTATCGCCGACCTGTGCCTATTTAACGTGTAGGTACCACGGAGCAGTGAGCAACCTGTTAGAGGTAAGTTTGCTCAACACTTACCATCGGACCCGACCGGGAATCGAACCCACGACCTTCTGGTAACGAGTCCAACTCCTTATACACTCAGCCACGGAAGCACACATATGCCTTATGACTAGTGGGCTTTCTGACTAGTGGGCTTTCTGACTAGTGGGTTTTCTAACTAGTGGACTTTCTGACTAGTGGGCCATCTGACTAGTGGGCCGTCTGACTTGTAGGCCTTTTGACTTGTGGGCCGTCTGACTAGTGGGCCTACTGACTAGTGGGCCTTTTCACTAGTGGGCCTTCTGAGATCTTCTAGATCTGACTTGTAGGCCTTTTGACTTGTAGACCTTCTGACTTGTGGGCCTTCTGACTAGTGGGCTTTCTGACTAGTGGGCTTTCTGACTAGTGGGCCTTCTGACGTGTGGGCTTTTATGACTATGAGCTTTCTGACCTGTGGTCCTTCTGACTATAAGGGTCATCCCATATAGGCATGTGCGCCCTAAGAATGAAGCCACCGCTGACCCCACTGGTCCCAAACCTAGTGGAGAAAGCTGAGCAATTTATGTGGGGTAGTGAGGCACTGCACTGCACTGCATTTTCGTGTCAAATCATTTCGCTGTAAGACGTTTGTTAAATTGCTAAAGCCTAAAGTAAAATAATATCCAACCATTGGCATTCTAATAGCATGGCCCGACCCGCATTCTGCAAAATAAAAGGCGGATCACTGGCGGCGGATCACCTAATCGCAGACATTTTGGCGCCTAATACTCGGTGTCAAGTATCACGTGCGTATCATCTGCCGTCTGCAAAATTCCGAGAACATTGCAGTCAGTTGGATAATGCTGTGTGCGCACATATATATTTTTCTTCTTCTTTTTAGGTAATCATAAGTATTCTGTTTTTGTATTATTTACACAATACGTGTGTTTATGCTATTGACACTGCACTGACTGTATTGTGGGTTTTTTTAAGCCAATTCTTTTCCAAAGTCATTTTTTGCTTGGGAAATAACAGTGTCAACGGGTCAGTGCTTAAGATTTACATTAAAGTTACAAATCACAAAAAAATTGGCAAGGAATTAATATCCGAGGCCCAAGTATTGTCGGTCAGCATTTCGATCGTCTACGTTATATTCGGCCTGTAAATTCGGCCGACAGTGAATTCAGGCACACAGTTTTTAAATAGATCTTTTACACGACACGATGAGTTCATCAGCCAGGGATATTTTCTGCTTAATATTCCTTAGTGTTCGAGCTTCATGTGACAATGAAAAACGATGACAAAAACAATGTGTAAACGTCTGATGCAATAGAGAAAACACTTGTATAGGTTGATTATTGTTGAAGGAAAAAAATGTGTGATGCACCTCTGTATCTCCCAAACCATGGACCTGCCTTAAGAGTATATCGTATGGAGCTATAAGAAATAGATATTCATTCATAGGCAGATCCAGGTGAAGGGCGCAGAGGGCCCACGCTATCTGCACCACCACCCCTCCCAATACCACCAAAGTACTTCATTTTTGTAGGTTTTTTTCACGTCGACCATAGATCGCGCATACGAAACCCATGAAATCCGTTAATTGAGCCCCCACCCCCTTTTCCAAAAGCCTGGATCTGCCATTGCTCATTTAACAAGGAAATAGGTTTATGGGTGCTTTCTGACTTGCTCGTTGGCTTGAATTCACCTAACAAAGCTTTGGTATATAATTCTACTTAAAAGGTCAATGATCTTCATTTTTAATTAATGTTGAGAACCGGGGTTAATATGTATAGATCTACAGAAAGTCTTGTATTTCTATAGGCATAATATTTAAAAGAGAATGCTCGACGAATCAACACACGAAGACAATATTGATCGGCAATATGTTGTAATGGGTCTAATTACGTTAGGTAAAATAATCATTGGATTAAAATACACTTAGAACTGACAAGTTCATCAAGACAGGAAAGTAGTGTTCAGTGTCAACCTCTGTAATGATAATAATAGTTTCCGCTGCAAAATTGAAAGGTCATTTTGTCTGCTCTTTTATACAACGTATTTGGTAATGCCAATTTACACTTCATGTGCAAAAACCATCTAATTTTACTTAACAAATGAAACAATCACTCGCTATTAATATCACAATATGCACTAGGTATTCAAACCACTTCCAGTTTCAAATGTTGCACAGCCATTTAGAATTTGCTATTAATGTTGTCTAGCAAGTAGACATCTTGCATAAGGGATTAAAAAGTTGTACACTTTAGCACTTTTGGTGTTCAATAATCAGTGGCCAGAAAGAATACCAGCATATTCATGAAGGTAATGTCTGATTGAGTTATAATAAGGGTCAACATTAAAATAGAGGTTCCTCCATAAAAAAAAAAGAAAAAAACAGAATAAAAATGTTGAAGTTCGAAGTTGGAAGCAATCCGAGGTTGCATTATCACTCAAAATATCCAGAAAAATGTTTGCAGAAACTGTGAAGAACAATGTAAGCTGACCAAAAGTAAACAACTAAAAACATACATTTTGAATTATTTGTCTTACATATTTCGACTTCATATGGATTCTATTTGTAGATCAGTTTTGTAAATTAAATATTCGTGGCAGGTGGGACAAAAACTACATGAACATATAATTAAAGGCTTTACAATAAATTTACAAAAATGATAGAGATAGATGAGGGTTGTGTTTCTGTTGATCTTAAACTTCCTTTTTTTTTTTTTTTTTTTTTTTTTTTTTTTTTTTTTTTTTTTTTTTTTTTTTTTTTTTTTTTTTTTTTTTTTTTTTTTTTTTTTTTTTTTTTTTTTTTTTTTTTTTTTTTTTTTTTTTTTTTTTTTTTTTTTTTTTTTTTTTTTTTTTTTTTTTTTTTTTTTTTTTTTTTTTTTTTTTTTTTTTTTTTTTTTTTTTTTTTTTTTTTTTTTTTTTTTTTTTTTTTTTTTTTTTTTTTTTTTTTTTTTTTTTTTTTTTTTTTTTTTTTTTTTTTTTTTTTTTTTTTTTTTTTTTTTTTTTTTTTTTTTTTTTTTTTTTTTTTTTTTTTTTTTTTTTTTTTTTTTTTTTTTTTTTTTTTTTTTTTTTTTTTTTTTTTTTTTTTTTTTTTTTTTTTTTTTTTTTTTTTTTTTTTTTTTTCTTTATCAACATGTCCATTTCACTGAACTTGAGGAACTTGACGATCTTGTTTTGCACAGAGATTTCACAAAGAACTCCTTGTAGACTCTTTAGATTTGCAAAGTCTAATTCTGTGAACGCACGGGACTTGTACACGAGTCACTCCTCCTTAATCTCGCAATCAGAATCTGTAACTTGAGGTACAGTAGCGATGTTGAGTACTGTTTCTGGAGATTCTGGCTGCGATTTTCGAAGAACTCCTTGTAATACCCATCGCGACTGGCGAAGTTCAATTCCGTGACAGACGGGACTTGTACTTTGGTGACGCCTGGTTCTGTCGGTCTTTCCTCCATGGGTTCAGACTTTCGGAAGTAATTTTTGTAATACCCATCGCGACTCGCAAAATCTAGCTCTGTAAAAGGTCTTGGTTTGATTTCTCATTTACAGGTTTGCTAGTTTGCAAAAAGAATATAGATTGCTAATCATTTTTAAAATTGATTGTCACAAAATATAGCAAAGCTTGCCTTGATAGAAATGATAAGCGGATTGGTTACAACGTTGTGCGCAAGTCATGAAACATACGATACTGGGTATACAGAGGATGAGTGTAAGCCTGGATCATCAGACGGGGACCAATTAGACGGGGGACCAATGAGATGAGGGGACCAATGAGAGTTGTATCCTATGCACCAAGACCCGGTCTAATGAGTTTGTATCCTATGCACCAGGGCTGGACCGGTGGTGGACGGAGCCGGCCCAGGGGTCTATGACACGTGCTGCCTGAATACGGGGCGGGTTTGTACAAGTGGGATGGGCCAAAAGGCCAAAAAAGGATGGGTTTGTCTATGGGGGAAAAGCCAAAATAGAGTTGCGTGTGTTGTTCTCTGTAAGGAAGACAACGTGTACTTTTTAAAACCAGACAACTCTTTATAAAGTTAAAATTATGACAAATAAAGTAACATAAATATTCTAAATTGCAATATGTCACAGCTTCACTAATAAATTGTAACCTTTTACACCACACTTTAGAATCAAATAAATCATTAATAACTAGCATAAATTCACAATAAACAAGTTAAATTTCATTACAAGAAGCCAATGTTTACTATTCAAAACCAAAGACACAACCGGCGGTATATACTGTGTCACTGCTTTTTTAAAGAACGCTCATCTTATAATTATTATTACTGCAGTACACCATAATACATAGCATAGGCCGAAGCACAGATCATTGTCAGCGAAAGTTGCAGAATAATTATGTGGCTAACGGCCACATCACCTCCTAAAGAGAGCACCTCGATAATAAGACCATTAGTTGCAATAGTTCCAAGTCTTCGTAACTAGACTACCGCGAACCTTCATATGGAGATCACCTCTCTGTTAAGAGTACGTAAGGCCATTTCACAAGGCGATATTAACTGAGAAGTTTGGCAGTATGTCTACAACTTTATAAAAATGCATTTGATATGAATATCAACACGAATGTTTGAAAAAATCTATATATGAGCATTGCATTGATCTCCTGAATTTTGCGTCCCGGGAGATCAATTTACAGTTTCCCGCTGCAAATATGAACTAAATTGAAGTGTTCAAAGAACACGGCGTTACTAGAACGGCTGTATTGACTTATGAGGAGGTTCAATTGTTAAAAGTTTTTTTAAAACGTTATGGAAAAATTGATTAAAAGTACATTAATTAAATTAGCCACAATTAAAAATATCACAGTGTGATTGGTGCTTGGGTTAAATATGGATTTTTTTCTTGCTGGCCACGTGCATTGAATATTAGTAAAATTTCAGAAATAGCCTTCTAGAAGACACAATTTAAATCTAGAGTGCCCAAAATCTAAATCCATTTTCATGGTTTTATTTTAAAATAAATCAAACCATTCAACATAGTTGTGTAAAGTTTGAACGAAATCGGTGCATCAGGTACGCCCGGGAGCTTGTCCAGTTGCAGACATACATAGTTACATAGTTACATAGTTACATAGTTACAGGTTAGTTGGTTTTTTTTTACAAACGAACCAAAAATTGAGCACGGAGATTGACTTCAGCAGCTGAGCTGATTTTGCACGAACGCAATAATTTGACCCCACATTAATTGATCATAAATGGAAGCAAAATTTTGACACTAAATTCAACAGATGGTAATGACTAAAATCCAACATGATTTTTGGTATGACATATTTCATGGGACCAACAAGTTTACGGAGAGACAAGAAGATCAACAATTTGCATACTGATACCTAACCGTGGTTTTTTTTCCCATCATGCCTACCAATCAGCGGGCTATTCTGAACGGAATGATAGAATGGCAAATTCTGAACGAGGTTGAGCCAGCACTCATTCTTGATGTAAATGGGGTACATACTATTACAGTGCATTGAGGTAAAGATTCCTTTAGACCTGATTAGCACCGATCAATTTATACTTATAATCTTGACTTGGGTGTGGGTTGAAAATTAAAGGGTTGGCAATGTGGTTGGTGGGTGGTATACATGAGCTACTGTCACTACTTTTACAAGACATGATTACATTCTAGTAAGACACCAGTTCCATTCATTGACAACGGGTTATTATGATATATGCGAAGTTCGACGAACGGTTGCTAATATCAGTTATTAAATCTTAAGAAATTACAGGATCTCACCTTACAGATGAAAATAGCACACTGGCATCATGTGTTTCATATTAGCATATATATGTGGGGGAGATAGAAGATGCCCAAGCAGCATCAATACTTCACATATGGGAAGAATATTGCAGCACAAGATATGGCCCCTTAAAAGTTGGAAAAGTCACGAGACCACAAAATATCTTAATCCTTTATCTATGATGTAAACGCTCGAGTGACCGTGAAATCCAATATGGCCACAATTGAAAATATCCAGTATAGGCCAAGAATCCTACACTTAACCCGGAACTAATTCGAACACGAATGAAAACTGCACAATGCATCCCAGTTTGGTCCCAATATTCACCCCAAAAAATTCTCGACCTGAACTCCATGCGAAAATATCAAAAATCCCAGACGGCCGCCTTTTACCGATGGAAAATCATATAAGTCATTAAATTGGTCAGTTTTTGCCCTGTTTTAATGTATAATATATCAAAAAGTAGGTTTTAAAGGTCAACGAGCATGATTTTCTGAAAAGTAATGTTGCCCTGACAACTATTAATCAATAAATCCAAGATGACTACCTTCCATGGGTGAAAAATCACACAATTAAAGAAAACGCCCAGTTTTTGCCCTATTTTAGTGTAGAATACACCAAAATCAAAGAGCATTACCAAGAGACCTAACGTCGTATGTTTCCTATAGTGGACGTAAAAGTACTGAACGGGTGCTCGCAGGTGCGACGCTGGGGATGGTTTACATCTGAAATGACTACAGTATATTTGCAGGTTTACTACGGCGGACTCACAACGCCACGCAAATATATGTTTATTATTTCACTTATTAGTTGTTGAATTAATACAATATTTTGACGGAAATAATCTGTAGTAATATGCGATTCCATCCATATATATAAGGCTATGTAATTGTTTCAACTAAATAAATTATTTTGAGCTTGTATCCTGTGGATTGGAAATTTTGACAGGTGAATTTCGGCGACAGTGTCAGTGCCGTGTCGATGTTTGCAGGTTATTAAAACAATAACTATTTAATATTTTGGTCCCATGTGTTGAAAATAAGAAACTACATACATTTCTTGTCAGAATGCCTTACTTTTATAGGAATTGATGCAATAATTAATGCACAGCTTTCAAAAGGGCATCTCTTATCGTGGGTCCGTTTTACTACAGGAATGTCTACATTAGATTAGCACAGAAAACTAGTAAATATAACGTTCTAACGAAAATATATCCTTTAGAAGTATTTGAGAATGATAAAGAACCAATATGCGATTGACTTGACACCAAGAAATATAAAATCAAACAAAAATAATTTTGTCAAATATAAGTTGAAAGTTGGAAGATATGTGAAATGTTGACACTTGCCGTTTGATCAAAGAGCATTACCACTATCAGTGTCAATTGACCTAAAACACCACCACACGGTTGTCGCATTAATATATATCTTGCTGAAACAATCTTCAGTAATATGCAATTCCATTCATATATAATAAGTCTATGTAATTGTTTTAACTGAATAGTTTATTTTGAGAATCAATCACGTGCATCGCCATATATTTGACAGTCGCCGTGCGGCGAGAATACCCATGACTAAGCGTAAACAACATGGTTTGTAAATGTTCTGTGAAGTTTATTTCGGGTATGTCAGCGCCCAGAAATGGTCTATATGTTGCAGATCATAGTATAATGGATAACTTCTCATTCATAGCTATCTATATTTCTAACCATAAAATGCAAATATATCACATCAAAATCGCCCAATTTCCTATTCATTTGTACAAGAGAGCTCAATTGTTGAGCTAGTCTCGATCATCCAGAATCTTGTGTGGTTGCCACCAACCAAGACATCATAACCAGCCTGTGTGTCCGAGGCTATTGTTGACCATCCCCACCAACGCACCTGCGCGCACCAGCTGGGAACGCAGATATGGACGTGTTGCGTATCTCGTTAAACTATCTCTGCCATATTAAATGTATATAACAAAAATCAATAAATCCAAGATGGTGAACGTATGCTTTGACCGTCTGCGAAGGCCAATAAAACATAATCTATATAAAGATATATAAATATTTGCATGGGTATATTTGTTCACACTTTCTATTTGTACCTGCTATTCTGGTTTGTGACACATCACGAGTATTTGATATTGGAACTAAAGGGTCTAACCTTGAAAAAGATTTGCAACAATGACAAGACATTGGTGAAATGCATATGTAAAAAACTGAAGATCATACTCATGATTCAATTAATCTTATGTCTCAACCTACTTTTCTTTAAAAATTTAATCCTCAAATTCAAATTTCAAACATAATTTTAATCGATTTTGAACTCCACCAGTATGTTTGAAATTTGAATTTGAGTATTAATTTTTTAAATAAAAGCTGAGTAATTGAATCATACCCACTGACTTTATACCACATAACAAGAATCAACTGGACATAGATCATACTAAAATAACGAGTCCAATTTTTGTGGTGTTGTGCACTTTTTAGTCAGTTTTAAATGCTAGTGGGCCCTCTGACTGGTGGGCCGTCTGACTTGTGGGCCTTAAATGTAAATGTAAATGTATTGGTTTATAGTCTCAATGAAGAGCTCATGCCGTTTTCTAGCGACATTACATCTACACCAGGCCAGTAGCATCATTTTCACACTATATATATATATATATATATATATATATATCTTTCTCAACTCCCGGGGAGCATACCATACTGGCTGCATACGGCATTGCTGCTATTTGCGCATGCTTATCACCGACCTGTGCATATTTAACGTGTAGGTACCACGGAGCAGTGAGCAACCTGTTAGAGGTAAGTTTGCTCAACACTTACCATCAGACCCGACCGGGAATCGAACCCATGACCTTCTAGTCACGAGTCCAACTCCTTATCCACTCAGCCACAGAAGCACACATATGCCTTATGACTAGTGGGCTTTCTGACTAGTGGGCTTTCTGACTAGTGGACCTTTGGATTTGTGGGCCTTCTGACTAGTGGGCCGTCTGATTGGTGGGCCTTCTGACTAGTGGACATTCTGACTTGTAGGCCTTTTTGACTAGTGGGCCTTCTGACTTGACTTGTAGGCCTTTGACTTGTAGACCTTCTGACTTGTGGGCCTTCTGACTTGTGGGCCTTCTGACTAGTGGGCTTTCTGACTAGTGGGCCTTCTGACGTGACTTTATAAGGGTCGACCCCATATAGGCATGGTCATCCCATAAGGCATGTGCCACTAAGCTGAACCCCACTGGTCCCAAACCTAGTGGAGAAAGCTGAGCAATTTATGTGGGGTAGTGAGGCACTGCACTGCACTGCATTTTCGTGTCAAATCATTTCGCTGTAAGACGTTTGTTAAACTGCTAAAGCCTAAAGTAAAATAATATCCAACCATTGGCATTCTAATAGCATGGCCCGACCCGCATTCTGCAAAATAAAAGGCGGATCACTGGCGGCGGATCACCTAATCGCAGACATTTTGGCGCCTAATACTCGGTGTCAAGTATCACGTGCGCATCATCTGCCGTCTGCAAAATTCCGAGAACATTGCAGTCAGTTGGATAATGCTGTGTGCGCACATATATATTTTTCTTCTTCTTTTTTTAGGTAATCATAAGTATTCTGTTTTTGTATTATTTACACAATACGTGTGTTTATGCTATTGACACTGCACTGACTGTATTGTGGGTTTTTTAAGCCAATTCTTTTCCAAAGTCATTTTTGCTTGGGAAATAACAGTGTCACCGGGTCAGTGCTAAAGATTAACATTAACATTACAAATCACAAAAAAAAAATTGGCAATGAATTAATATCCGAGGCCCAAGTATTGTCGGTCAGCATTTCGATCGTCTACGTTATATTCGGCCTGTAAATTCGGCCGACAGTGAATTCAGGCACAAAGTTTTTTAATAGATCTTTTACACGACACGATGAGTTCATCAGCCAGGATAGTTTCTGCTTAATATTTCTTAGTGTTCGAGCTTCATGTGACAATGAAAAACGATGACAAAAACAATGTGTAAACGTCTGATGCAATCGAGAAAACACTTGTATAGGTTGATTATTGTTGAAGGAAAAAATTTGTGATGCACCTCTGTTTCTCCCAAACCATGGACCTGCCTTAAGAGTATATCGTATGGAGCTATAAGAAATAGATATTCATTCATAGGCAGATCCAGGTGAAGGGCGCAGAGGGCCCACGCTATCTGCAACCCCCCCTTACCACCAAAGTACTTCATTTCCGTAGTTTTTTTTCACGTCCGCCATAGATCGCGCATACGAAACCCATGAAATCCGTTAATTGAGCCCCCACCCCCTTTTCCAAAAACCTGGATCTGCCATTGTTCATTTAACAAGGAAATAGGTTTATGGGTGCTTTCTGACTGGCTCGTTGGCTTGAATTCACCTAACAAAGCTTTGGTATATAATTCTACTTAAAAGGTCAAATATCTTCATTTTGAATTAATATTGAGAACCGGGGTTAAAATGTATAGATCTACAGAAAGTCTTGTATTTCTATAGGCATAATATTTAAAAGAGAATTCTCGACGAATCAACACACCAAGACAATACAATATTGATCGGCAATATGTTGTAATGGATCTAATAACTTTAGGCAAAATAATCATTGGATTCAAATACATTTAGAAATGACAAGTTCATCAAGACAGGAAAGTAGTGTTCAATGTCAACCTCTGTAATGATAATAATAGTTTCCGCTGCAAAATTGAAAGGTCATTTTGTCTGCTCTTTTATACAACGTATTTGGCAATGCCATTTTACACTTAATGTGCAAAGCCATCTAATTTTACTTAACAAATGAAACAATCACTCGCTATTAATATCACAATATGCACTAGGTATTCAAACCACTTCCAGTTTCAAAATGTTGCACAGCCATTTAGAATTTGCTATTAGTGTTGTCTAGCAAGTGAAAATGGCATATGATAATTGTACACGTATGGCGAATCACAAGTAACATCTTCCAAAATCAGCCTCTATTAAAGTGCCATGAAAAGACGTGCAAATCAACATTGAGCATCTTGCATTAGCAATTCTACATCGCCACATGGATAATAATGATAAAGCATAGGTCATTGCATGTGTCCCACCAGAGTGGGATCCATTCATGCATAGTACTGACCGCGTATAAGGACCACATACATTGTAAAAATTCCCATTGCCACCAGTCGTTTTTCTCAGAATACGCGCGATTTCAAGAAATTACTGGTTATCCTGGAAACGAAATACCCATAGTTTGTGTGACACATATTAGAAGATATTTCTGAAAACACTAGAATTTTTACAGTACTGTCCGCGTATAACGACCACAGTCATGTCCGTATATTTATTACTATGTTTTCTATTACAGTAAATACTCAAATTACGCGTAATTACTACAAATTGTATTCTGCGCATCCGTATTTTCAGATTGCCAAAGAATTTGAAAAAAAAAACAAAAAAAACAACAAAAACATTCAGAAATTTGCAAATTTAAAGTAAGATTCTGTGAGTAATTAAAGTATTTTCCGTATTTTCTAAGTTTAATACTGTTTCTAGATACTTTGTAGATGATGAAATGTAAACCACACTCAATAAATTCCAGTGTTTTCAGAAATTTCTTTGAATACGTGTCATGCAAACTATGAGTATTTCTTCTCCCGGATAACCAGTAATGTTTTGAAATTATTAAACGAAATGATACCAATGGAAATTTCTACAATTTATGTGGTCCTTATACGCGGACACTCTGTATATTGAGTGTGATTTACATTTTATCATTTGCAAAGGGGCAGGTTTGGAGTTCACTACAAGCAAACGACAATCTCGGAGCTACGCAAAAGTAATCATCTGAAGTTGCTGATTATACTGAACTTTGGTCTGACGTTGTTATAGTGGCACAGGAACTGCTAGACCCAGGTCTTAAGTCTTAAGTCTTCACAAATAGACCAATGCAAGGCTCCATAAAGAGGACACCTCTTAAATGATACAACCTGACCAATAAGAACATTTGTTGATGAAACGTACACTGCTGTTGTGTTTACAATCTTTTAAGTTCGGATTTGAATATAAAAAGGAGACATCAAGAAGTGTTGATTTCATATGTACTATGGAAGGGACTGCTGCGGCTCAAATTTTGAACTTGGCAAAACTCCCTCCTTCACGGATAAAATGTCGTGGACTTTGCTTTCATTGCAACCTTTTGTAAATGCTAGTGATCGAGTTAAATACGTTTCTAGCATCTGTGTTTGCACATTGTACAATACATTTTACTATAAGACACTTAAAATCGCCCGAATCCGCCTCTATGTGCAACTGCCAAGTGAAAATGGCATACCGTTAATAGTTGCTCACATGACGAATCAAAGTAACACCGTCCGAAACCGATCTCTAAGTGCAACCAAAATACCTGCAACGGACATCGAGCAGCTGGCATCAGTCACACTACACGTCACCCCTAGATCACATGGCGAATTGAAGATATGTTTGCCAACACATTATGGCTGAACAATCTAAAGAGTCCTCTGACTGTGATGAATTTCAGTACAAAGATACTAGTCTACACAGATCACGGGTAGTTGTATCATAGAGCAGCTTAATGGATTATAATCCCCCATACACTAATACTGTTATAGAATGAGAAGGCATAGTCAGATCCAGGTTTTCGGAAAGGGGGGGGGGCGCACTTAAGGAAAAGAGGGGCGCACTTACGGGATTTCATGAAAAACCCTATAAAAATGAAGTATTGTGGTGGGAAAAGGGGGGCACCCCCCCTGGACCTGCCTATGGAAGGGGATTAATTGAAAGATACTGCTTCCTTTGTTTTACAGAGACAAAAATTGTCCGGAAATCGATTTTCAGAACGTGTGACCCAATTTTGTGACCGTAATTTGCTGTTTGATTCTGCTGGCTCAACTCCTATATTACCTGGTCCATATGGAAACATATTTGACCGATGACCTAGATTCTCAGCCAATCAGAAAACAACATACAGGGTGCGACACAGATGGAGTATTCTTGAATGTGTTCATTGTGTTGGTATAACATATTTGTTCGTGTTTCTTTGCTGTTGGCATCATTAATGACTTCCTGTGCATCTCAGAAGGTCAAATCTGCCGGCACTCGCGAGAGAATAGAAACGAAACTGGAAAGGAAGAGTGAAAAGAACAAGAAGAGAAAAGAAGCAGAAAGATCAAAGGGCCAGGTTATCCTACCATACGTGAAAGGTGTTACAGAAGGGATCTCCAGAATTTTGAATAAACACATAGTAGCTACGTCGGCGAAGCCCATGCAAACGATCGGGAACATCCTAGTACATCCGAAAGATAAAGTGGATAAGATGGACAAATGTGAAATTGTGTACAGTACACGATTCCATGCAAGTCAAGTGGAAAAGTGTACGTTGGGGGAAAGGGCAGAAAGTTTGGTGCCAGACTGAAGGAGCATCAGAAAGACGTGGAAGCGAACCAGAAGGGAGCATACACCAGATCCACAAAGAAAGAGTCTCAAGCGGAACTAAACAAGAGTGCTATCACAGACCATGTGAACCAGCAGAACCATGAAATAGACTGGGAGGGAGCTAGAGTGATAGACAGGGAGAGCAAATGGAAGACCAGAACCATGAAGGAATCAGTGCATATCCAAACTTGCAGGCAGGTCATGAACAGAGACGAGGGGGCCACCAACTCTCGCGAGTGTACGATTCGATCTTCGGCGAGGATCGGCAGATTTGACGTCCTGACATGCGCGGGAAGTCATTTTGATGATGCCAACGGCAATTGGTGAAACTGTCAATGAAGGTAAAATATAGTGTTGTGAAAAAAGAAATATGAACCACAAAGATGGAGTATTATAATTTTTTTTTATCTCTTATTATAGTCTGATGTGTTATGTTTAAATGTTGTGCAAAAGCAACCCACATATGAAATTCTACAAGCCGGGATTCATCATGATTGTAGTATGGTATTTTCTGAGTAATTGGTGATCATTGTTGTACGAGTTGGAGAAAGGTATTGGCCCACCATGGTTACAAATAATGGTCGCAGGCTTTCACCAGTAACAAGCTCAACAATAGTTGTGCAGGCAACCTTATATACGTATTCAGGCAAGGTTTTGCAGGACTTAGCAACATAAACTTTCTTACCGACAATGTGGTCCACCATTTTAGTTACTGGTACATGCCACTATTTTTGTGACGGATACAGGCGGTCAAGGAGTGTGACGTTTATTAAGGTCATTTATTTCTTTATCTTGTGTACAAAAAGTTGTAAAACAGGTTTGAAAAAGGTCTCCGAAATTAGGGATGGAATTCAATCTCCGGGCTATGCCAGACCAATATTCTGTGGGTGATTAATTTTGTTTCAACATGAGATGCTTTCATTTATATTAAGATGGGAGTCTTTCATTTCCTGGTTGAAATAATTAAAGCAGAACCTCTCTACTGGGATCATCCAGGGATCAGGCCTCAAGCGGCCTCAATAGAGGTAGTCTCTTCATCGAGGTTTAAGGTAGTCTCTTTGTGAAAGTTTGGGGCAACTAAATATGGTATCATTATATTGTGTTCTCTTTATAGGCTTTTTGGTGTTAATCCTCTCTTGTGTACTTTCCTTTGACCTCGGCATATTAATGAAAATAATTATTACATAATCTATTCGGGGAAAACGTGACAGTGCGGGGATTAGTATGCCATAAATAAGATAAGAAAACTACAAAAATTTCACATCACAAAAATAATACTTCACCGGGGTAAAGCCGTAAGCGTAACTACAGCAGTTATCCAAACAAGATGGAGACAAAGTCTGTTGATTCAAATGTGTGTTTTTCTTGTTGATTACTTGAATTTCTGGTACTAAAATTCATCATTCAATAGGTATCTGTCAATATTTTCATGCAAATCTTATATTGTGATATAATGAATACATTTACTGTGGGGGTTTCCATGCAATATCGTATAATTCAATGCCCCCATTAGTTGAATACTGCTGATCTTGTATTACACGATATTGCCCTCAAAACAAGCAAACCTTTCTTCAAACCGGGGGTGGAAGTAAATCGATACGCTGAATAAGAAGATTTACAGATTATTTTGTTTATCAAGATATTGGTAATTTGGCATTAATTATCATGAGGTAGCCTCATATTGATTATTGAATCTTCTGACTTCTTCGAATTCTGTGGTTTCAAGCAGCAGCAGCAGCAGCAGCAGCAGCAGCAGCAGCAGCAGCAGCAGCAGCAGCAGCAGCAGCAGCAGCAGCAGCAGCAGCAGCAGCAGCAGCAGCAACAACAACAACAACAACAACAACAACAACAACAACAACAACAACAGCCCTTTCACAATGCCGAGCCCTTTCACAATGCACACGTTGAGCGCCCCCCCCCCCCACTCCCCGTACAGCCGCCATCTCGTGTTCGCGCCGCCGCCGACGTGCGACGTTTACGCACCTCTTGCTGGCTGTAGCGCCGGCGGCGGTGGCGGCGGCGGCGAGGTGTGGGTGACACCGGTGGTTAAGCCGGTCGTGCGGGGGCGGGGGGCTGGTTTATATATGGTCAGAAGTGGACAAGAGGCTCACTACTCGCTACCACCACGGCCGCAGACGACACTCATCACAGTAGCAGACGACATGTGCAGTAGCATGGGGAGGAACGTCACAGGTACGTCTTTGGGTGGACAATGTGTGAGAAACAGTTATTGATTACCCTTGCACATGGTAGAAGGGGTTTATGGTTTAAGATTTTCTAACGGCACCCGGAAATGTTCTTCAATCTGGTGCATTGGATGTTATGTTTTAAGAGGTATGACAAAGTTAGACAATGTTCTTAACTCTTGGACGGTTTACGTGGTTTTGTAGTTTAGGCTTTTGTTTGTACCAAAGTAAGAAGCCAGTTAGTTACTATTGATTGTTACTCAATTTGATACGGACACCGGCAAAGAACTGAAGTTATGGTGAACTTGGTGTTAACATGCGAGAGAAAGTTCTCCACTCTCATATTTTTGTACATTCGTTTCTAGCATTGTCTGACACATATGTCTCTCTTTCAATCACAATGAGCCACAGGCATGTCCAGTTTTAATGGGTGTGGAAGTGAGCTATGAAACAACCTCATGGGTTTTCCACGTGTGATTGCTTGAACATGTAAAAGAAAAACGTGAAAATTAAATACAGTTATATTTTGGTGGGGGAAATGGGGAAGGGGGGGCAGCCCCTGTGTCCCTTTTGGATCTGTGGGCATGTACATGTATGTAAGAGGTGTGAGTCATACGATTTTACATTCAATCCTCTACAAGGTGTAACTTCTTGACCTTTAAGCTTTCCAGCAAAAGTAGAACAGATAGAATTCTTGTCAATTTAAGCAACGGTTCCAAGGAGACAACGTATGGGCCTCGTGTGTTTCCCGAAATTTCTATAGAATGTTTCAATATTTGTGTCAGCATATGCAATAGATACTATACCTGTATAATACATTTGAAACATCCTGTTTATGCGGGAGGCCTCAGATGGAGTCTGATTAAAAGAAAATGTTGTTTCTACGTTGTTTTAAAATCTAAATGGTTTAAGGCGGATATTTCAAAGGAACCCCATACTTAGCCCCATTTGCACACATGAGCGGGTCTTTCAAGCCTGTTCGTATGCAGGCGTGAAAGATGACACTCAAGGATTTCTGGCTGATACCTATACCACAGGTCTGGTGGATATGCATGTACGCTTGGTAAAGAAATAAGAGAGTCGCAGGTGGCTATGGTAGAGGCTGATATTTCCGACTATGGAAACAAACACAGTCGTTGTCTTGTTAACTTGTTAAGGCAGGATCATGTCTCACCTCCAACCGTAGTCCTAAACTGCCGGGTATTAATGGAGGTTTATAATGGGCCATACACCTTTTTTTAAAATGTGAAATCCCCCCCCGCCACCCCCTCATTTGTCTGCATTTTACCAAGCCCAAACTATTTTCTGTTTTCAGCCTTTTTATTTAAAGCTGGCTGCCTTGAAAACCCACTCTGAGTATATCAGATGTTTGACATCTGATATACTCACAGTGTGAAAACCCTATATCTCTCTTGCTTGTCCTGTCCCCTCCCATACCACTTCCTTATAAATTCTTCTCCCCCAAATTGTGAACAATTTGGCATAGTTGTGCAAAACATGGGCTTCAGCATCAAAACCTATGTTTACTATCTAATTGTTTAACTATGTTAAACATACATACAGTTGTTCTGCATATACGGATATAAGGCAGTGTGTCTACTATAGTACAAAGTACAATGGAGGCCATTGCGCCGTTTTATTTGGACTAATTATAGATTAATGCTCTCAAACTTCAAACTTCATTTCATATATCTTGAATATTAAAGCTGGTACAGCCCTATATATGCCATACAAATTTTGATATTTCTACAAAATTTTCACATATATATATTCCAACTTATGGTAACCAATGGCAGATCCAGTTTTTTTGGAAAGGAGTGGGGCGCACTTAAGGGATGTCATGGGTTTCGTACGCGCGATCGATGGCAGACATGCCAAAAACACTACAAAAATCAGGTATTTTGGCCGGAAAGGGGGAGGGGGCGCCCCCTGCGCACCACCGGGATGTGCCTATGGTAAGTGAGATGCTGAGGATGTGGGAAAACAATTTGAAAATATATTTTTGTTAAGATGTCGCATTTGTAATAACTTATATCATGTACATATTGTATACTTATGTATTCTCCACTATGTTCTGCCAATGGCGAGTTCTAAAACCTCTATTCCTCTTCAGTATTTAAATCTTACTTTGTTCATAAAATATGGTGAACATTGACCAATGAGCGATCCGCTAACATTCAGGAGTCAGTTAACTAGGCCACTTCACACTCATTTCTATTAGCTCGCTCCCATGCAGCAAAAAATGTTTCACCCAATACGAAAAACTCAGAAAAAAACAAGTAGTATGAAATCATATATGTGATGTGCTTATATAATTTTGAACTCACTACGAATATACGCGCTGACACAATTCACATGAAAAGCTATACGTAATTCATTCGTACACAGAAAAATCAACTGCAACCAAAGCAAGCTCGTGGGTCCAAAGTAATATAAATAACACCGGCACAAAATGTCATCGATCAGAACTATCCTTATGGAAGCTGCTTTATTTTGGACATTACAGATGGTCTCATTAAACCAAATATCAAACTGAGAGCTCTGGTTATTGCGATAATTAAAACCTCATTACCCACGATACCTTGCGTTTTGCTGAGGATGGAGTTCGTGCAAAATTTCAGACTAATGTACATCCAAACAGAAGACAAGAACTCCATCAAAAATGAAACTAGTAAAGCAGTTGAGTGCACCTAAGAATGGGTGGAAATCCAAGAATAGGCACAAAGGTTTATGAATTGTTAAGTACACTGACATTATGACTATGAACTGTCGCCCTTTCTCTCTGTTACGCCCCAAAACTGCACAAGACCTTAGAGGTGTCCTTAAAATAGCAAAAACACACCATCAATAAATAACAGCGCCTCCCACAGACTAAACTGTCTAGCACACTCGGTTTTATCCATGATATAGCTAATTTGCAAACGTTATAGTTCCCTATCTCGACATTGTTTCTTGTGATGTGACATGATAGTCCATCATGGGTGTGATTGCGGTCTCTGTAAGCAAGGATGACTTTGCACAAAAGGTGCACACGAAGAAAAACTTGTCAATGTGTGGCTCAAGCCCCATAGGCAGATCCTGAGGGGTCACAGGGGGCGTGTGGCGCCATTTCCCCCTGCGCGCGACCCCCCCGCCCCCTCTTTTCCACTAAAATACTTCATTTTCATGTTCACCATCGATTGCGCATATACTAAACCCATGTAATCCCTTAAGTGCGCCTCCCCCTCTTTTTCCAAAAACCTGGATCTGCTCATGAGCCCTGACCCCTCACTAACGGGCTTGTTTTGGTAAAAAAAACTCTCCCCCAACCCCGGCACACGTACGCACTCTTTGTGACTTACATGTAAACCTCTAGCATGTGTGCTATCAAGGAGGAACTGTGTCACAGCATATTACATAGCACACATAGCACTGCCTATTAGGCCTAATGCTGTTGCTGACATACAAAAAACTTCCTAAAGGGGTGGGGTGTGTGTGTGATGCAAATGGTGGTGGATGCGGCCACTGGATCTGCCTCTGTTAATTTCAAAGATCTGCTCCCACCAAAAAGTTCGTAAATGAACATTTACGACCAACGATTTAAAAAAAATGCCCTATAGTCGCAAAAACTAGCAATATTATGATTTGCAGTCCGAATGGCCAGGACTCTGTCTGATAAGATGAATTAAATGGACCACACTTCCTAAAGGCTGTATTACAAAGTTAACAGGTCAACATAACAATATTCAAGTAACATTAAGTTTACATGGGTGAATGTTTTTGTCATTCATTACACCCAAAATAAAATACAAAACGCCAAAAAGTAATTTAATACTAGATTGCAACAACTTAAATTAGAATACTTGATGAGAATTAGACACTGAACGTGATTACCCAAATAAGAGACAGTACGGTCAATGCCTTTACCGGCCACATTACCGGCCGATACGAAGACCGGAGGGAGATCACACGCACGCACGCACGCACGCACGCACGCACATGTACGCACTCAACTGGTCGTTTTGTTGCATGTATTATAAGAAGTTCTGAACGCTATTTTAGTTGTACGTAGAGATCGGTTTTGGACAGGGATATGTAAAATAAACGGTAATTAGAAAGTCTGTGAATTTTAGGCCATGCTGACAAGAACTGTCCATGAATGAGAAACCAAATCAAAAGTACTAAAAAAAAACTGCGTTCCGGACAAAACGTTGTTAATTAGTTTACGTGGTCTCTTTGGATGGGTATTTTGCCTTGTAACAGCAATTTTTCACAAATTAGTGTCTGTGAAAAATCAAATACTAATGAAGGACATCGCTACCACATGTCAAAGCAGTACTGCAACACAATAAGATTAAGGTTAGAGGTCAAGTGATCATAAATCACGTGACCACATTCCACCTGGTGTGCTTCTAGGAAATCTTACGACGCACATCTGAAAATCTCATTACATTTTCACCGAGAAAAGGATGAACTTTTAATGAGCAATTTGCATGAAAAGCATAACATCAAAGAAAACGTACACAGCAATTGCACATTTAAAAAACACCCCATTTAACATTGCCCATAACATGTTGGGCTCATTAAAGCAGAAGAAATCTCACGTGACAAGTGAAATGCAATTTCAGTATTATAGATATTAGTTAAAACGCATTGCATTAAAGATTGTTCCATTAATTCTACCATCGTGTGTACATTTTATATACAATAATAGAATTGGCGTATAAAACATTTAATTATATGGACTTTTGAAACAACCTATAGTCAGCAGCGGAACGTAAAGGACCGTCACGCGACTCAAACGTGAAAATTTATTGTTGGTCAAAAGTTCTGAAATAGAATTCATGGTTAAATTAATATAGCTCTATTCACCACTTTCAAGAAAGAGCATTCGATGTAAATATTCCTGGGACACCACCATCAAAATTGCCAATGTGAGTTCCGGGTAAATCTAGACTAACACGACTTTAAATATTCAAATGTCATTTTCAAGTATCATTTATCTTGAACCAAGTATAGAAAATACTCTCCCGATTGGATTTTGAGTGAGGCTTGTGAATCTGTAATCGGATTTTAGTTATAATGAAAATTGACGAAGTTATAAACAAAAGACCGGTCTTAATCAAATTTGCAGACGGCCGGTGATTGGAGCAAAGGTGAGAACTTCAGTATTATGAAGAATGCACGCCTCAAATAGATTCATACTACTTAATTTTCCAACGTTTATCAGCGTAACAGCCATCAATGTTATGTAGAATATACATTTTGAATGATATGGCAGTAAATGCGATTATAAATGGCCTTATAACATATATCGGAAGTACCGAATGACGGCACGTGAGGAACTAGAGATTCGTAAAAAGAGCAGGGTAGCTGTGGAGATCCGAATACGGCGCCCTGAAATGAATCGCGATACCGGCTATGACCTGCCCCCCCACCGTCTTCCTGTCACTGCTGTCATGTGATCGCCGCCGCCATGGCGGTCACGTGACAATCTAAGGATTGTCATTCGGCCTGAAGAAGTTCTTACGACAAGAACGAAAGCCTCGCCAAAATGTGATTTGCTGGTTTCTAACGGTATCTTAAGATTATTGGTTATATAGAGTTTAAGGTTGATATTTCAAAGAAACCCCAAACATAGCCCTAATTACAAGCATGGGCGGGTCTTTTCAAGCCTTTTGGTTTGCATGCGTGACATGTGGAAAAATAACAACAGCCGAACAATAGCCTGAAGAAGGATGTGGGGTACTACAAAAACTTGTAATGAGAGATATGCAGATCTCTTGTACCGCGCCCCTCCTTCTAATGATTATGTACGTGACATAATGTTGTAGATTTGTATTCAACAGGAATGATGCACCGATTTAAATGGCTTTGTTTCATTTTTTATGAAGTTCCATCCCATATCTCATCTGCGCTTTTTTCGAATTGTATTGCTATTTCCGCAATCAGTTTGGTTGTACTACCAACTGTTCAAAAATGAGATTACATTCTTCAATTTGTAACATCGTCCTCGTATTTCAAGTTATGATTCTTACTTTTACCAGACAGTTTAACACTCTTTTTGAAGTGGCAATACAGTCAGTCATTCATGAAAGAAATACCCCCCCCCCTTTTTAAGTTTTAGATAACCAGGACTCTACGGTATGAGGGATACATTCCCACCGTCTTCTTTTCCAGGTGTCATAGCCGCTAGGGCGGATTGGGACATTCGGATTGGGATATGGGATATTCACCAATGTCTTTCAATTTCTGAGTTTTTTAAATTCTATATCTCTTTTGAAGTATACACATATATACATAGTGGCAATAATAAGAAAGTTGTGCCATGGTTCACTATGACTTAAAGCAGTTAAACAACTCTAAATATAATAATGTCACTTCGCCATTCTATTCTGGCTGCATGCGTCATAATAGCAGTGCTGTCTTCAACAAACACAGGGGTAGTAAATTGGCTTGCAATTAGTACATTTCAAAGTTGTGATTATCCCTGCCGGTTGTGGAACGGTGAAGGTTTCTACTTGCCCCCTCATTGTCTAAAAGTCAACTGGACACTTCAGTACTAGGATTACTTATTGATTCTTCACGAGTAAGATTACTATAGTTTTGGACACATATCAGCCCAGAAGAGTACGATATGGGTGACCCTTTTGAGTTTGTAACATGAATTATATTATCAGGTGAGTTCTTGGGGCGTATCTGATGCAGCACAAGAATGAATCCCGATAAAATAATTCATGTTACACAACAACCCGGTGTTGTAGTTATTATTCTTTTCGAAACAATTACAACACTGTTTTAAAAATCTGGGAAAGTAGTCCGGCTGAGTACAATCATGATAATATAGTATCACCGCTGTTCGAAGAGGGGTTTAAAGTAGGCTATTCAAAGTACAGTAGGGCCTCCAATTAAGACCACCTCTCTATTGAGACCACCTCTGTAATATGACCACTTTTCACGGTCCCAAACGTTCATTAAGCTATCAAAATGAACCTTTGTATAGAGACCACCTCTCTATTGAGAACACATAAAAACTGGTGCCAAAGGTCGTCCTAATAGGGGGGTTCTACTGTATTACATTTTCACGTATTTTGTGCATGTCTGCTTTCAAAACCAACGAGATCCCTTAAGTGCGCCCCTCACCTTTTAAAATAATATAATTACGTGTCTTTCAAATTCGTTTGTGGTGAAATTGTATTATTAAATTCTACTCTCACTGTTTTGCCAAGCAAGCTCCTACCACTCTATTGACATAGCTGAAAAGACATCTTCCATTTTTGCTATATCAAGTGGACTTGACGGGACTCGAACTCACGACCCCAAGGTAGTGACACCAGAATGGTTCTGTGCATGGCTTCACTAAGTGCATGTACTGTGCCAGTACTGGCTAGGTACTGCGTCAGTACTGATGAACTAACTAACCAACTAACAACTAACTAACTAACTACCTACCTAACTGGCTTTAACTAACTAACTAACTAACTAACTAACTAACTAACTAACTAACTAACTAACTAAACAACTAACTAACTAACAACTAACTGGCTAACTAACTAACTAGCTACTAATATAACTATATATATATATATTATATATATATAACTAACTATATATATATATATATATATATATATATATATATATATATATATATATATATATATATATATATATATATATATATATATCACATATATATTTTTTAAAGAAAGTATATATATATATATATAGTCACAAATACAGACCACATACATACATACATACATACATACATACATACATACATACATACATACATACATACATACATACATACATACATACATACATACATACATACATACATACATACATACATACATACATACATACATACATACATACATACATACATACATACATACATACATACATACATACATACATACATACATACATACATACATACATACATACATACACACCGAATATGCGCTGATCATCACTATCTCCATCAGCTTTTGGCAGCAGAGAGGCAGTTTGGAATCAGTACCGATAGTTGTGGCCTAGGCTTAAATCATGCACATATAGCTGAAAGTATTGGCTGTATTTTCAGTATGCAGTTTGGAAGTGTTGGTGTGCGGTGCAGTGCTGGTGTTGGTGCTGGCTACAGGTGCCTCAACGGGCTCCCCGACACCTGCCTGGCACACGCCGTGTGCAGACCCCCGCTTCGCACCCCAGGTCAAACCCAAGGTCACCGTGCGGCTTATAGAGGTGAAACAATCATTATGATTACTTAAAATAGAATTTATAAGGTATATAGCATGTGGTCTCATGTTGCTTCAGTTTGTACCATGCAATAGAAAATTCAACCAAACTTTAGTCCAAATGCAATCCAAAATTTAATGTTAACTAGTTTTCAAACACACAGGTTCCTTTTCAAACAAAAGGTACCTGTGTGTGTTTAAGTTAATAAATAAAAGTAACATTGCATGATTTGGTTGATTTTTTTTCTATGCATAAACTGAAGCAACATAATCATTACGATTAAGATTATGAATTCACATTAAAAGGTTAAATGTACAGTAGTTATACTTTGGAATTAAACAAACAATTTCAATACTAGACACAGATTTGGTTTGCAAAAGCCGTGACACACCATTATTCCAGTGTCTTAATGTAGAGCTATAGATGTTATCATTTTAAGGGATGATGTACATTTTGTCACACTCAGCAAAAGTGGAACAGTGTTCTCTTTTTTCTTAACCCCGCGACTCCCTTCAAAAGTGGAAACATCAGATGTGTGACACAATCGAAGAATATAGATCAACACAGTGTTTCGCGATATCTATTCAAATATTACTTGTGCATGCAATAAAATGATATCATTATATATGAGGAATGTAAATCATAATATTACAGTGTGAATTCTGCTGTGTATCTTTTTAATGCCACATTTAGATAGTAAATAGTAGAATTCTGATATTAAAAGTTTTAGCGTGCACAATAAAATCTTAGACCTTCAAAATGTGGAATATCACAAACATGATCGAAACCCCACCCCCACCTCCACCACACCCCACCCCCTAATTGGAACATTGTTCCACTTTTGTAGAGCGTGACGAAGTGTTACTTATATGTGCGACTGTTCTGCGATTCCTAGACGCAACAAAACTACTTCTAACAAACCTTTACTAAACAGTATATTCGTCAACTAATTTTGAACAAGTTCAAGATTTCCTGACGAATTTGCCAGTTCGCCATTGCACGGCAATGCACGTAGTGCGACTTAGGTGGAATTCGCTAATGTGTAAAGCAGGCTTATTGAATTATTTAGTTTCGATTTATACATGTACAGACAAGTTAGTATCATATACAAAATTTATCTATAGTCAAACATGTGTGATGGTTGTTAAAATATACTAGAAACTAACTTGCCTGTAATGTAATCGAGTCTTTAATTATCTGATATATAATTAATGTAATGTACATCCAATAAAGAAGTACGTAAAAGTATTAAACAGAAAATAGATACACTGTATACATGTACATGTATAATGAAAACTATAATCCTAGAAGCAAAAAATATGACAGTAAAATGAAAAGAAGTGTCGTTAGATTAGATTAGACTCATTTTGATATCACATACATAGCTGGTTACATCCAGAATAAAAAAAATCAAGTAGATAAGTAGATAAAAGTATAAAAAAACAGATGTACATGTACATGTATAATGGGGGACAATCCAAGGAACAATGACAAGATATCAAACATGAAACTGTGTTGTGTTTGCAGGGCGTGGCTCCTGAGGATGTGTGGAAGCTCAAGCAGCACACTCTGGAGGTGATTGTGCAGGTGCAGGACGCCATGCTCAATTACGTGAGTAACTCACGGGTCACAAGTAGGGTAGCCCGATCCAGGGGGCGCACCTCTTTTTGTACCACCACAAAATTTTATTCTTATGGCATTTTTCAGCTATCGATCGGGCATATGAACCCCATGAGATCCGTTCAGTGCACCGCCCCCACCCATTTTTCTAAAATTCTGGATCTGTCAGTGCAGTGTCATGAGCCATGGCTCAGAGCATATAAGGACACTAGATCTAACTCATGACGTGTAGTTTGGTTGCATCTACGGTTTATTGCGTAACCCCCCCTCGAATACAGTGTGTTACAAAGCTGGCTCCCTCTGCTAGCTAGACTCTAGAGATTCAATTAGACTTACAACTTAGCCTAGAAGCTAGGCTAGGCTTCAATGTGTAATTATGTAAATGTCCCGTTTAGTTTCATTTCAACAGCAATCTGATGTCAGGCACAACCAGACCCGGGATCATGCGGGAGGAGGGGCTTAGCTCAACTCTTCGTGGGGGTCATATTTCCTTCTGAAATGTACAGGGATCATGTATAAAGCTATTCATTGAACGACAGCCCGTGAGAAGATATACTGAACCCCTCTGTACAAAGAGCTAACACAGCCTGCCAGGCCAGGTTTTTAGAAACAGGGAGGTGCACAACCAGGTTTCGTCAAAGTGAGTGCTCGTAATAAGCTCGTGAAAACCGTGTTGCATTTCTGGGAAGGGGGGTGGGTGTTGGGGCACTCTTCACCAATGGCAAATGCGATTAAGATGTTGCTGCAATGCACTTAAATGTAGTTTCTGCTGCCTTTTGGGTCAAACTTAAATCTTGACTAGTATTCTATATTGTTAGGCTTCTTTTCATTAATCTCTGTAGAATATTTGACATAATCATGGGGACATTATATCTTTATATGTCATTTTATTATTATGTGTACACAGTCATGATATGTATTCTAAAGTCTTCTAACGTATAGATCAAGTAATCATGAATATATATCCTCTGTCAAACACAATAGTATGCCTGTAATCCGTATTCTTTAGTATGTAAACAGATATGTCTAGTTCTATTATTTTATTCATCATATTTATATATATTGGAATGTGTCCGTTAATTAAGGTCCTTACATTATGCAATATCTGTGTATTCTTCAATCTCCATTTTATCAACAACTAACACGTTGTCCTCTAGCTCTGTATGAGTCGATTTGTCATGGAAATGATTCTGACTAATCAATGATCGATGATCCATGTGTATACTTTTTTAGATATATTTTTATCTGCATGGCATTTCTTCTTTTCCATGTAAGTAGTTGTCACCCTATAGCTTGCTTTTATCAGGACTGAAGATTATTTGATTTGGTTATATATTAGGATTTACATAAAAAAAATATGTAATTGACCCCACACCAGTTGAGAAAAGAAAATGACAGGCGCACTGAAATCATTTTTGATTTAAGTCTTTTTAGGAAGTTGTCAGTTTATATTCTGCCATTATCAAACTGAAATTTATCTTATTTGGTTGAACATAAAGACCGTTACAAAAGCAATCTTATTGTGGTCATAATGGATCCCAGACAAGTCCAGTACAGAAAACAGGGTTGATCAATAATTTGACCTGTCAAAACCCATGTATATATATAATAAAAACCTAACTCTTTCTGTGTTATTATTATATTAACATTTAATGTTACGGAAATGAAAAGTCATGGCCTCAAGGTTGTAAGATGATCACAAGCAGGTAATTATTTCACTTAGTAATTAACATGGGAAGCAGGACTTTATAGTGGGCGATGAACATAATTATGTTTGAATTACATGATGAAAATCTTACATAATTTAATCTTTATTTGACGTGTTTAATATCATAGCCAACAATTTTGATTGCATTTAAAAAAACATGTGTCAAGTACCATTAAATAAACACTTTCTTTCACTTTTCTACAGTTCACGGTCGTTTCACTCTGGTACTAACCATTACAGTATGAATTTATACATGTGCCCACAAGTTTGATTTTAATTTTGAAAAGAATTGTGCTTAATACATCTCC
The DNA here is from genome assembly GCA_019095985.1 of Streblospio benedicti. Classification (NCBI taxonomy): domain Eukaryota; kingdom Metazoa; phylum Annelida; class Polychaeta; order Spionida; family Spionidae; genus Streblospio; species Streblospio benedicti. Next base: position 34,865,702 of record CM032668.1, on the reverse strand, counting down.
ATGTGCTTAGTTTGTAACACATGGTTTCATTTATAGTTTTGTTGTCGTTTTTTGCGTCGCTTCAGCAGCTGATGCGAAAGCCTTGTGTTTCGTTCGTTTGTATGTATGTATGTTTGTCTCCGGACAGGCTAGAGCTTTTACGCTTCGCCCGATTTCTTTTAAACTTTACATTGCTATTTGGTATGACGCGACACCGGAGTGATTCAATGTTGGGCACTTTGCCAATTAAAGTGGGCTTTCCATAGTGCCATTTTGGGTCCATTTTCAACATTTTCTCTGCAATGGTTTTGTTGATGCTTGTGAGAAAGCATTCAAACTTTGTACAATGCTTACATGTCTACTGAACAGTAACTGTATTCAATGTTGGCACTTTGTCAATTAGGGTTTACCTTTCAGAGGGCTATTTTAATTATTTTCTTTCCATTTTTCCACTATAGTTTCAATACTGTGTAAAACATGACCATCGAATTGGCATAGTGGTTATATTAGAATAAAAGTGCTTAGAGAGCACAGCGTTACCATATTAATGTCGACTCATGGGCAACAGATATTTACTGTAGCCATGTTTAGAAAGCACCTGCAATCCAATGCCAATAACAAAGATGTAGGATGAGTCACGCATCAAGTAAGACTTTTTTCTGCTTTGATTGCAAAGCGAACATCTTTATTTCCCATGGGTCAATAATGCACTAGCGACGATGTGCTCTCTGAGCACTTTTGATCTAGTTGCTACTTGTCAACGCAAGGTCTTAAAGTTGTACAATCCTTTTATCAAACTGTTTTCAAGACTGAAGCCTCCTTTTAAATACCTACCAACTGCTATAAAAGAATGGTGAATTGCTAAATCTGTTTCGGACCAAATGTACATTATGTGTACTAGTATTTCCCATCTATATATCCATGTAGACATCTTTTGCGCAAAGACTGTGTATTTATTTGATAAACATTCCTAGATGTTCAAGATCTTAACCCATCTAGTGAACAATAAAAACACGCAAAAATAGCAATGTGTCATTTTGGTACCTTAAGGGGATGAGTAACTTTATAAGGGGAGAGTCTATTTTCAGCTCGCAGGCCTGTGATAAATAATCAAATTTCATATTCTTTATGTTTATCATATCATAAATAATAGAGAGGAAACTCTTTTAAAGGAACCTTTTAAAATCAATAGTTTTCCTAATGTGATTCATGCTATGCGCACCAACTAGTAATGATATTAAATGTTTAAAAGCCAATATCTCAAAACTAAATTTGTGAAATGAATGAATGTTTCGTATCAAATTTCTATTTGACACAAATTTCTATATGCTTGAAGATATACAATGTTTGTCTTCTGTCAAAAACCATACAAGGGATTTTTTTTTTTTTTTTTTTTTTTTTTTTTTTTTTTGTTCATGAAATATCAAAGCTTTTGTGTTGATTGGCAAGAAATTTAGGGAAATCGGCGGTTTTTAAATTCAAAATGCATGTAAAATGAAGAAGTAAGCAGGTATAGAAATAGTGAAACAAGGTTTTCTAGATAATTATATGAATTTTGTTAACGCATAGTGTTGTTGATCATTCCGATGTTTTACTTTCAGTTATGTGGTGCACAGGCAAAATCGTAAGATTTTCACCAATTGCTTCATTAAAAAAAATATTTAATTGATCTGTATATTTCAAACCAGGTTATATCAATAGTTAAGATTATTACCTACACAACAAAGTGTAATTTGTAAGATTTGAAGTAATAATAAAGAAAAAAAAATCAAAGTTTAGTAAAGGCCTAAAATAAGGTTTCTCGTCCCCTTGGGCAACAGTGCCGATGATAACGTTGCCGCGCCCGGTAATAAGTGGTATTGTTTTCTGCATACCCAGTATTAGCACAATGACATCTTTGCCACAGGTCTCAGACCACAAATTGTATGTCTCCATAACAATAATGCCGGAATCATGTGATTGAGACCCGCCAAAACATACCTTCACACGAACAGTGTTGAACAACAATTATAAAAATAAGTACGAGGATTCTATATCAATTCATCTACCACTCTCTTTAGTCACATTAAAAGTATACCGGGATGGAATTAGCGTTTTTATCGTGTTTTTATTTTTTCTTTGTCCCATCCCAATAAGGAATATTCCGACTAAGAACATTTTCCGAAAAAAGCACCATCTCAACCATTTCAATGAAACATTATTGCTATGGCTTGTAATCACTCAATAAATTGAAAACAATAGGTGCATGGGTGTGTAATAGTGTAGGAGGGGTGTAAGGCAGGTGTTGGGGGAATGGTTGGTGAAAAAATGAGGGACGTAGAAAAAAGTTTAAGCAAAGAGTGCTATGGAATGCTGAGGAGGTGGCATATAAGGCAAAGGTTGAAAAGGTTTGGGATGTCGACAAATACTCAAATAGAGAGATACATACGGGCAGAGCATGTGGGACATTGTCACTTGTCACGAAAAACAACTGTCAAGATAATAGTTCTAATTTATTTTCTCAGTTGGTCTACTTGATCTATCACTGGTAGAATATATTCTTTTAGTGTAATATGAGTAAGACCAATTAAGAAAATAAATAAGAACTTTTTTTTTTCAGTCGTGACAAGCGCCAGTGATGTGGGACACAAAAAATGCACACTGTATCTATTGACCCTGTACAGACCCTCACCAAATATACATGTTTCGTCTCTGTTTTTAGATTCGTAACGGGCGGATCTTGACGAGCTTTTTGCGCTTCCTGGACGGTCAGCCGCTCCACACCATCTCGAGGCTAGGTGACGTGGAGCTGGCCGCAAGTATCATCACCGACAACGTAAGTACTCAATGCAGTACCAGTATTCAGATTACAGTAGAACTTCCAATGAAGACCACCTCTCTAATGGGACCACCTCTGTAATAAGACCAATTTTCTCGGTCGCAAATCTTCATAGAGCTACCAAGATGAATCTCTGCAGGGAGAACACCGCTCTATTGAGACCACTTAACACTGGTCTCAAAGGTGGTCCTAATAGGCAGGGGTTCTACTATATTAGTATTTCTAAACAAGGTAGAGGGTTAGCAGAACCTCATATTAAAACCATTTCAATATAGATTGATATCCTCTATGAGGCCATTCTTGTGGTTTCAAAATTCCACCATGAAGAGTCCACCATGAACCTCCGTAAAGAGATCACTCACCATCCATACTATACCCCTCCTCAGATTGTTAGCTTTTCCAACAAAAGTAGAACCTACAATTAAGACACCACGCCTTTGCCAATATCATTTTCACTGTCCAAAACATTCATGAAGTGAGCGCATTAAACCTCCACACGTACATATATATACAAGCTTATGCACATACAAAACTGTTTTTCCTTCAGAGAGACATGAACCTACAGAACCTGTACCGCGTGGTGTCGGTGCTCGCAATCTTCACGTCCGGCATTGTGGAGTCCGAGTGGGAGCTGTACGACATGAAGACTTTCTCAAAGTCCCAGAGTCTGTGGACCAGCGTGCGCACGGTGGGTAAAAAAAGGCATTACTGTTTGTGGGTAAAAAGGGCATTTAATAGTGTTTGTAAAAGTACATCAGGGGCTGATCCAGTGCATGTTTGGGTGTTACAACCGGTCCCAACCTCAGAGATGGTGAGGCGTAATTGGCGACGTCACTGACCAAGGGCAACCTACCACACCTAAGGCACACTGATGGGATGTGAATTTACTGTTTAGTGTACATGTAGTTTAACCACTCAGTGGACAGTTAACTACCGCATAGCGTAAAAGTAAGCAGTTAGTCACGTAAGTATCAGCCAGTTATACTGTTGTAACTGTTCACCCTCTAAGATTTACGGTGCTATAGGAGACCAGAAATTTAAGGATACAACCCAGCTCTAGCTTCTAAACTGCGGTCTGTGACGAGACAATATGGCAACTCACCCATAGTGTATAGTTTTAATAACAAATGTAATACAGTAAATCCTACAATTATGAATTGACATCACCTCTCTATTCAAAGCACATGTGTATCAACATCATGATGTATTGCGTTCTGAACCTCAAATAAGAGACTACCACGAATTTTCCTACAGAGACCACCTTTCTATTTGGATCAATTATAAGGTCAGGGCCCTGGTGCTTTTGATATAGAATCTTAAAGATGGCCATCTGTATTAACGAAATATTCTTAAACACAGACGAAAGTGCAGTAGGTGGACTGGTGTCCGCCAGGTGGAGTAAAAACTATTCCAACTGTTTTGTGATCACCACCACAAAAAAAAAAAAAAACACAAAAAAAAACAAAACAAAAAAACAACAACCCAGCACGCCTCCATTCTGACCTCAAATTACCCTATGGACCTCTACATACTACTTTCGTCCACCAGGTGGAGTCCAAGCTGTTCCAGCTGCTGTGTGACTTGTTCTCCACCATGACCCACCTGGGCGTCAACGTCCCCGTCATCCACCTCGACCTGCGCGCCGAGGGCTTCTACAGCCCGAGGGACCGGGCCGCACGGTACGTGACACACACTCACGCACACACCCTCAGCCACTATTTAAACATCCGTTATGGTTTTGGTCTTATTTCCCAGTTCCCTCTTTTTAGCCTTTATTGCCCACACATCTAAGTTTTTCAGCCCTTATCCCCACACATTCAACTCGCTTGAGATAACATTCCTATCTAAGCATTTTTTTTCCTATACCCACCCCGATTTCTATGTAGTGCATGGGACGAGACCTAGATTTTCATGATATGGGCTCACTCAAGGGGGTAAAAAGTATTTTATACCATTGAAAAGCTAAGAATTTCAGCTTTCCAACTATGTAGGATGTAATTGCATAACTAGTAGCTCTATGTGAGAAAAATGCGATTGAAAAGAACCGCTATGAATTAGTGTGAAGGGGATAATTTAAATATATTCTCTTAAATGCACATGTTCTTTCTACTTCAAAATAGCCACGAACAGGATTGCTAATAAACACATACGCACTCACACATCTGGTCAGACAGGAATGTTCACACGGGATAGTACACGTACAAATACCACGCATGCCCTTGAAACCTCTCCATAGGGGCATGAGAAAGAGTATTTGTAATTGCACTCCATACAGCTGATGCTGGAAAACATAATTCATCCTACCCTACCGGTATAACTGATTGCAAACATTTCTTTCTTCTTTTCTCACTATTGTACTTGATTTCAGCTTCCGGCGAGATTATGGCATCCTTGAACATATCCGGCTCACGATGTACAAAGTGCAGGTTCAGATCACCAAGCTGCCCATTGAACAGTGACGAAAAAGGCTGATGCAACGTGTCATGTGAACCAAAGTTCAGGTAAGCCCGCTCATTTTTTTGTACAAATATTAAGAATCATGTTTAATGTAAGAATTTCCAAGGATAATGAATGAGCATAAAAATATGTAAGTGGTTATATCTAGTACAGCGATTCACGCGAATGCTCACCCGTGTAGGATGTATGTCTTGTGCTAGCATGTTCACTACACTTTCTTAGTTATAATTAATATAAAATATGCTAAATAGAAACATTCTTAACTGCATGCGATGTGTTTAAATATATGAGCCAGCATTATACTATAGTACTAGTACAAAACTTTGTTGCCTACAACTTGTTACTTTATTTATTTTTCTACTTCAGATTGCGTGCAACTATCAACATACTATCAAATTAGCTGCTGATCATTTGTATTATGATTTGATCACCAGACTTTATTCTATAATATTTAATTACACATCACCCCAACCCCATATGTTAACATGCTTTCACTACCTTATTGGTATATTTATTCCTTTGTGTATTGTTCCGATGGTTAAACTTAGCATTCATCGCATAATGTTGATTTATACTTGCATCATTTGACATTAATTTTCGTGATAAGTATTATCATGGTCCATCCTAGGAAATTGAACTTAATGGAACGTCCATTTAGTTAGTATACGTAGTGTTATGTTTATCTGAATATGTATAGTTGTTTAAAAACATCAATGTATGAATCATAGCCAACACATAGCATTGGTATAACAATATGACAGGAAAATATGTTTTTACTTGCTATATACGTTGTACTAGCAAAGATCCCAGCTTCTATATGGTGTTTCTTGTCAGCAGCTCACAATGAAAAAGAAATTCGGGGTCATCAATAATCAACCAGATGTATCACATACACTCCAATAATATAGTAAATAAGGCCATGCTAAGAGACATTTTTTCATTCACAAAAAGTGACACATTACAAACTAGATCAAAAGTGTTCAAAGAACACTGCGTCGCTAGAACGACGTTGACTTGTTTTGTTTGTGTGGTTACTCCGCAGCCATCAATTCTGATGATTATAGCAGAGGGAGGCCACGTGATGTTGGTACATTGACCTCCAGAGGCAGGCTAGGTAGCCAACTGAGCCTCAGGGGAAGGGGGATCACACTAGCTATAGTTTTCAAGCTAGGTGAGTTCTTTAACGTGATGACTCTCCTTTACACGGGGCACGCCTCTTAATGAGGCTTCCGAACCTCGCTGCTTGGCGTCGCCACTGAATAGCTTTACTGATCAACAGTGGTGACACACTTCGGTGGAATTGACGTAACATTAACGTACAACGTAACTTATCGGCGCCACTCAGTCTGCCGTGCCCGGGCCGCGAACTCACGACACAGCAAACTCCGTATCTGAAGTCGTACGCGCTAACCATTGCGCCGTCAAGACCAACAATGGGCAATTAAGATATATATTGAAATGATGTATACTTTACAATCAAGAAATGAATCTGAGGAGAAAACATCAGAATGAATGAGAATCAATATATCCCGGGAAAGGATATTTGTGTTGCCATACAATAGTACTATTTGAATAACAGACACTAATCAATATCAGTTTCAAACCCAATAATCAATATTTTCTGCTTGGTTGGAATATGGATTTTTTTCTGGCTGGCATTGCATTGAATATCAGTAAGAATGTCATGTATGGGCTTCTAGAGAGCACAGTTTAATTGGCACATTGCCCAAAATCGAATCACTTCGTAGTCGCCTCATACCTCATAGTTGTGTAAAGTTTGAACGAAATCGGTTCATCGGTACGCCCGCTGGCTTGTCCGGAGACATACATACATACATACAAACAAACATACATACATACATGTAGTTAGTTAGTTACATAGTTAGTTAGTTACCAACGAACGAAACACAATGCTTGCTTCAGCAGCTGAGCTGAAGCGACGCAATATAATAGAATCGACTCTGACACAGATTAGTATGCGGACTACGATAATGATTATATCAATATAATATGTTTAAACAATTTCAGAAGTTGACAAGTAATTGTGTTGTATTTATTTGTTTTCTGGCACCGGGTGTCAGCACCAATTTGCAAGTTATTGCGTCGCTTCAGCAGCTGAAGCGAAAGCCTTGTGATCACTTCGTTTGTATGTCTCCGTGTATATATGTCTCTGGACAAGCTAGAAGGTTTACCAATGAACCGATTTTGTTAAAACTTTACACAACTATGTGGTATGATGCGACACCGGAGTGATGTGATTTTGGGCACTTTGCCAATCAAAGTGTGGTTTCTACAGGGCCATTTATGGTCCATTTTGGACATTTTCTGCAGTACGTTTAATACCGCCTGGAAGAACACATTCAAACTTCGCACAGTGCTTACCTAGAGGACATCCCATGTATTCGATTTTGGCACTTTGCCAAATTAAGTGTGATTTCCAGAAGGCCATGTTAGGCCATTTTTGCCAATTAAATAAATAGTTTCAATACAGCTTGGACCATGAGTACCAAATTTGATACAGTCCTCATATACCTAGTGACCATCATCAGTGTCTAATTTTGGCACTTTGCTAATTAAAGTGTTCTTTTCAAAAGGACATTTGCGGTCAATTTCGGCATTTTACGTTACAATATAATGGGATTGGTGACCACCACCTACGTTGAACTTTAGCCCTTTGCTAATTAAATGAAAGTGCTCAGAGAGCCCAGCATTGTATAGCAGTTTATAGACATTTTAGGTTGTTTTTTCCACTTTCTTCAATACTTACCGTACAGTTTGAACCATGACTTCCAAATTTCATTCTATGTTCACATATGTGACTATCATATATATTCATCTTTGGCACTTTGCCAATTAAAGTGTGCCGTTTTAGTTCCATATTCGACATATTTATTAATAGTACCAATGCCTTCAAAGACAAAATCTTCAAACTTCGTTCACTGTTTACATTCATCGAGACCATCATGAGTTTTCAATTTTGGCTATTTGCCAAGAAAAGTATAGGTTCCAAGGAGCTATTTTAAGTCTTTTTAAAGAGTTCACTATTTCTGAATTTCCGCGTGAACCTTCATGCTTATGCAGTACATGTATTTCTTAATCACCCATGTGTCAACGTTGTTCTAGTGACGCTGTGTTCTTTGAACACTTTTGATCTAGTTTATTGATTTGCTCATAAGAGACTGCTAATAGAGGCTGCTATCTACCTAAAACATGTCCATGTCAACTCATTATAAAACCCAAAGTTATTGATATTAACTACTAAGTGTCAATGTTTAATATGGTACAAAATGGGCCATATCTTACAATCATGTCAGTGCCCGATTAAGGTTTGTTAAAGGCCCTCTGGCTTGGATAAAAAGCGGGCCCCTTGTCGCAAGTTGTGAGCTTTGTCCCTATATACTCAGGACATAATTAAATATGTGTGCATGTTTAAATAAGATGCTTTGGGAGCCCCACAAAATTGTTTGCTACACAGGTGGTAACCTTTCAGCACATCATTTTCTATGTCTCGAATAAGAAATATATGTTATGGGGGCTCATGATTTGGTGCTTTTATGTAGCAATGTGTGCTTGTATAAATGCTGGCCAAATCTTAGGCCCCTTATCACCTTAGAATATTTAATTTGCGGTCACTTGTTATGTTTGCTTTCGCATTTAAAAAAAATTGCACACATTAATGTTTAGCAAAATCTGGGGGCTACCTAAATATTGCTGGCCCCTGGCTGCGACCGGCTGACCTTCTCCCTTAATCGGTCACTGAATCATGTGAAATCATTTGATTGGTTGATGTATCTGCAGTTGTATTTTAAGGCTTCTTTAAATAGAAGCTTTAACAGAATCAATGTTTGTGCATTTGATATTTGTCATTCCATTCCCATTATGGAATTTATTGGTGTAGGAATTAATGTAAATCTAGATTTAGTACCCATGTTACTTAGATAATGTTGGTTGGTTGTGAGTGAACATGGCTTAGACCCTGACAGGCTTGCTGGCATGCTTGTCCCTTACGTTAGTACTTGGATTTTTGTTTTGTTACTGTCTATGTAATTATGAAATAAAAGGAGATGTCTGTTGTTAACTGTTAACATACGTGATGCTGACTACTGTAATGAACAATTAGTGGGGTACAAAAAACATGAAGAGATTTTTAAATGCAGTAGAACCTCTCTACTAGGACCACCTTTGGGGCCAGTTTTAGGTGGTCTCAATAGAGAGGTGGTCTCTATACAGATCGAGGCTCATTTAGGTAGCTTTATGAAGATTTGGGACTGTAAAAAGTGGTCTTATTATAGAGGTGGTCTCAATAGACAGGTGGTCTTAATTGGAGGTTCTACTGTACATGGGTAAAATGAATGTTAAAGGTACATGCACAGCAAATGCCTCCTTGGATAAATTAAATTAATAATTTTGTTTTTTATACATTTGACATGTTGCTCCTATGATTTTACAATTATTAGTATGCATTTTGATAAAATATCAATACCTATAAACGTGCACTGCCATATTGATTGTCACTTTTATATCTCCCCTGCAAACAAAAGACCACTGCATTAAATTGCAACCTCTATCACCTGTGTGCAAACAGCCAAAATTAGCGGCTCAGAAATATCTTTTAAGGCTATTAAGGTGTCAGTGTTTAGTACTGTTTACAAACATTGTCTGTTGGATACGTTTCATGAGAGCAAATTAGAGATTCTATCATTCCGTGCAAAAATCACCGCCAATAACCCACGCTGATTGGTCAATCTCCGTGCTCAATTTTGCGATGGAAAACACGCTCCCAAAAAAAACCACGGCGCTAGTCTATAATCTCCTCACAATATCAATACAGCCGCTGACGTAGTAAGGCGTGTTTCGTTGTTGCGGAGATCAACAGTTTAGACTAACGCCTCCGCGCGGTCAAAACTGTAGGAATTGACGTCTCTGCGCGCTCAAAACAAACGAAATTGACTTGAATGTTGAATGTTATAATATGATTTATTTTAAAATAAAATGGATTTTAGTCATGATAGAATGGTGATTGACCACTCGATTGTCGTGTCAATTGCAAAATTGAGCATGCTCAATTTTGCGATTGACACTCCAATCTCGTGGTCAATTCCTACAATTAATTGATTATGAAGAAATGGAACACTGCACATAGATAAAAACGTATGTATTCAAATGGCTCAGTAAGTACTATTTATGTAGCATACAAGTTTGGAATAACATGAAATTCACCTGTTCATGTCTCTTTAATATTACATCATTGAGTACATTCAAACAAATAAACAATACAAAACATACACAGACGTGGTGGTGTTTATCATACACACTTTGTTAAGGATTTTAAAGGTTTTTATCAATTGGTAGTGCACGCATATGAAGTAATTTTACCCAATGTGTTTTATGGAGTCATTTTTCTCCTTCGTATATGATACAAGAAGAGAATGATTTTGAATTACGGTATGGCGTAAATTAGGCTTCTCTTTTTATGTTGATAAAACATGGTCCAGTAGAAAGTGCGTGTTCATACATGAAACACTAAAATTTAGTAGAAAGTGCGTGTTCATACATGAAACACTAAAATTTAAAATCAATTTGGCATATTCTTTATGAAAAATCATGGTGGCAGTTTTTATGAAGTGATTTAATGTAAAAAAATCGAAATGGTGACCAAGATGGCGGCCAAGATGGCGGCCATTGTGTAAAAATCAAAGGAAGCCAAATGTCAATACTGTATGTACATGTATCATAGGTAATATTTCTAGTTTAACGTGCTTGGTTATTAACATGTATTACATGGGTCTGCCAACAAAGCAACATGCCCATGAAAACTTCTATCTATATGATAAAAATAATTAAGAAACAATCTATAACCTGTTACTCTGTACACTCACTTGTTTTAGCTATAATTCCAGCAGCAATATACATGATTGAAGCAGGTTGGGTGAAAGTAGAGTCTTAAATAACCTTCACCTATCATGTTTGCTGTTATTGTATATCAGGTCTGTAGCTGTGGCTTACATTAGGTGCAATGGTTAACTTCTTAGATAAATTATGTTTGAACCAAAAGCTATGATTTATACGCCCGAACTAGCATATGAAATAGTCATGAAGCTATGATGACGGAAACTAATAATGCTCACTATTTAAACCAAAGAGTTCATTGAGGACATGTCACGTTAGGGACAAATACAGTAGAGCCTCTCTATAAGACCAAACGGTGACTGCTTTCAAGTGGTTTTAGGAAACAGGTGGTCTCTGTATGGAGTTGCATGGAGATGTGGTTCTGCGTAGAAATGGTAATAATGTAGAGGTGGCCTTACTTAGAGATATATTGTGCTGTATCGGTGTTGCAATTATTAACATTTGGCTTCAATTCAAATAAAAATTGTATACTATGTTAATGTTATACTACTGATATATATTACCCACTTGCTATGTATTTTGATGAGTTCATGTGCATGTATCAAATACTTAGTTTAGTATGTACAAGTATGTTGTGATCTTATGCTTGGATGCATTTACATGTACTATTAATAAAGGACATTATATTCACAAGTATGCTTATTTTTTCTACGAGTATCCTTGATTGTTTATGGTATTATAGTGTGATGTTATATAACATTTAAGGAGCCAATGACTGCATCCCCATTTAAACAAAGAGATAAATCATCTGGCCAAATTTATAGCAGCGGTGACTCCTCTATTTAGGTGGCAGTCCACAGAAAAGCAATAATCATTAAACAAAACCCACTGTGGGGATATCACACTTCATACTTACGCTTTCATCTGTGAACAATACCACGAAGGGACACTTCACAGTTCATAGTTCACACTTCACAGTTCATAGTTCACACTTCACAGTTGCACCTCTTATTTCACACTTCACAGATCATATTTCACAGTTCACACTTCACAGATCATATTTCACAGTTCACACTTCACAGATCATATTTCACAGTTCACACTTCACGTTTCACACTTTCAAGTTTATACCTCACACTGCGCAATCTGTTTCAATGCAGATTTCAACCACACCTTCTGAGCGATGATAGAGGATTTCACGGACAAAAATTTTGAGACTGTAGCACAAAGGCTCATGATGCTTTTGCAGCATACGAGACCAAGATTACATGGGGGTCTGTGACTGTACTTGTTCAACCTAGTCCAAGAATTTACTTTTTAATGATGAGGATGAATGTTGTACTAGTTTTGACTAAGTAATTGCATCTCAGATTTAAGCATGAAAATAAGTGACGAAGAAATAATGTCAGGTTGCGTAACTTGTAGAACTTTTAAAATCTAATCCTTTGCAGAGGATATGGGAAAATGTAGAACTGTCGAATATTCACATAATACTGGTCATTGCGAATGCAATGTTTAAATGAGAACAAAAAAATCATCCGGAAGTCACTTGCTTCTTATGGCAATGTGCTGGGAAAATGAGAAAATTCGGTGGAAATATTAAATTCCTGACTGGCGTGGAGAGGACTGTATCATCTTACGTACAGTACATGTATATGAACAGTTGAAATAGGTATGCTACAGCATAAACCAAGTCTTAAGTGTACGCCCGTTGCCTCATATTCGTTTGTGGGTGTGTTAGACGCCCTTTTGATTAATGATTGTGTGCACAAAATAACCGGTTTTATTTGTACATTATGGTATTTAACCAACTCGTTCAATGCGTATACCCATAGTGAGAAATTGTATTGAAGATCTTTTGGAACTTTTTATTATCACATCCTGTTTTTCTTCTCACAACGACCCTTACAAAGGTAATACAGGGGAGCAGTGATAATGCCAAGAAAAACAATACAGCCTCCTAAAATCTCAAGCCAGTTCCTATTTCCAGGCTGAATGTCACTGAGAGCGGTGTACTGAAGAACAAGTAGTAGGACCAACTGGAGTGCATTCAACAAACAACACACGGTGGGTGAAATGTACTTCAGGCACCATGGCAGTATTATAGAAATCTGCGACGTGCCTATAGCATGGCTTAAAAGCAGGAACATGCACAGTGGGCTGGTTGGTATTACTGGTGCCTCAAAAATTGCCATCAGAACTAATGACACACAAGTGCCCACAAAGGCATTCCAGAATGAAAATGTGAAGACGCTAAGCTCACGCACAATGTTGTGCATACCATAGTACGTGCTACAGGACAGTCCAGATGCAATCACAATGCACACGTATCCTATCCACTGGTTGTCATAGTTCACGAAAACGTTGGTTTCCAGGGCACACGGAGAGGTGAAGTTTGTGGTAGGTGGGGGTCCCAGTGGATCATTCGGGAACAGGAAATCTGGCTGTGTCATCAGCATGAGTCCCGTGACAGCCAAAAACGCTCCAGCGTACAGCTCCACCTTTCTCGAATCTTTGATGCATATGGAGAGGACCACGTTAAAGAAGTTATGGATATTTTAGTATCGAAGGGTCGGAGAAAAAAATCGGAAAAACTGAAACACCCTTCCACTGATTTAATTAGCTCTTATATGAAAACTAAGCTGTGTACACAGGCTTATATGGTGTCATTTTAAAGCTAATTGATTGGCCTTTCTATGTAAAGTATTTGCTTGGAATATATACATACAGTGCTGGAGGGAGGTCACTAAAGCCGCCTGGCAACACGAAACTTGGAGCATTTATTTTGGGCTTGTACATTAACATATTTATTGAAAAGCCTGTATGCTGATATAGACATTCAAATGGTATTTATTAAAAGGTATACTCATTTAGGAACAAAATGACATACACCTCACTACCATAGGCCCTCTAGTATTGATTTTATGATTAATTGTTTACCCCTACCCCTAAATCGCGATTTTGACCCAAATGTACTAAAATGCACATATACAGACTTTTTCTTATAAAAGGTTATTTCATATATTCTTTTCATCATGTGCAATAACCAAATATGGTAGATGGTGAGTTTTCTTATAGAAAGATATGCTGTTCATGACTATCATACAGCATTCAATATAACAAAATGGCATTTATTGGGGTTCGAAGGGGTTGTTAATTAGTCATACAATTTAAGGCAAGTACATGCATGAACATAGTGCAAATATTGTCTGATATTTTGAACAGCATGGTATTTAAAGTTTTATTTAGCAAATATTACTGAAAAACATGTAGCAAAATTGTCAATTTTTCTAATAATGGAAATATTTGTTTCATAACTTTTTCCTTAATTCCTTGACCCGAAGTCATGATTTTGGTGTGTAGGTGAAAATTACTGGAACATCAACCATTCATCAAAAAAAAAACCTTCACCAAGTACTACTGCATGTAGACAATCATGATAACATCACTGGCAGACATTTATTTTAGATAAATTTATTATAATAGCAACAAACAATAGCAATTAACACTGGCAATAAACTATGATACAAAAGGGAACAACATTTAGCCACATGATAATATGCTGACATTCTAGAATGTGTTACTGTTTCTCTATCAAAATTGTTTTATTTGTAAATGATGTGATGGTACATACTTCATACTTTGTCAAAATGCTCATATAAATAGCACATTTATCAATATATGCTATTATTCACTTACTTATTAAACACTATAATATCAACACTGTGTAGATATGCTGTTGCAGTCCATCGTCACTCATACATGTAACTTCAGCCAGCACGATTCTGAATTGGTTAGGTGATGTCAGTTAACTCAGACAAAAAGTGTGAGTTGTTTTGGGAATGTAGAGGGTAATATAACCACCCTATCTCCGAATATGTCGATTGATTGAGTTAGGTGGGATCTGTCGGGTCAGTTCCCAGACCATCTCAGTGATCTGTATGGCCAGCTCACGCTGTCTAAAGTCGTTTTACTAGAGGCTCTTGGCTACATTCATATCTAAGCAGTGGTGCGTCAACTCTCAGCTCAACAGCAGATCTACCCTCTGACTCGAAGCCAGAGTTGCACACATCTCGAGTTAACATAAGTTGACAAGTGAGCAGGCGAGAGAATCCACACAAAAGTCACAATCCCAAGTGTGTCATGACAATCTCGTTTTCCAAGCACAAGATGCCAGAGCATCGCCTTTAAACCAGATTTTCCTTTCAATGTGTTCTTACTGGATGTTGCAAGATGATATATGTTGTTGTTAGCCCCTATAGATAACAGCAGCTTTCAAGTTGAAAGTTGGGTAGGGGGCCGAGGCTGACCCACAAACACAAGTTGGTATTGAAAAGGCTGCGGTGCAGGAGGCTAGTCCCCAAGACACCGGCTTATGCAAACAGCCTGGTCTTGGTACTGGAGCAATGGCTGGAGTCACTGAGCTAGCGAAAGTTAAAGTTGTTGGTATTTCAAATGATGTTGGAGGGACCTATGCTCAAGGAGTACAGGTTCCTCTACGAATGGATCTCAACCACCTACTCATCAGGCTACCTCACAGAGATCTTATACTCCGCCATCCACAGCCAAAGGCCGATTCCATACACTAGGTCAAAGTGACCTAAGTGATGACAGATGGTGGCACGGACAAGTCCACGCACACTTTCTCAGGCGCAGGGATCAATAGGACCACTGCAGGATGCATGAGCTACAAATGTATGTCTACCATCGCAGATTGCAGTGGAAGATCATCAACTCTCTTTCATCATATTGAATGCATTCCTGTACGGGTTTGTGACCACAGTCCTGGGTCTGGGTATTATCGTGGAGATACTTATACATCCTTGCAGATCTGGAGCTACAAGTAAGCTCATAAGGTTGAGAAAGGGGGTTTTGCAATTGATCAAATATGGTCTAATCAATAAATAAGCAAGTAATAGCACTTCAGCTGACTGTATACAGCTGTGTTTCTTGGAAAGCACAACACACAGAGCATATAAAATTGCCCACGGAGGTGATTAACACTGCAGGCAGATCCAATTAATCATCAAACCAGATGTACTAGGTACAGGAGGATGGGGACACGTTCTCAGTACCCGCACATGTGCATGGTCTCAGCTGCTTAGATACTGGATGATCACTGCACCATCAAACTGGATGGTGATGATAACATAGGAGCCAAAAATGATGGGTGTACAGCTGGTGTCAGGCACCTTCGGAGTAATCTTTGAAGATGTGAACTGCCAGACATTCATGTATGTACGCACAACCCCAGGGAAGACCACTGACTCTACAGTGACGAATACTTTAAAGTGATCATGATAAAAAGTAGGAACACCCCAGCAGGAGCCAAATGTAGCATTACAGGACTCAATGACTGAGGACTTCAATCAGAAGTTCCTCCTTGGGCATGTCTACGGAGAGGCTGTGCAATTGCACTTTGGACGACTGAGACGTTTCCCAGACTCATCAGCCCTATATCAAAGACTTGCAGTAGTTTATATTGTAGTTGCAGTGTCAACAAAATTGTCTGTGTGGATCTATAAAGCCACTCCCTCAGCCAGGAAGGCAGAGCCATGCCTCGGGCTAGCAACGAGTGTAATTCATGCTGCTTCAACCCCAGTGGATCATAGTGGTTTACTAACTGACTGCTCCTCATTGTGTATCATTTCTAACATGACTGTGCACCACTAGTTTGAGTACAGGTTACCTGTATGACTTTATGGTGGTAACATTTCTTGGGTTCACGAGGGGCTCCCAAGCATGGGGGACTTTGTACCAGTGCTAATATGATTTGTATGGGTGTCTCCTACACACGACCATGCGAGAGTAGGTCCGCCGAGAGGGAGGAAAGCCGTCGACTAAATCTTGGAGAGACTGTAATATTTAAAAGGACCTACTCCCACTGGGAATAGGTTGCCAAACTTATAAGCTGTCTATTTAGCTTCTAACAGTAAACTGTAGCTATTCTGCCCAGACCCGGTACTAGAGAGTACTGGTGCTGCAGTGGCCATATATGTGCAAAGTAAAGCGAACGTGGCTGTCGAGGTGTTCATAAGTATGGATCTTATACCTAGGCCAGTGCAACTTTTAGAGGTTGTTGTGTACCCTGGGGTCATGTTGCAATGAACTTGGGCACAGGAAGCCCTACAACACACTTTCGTCACAGTAGTAATTTGGATCAACTAGGCCTTAATATTGGATCCAAAGATGCACATGGGCATGTAGCCTGAATGGTCCCACAAACAGGCATTAGGGAAAAAGTTGTGAAACAAATATTCTTTCCATTATTTCAAAAATTGACAAGTATGCTATAATCATTATTTTTCATGACTATTTTTAAAATAAAACTTACCATCCTGTTTAAATAATCACGCAATATTTGCACTATGTTCATATAGTTGCCAATAATTGACTAACTTTTTTACAACCCACTCGAACCCAAATAAATGCCATTTTTGTTACCTTTGATGCGGTATGATAGCCATTAACCTCATATTTTTGATAAAAACACTCACCATCTACCATATTTGGTTATTGCATATGATGAAAAGAATATATGAAATAACCTTTTATAAGAAAAGTCTGTATATATGCATTTTTAGTACATTTGGGTCAAAATTGCGATTTAGGGGTAGGGGTAAACAATTAATCATAAAGTCAATACTAGAGGGCCTATGGTAGTGAGGTGTATGTCATTTTGTTCCTAAATGAGCATACCTTTTAATAAATACCATTTGAATGGCTATATCAGCATACAGGCTTTTCAATAAATATGTTAATGCACAAGCCCAAAATCAATGCACCACGTTTCGTGTTACCAGGCTGCTTCATTGACCTCCCTCCAGCACTGTATGTATATATTCCAACAGAAAATACTTTTCATAGAAAGGCCAATCAATTAGCTTTAAAATGACACCATATAAGCCTGTGTACACAGCTTAGTTTTCATATAAGAGCTAATTAAATCAGTGGAAGGGTGTTTCAGTTTTTCCGATTTTTTTCTCCGACCCTTCGATACTAAAATATCCATAACTTTTTATTGTCAAGGTTGTATAACATCCAACATGTCAAAAGTTAAAGCTAAGATATCAGGCTTTAATAATATATGGGTCTGTATAAAATATTTTTATCTGTTGTATAGACTGAGGTACGAGGCATAATTTATGACAAGCTTTTCTAATGCCATGGTTTGCACATGATGCTGTCGAGACTTTCCCAAAGTATTCTGGTCATGACGTGACAGAGGCTATTTTTAGAACACGAACCAAATCAGAGAAAATCGAGCTGGCATGAAAGGTTCTTATTTTAAAGTCAAATTATTCATTAAATTTAGTTTTGAGACATACAAATGAATGCCAGTTACATCAGAAATGACATATCATTTAATTTTATATAAAACATTATTAGATAACACGTTTTGTTAAAAATTTCATAATTATTCATTTGTTAGCCCTTTAAAAGCGTAGCCAATTAGGTCCACGGACACATGAATCGTAGAGGGTAGAAGCCAACTGAGGCCAATGAGTGGCCATTGTTTCCCCCTCCATTGTTTACCTACTAGAATACTATTACTATTCAAGTAGGTTACTATTTTAGTGGGTAAACAATGAAGGGGAAAAGAATGGCCACTCATTAGTCTCATTTGGCGTCTACCCTCTACTATGCATGTGGCCTTGATTAGGTCGATGCATGTGTTCTCATTATTTTTAATTCTTACCATTTATAAAAGTTCTGAACCAAAATACAAGGTATGGAAAAACAAACACACTTTACAGTCCACATATTCTATATTAAATGTTCATACTACAAAACACAATTTGAACTATAACTTATTGAGCATTTTCTAATGAAATATCATATTTTGATTACACTACAATCACCGTGCCGACACTATGATAATATTAGGCTATTACGATCATCAAAGATGGCAGACGATTAGTTTTATGGCTTTAATTTTTAACCATAATCATAAATTCTAACAATGGTTTAACAGTAAATTATTCACAATACAATGCATTATCGAGATGGGCACCTTAGTGACTAACGGGAACGCAATGTTCTGCCTAGTTGTTATGATATTTGAAGATATAATCTTTGTGATGGTCGTAATGACTTTGCACAAATGATCGTATTGACATTTTGATTATTTAAGCGATAATCGTAATAAATCGAGAATGAAAACCTTTTGTTGGTCATCTGCCGTTTAGAATTTATGTTTGCAGTATATTATGCGTTTCATTGTATTTAAAACAAACTCAACACATTGTTTTTTATTTTGATCTGGATATGAAGACTACAGTGTTATTATTGTACATTTACCACACAATCTCCCAATGAACTGGTCAATCACTTTGTCAACCAACACCTAGACAGTTTTTTAAAACAAGCAGAGTCGACGCACATTCACCAGGAATTCTTCAGAAGACGATATTATCTTTTGCTAATTCTCATCCAAGTTCAGATTGCAAAATCTCACTAGATGAGAAAAAAAATTCACGTGGGTTTGGTTCGATGTTAAGTGACAAAGACCTTTTAGGCAAAATCCTCCGACACTGACTGAAAGAAAAGAAATGCAGCAAGCTGATGAGAATTTAATAAATGAACTTCGTTCTCAAGTCACCGTATTATCTGTCGACTTAACCAATATCACAGACGTTGGAGAAGAGAACTCCCGTGAAATATGTAATAAGATTTTACGTGTAATTGCCATATTAAGTAATAATGTCAAATAGTTAAGACAGATGATCACTGAAAGGAAAAGGGCATTAATAATGCAAAAGATTCAAGGTGACTGGAAATCTAGCAGCTTAGCTGGGTCAATAAGTCACTTACAAACGAAAATAATTAACTCTAATTCATGTGTGCATTCTCTTCTAGAATGCACTGATGATCTGGTGTTTGTTGTTGGTCTCATTAATGGCACAGGGCATAGATATGTGAGAGGATTCAATACAATCCTACATTTTGACAGTCAAACTAATTACAAATGTAAACAATGTTCACTGATAATGCATATGAAAACCTGGATCTTGTTGAAAGTTGCTTGGTTTAAAATAGCATACTGAAGGTTGGAAAAGTCTCCGTTCTTAAAGGAGCAAAATATACATTATTCAAAAGGAAGAAGGAAGAGCAGCAAACACCAGAACACCTTCAGGAACTATTTGATTAAGGGTCAGCCAACGAAATTAATGGACTTGTAACATTAGTTAGCAAGTGTATGCCACTGTATCAATCAGATTTAGTATACCAATAAAATGAATGTTAAATCATTCCAATTGATCAACGTAGTTATTACGATAGTCATTTAATGCTATTACGATCATCTTATTTGACACCTTCACTATTACGATCATCACGGGTTTAAATGAAATGAGTATTTTTTGGCTTTCCAATCTTTAACACTCTACTCTATCATAGAATATATTATTCCCTTTGGTATTATAGGTAAAGGTTACTTGCCAAATAAAAAGTATGAATCTACAATATCTAACCATCTGTGAAATATCCACAACGGCACCAGTATATAATAGCCTACTACGATCATAGTTTCTGCACATTGACAATACCAGATTATAACACCCTTGGACTTCTATTACAATGACAATTTAAAAGGGCAGAGTTCACTAAAATTGAATGAATATAATGATTATGAATTGTTTAAACTATATGTAGTGAATGTTTTATATCAATATAATAATTGCTTTGCTCACTTTCTGAAACTATGAGAACAATATAACCAAACACTTAATAGTACTTTAGATTCGTGCATATACAGTACAATGTGCAAATACAGATTATGACTGGCAATAAAATGCGCAACATGAATTAAACAACGTCAATTGTTTATAATTGCTGAGAAGGTGTTTTACTGCAATTGTTTACTGTATCTACAGCTGTTGGCTCGTTGGGGCATATGATTACTTCACGATGTTTATTTGTGTAGATCTATGGTTTATGGGGAACACGTGTCAAACCTCTATACAGTAGATAACTACGTATCATATCAGGCAAAAGAACAGTTCCTGTTTTTGTACTAAGTATTTGCTCCAGACTCGGGGGCTACCTGTTCTGCACAGCAAGCAAGAGTGCTCTTCAGAGCTTGCCTGAACCTTCTGCCGAACAGCACGTACAGAAAGAAATTCGCAGACGAATTCACTTTCACTAACAGGGTAGACACGTGTACTGCAACTCTGAAAGCCAACCTCTCGGTTACTTGCAGGTTTACTCCCAACAGAGCACCAGTAATAGAGATAGCAATTACAGGCAGTTGCAGCAATATATGCATGATCGTCACGGCGAATAGCATACTGGACATTGAGGACACTTGCTGAGGCAATGGGGCATTCCCGTTGGCGGCTGCTATCCTCGTGTGCTGTTTGTAGAGACCGTAGCCAGAGCAACAGTTGAGAACTATCATCATGGGAACTGGGATGATAAAGACCTGTATTGCTTGTAATGGGAAGAAAGCGGGTTTGAAGTCGCAAACCCCATCCTCTAGTCGAAACAGCAGCATTACATTTACCAGAGTGATTGCGATGACGGTAGCTGACGTGCCTATGGTGTAGCACAGAGTCCTCTTGTGGCTGAACCAAACTTTATACTTGGTGTAGAAACACACAGCAGCGTATCTTTCGGCGGATATTATGAGAATCATGCTTACTGAAGAGTTGAGCGACCCAAACATTATAAAATTGACACATTGACAAGCAAATTGTGATTTCGTTCTCACATCAAAGCCAATAATCTGGTGGAAATAGGGTTCCGTGTTGATAGATGTGGCCAAGTATAACATGTCAAAAATAGCAAGAAAGCGAATAGTTTTGCTTGATGCTATCTTTCTCAGTCTCTTTCTTGACAGAGTCATAAGGGAAAATATACTTCCCAAGATTCCCAGGCAGGTGATTGTTAATGCTAAAGTCCCAAACACCTTTTCCACAAAGTCCAAATGATTCGAAGTTCCATTTATTGGTTCACTGGTACCTAAGTATGCAGATGTGACAGACACCATGGAAGTAAAGTCTGTGTTTTCTTCATTAGGAGCTGTAGTTGGGAGGTCTGGTGCGGTTGCTTCAGCAGGAAAAGATGTGGTCATCTGAAATTGAGAGACAGTTTGGTCAGCTTTTCTACAAGAATGTATTTAATGTATGCATGAAAAAACATTTTCGCAAGGTGTTTGCATCTCTGCAAGCCTTCCCACATACAAATCACGTGAATCCCCAAAAAAGAAACGCACTTTCGCCGAACTGGACACGCGTCTCATGGCGTTTTGGCTGTAGAAAGATGGTAGACAAAATGTACTGCGGGTTACGCCCTAGCCTATAGCGACAATAAACGCTGCATTAAAATGTAATGTAAAAAAATCACTACCCCCGTATTTAATACCAACGAAATACAGCTGTCCAATTCTTTAGCACTGACTTAAGAGTTGAGACCAAATATAGTCACAATGTTGGGCTCATTCAGTGATCAATTTTATGTATAGAAAAGAAACGGCAAAAATTCCCTTAGAACCAATGTTTGCGCTATATTGGATAAGAATGGGAGAATCAAATACCTTGGTTGTATTGTCAATGAATCTCAAAAGTGCGTCCGCGTATGTGAAGCTAAATCTACAGCAGGTGTAAAACTATTTAAGACAAAACATATCCTATCAACTGATTGAGGATGGTATTATGAATGCAAAAGTGTTCTCCTATCCGCAGTGAAAAATCCAAACGAAATATTTTATTGCTTGTTTTCGTCCAGAGCGAACCAGCGCACTAAATGTACATGAAACTTTCTTCCTTTACTCATTTCTCTGTATATTAATGTCACACCCACTGGAATCGTCTTTACATACGTAGAGTACAATCTTTTGACATTATCTTGCCATTGAAACCTATTATCTTGTATACCCCCATTTCACCGCTGGCCGAGCACGGCAGATTGCTCGGCAGACTTGCAGCCGATTCTCGTGTGTTGAGAGCACATGCAAACGCCCCAAATCTCCCGACTATTGACCTACTTTGCATTGGGGGCGGGGTGGCAACTTTCTCACACTCGTTCAAACTCGCGTCAAACTCTCCACCTCGCCCCTCACGTTTGAGGTGAGTGTGAGACGATTAGAGATGAGCAGAGATGAAGGTCCCCCGAGCAGGGACAAGTGCTCTAAAAGACCGAGTAAGCGCCCGGGCGATCCATTTGGGGGTTATCCGTCACTGAGTCCACGGATTCAATCATACCTCATGTTGTTAAGACAATCGTCCCTGATGGTCTTCACTCGTCCCTCAATCACCCGTTCTCTTTGCTTCTTGTTTGTAATCGGCCAAATTTTGCTGTGCATATAAATCATATGCAAAAGTTCAACTCACCTCATGCAAGGCCAATTTTTGTCTTCAATTACCTCTAATTGCCTTCAATCATGCTGACATGTCAAGACGAGTGAGAACAAGTGCGAACAATTGACCATTAATCACCCCATCTCGCCTCTACTCGGCCGACCTTAGGAGTAAAGATGGCTGATTCTTACCCACAAAGAAGCCATGCCCTCGTTGTGTCTTGTTGAAGGTTGATGAAAATGTAAGCAGACCTCATAATATTGTAGAAACAGAACCAATGGGGACTTGAACTCATGACCTTTGATTGATAGGACGAGTACCGGTACGGATGATTGTTGCAATAGTTGAACATGAAGCCATATGTGTGCCCGATTGCAGCCAAAGTAGGCAGCCCAAGAAGGGGCAAGTACGGCAGAGTACGGAAGAGTACGGCCGAGTGATCCATTTTTCGTGAGAAAAGGCAATCGGTGACAATCAGGGCTATGTTACAAAGCCGTGAAATGGGGTGTATTATGAAAAGTATGCTCATTACTTTACTGTACTTTTCATGATTGTCAAAGAGAGCAAACAATAATTAAGTATGAAGGACATTTGTGAAGTCGCAAAACTCGCTAATATGGGGATGACATTTTCTTTTGCTCAGGATAAAAGAGAAACGGTATTATCTTTCGAGAGCATGACGTCATTGCGAAGGAGATACAGCTAGTACAGCTAAAACAAGTAGTACAATTAAATACATTTACCATATACCTTTACCAAGGCAAGAAAAAAATATATTTAACGACGAGGAAAGTGTCTTTTGAATTCAAACAATAGCGCAAACATCGTCAGACTGGGATGGGTTGTGGATGCCCAGGTATACGTATCATATTCGCTATACAAACACCATATACGTATATGACATAGGACAGGGTAACTAACCATACAAATACAAGCGGAGCAGGACACCAGTTTTAGACTGGATAGTGCAATAGTAAAATTAATGCAAAAATGTAAAATAGGATTTCAATCATATTGCAAACGTAACTAAATCCAAAGGCAATAAAAACAACTTCCTGATTACATTACTCTTAACTGAAGCTATGGAAATTCGGTGAAAATATTTAAGTTATGATTGCATCGGATCGTGGCAGCTTATTTCGATCGTGTAAAGTGATATATTCTAGAGAATAAATTCAGCCCAAAACGGGTGTCCTGGCTCCCTTTGTTTTGATATTGTAAGCTACCCTGTCTAACATTAAGTATAGTATATATACCTCTAACCCCCACTCACCCCAACCCCCAATCTAAAAATCCTCCTATGAAATAATTGTACTGCAGAAGAAAATAATAAGAATGATTTGTGGAATAAGAAGGAGAGAACATACATCTCCATTATTCAATAAGTATAAAATTCTAAAAGAAAAAGATATTTATAAATTCAAGATCCGTTCAACTGCATTTAAAATAACAATAGGTGATTTGCCCAATCTTTCTTGTTACATGTAAAATTAAAACTAATTATTCTAAAAGTACTTTTCAATATGCTAGTGCTAATCTATGGAAAACTTTACCTACTGATGTTAAAATACACGGCGTTCAATCAATCTCCAGTTAATGTGCGTAATCAAGAGCTTTTGTGCGGTAAATGTTTACTTTGGAAATCAGACATTTGGATTTTTCACTGTAAACAGGCTGAAAATCCATTTTGAGCACAATTTCTTTCGTCCATGAACTACAAGAATACCTCTGGCACATACTGATGCGTTTTATCTCCACTCACGAGCGTTAGTTCCTGCTGCTAAGTCTGCAATATATAACCACCCCCTTCAAAATTGGTGTCATCTGTAATTCAGGCAACATACGAACAGGAATGTATCTCAAAGTTGAATGAAACAAATTACACTAATCCCATGCTTTTTTAAAAACATATAATTGCACAGAAAATATTAAAGTCGTGCTAAGCTGTGATCAACAGTATTCATATGAGGAGCAAACCAGTTTCTGTGGATTTGGAGACTTAACACGATATATAAGTTTATAATCTAGATGCAATGCATAAGGTAGTTTTCAGTCAAGTATACTCCACACAGCTAACCCATATTTCGGCTTGGCAAAGCAATATGAGGCCAAATATAAGCTCATTGTCTGACAGTGGACAGCCATGTAGAACGAGGGTGATCAACTATTGCAGACTTAGAAGCAAAAACCAGACCATTTAAGTGTACATACAAACCATTCAAAGACACTATAGATATTCCCATAGTGCATGGACCAAATAACTTGTGTCAAAGACAGATATTTATACTACCTGCAGTGGAAAATCAGAACCTGTAACTTCAAAAGTAAACATTTCCCATACAAAAGCTCTTGATTTCGGCATCAGCTCTGCTTATTACGCACATTAACTGGAGATCAATTGAACACCGTGTCACTTATAAAAAACTATTTAAGGATTATTGTACAGGGAATATATAATTTATAATTAATCAAAATGTTACTTTATTCAATCTGTATTCCACACAATTTATAGGCCTACTGTGACTTGTTATTTCTGAAACTTTTTAATCATTTGTGAAACAAATACTACTGTGATTTTATAGCTATAAAAGTATTCTACACATGGGGAGGAACTTGATAAGTAATCCACTTCCTTCCTCTCCAGGCATTAATATTACTACTTATGTGTTTTTAAATATTTTGTGTTTTTATGATTATTGTAAATTGCATGAATTTTATATCATTAATATTTTTTGTACATATGGCGAAATAAATAAATAAATAAATAAATAAATAAATAAATAAATAAAATGAGGTTGACGCTTCCCTTCTATTAGTGTGAAGTGGAAAATGGCTTTAAAATTAAGTGTGAATTGGGGGAAATTTGCTGAAATTGGGTGTTTAGTGGGAATCAGCTGATGAAGTGTGTAAGAGAGAAAAATAACCACAATTAAGTGTTAACAACTCTAATTTTAGTAGGAAACCGTGACAAATCCTTGTAGAGCAATTTTGCCTCTCTTTAATGCATCCTTACTCAACGATTATTTTTTTTAATTTTTTTTGTAATTTTGTGTTTGAGGTTGACTTTGTCCTCTCCCCGGGTTGGAAAACATTTTGCACACCGCTTGAGCATTTTGTGCAGATAATCTTTTTTGTCTTAGAACGTTTATGAAGTAACATTTGTGTATGTGATATGTTTATACAAATCATTATAAAATAAAGAGGTATATGATGAATACACCAATATTGTAGATGTATTGATACATTTTCAATGCGTGTTATCACCAAATGGATCTTGATCTTGATCGCGATTAACACTGTGCAGACCTTCTAAATGATAAGGTGCAGAAGGGAAAGAAGATCACGCTTGGGATCGAGCACTACTACCCTGCTTCTAAAGGTAGATGTAGAGCAGGACTCTAATACGACAGAAGCAATTGCGTTGCATTGAGAGATTGTTCAGAATACTGTACTACGCCACACTGGCGAGGACCTCCGACTTGTCTTTGGTCTGCGCAGGTTTTACCTGATTATATGGTATATGCTGGTTGTCTCATAGGCAGATCCAGGTTTTGGGAAAACGGGGGGCGCACTTAAGGAAAAGAGGGGGCGCACTTACGGGATTTAATGAAAAACCCCATGAAAATGAAGTATTTTGGTGGGAAAAGGGGGCGCTCACCCCCTGCGCCCCCCTGGATCTGCCTATGTGTCTTACTGCTCGTTCTGAGCCAACCTTGTGTGGAGATATCTCAATGTGGTCATTTAAGATTTTGTAAAAGAGCACAAGTCTCTGATTTCGTCATTGCACAGCCAGGTCTGACCGTGTCAGTCTCATTGGGAGCAGTCACACTGATTACATGCTCACCAAAAGCCAAACGCCCTGCCTGTCTCTGCAAACATTCTAAGTTAACCACGTCTCATTTGAGAGTGGGGTCCCAGATTTAATACGCCACAGTATTCTATTTGAGATCTGGCCAGACTAGGTTGGCAGTGGTTCGATGTACATAAGTTGCTGATTTTCGGTTGCTGTGAATGAACCCCAGACGCTGGTGGGACTTGAAAGCTACATTAGTGATGTGTGATGACCATGTCGTGCCATTCGTCAAGGTTACACGGATACGAGGTATTTGGACACCTTTGACGTCACTGAGTATGGCTAACTCGTAGAATCGAAGGCCACTACGGCTAGAAACTTGTTAGTCTTGACCAAGCAGACTCTGTGGCGGGGTACCCGGAGAATATGATGAAGACTACAATCGACGTTTGTCAAGATATATCCACCGTGCATTAAAAAGACGCGTTTTTATGTTCTGAATACCCACAATTCATAGACAGGTCTATGTTGTATGCAACTGGTCTATGTTGTATGCGCTTGCGTGCGCTTTCATCTCAAAACACGGCACTTGTGACGTCACCGCAGCAGGTGCCCATAGCAGGTGCGCGCTCGCCGCCAGGCGGCGCTGCTGTCGTCTGCTCCTGCTGTCGAGTCGCAGCAGCCAGCAGGCGACAGTTTGCGCGGTGCATCCCCGGGAAAGAACAGGTATGTTTCACTGAAAGTTAATCTACTTAACGTCTAGCAATGTTACCCGAGGTTAAAGTATTTAGGAGTATTGTGTATGCACTTACAAATTATATTAGGAAATTACATTTTTAACAGTTGTTTTTTCCCGCTTTAAGCTCGGTTCATTATTATGGCCTTGAACACTGACAGGTTACATAGTCAGTTTTTTCTGTGTGTGTGTGTGTGTGTTTTTTGTTTGTTTGTGTGTTTCTTTGATTGTTTGTTTCTTTGTTGTTGTTGTTTTTTGTTTTGTTTTTGTTTTTTGTTTTTAATGTTATGAAGCATGTGTGGGGCGTTTTTATAAGGAAGTGGGATTTCGCAGAAAATGCCGAAAAAGAGGAGAAAGGGCCAAATTATCTTGACCACTTATAACCCGATCCCACACTCCAATTTGTTTTAAACTTATTACTTCACTGAGTGTCGATTGTCGATTTCTTAAAGCTGTGAGTGGTGCTTCATTGTGAAAGATAATTGGATCTACGCGTGGGTGCGCATGGGTGTAAGGATGAGGGTTATAAGTGGACTGTGAGGAGTAAGGCGTAAAATGTATTACATCCACTCCAAAAAGGCTAGGAATTTTTTGCTTATTGAAGCGTTTAGGAAATAGTTATGAAAATGTCGTAGAAATAGCAATTAAAGGACAAACAATACCCATGAGTCAGAGGGCAGTATCCATTTGATAACAAAAAGTCAAAGTTAAGTTAAATATTTGTTTATTATACTGGCACAGTAGATCTACAGCAATGAATACGATGTATAAACAAACAAAGATCTACCCAACCTCAGTGGGTTTTTCATAACAAGTCTGGTAAAATGTTAGTTCGTACCTTAATCTTTTTAACAATGTCAGATACCAATGAAGGCTCCTACATATTATCTGACGACAAAAGGTGTGTCTCGGTGTCCAGTTAGGTTATTCCATAAAGTTCCTGTGTCACACTACCTGTGTCACACTACATATTGACATCATAATGAATATAGAAGTTCAAACTTGTCACTTCTACATGTTAAACACTGCTAAAAACCCTGTCGCCGTGTCACACTGAAGTTTAGAATTAAATTTTAACCCATGCTGATCCCACAATGGGCATTAAATAAGAGGTTGTGGGAATCTGCCGTATGCAGCTGAAGATTGAAAATTGTATGGTTGGTGCGGGTGCGTGCGTGCGTGCGTGCGTTTGGGCACATTTCATGCTCACATCAAAGCAAAACTATAAGAAGAAATGCAGTGATATTGATGAAAGATATAAGCATTTTGGTAGTTGTTAGGGATCGATCACAAATGACGTTACCCGGTAGGGGAAGGGTGTGTAGCGAAATATGACGAAAGGTGACGGGGAGGGGGGGAGGTTCCTAGCACTTCGGTGATGTCACCTTTTGAAAAAAAACAGTTATTTAATAATAATTGAACTTACTTTCTGCTATATATATTTATATTAAAAGTGAGTTCTGATATAATTATACACTAATTGAAATCACATTGCCATGTTTGCGTCATGACCTAAATGCATTTGTAAAATTATGTCTAAATCATGGATATAGATCTATATGTATTCAAATGTATTTATTCATCGACACAGTTAACAGTTTAATCAATGTTACTTGAGCAAAATGTCATCGCAAAACCATGTCACCGAGGGAAGGGGAAGGAGACAAAGATAACGAAAGGTGACAAGGGGAAGGGGGGGGGGTAAAAAAAAGGCAAAAATCAGGTGACATCATTTGTGAACAATCCCTTATCAGTTCATTGTCTTTAAGCTTTATTGTTATACATTTTCGACTTTAGCAGTCACGCGGTCTCAGCCAACTGAGAGCAAGTAAGTGTACGAAGCGCTGCCGAAGTCTGTCAGACAGACTGCATCGAAACAAGCAAGGAATATGTTTTAATGCAATTTAGCAGAACAGTACAGTACTACCTCCGATAATTTCGCCTCTATGAAGAGACACCTCTAACATAAGACCACGTTTGGTCATAAAAAGACGATACAGCGAACCTCTAAGCAGAGACAGCCTCTCCATTGAGACCACTCGAGGTCCGTAGCCCTGGTGGCCTTCACACTCATAAACATCGGCTGAATCTATTGCCATCATTCGGTGGTCTCCGTGCACGCCACGTGTGCATTATAGATGAGGTGAATGGTGCAATGATAAGTGCAGAGGAGAGGTGGCAGATTACGGGCATTGATATGGACATTGTAATTTGGACCATTTAGACAGGCATCGTCGGTTTCCACGGCTTGCTCACTCACACTGCCTTTACAAGTCATTGGTTATACCAACCCGTGAGCCAAGTGAAGCTATAGCTATCTGTGGAAAAATAATTTTTGCTTTAGACTTACAAGGAACCTGTCTAAACCGCTAAAACTTTATGACCATTAGTCGTGCACTTTCTGATCCTAGCAGCAAGACGCATGGTTAACGTATCACACGTGGAACGAATGCTGCTCTATGGTTGATTAAATTATGTCCCAACGACCAGTCTTGTCGCTAAACCTGTCTACACAACATGACTGCATCAAACTACTTCAGACTACATCAAACTTCATACAACCAATACTTGAAATGTCAATTACTCACGATGGCTTGAGACGAGACGGAAAATCGTGGAATATTGGTTTTAAGCGTGTCTACACCACAAATAAGACGTCTCGTCGGATGCTGTTTGATGGAAGTCTTAGCGGTGTAGACTGGGCTTAAGACTTCCATCAAACAGCGTCGGACGACGCTTAAAACCAATATTCTACGATTTTTTTGTCTCGTCTCAAGCCGTCGTGAGAATTTGACATGTCAAGTCTTGGTCGTATGAAGTTTGATGTAGTTTGAAGTAGTTTGATGCAGTCATGTTGGTGTAGACAGGTTTAGCGACAAGACGGATAGTCCGATACACGAACCTCAAAAAGGGGGTAGTCTTAAAAAAATTCCCAACAAAGCTTTTTTTGTTGCAAACTGCTCCTAAGTATCTCTACATTGAGACAAAAAACTTTTTGCCACCTTTTGCCTTGGGAAACTACTTCCAAAATGGCTGCCAATATGGCCGCCCTCGTAACAACAGAATTTACACGTTTTCATTGATGCTGGTGCATTATGATATGTTTAAGCCATTTTAATCATTTAGAATGTTTTAATATACATATAAGTAAACATTTATGAATTTAATTAATATAATTTAAATTCAAAATGGCCGCCATTGACCACATCAAATGCTGTGGGAGCCAGTATCAGCTATCAGATATTCATTCTTATCTAAGAATGAATATATTTTTTTCATAGCTGGCATATTTGCAGACTTATGCATTGAGCAAGTTTTGATGGGCAGTCTGAAGTCAGCAGGAAGCCTTACCAGAGGACGTGGTTTTGAAGATTCAACAAGCTTGATATGGCTGCTGTCAGCGCCTGAATGTGGGGAAGTGTGTAAAGCAATGGAAACGGTCACTGAACTTGTAAACACAGACAGTGCAACCCATCAGGATCTATCAAAAGTTAGGATGTTGCGTGATGCAAAGGACATTCAGACCATCATCAATTTTTTCCAAGAATGAAAGCCTTTTCGAAAGAACTGCTCAGGAGTCTGTCCACAGGAATCATAGGAGATGAGTCGATCAATGTTAATGCTGCAGAAATTGTGGGGCAGTCCATGACATGGATGGAAAGTCAGTTTCCGATTATTCATTTATCAAGAAAAAACAAGCTGTAACCCTAGCAGCATGGACTTATGTGTCAGTAAAAGGGGACAAGGTAGAGACTGACCCCGAGCATCTCTATCAGAGAATGCTGATAGCAGGATTGGGAAATATGGAGCCTAAGGAAATGTTTCATTATGAACTTTGTTCATACCCGTCTTCCTTATTTGAATCTAGTCTAGCAATGAGAACTCCAAACGATAAGGCTTCTCTTCAAAATGGATTGATTAAAATGGCACCTCAGTCATTGATGAATGATGGTGTGGATGTACAAGATATGAAACACGTTGTTGATGGTGGATCCCTATTACAAAGGATACCATGGCCTAAATACTATGCGTACAAATCACTTTGTGACCTCTATGTATAGTATGTGCACCGTAATATACCAAATATATCTCCACTGGTTGTTTTCGCTGTATTCATTTGATAAGGGAAGGAAGTGTTGTTGGCGTGGATGTCGAAGTAGATCCCAACATGATTTTGAATATGAAAAACAACAAGCAAAGGTTTATCAATCTGCTAGGATCTATTCTGCAAGACAATGGCATTCACACGAAACACGCAGTCGCAGATGCTGACCTTGATATTGCGCTGTCCACCTGCCAAATAGCCACCACAAGTCCTGTGGTCGTGGTGGAAGACGACTCAGATCTGCTTGTGTTACTCTTT
>CM032668.1:34794684-34833307 GCA_019095985.1 Streblospio benedicti | reverse complement strand
ATGTCCCCAGAGATTTCTAATAAATATAAAACGTTTTCTTTTCTTAAAAAAGACTTAACGATGTCCCCAAAGATTTCTAATAAATATAAAACGTTTTCTTATTCTAAAAGACTTGTGTCCCCCAGAGATTTCTAATAAAATATATCCCCTCCTCGGCGAGTATTCGTTTTTATCGATTTAAATTTTAACGTGAGATGTCCCTGTTACTCGTATGTAGTGTGAACAAAGAAGTCATCAACGTGAAACAAGCCTTATTTATTTAACTTTATTTTGTGGGTAACACGGAAATATAAAATAATCATGTAAAATTCATCATATGTCTTTTATGCTGAAGATAGGCTAGGTATATCGATGTCTCACTGCTGGAAAAACGTTCTGACGATTCTTTTATCAAGTAACTAGACATCGGGGTCGTAGATATAGTTCTAACAATGTTTAAGCCGTCCATAGTAATACGTTCTTTATTTTCAAATTGTTCTGGAATTTCTGGTTTAAAGCAAAAGCATTCTGGAGTTATAATTTTGAAATCGTCTATGTTATGCGTGAAACACGGACACGTTGATTCCAATCCTAAAATCATTTCTGGAGCATCCGGGCCGTCGAAGGTATAGTACTTGGGTCTCGCTTTCCTGGCTTCTGCGGTGCAATCTTCTTTGCTGGTAAACCAACTTTTCCCCCGGCATTGTATACATCGGTCTTCAGACCATATCCATACAAATCTGTACAACGCGCGAATGTCTTCCTTTGCCAAGCTGACGGCCAACTCGTTAAGGTTGGCTTCCTGGCAAGCGTTTACAAATCCGTTAAAAAATGATGAACCACCTTTGATTATATGTAACTTTAGTTCCTCAGAATTTTCGTATTTCTGCGATGGTACAAAGGAGTTGTAATACCATCCTATTTCTCGTAACGGTATTTCGCGGTGACGGAATGTTTCTTCTAACGCAACGAATTGGTGGTAAAGGAGTGGCGCGTTCTTCATTACGTTATACACACCGCCGCAACCGTCTGATGTATACGATTGAACGCTAATACCTGAGCTAGTGGAGCTCCTTTTATACTTTTGTACACGGGCCCCGCTCGCTTTTTTCTAGAGATTTCTAATAAATATAAAAAGACCTTCTTTTTTTTTTTCCTAAACGAAGTCCCCCTCCCCCGAGGACCGCTGGGGTTAATGGCGCTTGCGGCGAGCGTTTAAAATAACTCGAGAGGGCTTTTCCGCGATTATGGCGGGTCCAGGTGCTCGGCGGGGAGCGTTTAAATAACTCGAGAGGGCTTTTCTTCTGATCTTTGAGCGGTCGCGCGCCCCGGCGGTGTACTACTAAGTGGTCGCTAATAGCTTTGACGGTCTTCTATAGACGGTCGCGTCCCCGTTCGCGCAGCGACGCACGCTTCGCTACTAAGAGGCTGGCGTTTTTGATGTAAAATAGCTCTGGCGGCTTTCTTTTCTATCCGCCTGCGACAGCTGCGTGGCACTACCTTATAACTCTGACGACTCCTCTAATATTTAACTGGATCGTACTTTCGACCGGTAATTTTTTAGTCGAGTATTCCACGGGTTCCAATTCTCGATTCGTATATCGCGTAAGAAACGCGTACGGTTATATAGGGCTCTGGCTACTACGGGCTGAGCAGTCTAATCCTAGCTTCTCTCGTTTCGTAGGGATTATCGGGCTATTCGTACGGGACACCACCCGCTCGGGGCGCGTGATTAATGGCTTCTTACGCGTAGCCCCGTCGCTTGTCGAACTAGCGACTCGACCGATCCGGCGGCGTGATTTATGGCTTTTACGTATAGCTCCAGCCGTCGGTGAGCTCGACCGATCGGCGTGATTAATGGCTTCTTACGGCGTGTCGCGCGCTAAGCGACTCGACAGGTGTGATTTATGGCTTTTTACGTATAACTCCGTGGCTGGCTGGCGGGTCGACGCGTCCGGCGTGATTTATGGCTTCTTACGTATAGGTCCAGTCGCTCATCGGTGGGCGGGCGGGTGGTGGTCTTCTTCTCGCGTATAGCGTCGCGCGTGCGTGGCTAGCGACTCGACAGGCGTGATTTATGGCTTCTTACGTATAGCTCCAGTCGCTCATCGGCTGGCGGTCGGCGCGTGATTAATGGCTTCTTACGTATAGGTCCGCTCGTCGTACCGTGGCCGGGCGGTGGTGGCGAT
The DNA here is from genome assembly GCA_019095985.1 of Streblospio benedicti. Lineage (NCBI taxonomy): Eukaryota > Metazoa > Annelida > Polychaeta > Spionida > Spionidae > Streblospio > Streblospio benedicti. The sequence continues at coordinate 34,831,139 of CM032668.1, read as the reverse complement.
CGCCGGGGCTTTATCGCTCGGCGTCGGGGGGGCGGCGACCCGGCGCCCCGGCGACCCGGGGCTTTATCGAGCGGCGGTACCGTCGGGCGCTCCGGCGACGACGTCGGCGTAGCGCTCGACGCCCCCGGGCTTTATCGAACGCGGTACCGTCGGGCGCCCGGCGATCCCGGCTTTATCTTCCCCGGCGACCTTACGTCTTCGGCCCCGATCGACCCGTCTTCGGCGCCCCGGCTTCGACCCCCCCCGTACCGCCCCGGCTGCCTTCCCGCCGCGCGCCTCTCCCCCGCGCGCCTTCGCGGCCGCCCGCCGCTTCCCGCCCGTCGGCGACGACCCCGCGCCTTCCCCCCCGCCTTCCGCGCGCCCCTTTCCGATCCCGCGACCCCCGGGTCTTACCGCTCCCCCCCCCCTTCCGGCCGCCTTCCGACCCGTCTTCCGACCGACCCCGCCGCCCCCGCCCCCGTCCCGCCCCCGCCTCCCGTCTTCGCCTTCCCGTCTTACGCCCCCGACCCCGGCCCGCCTTCCGCCCGCGCCCCCGCGCCCGCCTTCCCTCCCCCCGAGGCGATCCCGCCCCCCCCGCCCGCCGTCTTACGACCCCCCGTCTTCCCCGGGATCCCTCTTCCTTCCCCGCCGTCTTCCCGCCGTCGCCTTCCCCCCCCTTCCTTCCTAGCCGCCTTCCTAGCCTCCGTCGCCCCGCCGCCGCCGCCGCCGCCCGCCGCCCCGCCCGCCGCCGCTGAGGAATTTCTTTGGAATGTTAATGAGTTAATCCTATAGCCCCTTAATTTCTCCTTAGCAGCTGGAAATTGAATACTCTACAGAAGAAAATTAAGATTTTCTGCCAACACTCAATGATAAGCACGGCAGAGGGTGTCTAGTTATTATATATCTATAGATCTTACAATTGAGCATTCATTTAGTGGTCTGAGCCCTAAGCAAACGATAATCGTTACAGATCCACAACTAGTCTCGATCACCAAGACTCGTTTTGTTATATGCAATGCACAGACTGGCTGACAAAGGCTAGAAACTGTCCACTAGACTTTCCCTGTCCGCTAGCAATTTTTTGAGCGTTCTAAGCAGCTAATTATAAGGGAACCGTATCCGGTTCAAACAATCACGTTCAGACACCTTATACTGGATGGGCTTCAGCAAGGCATTCTTACATACTGTTCAATGGTACTATGTAGCAGTTCGCAATATCATTAGGCTGTTAGCAATGACCCCATGTCTCGTCTGCTTTCAGTTGCGCTGGTGGACACCTCAGAACCACATCACGCCACCGATCTTGAGGAGGCGGTTGAATACGCCACTGCAGCTTCCGCCGGACTACTTTCTGCAAACCTGACGACAATTTTCACTTTGAACAACGACAACGTTTTGGTTATAGACAGACGTGAGACTTTGCTTGTTTTGTTTGTGTTTGTTTTTAATTTCGTCGCAATTTTATATAGACGAATAAACAATATTATTATCTCTGCTGCAGAGGAGTTTACATCAAAGCTATACGATATGGACATGATTAACTCTTTTTCAGTGGGAGGAGTGAGAACCCCTGTTAGTGACTTGTAATGAATTGTAGAGGCATTTTAAAAGGGTTTTAACGTTGTATTGGGAAGAAAGGTAAAATACTTAGGTTGTGGGATCCCTTGAATCTTGTAAGCCCCCACCCCCCGGCGCAACCCATAAACACCCTCACAAAGGTAGGTCTACTCCTTCAATCTAGTCTATTGAGTCTGCAAAACATTTGAAAATAACTGGGGTAGGCTAAATCATAGAATTCACTACCAAAAGTAGTCTGGCAATATTACATATAAATACCGAGGTTGGCTGAGATTGGGATAGATTTTATTTGATATCAGTAATGTGGCAAACAATAATAAAACAAAATATATGTTTATATATACAAGACAGGTTGACAAGTATACAGATCCAGGAGAACCAGTTACGTTGGTGTACAAGCGAACAACATACACACTTGAAAGTGTGCAATGTCTAATGTTGGTTTATATTTTTTGAAAATATTAAGCTTTATTGTTAGACTTCACAAAATGTCCAAAATCTAACTAGTCAACCCGTCAACCCCTCTAACCCGTCCACCCATCTTAAATACCGTCAATTTGCCTGATTTTGTTATTGATGTGTGCATTTCTTCACATTAAGACTCGTCAAGCCTTCACACACAACCACAGTGGAAGCGTGATTATGAAAGAATAGTGCCTTACTTCATCACATATTAAAACCTCATCACTTATAACATGTATGAATATATTTGGCAGTGAATTCTTTAATTTTATAATAATCTATATAAAGGTAAGCAGTTCTGGGGCTTATATTCGAAAATACATTTTGCAAGCGTGTGATTGGTTGTTGGTGAGTGTTGTTGCTGATCTTCATGCTATCAGTCACTAATCCTTTTTTGTTGTTGAAAAAGTTCCATGGAAAACAGAAAACCACGGAAAGATATTGTGTAAGACTTCATGGAGGCAGGCAGTGTGAAAGAGATTCAAAAGATGATGAACAAATAGGTAGCCAGATTTAAAAAAACAAACAAACAAACAAAACAAATATACTGAGTCGTGACCGAATCACGTGTTCAAAATCATCACCGATTAGATCTATTTACATCACATCTAATAAAGTGTGCTTTACAAATTCTACGAATGTTATAATTAAGCCCCTGTGACGATTGACAACTAAGCGAGATTCTATGTATGATTTGTCGATTGGTTGAAGATGTCAATAATTTTCCAGACAAAACGAGCTATTTGGATGAGGGGCTATTTTCAATGCATGTAACTTGTATGTCAATTAATTTCCATACTCTGAATCCACAGAGAGAAAGGTAAAAACAATCACCCACAGGTACATGTGTGCAAACTACAATGTTAGACAATTGCATGCCAATGAGCATTTGGTTACCATGGAAATATGACTCGTAATTTCCCACTTCAGGATATCAGAATGCAAATAGGAAGGGCTTAGATATCAAAGGCAATTATATTGTAAATGAGTGCTAAGGTTGATAAATATTATGCATATTATGCATACATACAGCATTTCTAATCAATGGCTTATAAATGAAACACAGTAAATAATTACAGGACAAGAATACAAAACACATTTGACTTGTAATATAAATTCAATTCAAATTCCATTTTTAACTTAGGACCAATGAAATGAAGCTGCCAGAATAACCCAATTTTTTCCTCTGAATTTTATCATTGATCAGGAGCTTCCGGGGGCTTTGCCCACTTAACCCCCAGCGGGGACTACCCCTGCACCCCGCCGGCCCAAACCCCCGGCCTTTACATATATTCTGCTCCAGAAAACATTTCATTTTCTCCACCATAGACAAACGTGGCCAGCACCGAAAGACTGTATATCTATTAAAGCTAGAGGCTGTCACAATTGTACTTGCTCTTCATATTTGCAATTGATACATGGTTGACATGGGCAGTTTTTGTAACGATAGAAATAAAAACTAATACAGTAAGACCACCTTTCTATTGAGACCACTTTTCATCATAAGACCACTTTTCATGGTTCCAAACCTTCATAAGTTTTTAAAATGAGCCTCTGTACAAAGGCCATTCTCGACTGAGACCACCTAACACTGGTCTCAAAGGTGTTCCTAATTGAGAAGTTCTACTGTACATATAAGGTCTTTTGAATGACTAAAACCCACCCTCATTGGCTTCTGCAGTGTGTGGATTGCTGTCGGAGGGCCAGGCTGACATCCTCCTCGACCTCTCCTCTTCCTCCCCTGGACTCGCCGCCGGGACTGTCCAGTCCCTGGTCCAGTCCGTCGGCCTGCCGCACGTCATCGTGACATCGGACAGCACCATCCAGTTACCGCCAGCACCACACTATGTGCAGGTAAACACGGGCTGAGCTAGATTATCCATGGATCTCATCAGGTACAACTGTGTAGAATGTATTTTATAGAAAAATCACATGTAAAAGTCATGAATACAGTGTACAGGTATTGATGGCATGACTACTTGTGCTGTTGATAATCACTTAAGCTCAAGGGCTCCAGCATCATGAGGAGGGGAGGGGTCATGAGGGGTATATATTATATTCTATTTGATATACAAACACTATTCTTGTTATACAAATAGGATTGGTGAATATTGTATTTACCCTGTCCTTCCTCATCCAGGGGTCCATGGCTGTGACTGGACAGATGTTGTTCATCTCTGGCTACCTATATTGCAGCATGATGCCATGATGCCATGGTACAGTTCTTGTTTTCCAAGAGTTGCCATGACTACAGATCTTGTCATCATGCCTTGCAATTGACTACAGTTCTTGTCATCAGGTGCTGCCATGACTAGGGTTTATGTCATCATGTGTTGCAATGACTACAGTTCTTGTTAACATGCGTTGCCTGACTACGGTTCTTGTCATCATGTGTTGCTATGACTACAGTTCTTGTTATCATGTGTTGCCATACCTACATTTCTTGTCATGATTACTATTTTGCTATCATGTGTTTCCATGACTACATTTTCTTGTCATCAAGTGTTTCCATGACTACAGTTCTTGTCATCATGTGTTGCCATGACTACAGGTGCTGTCGCCAGCGGCGGTGATGCTGGGCGCCTTAAGAGACGTGGTCGAGCTTGAGAACATCACCAGCCTCGCTATCATTTACGATCACACGTTTGGTGAGTACGCATAAACGTAATCGCTATATAGAATACCATATTACTTCTGGAAATGACATACTGTATAATAAGGCAAATACATAATCATGCCCTACGAGTATGCTCTTGCATTGGTAATGACATTGTATAAGTTTTAGGCAGTGTACTAGACAATAACAATCGGAGAAAAGGACTAGCCATAGCTGCATGCAACACCCTGGAAGACATCCTTTACAAAAACGAGAACTCCATTAAGATCAAAATTCGTGTTTTTTTTCCAAGCATATATTGCGAGCATTTTCTTGTACAACAGCTAATACACGCACTCAAGACCATAATCAAAAAGATATATGTATTCCAAAGATCTCTTTTACGTAGTATACTCAATATCAAATGCGGTAGAAGACTATCAAACAAAAAGCTATATCAAATCGCTCAAACTGAGCCCTAGAGCATAACAATCAAACAAAGACGACTTAGTTTCCCAGGTCATGTAATGCGCCTGAACCAAGAAACACAAGTTCGGAAAGCACTGAATGAGTTTCTGCCACCAGTACGGAGACCACAAGGACGTCCGACCAAAACATGGATGGAGTGTATCAAAAATGATCTGAAATACTTTAACATCAACTAGACTATAACAAGCCACAAGAAACCATACGCACACTAGAGGATTTGACACATAACAGCGACAGTTGGCGCACAAAGGTCATGTGCGTTGTGCCGCGCAGTCAATAGTCTGCCAATAGCGGCGGATACGTCCAGGGAGAAAGAGAGAGAATGGCATTGTATTAAATCGTCGAAAATCACGCAAATATTGTGTAATGTTACCTTACAATGAGCCAAACTACATTGTTTAGATGCAATCTTTTAATTTTCCACCTCTAATAAGCCCCAACCCTTCATTTATAGTAAACAATGCATACTGCTCCAACTTAATGGGGTCACCTCTCTATTGAGATCATCAGATTCTAACCACTGGGATAGAAAGGTCCTACTGTATGCTCCTTTATCCAGAAATGCAAACCCGTCTGTAGCCCCACTACAGGATTGCGTGCTAAACGGCCACGACAAAGCTTTTATTGAGCTAAGCTCCCGCTTTCATTATCACCAGCAGCAGTAAACTGCCTGCCACCGGTGGCTTCTAATGACAGGCGTGTGTGGCCTCTGCCTTTTCATCACAATTCTGCATTCTCATTTTGTGCATATCATAGCTTTGTGTTAAATCATCACCGTCGTTAAGTCTTCATTGTCAAATGGTTATTACAGAATAGTGCATTTACATAAATATATATGCTGTGATAATGAATAACGGAATATCCACGATGAAGTAAAAATATATTTTGTGAATATTTTTGTACAGGCGATTGTATGTGAAAAACAGTCTACTAGCCATCTGTTCTCCCAACGTTACGATTATGTAACAGGTCACTGGTGTCTTTTTCACACTCTGCTGCATTTCACAACTCCCTGGGGAGCACACAGTGAACTGGAACCTCAGTGCATAGTGCTTAACACTCACATTAGCTTTCACCCGCCTGGGGGGAGTACGTAATTGTGTTCCCATAGCCACTAGACCCCAATAGTAAATCATTGTAGTAGTAGCATAGTATACTCAAAAGCCTACTGAAAAGTGTCTAATTGCGAGCTGTCCTTATTAGTGAGGTGTCTGTATCAATGTAGTGTCATTAGCAAGATGGCCTCATTAGTGAAGTGTCCCCATTAGCGAGATGTATCCCCATTAGCTATGTGTCCCCATTAGTGACGTGTGTACCCATTAGAGAGATATCGATGTCTGTATGAGCAGTTGTGACCTACCGTGTTGTCGTGCAGTTGAGGCAGTGCAGCCGCGCCGCTTCCTGCAGAACCTGAACGTGCAGCACGTGTACCAGCCGGCGGTTGCCGCGGTGACCGGTGATGCGGCCGCATGGGAGGACGTCGCCCGGCAACTGGACGACCTCAAGCGCCTCGACCTCACCAGCGTGTTCCTCCTGGTGCAGGCCGACACCGCAGCCGCCTACCTGGAGATGGTACGTGCAGCGGCTTGCTAACTATCATGCATAGGGCAAATTTGACAGGTCTACCCCCCCCCCCGGTACTTTACAGCCAAAACAAAAACTTGTGGAGACTGTAGGGATTAGTTCGTGTCCAGTAACTGGTGACTGTAAGGCGAGTGTACGTTTTAGAGACAGTATGGAGACAGTAGCCAAAGCTTCCATTGTATTTAGTAATACGGCTTATTCAGCCTTGACTAGGCTGTAGACAGCCAGTGCTTTAGGCCGTATGTCATTACCTGCCACAGATACGGCACACACGGAAAGAGCCAACGGACAGCCAACATGTCCGTGCGGCTGGTTGTGCCCGTACCTTTATTATAACAGACAGTCATTAATTATGTCAATTGTGCGTGATTTAGAAGAAGATCTTCCAAGTCTACCAACACTCAAAACAACCCTTGACGGAATTGTATCAATATTCATAACATGAGTTATTAAGATATATCTTTTTTTAACACAATAAAAAAATTGGGTGCGGGGGTTTAAAACAGTGGAAGATCCAGGTTTTTTGGAAAAGGGGGCGCACTTAAGGAAAAAAAGAGAGGGGCGCACTAATGGATTTCATGAAAAACCCTATGAAAATGAAATATTTTGGTGGGAAGAAAGGGGGGCCCCCCCGGATCTGCCTATGAAAAAATAAGTTAGGTCGGGTTACCGGAACTACAAAATTATGTTTTCTACGCCTAATCACCAAGTACTTGTATTTACAGTACTGTTTTGCAGGCTGAGCAGCAAGGCATGACCACCTACAAGTACAACTGGTACATCATGACCAAGGTGAGCACAGTCACGAGTTAGCTGGAACTTCCTAGCTGATTCTAGCTGCTGTCAGATCTTGCTAGCTGCTGCTAGCTGTTTGTTGGAATAACCAAACCTGGCCCAAATGCAATGCCTAGCCTAATTCTTTTATCATAATTAATTTCCATTTTTATTTACTAATGTTATGTTTTCAATTTTCCTCGCACGATCAATGTGCTTTTATAACGTAAAATATTCAAATATTGTAGGATTTGAGCACGAGATTGGAGGTGATGTGTGATTGACACGAACGCAGTGAGTGTCAATCACACATCACCGTGCAAAATTCTACGATTGACCCGACAATCGAGTGCTCAAATACCATTCTATCATGACTAAAATGACTAAAATCCAAAAAAATCCTAAATCGTTTTTATTTTAAAATAAATCATATCATAACGTTCTCATTGCCATTTTGACAATGCGACTCAGCGGCTGTTATTCAGTTAAAACCTTTGAATATTTAGCATAGTTTCAAATTATCCATCATAAAAACATGTGTGAATGATAAAGGACGAATATGCGATTGATTTGACTCCAAGAAATAATTAATCCAACAACTATAATTTTGTAAAATATTAGTTGGAAGTCGGAAGATGTGTCAAAATGATTACTCGTGCTGATTTGCACATGCGCGTTACAGCCCTTAGCAGCGTGCATATCTTCCCTTAGCAACGTGCATATCGTATAATTGACACGCCTGCTCGACCAATCAGCGTGGGTTATTGGCGGTGATTTTTGCACGGAATGATAGAATGGAATATTGACACTTCATCAAATTTCTACAATGTTCCACTAAGCCCCAGTCTTACACGATTGTTCGTCTCTGAATTTTTACTGTGCGGCCAAATATAATAAATGCAATTGGTAAAGAATGATTCTACCCTCTAATAACTCATTTCAATAGCATATGTGGCTTGAATATACGATGACTAACATTAAGCTTGCTCCTTGACTTTTCGTGCTAACCTTCGTGGCACTGAGTCAAACCTACGTGCACTAATGTAAATGAAAACGACATTTCTAAATGGCAGTAGGAGAGTTGTGTTATTGGCATAATGTTGTGATGAAATATGCACCTCCCGCCTATCAATGTTTAAACGTCTACCAAGGCCATTGCAGTTTTAGGTGAATAGGCAAAATCCGGACGGACAGCAATAATGGATTGTAGGTGGTACCCTGGGATAGACTGACAAATATACCTAGATTAAACAACAGAGGTCAGCTTTCATAATTAATGCTAGCAAATTGCTATTGACAAAAGACTATGGTTACATATATCATGATGTGATAAATGCTCTTTACATATATCATGTGGGATGGGGGTGTTAATCAAGATCGTATGCTTCTGGTTTTTGTTTGCGGGGGAGGGACCTTTTTTCCGTACGACCTTGTGGTATATATACCTGCTACTTGTGATGTTGATGTTGCAACTGTTAGTGCTTCCATATTTGCTGATTCTCCTTATAATATGCTGCTACGTTCAGGTAGTGTTTTACTTGTTTTCATCATGTACTTGTGTACTGTAGACTCGCATATGTACAAAACCAAGGAGCAAAGTTTGATACTAAAACATATTGCCACACTTCAAGAAGTTAGGTGCCCGACCAATTAAGGCTAGTCACGTCACTGTTTTCAGTACCAGGCATCTAGTTCTCATTGGCAAATGGCTGCCGGCACCTTGATGAGGCTAGGCTCTCACAAAATTCTTTATTTTTCAAACACTAGCAAATGCATCTATTCAGCGATTTGCCAGTGATTAAGAACGTTGACATTTAAGGTCAGTTGACTATTCAGATTAATTTTAATGAACTTCCAACATTTAGGTCTATTAGCAAGAGAAATGATGACATACAAAAATGCTACAATAACTGCCCTTCCCATAGCCCACTCCCTATATAATAAACGACTGCGACCATCTTAAATACCACTTGCGCCACCAGGTCCAGGTGGCTACAAACAATTGCATTGTGAATATTTTAGACAAACACTAATCAGTCTCTATCATTTCCTCCTGTTACGCCTTAGTATCACGGGATGTGGTTGATAGAGACTAGCAGATATACCTGAATGTATGTCCCCCTGGCGACGAAATGGCACAAAGATTTTTGTAACACCTGGTGGCGGATATGGTACTACTATCGCATATTCAAATGTTTCTTTTAGCAAACACGTCTACTAAAGTATGGGAGCTCGGTTATGTACATGTAGTTGTCCATCTCCATATAAACATTGAGACTCAGTGAGCGTGCATAGCTTTTACCTGTTCTCATGGTTTTGCTATCCTATTCCTATTTAATGTCAGATAAAGCATTTATTGTGCATGTGCATGTCTCTCCTAGTTAGCTTCATGTTTCATTGACATCATACATGGTCGTTTACCAATTCATCATTTTCTATACTGTGCATTTCAATAGGTAAGCTAACTCTGAATGCATATTTTTCTCTTTCAATCCACGTCTTTACTCCCTGTAGTCAATGCTTATTCATTTTAACTACATTCTCTCCATTATTAGAGACCATTCACAAATTGTGAAATTGGCCGGGGGGGGGGGTTCAACTATTACGACAGAGATTTGAAGGAAGCTTCTGTATGATTTTTCATGACATGATGAATTTATGAATATGACTACGCGTTTATACATTTCTTTTCTAATCGTAGTTCCTGTCTAAAACCAGCAGGTGGCTACAAACAATTGCATTCTGGGAAAAAATAGACAAACAGTATCATTCTTTGTCATTTCTTTCTGACACGCCATAGTACTACAGAGCTTTAGTTGATTGAGACTGCACCACGTGCGGGTAAATTGTAGTAACTATTTTGAGACACCACTACGATCGTACATAAATATTTTATTGAGACGGCGATTAGAAAACTGATGTATTGAAAGGCAAAGAAGGAAAATATATAAACAGTATTTAAGAATTAGTGCATATATAGTACAATGTGCAAGCGCATATTATAGTTTGCAATAAAATGTGCGACATGAATTCAACACATACTATTTGTTAATTATATCACGTGACGTCCGTCCACTTGCGGCAGGTACGTGCTTGTGTGCACATGTTTATTCCAGGGCGGTCTATGCTCTGGTTACAGTTTATCATGTATACCATTAAATGCGTCCTACAATCAGTCCCGTTTGTTACCCCTCTACAGATTGCATGTTTGAGGTAGATTATTCAAACTGGGCCTGCCAGTTGAAAATCCAGCTGTTCGGAAAGAGAAAATGTGGGTGGTTTGGGGCTCTGCAGTTCTGAAGGGATCTCATGGATTTCACAATCACGGTTAAAAGCGGACATGCCAACCAAGAACAAAAACATGAAAATGAAATATTTTGGAGGAAAGTGGGGGGCACACCTGGACAGATCTATCCACACAAACACTACTAACGTTCTGCAGGACCCGGCTGTGTCATGCCCGCGGTGCCGCCTGGTGTCAGCCGTGGGCATCACGGCGCGCCCTGCACCGGCGGCCGCCTCCTCCCAGTACCGTGTCGCTCTCCACGTCAACAACGCCAGTCTAGAGGTATGTGATGTGCATGGTACTGCATTGTTATTGAATTGCATGCATAACTGCACATGGTACTGCATTATTACTGAACTGCATGCGTGACTGCACATGGTACTGCATTATTACTGAACTGCATGCGTGACTGCACATGGTACTGAATTGTCACTGAACTGCATGCGTGGCTGCACACACTGGAGGTATATGGGGTCAAGATGGTCCACGTTCTTCTTTTTCTTGCCTTCAACCTCCACCTTCACCCCGCACCACACACATGAACATACACGCACGCATACACACACGCTGTACACGTCCCCTTTACTTTCGAGGAAAACGCTGATTCCCACCCCACTCTTATCTCTCTCGTTCCCTCCACGTTAATAACCACACATACGCTGTCGTCATCAAGAGTGGTGGGCGGATCCAACTTTTTGCGAACTGGATGGGATGGATGGAGGTTTCCACCGAAGTTTTACATTCACGAACAGTGTCATACAAGCAGCAACTACATGTATAGGTAAAGTGGCAGTTTAGTCAGAGGGGTGTGGGCGTGGCGTCCGCTCATACAAGCGCAATTCACACACGCACCGTTGCCCACATCAACCGAAATATGGTTAACGTACTGAAGGACCGCCGCCCCCCCCCCCCCACACACACACACCCCCCACCCCGCCCATCTCCTTTGAGAACAGTCAGATTAGAGGTGTGACCATGTTATTTCAGTAATATCATTGGCTGCCACACGCAGACATGAACAGCAACAACCCACAACTGCTCAGTCAATAGCATAAAATAGTAACCGTCTGTGTATTGGCCGCTATAATGTGACAACATTATGTACCTACATGTGTGTGTGAACCTCACTTGACAGCCTAACATCGATATTGACACGGAGCGCTGTCTTACTGTGCGTTGATGCTACAGGGAAAGTGAAAAATGTCCACATCTAACAGGTGACCTTAATGTTTACATGTTCCCTTTATAAATAATATGTAAAGGGAAACGTAGACGTGGAAAAGGATAACTTAAGAAAGGTACACATGACAGGTGCACATGTCCTCAATGGAAGGTGTCTGTGTGCACATGCGCCATTGTACAATGTACAAGCACTTGAATGAACCTCACGTGATAGCCTAACTAGAACAGACTCAGACAATGACTACACAATATGAAGGGCGACTCCCTCCATGCCAGTAAACGGTACATTGCACACTGTGAAAGCGGCCAGAATTCTTTATTCTGCCACTCCCTTACACTTTTCACTCATTCAGTAATAGATATTTTAATCATTCACATTTGAATAGGTTTAATATAAACCCAATTTGAATTCATCAGCATGCATAAGCCAGTCCTATGAATTGACCATGGCTCAACTAAATAGGCTTTTTCGTGAATATATTCACTATTTACACATTCTAACCAATCAGTGCCTGACAGTGGCTATAAACTTGTTGAGCATCTCTTGCTCACTTGTCTGCTTATAATTAACCAGATGCTACGCCATTTAGTTCACATTGGGTCTCAATTGATTACATTCATCCCATGAACAATTTACTGCCTTGAGAATATGCGTAGTTAAGGTAATGTCTCTGTCATATCAATTGTTATTTTAATCAATCAGAATGCGCGGGGTTTGGGGGGCGGCTACATAAACATAAAATCATTGGCCTGCCCTGTGTCAGACAATAATTCCAGACCTTAATGTTGTAGTGCGTGACAAAATCTCACATGACAAAGTTCCTACATAATGAACAGATTCAACCATAGAATCATTATCACTAGAGGCTTGATTGCACACTTCAGGTGGGGTCAGCATTCCACTATGACGTGGTGACCATGATGTTGGAGGCAGTGCACGGGTCATCTAGTGGTCAGTCCACTCCATGGCAGCCGCCCACCACTGATTCAGCCGAGTGTCCACCACCGGTGGTCAGTGACGCAGTGAACGAACAGACAGAACGCTTCTACACCTACTTACAGCAGGTGAGGTGTGGCTGTTCCAGATGGCTGGATGCATTATGACAAAAAACATTATTCGCTTTCAGTGCTGTTTTTTTTTATCGGAGTCTTATGTTAACCTGCAGTATAACGTATCTAATAAATCAATCTCGTGGATTGGATTCAAGTGTTCTCACATATTTGCTGAAAATACTTGATTCTGATTAGCTGAGAGGTGGAGGATATTCTCCTATATCCTACACTACAAAGTTTGTAGCCTAAAATGATGAATAAACGTGGGAGACAAAGGTCACTTTACAAGTGGGGATGAAATATCCTGCGCTCACTCGTTACGTTAAAGTCGACTCAGTGAGACATTTTCTGATATATTTCTCAATAAATAAAAGAGGTGTTGTATTTATTGAGGTTTGTGGCTGTTATTAGACCAAGAGAAGAAAGTAGGCGTGGGACAAAGGCAAAAAAAGAAGGGTGTGGGATTTCTTGACCCCTGAAGTGGTTTCAAAAGAAAGGAGGTCCCTGTATAGCATCGTCGCTCTACGAGAATCTCTTTTACACTGCAAATATTGCCAATTCAGTGTTACAATATCTACCCGTGGGTTAAGTGCAGAAATTTGCTGGGCTAGACTTACGTCAAAAGCAAAAGCAATACTTTGTTTTCTTACTTGGCAATGTAAGGTCGTACGTCATTGAATATTTAGGCAGTGAGACTTGTGATTGGTTGTATTTTTTTCACAAAGTTGCACGAATATTAGGGGTTTTGATTCATGGCTATACACTGTGTATATAGCTGTGATATATGACGATGTGTATATAGATTTGAGATATTACTATGCTGTGTAAAGGTTCTTATGGAGGTTTGTGATCGACATAAAGTATCTTAAAATCCTAGAAAGAATGTGGAGGTGTTTATGTCCACCTTTTTGAAAGTTCACCATGACATGGTTTACATGTGCTCTGGCCGGCAGGGCGCCCACAGAGACAGCGGTGTGTTCGGGCCGTACCTGTGGCACGCCGGCGTCGCTAGGCAACGCCGCAGAGCTCCCGCTCGACATCAGCAATGGATCGTGGTTCTCCCAGTGACGGCATTCGCAAAGATGGTAAGTGTTGAGCAGGTGAGCACACTGCCGACTCCCTTCATGGGAACTCACGGGCAGGTCCAGGTTTTCAGACAGAGGGGATGTAGGCGGCTCTTATCCACCAAATTTCATTTTACATTACAAAGGCCACGTAACATTTTGAAAGTTATGATAACGCACACACCATTTTATTTCAAAGTGACATGATGCTGCAATTTTAAATGGGTGTGGGCAGTGGTCTGTGATGACAAGTTGCCAGCTAATTAGGTCAATTCTGCATGTTTGATAATGATTTTTTTTAGTCATCATCGTATACATATTCTAATGGATATACGGTTTTCCACCGCACTTCTCAGGTGGCGACATGGTCCGAGGAGACGGGTCTCAACACCACCGCTGAGAGCTTGTCGCGGGCCAACCGCAAACAGCACTACAGGGTCATCACTATTCAGGTGTGTATAAAGGTCATTACGGGGTCACAGGGTCAGGTCAGTTCACAAGGTCATCATCTCATATTGAGCCATGGGCTCAACATATCATAAGCAGACCATTCGGGAACTCATAAAAATATGTTGTTAACAAAAGTCCGGTCACATGGTCATCACATATCAGGTGAGTTAAAAGACCGTCACCTTCCAGGTAAGTTCATAACCTCTAGGTGCCACGAATATTGTGTGGTGGAAAAGTTATCAATTGTGTTTTTGCGTCATAATCACAACATCTATTTGATTAGTGGAAACACGGGTCGTAGCAGCAGTAAGATTGATGCTTTTGTAATGATAAAGATAAAATACATATGCATTCTTTTGTAGGACGAACCATTCATATTCAAATCTAAAACGCCACCTCCGCCTGAGAAAAAAGTGAAGTATGTATATCACAACAGAATCAGTGGTGACTACTATTTTGGTTACTGCATTGACCTCATTTTTCACATCAATAGTACGCTTAACTTTGAGTTTGACATAGTCGAGCCAGAAGATGGAGCTTATGGAACCATGCAGGAGGATGGATCCTGGAACGGAATGGTCCGAGACCTCATGGAAGATGTAAGTGAACATCGAAAAGCAGCGAGTTGTGTGTATGTCTATCCAGGAGTAGAAATAAGTGCGCCGTATTTGTGCAAAGAGATTTTTAGGTCACGTTTGTGCACATTAAAAAAATTATAACTACATGAAACCGCTTTCGCACAGCGCTCTTATAAAATCACCAAAACATAGATTATGTAAAATAGTATGACTTTGGAAATGTCTATGAAATGCTGACAATTTACTCAATGCAATGACATATATGGCCGGTGCTGTTGTTTAGAGTTCTTGGATTATCATATGGACAATGTGAAATAAAACTGCTAATTTAATGTAGTAATAAACAGATTGTGCTGAATTATGTTTCCGTTTCTAAGGTCCTCCTCTCTCTTTCTCCTCTCAGCGTGCTGATATCATCGTAGCACCACTGTCTGTGATGGCCGAGCGTGAGAATGTTATCGACTTCACAGTGCCCTATTACGACCTGGTGGGCATCACCATTCTCATGAAGGTAAATAGTGTGTGGTGTGTGTCTGTCACAATACTGAGATTCTAAGTATACAAAAATGCATCATACCATTTGCCTTTTTGCGAGCCTGTCTTTCCTCATCATTATCTAGATCAACTCTGTGGTGTTGCTACGTGGGGTGTAGACTGAACTCTGGCACTATCAGCAGCCTTCATTTAAATACTGTCTGGTTATGCTTATGTAAAGATATTAATTATACAATGCCATGTCCTATCAAAACCTCGCAATAAATATATGATGCATGTAAACATACATTACAGAACATTATCCATCCTGCTGGCACAAGCATCTTTTCACAACTTCCCTTTTTGAGCTCATATAAAGCTACTCTTAATGCAATGCCATTGGCCGTTTACCAATTCCAGAAGCCTCCATTTAACTCCTCGCTGTTCAAGTTCATGGACGTGCTGGAGAACCCGGTGTGGGGCTGCGTGCTCGCCGCCTTTATCGTTGTCTCTGTGCTGCTCTCAGCATTCGACAAGTACTCGCCATACAGGTACAACGACCCTCATGTAAATGTGTATTTCGTTTTAAGGTCTATACCCATCATCCACAACAGATCCGGTGGTAGGTCCAGGGGGTGCACACATACACCCCTTTTTTTTCTCCAAAATACTTATTTTTTATAGTTTTTTAGCATGTTCAGAATCCATCAAGCGTATGAAACCCTTGAGATCCCTCTTTTTTGAAAATCTGGACCTGCTAATGAATTAACGTACAAATCTCATATCTTATCAAGCCATATCACACAAGAGGCTGTTTTACATTGGTATTTAGTTCAGTTTATATGATAGTAGACCACTATGGGACTTCGTATTAAGGAAAAGATGTATCTAAATGCTATATATCTCTGCTAGTGAAGTGTCCCAGTGGCGATGTGTTGTCGTGTAGTGTGCGTGTGCGTGTTTGTGTGTATTGGGGGGGCTCATTTTCAGGGACATAATACAAACTGTACACTCGACTCCACATCAAAACATGATACATCACTATGACGTGACATTATGTCATTCCCAGGGCCCAGTAACGAGGGACCAATGGCCAAGGGCCACAGAACGTGCTAATAAGCCCATGGCATACACCAACGAGCGCATGATACTAGACATTTTGTATAGTAGCTATGTTCTCACATATGGGATAAAATGTGTATTTGTTTTGTTTTCAACCAATATTTTGGACGCGTGATTACAATCCTATGCAAATCAACAAGCATTACATTGGCTGGGGAAATGTCTTAGACCAAATTACATTTTATTTTGAAAAGTAACTCTACTTTGATTAGTAACATTTCACAATACTTGGTCTCAACCATGTGCCATTGTGTTTTGACATACTGCAGCTACCAGAACAACCGGCACACTTGGACCGGGAAGGGCGACGAACCACGCATCTTCTCACTCAAGGAGGGGCTCTGGTTCTGCATGACCTCACTGACCCCACAAGGTATAGTACATTCAGTCCCTTCCAACCTCACTGATCCCAATGTACATGCAATTCAGTCTCCGTTTGACCTCACTGACCACACACGGTATTGCCATCTGCGTGTGTACTCATCAGTTCTGCATGACCTCTCTAACTACAAGAAATGTACTTTTGTTCTTCCTCCAGTATTGCATAATAAGCCCGGTTCTGCATGGCCGCTCATGATTCCAAAAGTACATTCTGCTATGTACATGTAGATAGGTCTATTAAGTAGTCATGCACGTCAAAGCCCCATAATATTTGTAAAAGGTCCCATTGAGCGCTCTCTTGAAACTGAACCACCACTTCCATAAGGAGACTATTCATAATAAGTCCACATATCGTGATCTCTAACCGTCATCCAACAACCCACCGCATACCCCCATAAAGTCTCAGTTGAGTCAACTTGAAGCAGCAAGCCCTGCTACTCGGGTGGTAGTTCTAAACAAAAGAAGTCCAGGAACTGAGGCTAGCTGTACTAGTTTGCGGGGGCGTTGTGTTTCAGGCGGGGGCGAGGCTCCGCGTGCGCTGTCTGGCCGGCTCGTGGCCGCCACCTGGTGGGTGTTCGGCTTCATCATGATTGCGACGTACACGGCCAACCTCGCCGCCTTCCTCACTGTGTCCAGGTAGGAACATGGGGCACACGCAGACACATCAATGCGTACACATATAGACCCAAAACAATACAATAGAACCTACAATAAAGACCACCTCTATAATGAGACTACCTATATAATAAGAACGCTTTTCATAGTCCCAAACCTTCAAAAAACTAACAAAATGAACATCTGTATAGAGACCACCTCTCTATTGAGACTACATAGCACTGATCCCAAAGGTGGTCGTAATACAGAGGTACGTTCTACTGTACATACACAATACAAAAAAAGAATTATAAGCAAGCAAATGTTTTTCATTCACTGGAATTGATTTCTGGGTTTTTCGTCGAACACATGTTTTTGAATCACATTCAAAATCAACCAACCTTTTTCCTCCCAAGAGGATGGGGGGCTCTGTGGTGGGGGAATCATGCGCATATGGATTTCACATTGCTTTTACATTTGCTCCCTGTTGACGACAGATTGGACCAGCCCATTGAGTCCCTGGATGACCTGGCCAAGCAGTTCAAGTATCGCTATGCACCGCAGGCCAGCACCTCCACGCAGACCTACTTCAAAAGGATGGCCGACATCGAAGAGAAGTTCTACACGTATGTATGGGATTTTCTAATGGCACATGTGCCTATAGACATGGTCTTTATTATCATACACCATGTGCATGAAGAGAAATAGGTATAGCCATCCTCCCACATTCATGTGCACCCTCGTTTACAGTCAAACTTCCAATGAAGACCACCTTTACTAAGCGACTAACTTTATAACAAAAGCCTCTCCTTCATGTAGTTCCTAGCACTCGCAAAGACACGACTGCACACCATGAATAGACCACCTTTCTATAGAGGCAAGTAGTAAAAGGCTGTCGAAGAGGTGCCTTGAGAGGTTTTACCACATGTCTAGGGTTTTAACCTTTTTTCAGCATCTGGAAGGACATGTCCCTGAATGACACCATGGATGAGATCGAGAGAGCCAAGCTGGCGGTGTGGGACTACCCGGTCAGTGACAAGTTCACCAACATGTGGACGTCCATGCAGGAGGCCGGCTTCCCAGAAACATTCAAAGGGGCGGTCGCCAGAATGAAGAATCCACCACCCGGGCAGGAGTTTGCATTCATTGGTGAGTATTAAAACCTCGCAGTGTTTGCATTCTGTCTGGAATTTATAATTATGATGTATCCTTTGTAGATCTGCTGCCTTTTTAAAATTCTAAATATTGTGAAAAGCATTGGAAAACTGCACGTAGACATGAAGCTATAGGAATTCTTATCGAGTCGCATAAACTGTCGTAGGTTTATGGGCAGAGGTCATGAAAGATCCACTCCATTGACAGGCTTGCTTGCTTTCATCGGTCACCAATGTGTAGTGTCTACCAGTGATGGCCGTGCCTTTTTTTCAAGGAATAAAGCTTTTATTCCATGTTTTTAAATGTATTTTTACTTCATAATGTAGACAAGCCACTTTGTGGCTGACACAGACTGAACCAAATTGCAGCAGCACCATGTCATTTTCATAGCATCAATCAGTATATTCAGTAAGAATAATTGTAAATGTGCTTATTTGCAGTTGCAATTCGCAGTTTGTCCTGCTCTAGAGACTTTATATATACACCAAGTCATTGGCATCCTTTTCACACTTTATCTTTCTCAACTCCCCGGGGAGTATGTAACCGTAAATTGGGCATGTTTGCTCTAAATGTATACGTCAGTAAATTCAGTATCTTTGCTCTAACTGTATACATCAGTAAATTCAGTATGTTTGCTCTAACTGCAATCATATTCTTCTATCTCGCTCTCTTCTCTATGGCAAGCAAGCTCCTACCACCGTTTTGACATAGGCAAAGACAGGGTTTTCCGCCTATTTTAAAGCTTCCATTTGACTATTTCAAATGGCCCTAACGGGACTGGAACTCACGACCCCAAGCCTGAGACCGGAATCATACCATGATCCCAAACAGCGAGCTGTTGAAAGGTGTCTCTGTAACCCCCATCCTACATACTTGGTCAGTTATCATCTCAACCCTGAGGTCGTAGGTTCAAATCCAACATAAGGACGGAAATTTTGGGAGGTTCGATTTCTCTACCTGCAGGCGACGCGACAGTGAACAAGCACGCGGTGTACACGGACTGTGACCTGTGGGAGGTGGGCGAGGAGTTCAGTCGCAAGCCGTACGCTCTGGCCGTGCAGGAAGGTTCCACGCTCAAGAACGAGCTGTCCAGCAGGTAACTGATTTTGGAGTGTACATTCAAACCTCATATGAATCCAACATCCCCAAAGTGACTACCTCTATGAATGTCTACCAGCTGATGTATCCCATGTTGTTCCGTCCCACGCCTTCATAGCACCAACCTTTGTAGGGTGGGGTTAATAACAAAGTGGAATGTGGGAAAAAGACTGCCAAAAATGAGGGATGTGGGGAAAAGGGCTGAAAAAAGAGGGATGTGCCATTTCGCGGAAGTGGGATGTGGGGGGAAAGCGTTTAGATTTGTGAGATGCGAGTGTAAAGGCCAAAACATCTAATGATGAGGGAAATAAGGCAAAAGATAGGAATGAGGAATTTCTTGACCCCCACCCCCTTTACCACCTCTTGATTCAGAGCAACTGTGGCCAGTCCCTTTTGGTGGTGTTAATAGACGTTATACAGTATATAATGATAGTTCTGTAATTGAGAACATGGCTGTTCAAGTTTGATGTCCCACAGCATAACACATATTGAAGCTTCCGAAGGCCAACCCAGGATCAGAGTATAATTAATGAAGCTTAATTGAGGTATATTTAAAGAATGTACATGGGCAGACAGTTTATGTCTATAGTATCT
The DNA here is from genome assembly GCA_019095985.1 of Streblospio benedicti. Lineage (NCBI taxonomy): Eukaryota > Metazoa > Annelida > Polychaeta > Spionida > Spionidae > Streblospio > Streblospio benedicti. Next base: position 34,810,646 of record CM032668.1, on the reverse strand, counting down.
TGCGGTTACATTCTTGGGGGGGGGGTCGCGGGCGGAGGGGGGGATTATAAGGGGTCAAGGAATATTTTGGCCTCTTTTCCCACATCCCACTTCTTTTATAAACCCATTCTTGTACAGAAAATTGATCACAATATCACACCCTAAAACAGCTTACCGGAATACCGGTCCACCTTTCAAACCACCCATTTCTATTCATTCTGTAGGCTCATTTGTATGTGCTGTAAAATTTCATATGGGATACTGCAGCTGCAGCATCTTGCTATTAAATTCCTTTATCGAAAAACCATTACAATAGCCCACAGTCTATCCCAGCAGCACATTTGAAAGAGCCGCCTAATTTCTTCAGCTCATTTATGTAGGTCTGTTGTTTTCTTTCAATGTTGTATGAAACTAATGTAGAATCATTCTACATTAGTTTCATATAGCATAGAAAGAAAACAAAGTACAAAAATAGAGACCATATGCTATGTAGACTCCATGAAACTACTTTAACATTCCTGTAGGATCCTGCAGTTGCTGAACCAGCGAGTGCTTGAGGACCTGAAGACCACGTGGTGGGACTACGACCGGGTCACGTGTGACGCGACTCGCGATGACGACAGCGACGGCATCAGCATCAACAGCATCGGCGGGGTGTTCCTGGTGAGTAGCTCACCGCATGGTGCTCACTAATGATTGGTTAATATACGAATGAGGGTGAGATATCAGACAATATCTCACTGAGTGTGAGTTTAACAGAATAAGTGAGCGCGGCAAAATGAGTATCTTTAACATACAAAAAGGGATTATGATACACAACTGATGTAGCTAGATTATAGTCTGCAAAAACATGGTATAGTAGAAACAACATGGAATGAAGATAAATTGTAGTCATCTCATCAACATGAGAGTACAAGACACGACGTTCTGCGAGTGACCGGGTCTCTCATGTTGTTGTAGCTGTATGTATGTATCTTTTTGTCATGCATTGTGGTGTTATATTTGTGTATGCCTTAGAATTAGGGGATAGACGTGGGGGGCCTCAACAAGCTCAACTTTAACCAGAAGGAGGGTACATCCAGTTTGTTAAGTCAGAGTGACTGGATCTGCAGCCTATGGTGTTTAATTTCTTTCCATTACACTAATGATTAGAGAGCCTACCTTTGAAAATCGAGATACACTTAATTAAATCGAACAATCATGATTGTATGTTCATTAAAATCTTGTCAAGTGACGCTGCAAGTAGCACCTCTAAAACATCATTGTTCACTGCAGGTGATCTTCATCGGAATCGGTCTTGGTCTCATCACCCTCGCTTTCGAGTACTACTGGTACAAGTGGCGCCCCGCTGCGAAAGACACTGGCACTACAGACCCTGCAGGAGAGAAGAAGATGGCCAATGGCAGCAACGGCAGCAACGGCAGCAGCAGCGGTGGCATCCACTCGAGTGTGGTGCCAGAGTCCAAGTATCGACCACCGGTCGGACACCACGCGAATGAGTACAGCCGACCACCTGCACCTGGCGGGTAGGGACAATGTATTCACATTTTAATCAAGTTCCTATAGTGTTAGCATCGCAGATTTAGGCTGTTTTAATGTTATACTGTGAGGGGTATTATTTATCAGCCTAAACTTACCTATACTTCACTGAGTATATTAAGACACCAGCCAACTAGGCTACATTGTGACCCCTCAGGTGTAGCAGTCTATGAACTTGGTAGTCTATCTAGGCATTGTAGTGCCATGTCATCCTCATGTACATTTAACACCCATAATTCCTTTCGATTGCCTCTAAATCTGCTATATTCATTATATCTTCCCACATCTCCCTAATATATGATATGGCCTGGGGTTTAATCCTTTCATAGGGTTCTCTCACTTAACTTATATTGATGTTGTTCTTGTTGTAGGGAGGAGGAATATCAAGTGTCGAGCAGCCGCCCACCGGCAGGGGTGAGTGCAGGAATATTGATAGAGGGCGGCCATGCAACCAGTGGACCACAATCAATTTTGTGGGTTACGTAAGCTGGAAAACTCACAAGGGATGGCAAAAGCTACTAGTACATTTGGGATGGAAGGAGTTGGTTTTTTTGGGGGCATGACGTATACATAACCTGTTAGAACTATGTGTATGGGCATCATGTCCAAATCCACCTGATGCCAGCAACATCACATTGCAGCAGCATCATGTCCAAATCCATATATATATATATATATATATATAACATCACATTGCATATACATATATATATATATATATCAATTCAATATATATATATTTTTTAATTATATATATATATATATATATATATATATATATATTTATATATATTATTTTACGTGTGGTTGCAGCTGTGTTGCGGCACTTCCAGCTTTCGTGTGGTTATTTTAATCACTGCCTCCCATACTGATTCTGCGACTCAACTGCCGCTGCGCAATACATGTACATTGTACCTCATGAATTGATTCTGTGTTTTAAACGGGTCAAAATCCATGAAGCCTCATACCAGTTTAACACATTAATCACCATAGCATACCAGTAGTTGAAACATATTGCATTTCTATTATTCTTTCGTGCCTTTGAGCGAGGACGCTTCAAAATTAGGTAGAGATATCTGATTTTAGTTGTACTTGCTACTGGGACAATTTTTTCTCAAGTGATATTAACCAATTCACAATCCATAAATTGCTTAAATTGCTTGCTACTGCGCGTCTGTTAAAAAAATAATAAACACACAGGATTCAACCTCAACCTTGCTAGATTGTACACACTGCTAAAGGACATGGTCAAACTATTAAAAGATTTTTCCAGAAAGTCTTACCCGTAAAGCCCACCGTCTGGATCTGCCTCTGTGATGTGCATATCCTGCTCATTCTCTGACATACCGACCTCTGCCTTTCAGCTATGATGACTTCGCTGCCAACAGCAAGCGTGCACCTGCCGGCTACGAGAACGACGCCCGTTTCCTGCCCCTCTACGCTGACCCATCGTCCAAAGACAACAAGGCGTTCATATTCAACTAAAGCACTGCGTCCCACACTAGCCTAGGTTTAGGGGGTATGTTCTAGGAGGCAGTGGTAGACTTTGGAAGGCAGGGTCGGGTCCTCGGGGTCTCCCTTTCAGCATTGTTTTCTCTCTTTTTTTCCAATTTTTACTATGTCAGGAACCAGATGATCCGTTGGGCTTTTCAGTCAATTTCAAATGTGATATAATAAAATTATATGATATTTACTGCCTTTTTTGAACAATCTTATGCAGACATCATTTGAAATTTGTAGGTTAGCTTGGTCTTACACCAAATGAAACGCCAAGTTTTAAACTTCATATATGTTTTACCATTGTGGTAATTAATAGTAACCGGGCAGATAAATGCACGTTTTCAACGAAATAGTTCATTTCAGGGCAAAAGCACCAAAAGTCGCACAAATAATCCTTGATTATTACCCTCCATAAATAACATTACCAGGTAAACATATAGTGTTCAACACAACAGAAGACCTACGCTTGGAATCCAAATACAATTCCATGTAAATTATTACCACCCTTTATCTAGTTAATATTTAATTTTGAGCAAGAATGATTAGAACTTACATGTTCATGTTCCAGTAGCTTTGGTAGCTGCCATATGAGGAATAAAGCTCCTTATATTGTAGAGGCAGGTTTGGCTTGTTGGAAATCATACATTCCAGCACATTGGTGTTTTTCATGATGCACAAAATATTAAGAAGGACTTTTAAACAAGCCATAATTTTGTGATAATGAAAGCTCACTGATAACTTTTAAATTGAATCAGTTGTGATGATTGGGGATATATTCACTATTTTGAAATGTTTACTAACCTATATGTGCATGTATAAAAAGTACTGTTTTATTGTTGAGTTACACTATTATTCGTTGTTTCACTTTGTTTCACCTTAAATACTTCATATTTGTAATATGTATACATGTATATGCAAATGTGTAATATTTGTTGTTAATTAATATATATTTTCTGATCATACTATCATATCTCCAATTGTAAGTAATACATTTGTATATTGATCGTTGATTTTGTGATGTGCTAGATTTACAAATAGATCCTGGTCCCATCTGTAAGAAAGTTTGATTTCCAAAATCCAGTGTGTTACCGTTCACGTTATACATTACAGGTTACAGTATTGTTATCTAGTTCTATACCATTGGAAACAAATGGCAATATAGGCAGCGGAGGTAATGAAGTTATCTTCATATCAGTGGACTAAATTTTATCATCATCATCATGTAATCTTTAAGTCACATAGTTGTTTAAAGAGTTCTAATCAAGTGGATGCATTGAAGAACGCAATTCATAACATCCCCCTTTCTGTTTGTTGGACCAGGATTTATAGGAGAAAGAGCAGGTATACATACATGTAAGCTGGATTTACCGGTAGTGTCTTGTGTAACAAACAAATTGCACTTTTGCATGAATCATATGGTCTCATCCAAGATAAGTGTTTTTGTAATAAACAAGTGACAATTACATTCCTTCAGGAAATTGTTTATTTTGTTCTATTTGACAGACAGAAACAGCATCCTCTTACAGGAAGTCATTTAATAGAAAAAAGAACATTATTACATCGTGCTTTATAAGCCGCTTGTACATTGAACATAAGTTAAGAAAATATCTACAGAGTAAGATTTATGTTGACGTGGTCAACCATTATCCTAACTAAAACTACAGAGAAGTTTATTGCAAACATATATTACTTATATATGCACATGAATTGCAATGAATAGAATATGCAAATATTGATATTTACTGTTGCACATGTACTGTAAAACTAGAAATATTTGCACACAATTTAATTTGCAAATTTTGTGAGTAGGGGCAACAACGCAAACTTAAATAATCAGCAAACATTAATAGCCTATGTAAAGTACGTCCAGGATGGACCAAAATCACAAAATAGTCAAAAAATAATTTATAGATAAAAATCGCAAAATTCAATAGCCACGAAATATTCTAGTTTTACAATAGGTGGTAGAGCCTATCCTAGCTATTCAAACATCAAGTAGCTCATGATTTAGTGCAGTTAAACCAGTGGCAGACCCGTGATTTGCTACAAACGGCGCATGATGCATGATGAAGCCAATGTCCCCTCTGGTCTTTAATAGAATACAAGTTCAACTGACATCAATATCCACCCTGAATATCAAGGGCTCAATATATTGCTCAAAACTTGCTTTTGTTCCTGCCAGACCAGGAACTGATATTACATAGAGTGTCAACATCATGAGTCATTAGAAAAATCATTACACTGGAAGTGAATAGCAAGCCCCTAGCACAGGATCCGCCAGTGGTAACAACTGATTAATCATTTGTATTCATACAATCATAACTATAACTAAAATGGTTTGACATGGTTTAAGTAATTCCACAAAGTGTTTCCACTAATGCACAACAAAAATATAAGACACACTAATATACATTAAAAAACATCACATAACTGGAATTGTATTGTAAGGAAACTAAAGGTATGTATAGCTTATTAGTTTCATCTTTAAACCAATCAAAAAAGCTTTCAAAAAATGTTAACTTACAATACAATAACAACTTATATTTATGGAAGACACTGATATAAATTGTGCCTGCAGGTTAAGATACATACATTATAGTCTCTCAATTACTTTTCAAAATATTCAACATTATTGGTTTGTGTTGATTGTCGATTAAACACTCCATTTTAAATTCAGAATTGATTTTTTTTAAGAAAAAAAATATTAATAGACATTACTTTTAATAGACAATCAAGACAACCCAATAATGAAGAATACTGCCTTATGATAATTCAAAGAACTTAGTTATAGAATATTTAACATAATAATATTATGAGATTAGTTCATAATAGCAGTCAGTGCTTGAAAACTCCTTGTGATCCAAAGTTCAATACATTAACCAAAACTTTTGCTATGAATCACTAAGTTTCTCGCAGTCCGTCCTCCAAGATTTCCACTATCAAACAGCATACAATGTATACGTTTTGCAATGTGTTCTTTCCTTATTGCATCAAATAAGATTCCTATAAAATCATCCATATATGTAAAAATTTATATGGACACTTGATCATGGGTATATATGTATTTGATGTCAAGCTGGTTTTTCTTGCCGCAATGGGGTGTGAATGATATTCATCAATTGAATGAGGACATTTAAATCAAGTACATTACACATAATAATTCCTAAATCATGTACGTTTTTTACACTGCCTATTCCTCTTCCAGCCCAAATAAGGACAAGCAATAGTGTGCCTGTTATTCAAAGCGGATCAGAGATGAAAAGACTGAAAACACGTTCATGAAAATTCCACATTCATTCATTTTTTTTCAGCCATCTAGGTTTTGTATGGCATCATGAGTTTAGCATTTTCACGATTCGGCAGGTCGTTGTCATGGTAAAAGGCCAGCATTTCCTGTATGGTCGAGAATTCCACTCCCTGCTTGATGTTGTAAGTGCGATTGTTCTGCAAAAGATCGCAAAATACATCAAAATTTGGGATATAACTTTCATTGCTAGATAAGAGTCTAGTCATGTAGTGAACATGTGGTTTCCTCTTTATCTTATTTTCTATCCCTTTTGTTATTCAAATATCAAATTTTAAATTCTAAATTTCGAATTTTAGGAATAATATTTTGCACACTTCATAGGTGCCTTTCACACTTAGTAGTATAAGTTGGGAGGTAAGGTAAAAACGATTAAGGGGCTATAGGATTAACTCATTAACATTCCAAAGAAATTCCGCGGCGGCGGCGTGGCGGCGGCGGCGGCGGAGGCGGCGGGAAGGGGGGTCGGGTCGACGGAGGCTAGGCGGGGGTTAGGAAGGCGGGGTCTCGACGCCGCCGCGTGGGCTCAGGGAAGGCGGGATCGTAAGACGGGATCGTGAAGACGGCGGGCGGCCGGGGATCGCCTGGGGTCGCAAGACGGGAAGGCGCCGCGCGACCCGCCAGCTGATGAGCCCCGGAGTTATACGTAAAAAGCCATAAATCACACCTGTTGAGTCGCTTAGCGCGACACGCTATAAGAAAAAGCCATTAATCACGCCTGTCGACCGCCACCGACGGCTGGAGCTATACGTAAAAAAGCCATAAATCACGCCGCCGATCGACCGAAGTCGCTAGTTCGACAAGCCCGACGGGCCCTACGCGGGGTCTGAAAAGCCATTAATCACGAGCCCGATATCGGGGGTGGTGTCCCGCACAAGAAAGAGCCCGCTTCTTATTAGATTGGGGAGCGGTGATAAACTATAAGCATCGGAGCGCCCCGCCCAAAATAACCGGGAGCGTCCTTCCAGTTTAGAAACAATTAATAAGAAAGTCCCGGATCGCCGGAAAGCCACGCCGGTTACAGATCGGGTTACGCGCGCATCACAACAAATTTCCGAATAGCTTTCAGATATCAGTTGATTGTAAAAGCGAGAAAGTAAAAAACGGTTTGAAAGTAGATATATATTAAGGCAGAAGTGAACCCGCCCGCTGATGAGCCCCGGATTTGTAAAATAAAAAAGCCATTTATGTTCAATATTTATATAGATTTGCGGATGACAAAATAATTACCATCCAATTTCAACATGATGCAGTTGTTGTTAGAAAAAACATTCAAAATTTGCCCGTCGACAGAAATATGGCTACACGGGCACACTTCCTCGTAGCCATTAATAATGTCTACTGTTTCCACCTTTCATTCAAACACCTCGACGAAATTTTGGCTAAACAAAATAAACTTTAAGCAAATGAAGACTGCCGTTCATTTTTACTGTGAAGAAATATCGCCACGCTTGAATAGAGAGAATATAGTTTAAATCGCGTCCAACAGAGTATTTTTTTAGCAACGAACTGTTGGTCTCTCACGTTAGACACCGGGGAGGCTGCCGGGATCGCAACGCACCGAAGACGGCGCCCATGGCCGGGCGCGAGGAATCAACGACCGTGGGAAGACCTATAAAGCCTTGGGAGCGAGATTAACCCCGGTCGGAAGCCACGCCGAGCCGGTAGACATGTTGCCGGTAACGTAAAGCCCGAACGAGATGGTGAAGACCTATAAAGAATGGTCGAGCGTGTAACAAAAGAACCCTTCGACTTTAGAGAGGGCAATATTAAAACCATCCCCTCCTCCTCGATCTGTTACGGCGAGACAACCCGGTTGGGTCGGGAGGTACAGCCGTTTGAGGCAATATTAAAACCCCCCCTCCTCCTCGAACCGTTAGAGCGGCGAGACGGCCAGGTTGGACCGAGGTACAACCCGCCCGGTAATCTCGCACCCCGACCTTATCTAGACTCCAATTATATAACCGACACGCGATATACGCCAATCGAGAATGAGAACCCCGTGGAATACGTTTTTTAAAAAAAATTACCGGTGTCGGAGTACGATCCAGTTAAATATTAGAGGAGTCGTCAGAGTTATAAGGTAGTGCCACGTATATACTGTCGCAGGCGGATAGAAAAGAAAGCCGCCAGAGCTATTTTACATCAAAACGCCAGCCTCGCCGGAGCGCCGGGTCGCTCGGTAGCCCCCGAGGACGCCCGCGGGGCTGTGAGACATCGATATACCTAGCCTATCTTCAGCATAAAAGACATATGATGAATTTTACATGATTATTTTATATTTCCGTGTTACCCACAAAATAAAGTTAAATAAATAAGGCTTGTTTCACGTTGATGACTTCTTTGTTCACACTACATACGAGTAACAGGGACATCTCACGTTAAAATTTAAATCGATAAAATTTGATAAATATTTCAGTTATATGACGGGGACCGGGTTTAGACGGGGTACCCGCCGGGGCGGGGTTAAAAAACAAAACGGTACGAATACTCGCCGAGGAGGGGATATATTTTATTAGAAATCTCTGGGGGACATCGTCAAGTCTTTTAGAATAAGAAAACGTTTTATATTTATTAGAAATCTCTGGGGGACATCGTTAAGTCTTTTAGAATAAGAAAACGTTTTATATTTATTAGAAATCTCTGGGGGACATTGTTATTATAAAGAAAAGAATGAGAAAACACTGTTTTATATTTATTAAAAAACTCTTTAGAAAAAAAAAATCTCTATACAAAAGCACAAACTTTACAAAAAATCTACGTTTCCAGAATCTCTATAAAAAGTACAAACTTAACAAAAAATCTACGTTTCCATAATCTCTCACTGACTCATGCAGCTGGCAGTCGTTTAATAGCCCACTTTTACTCATTCCAGCGACACACGTCGCCCGGACATCACAGAAAAATTGAGAGACATACAGTAGCACCCATCACATCCTTATTTCTACACCAGTCTACTAAAAAAACTTAACAACGTAATAAAATATACCCTAACGGGATCCAAAAAAACTAAGAAAAAACTAAGGCGGACACCGCCTCAAGTAGCACCCATCACATTTCATTCTTATTTCTACACTAGTCTACTAAAAAAACTTAACAACGTAATAAAATATACCCTAACGGGTCCAGAAAAATCTAAGAAAAACTAAGGTGGACACAACCTCGAGTAGCACCCATCACATCTCATTCTTATTTCTACACCAGTCTACTAAAAAAACTTAACAACGTAATAAAATATACCCTAACGGGATCCAAAAAATCTAAGAAAAAACTAAGACGGTCACCGCCTCGAGTAGCACTCATCACGTCCTTATTTCTACACCAGTCTACTAAAAACTTAACAATCTCTCTCTGAGGTATCAAACTATGAGAAAAAGTCTTAAAAAATAGAATCGCTCACTTCGCTTATCGCGAGTCTAAGAGAGAAAAACACGGTACACTTATCGGAGTCTCCTCCACGCTTTTTTCAAAGCTTCGGGGGTACTCAGTTCACTTCGCTTATCGCGGGTCTCAACACAGTTCACTTCGCTTATCGCGGGTTTAAACACAGTTCACTTCGCTTATCGCGAGTCTAAGAGAGAAAAAACACGGTACACTTATCAGAGTCTCCTCCACGCCTTTTTCAAAGCTTTGGGGAAAGAAGTCCTTTTTTTTAAAAAAACACAGTTCAGCTACTCAGTTCACTTCGCTTATCGCGGGTCTCAACACAGTTCACTTCGCTTATCGCGGGTTTAAAATCTTTTATTTTCCACACACAAATATATAGTTTTACAGAGTACTGGGGAAGACATCATTTTCTAAACTCTACACAGTAAAACTGAATCAGAGTACCGCAAAAAGACATAGAGTAACGGCTAGATACTTTTACAAAAGATATTCTTTTAACTTTACACATATATATACAAGCAGTAAAAAAATACGTGATGGATGTACATTTATTCAACACACGCTGATACACATATATACTGTTTTATGACTTTGTCCACTTTGATCGTAGTCCATCTTCTTCTTGTAGTGAGCTATTCAATCTTCAACGATAGGTGCCCTCTCTCTCATTTATTCATAACTCTCTCTCTCTCTCTCTCTCTCTCTCTCTCTCTCTCTCTCTCTCTCGGTTTCTCTCCCTCCTTCTCTCTCGGTTTTCGAAAAAAAAAAAAAAACGAAAACCGAAAAAAAAAAAAAAACCCGACGACGGTACCGACGAAAAAAAAAAACAAACCCGACGACGGTACCGACGAAAAAAAAACAAACCCCTACGACGGTACCGACGAAAAAAAAAAAACCCTGACGACGGTACCGAAAAAAAAAACCCGACGACGGTACCGAAAAAAAAAAAAAAAACCGACGACGGTTTTTGAAAGACGAAAACCGACGAAAAAAAAACCGACGACGGTTTTCGAAAGACGAAAACCGACGAAAAAAAAACTGACGACGGTTTTCGAAAGACGAAAACCGACGAAAAAAATGATAACACCTTTTATATTTTACCCTATTTCCAAACTTGCATAGAGAGAAACTAGGAAACTTCATAAAAACGACCACAGTGAACATCTAGTGAATAGCACCTGCATAAAGAGACCACCTCAATTATAAGACAATTTCTCAATGTCCTAAGGCTATAGTGAAGTCAACATATTGACTATATTCAACCTCCATAAGTCATTTAGCAAAGTTTGAATTTCTCTTATAACTATATGCAAACAGATATCTTGCATAATAAATACTTTCTTCATATCCAAAACCTTCGTATAAGTGAAAGCTTTAATCCAGACCGCTACTTGGGGCCAGAATAGAGGTGATCTTATTACACACGTTCTGCTGTATTCCCTCTTTTAATTGGTTGAGGTGATATTATAACAGAAGTTCTGCTGTACTGCCTGACTATCACGAGCGCTTACCATTGACTGTGACAGAGAGCAGACTGTGCAGATGCAACATGGCGCAGTGTAGTGGTGGTAAATGTGCACCAGGTCATTGGCAGGCTGGTATGCGGGGTGGGAGGTGAGAGGCCAAGTGGAAACATAGTGTGCTGGGGTGAGGGGGTGAGGGGCCTGTGAGACAGAGCTGTTGTATGTACGGTTAGTCATCGCACAGAAACGTGTGGTATTTCCAGGTATAGGCATTGTATATATATTATGATTGCCATCGTACATGATCTAGGAGGATTCCACATTGCAGCCTCCACCTTTCTGTTCTCACTGGTTATATCAAAATGTGATTTGGAGCTGCACTCGCTGTACACTCAGTGGAAGAGGAGAGTGTGTGGAGGGATACGAGGGTGATGCGAGGGTCAAGGGGGCCACTTAAGACGGCTGTTTTAATTGTCAGTTAGTTGGCATCCCCGCCTGTGATCACCACCGCCCATCAGAGTGATTAATGGGGTCCTATACATTGACTTTTAGATACCAAATGACAAAACCAAACTATGTCAACCTGAAACTGAGAGATATTGCTAAAACTTTTTCTCGACAGATGCAGGATATTTTAATTTCGGCCATAAAAACCCCAATTCATCGGGTGGATCGCATCCTCATCGGTTTTGTGATGAGCCTTTCTATTCTATTAATTTCAATCATTAAACATCTACTATTTGATAAAATGGTATGGGTAAAAATCCACATTAAACCGCAGGAACATCTTTGTCTAGATGCCTTATCATGTCAACCTTTAGTATAGTGTACAGTTCATCAGCTATAATCAGTATTTGTGAATCGAAATAATAATTTTGTATTTTTGTACAAAAACACCAAACAACCTGAACTGTGGGAGGAGCTTTTAAAAGGTAAAGATATGTTGTATGTAAAACCGCATACAGTGCATTCGTAAAGATGCAAGCAGCAGCTCGGATGCAGACTTTTACATTTTGGGGCAGATATGTGATAAACATGTTCACATCTGGCAACCAAAGCTATACAACTTTTTGACCTAATCATCACCATGCTGATTCCAAAATCTAGGGAACCATGCTCCCAAATTCAGGTTTCTGACCAAAAATCCAAGATGGCCGACTGTGCAATCAGGGCAGTTCAAATTTTTGAAATCTCCCGTCAAATGTTATACCACATTCTGCAAAATGTAGTAGACATTAAAGCTGATCTTATTTAAAGGGATTTGTCTTGAACATTGGCGAGGCCGCTGGCTCAAATTGGAGCTAATTTTAGAGTTCCAGGAAAGACCACTTGAGTGCAATGAATACATGTCACGCCTGATTACAAGAACGGCGAGGGTAAATCAGACGTCAGCATGCTTAATTTGCGATTGACACGACAATCGAAAGTGGTCAATCACCATTCTATCATGACTAAAATCCATTTTATTTTAAAATAAATCATATTATAACATTCAACATTCAAGTCAATTTCGTTTTGTTTTGAGCGCGGAGACGCCAAGCATTTTCGAAGATTTATTGAAATCGGCGGATTGATATGACGTAAAAAGGCTGCAGCTTTTCGACGTAAAGTACTGCATTTCTATGTTTTACATTTTTCCAAGAATCTTTCAGTATTTTGCAAGCCGAAAGATCGACTTTAGGTAGGCGAAAGTAGAAATAATGACGTTTTTATTGATATACTGAAGTTAAAATTTAATAGCCGCAAGCCAGAGATATATTAGTTGAAAGTGAGGTACATTAGACATTTTGCTAGCAAATTAAAATCATTTTATGTTGGTTATTGGTTAAGTATTGTATGAAAAAGGTCGTGTCATATAATGCCCTTTGAATATGTTATTTGTCAAACACTATTTAACGATCCTGTGAATTTTTTATGGTTGAAATCCCCTGGAGACAGATTTCTCAGATACTTATTTGGAGTAAGGTCTATGTGTAGACTGCCAACATGCAGCCCATTTTTGCTGATGATTGTCAAATTGTTCTATGTAAAAGATAATGAACACAAATCACCTTTTAGTATGATATTCTCCATACAATACTTTTATCATTCTACGAATTTCTATGGCTGAAATCTGCGTAAGACAGGTTTGCCAGGTTCCTATGTTGATCAAGGTCTATGGCGTTTATTCATGCCACAATATATTCTTTTTGATTGTGTTGGTTAAAGTAATAATTGGAAACAATCATGAAAACAATATTGTATCACTGTGTCAATTCTTATGGTTAAAACCCAAATAAGACAGATTTGCCAGGCTCTTAGGTACAGCAAGGTCTGTGATGGAAACGTCATGGATTTAGACCTAGATCTATATAATGGGCCATATAGATCTAAGGTTTCCAAGAGTGTTTGATACCATAACTGAATCTAATATTGGTACCATCAGGTTTACTTATGGTATTGTTCTAATGCTCAACTCTTTAATACATATTTTTTATTTAAGATTTACATGAAACTGGTAGAGTACACAGTATTAAAAATGGTAGGTGTTCTAGACATTAAATGCAAACATCAACAGCCAAATATGCTCACTTTACCAATGATATGCATCATAATGATTGTTAATGAGGTGGAAATTTTTTATTTGTATATATAATTCATACAAATCTTTGTTGTTGACAAAGTCAAATATATATTTAAAACATAATGTTGTCAATTTCCTTATTTTTGTTCCATTTACTAATATATTAATGAAGGATTTGATATTTCTATTGTTATGATAATTTTCTATATGGGTCTGAACAGCCATTGGTATCTGTCTGCTGAAAATCAAGCAATTCCTGTCTTTGAGCTTGCAGGACAATATAGAAAAAATGCGTTGTGTCCTCTTTAGCCGAAATGTTAGCCAAATGTCTTAAAGGAATAAAATTATAACAATATTTCACAAGTATTAAACCACTAATCGATTTTTATTTAATTGAATTTATGGGTCCTGTTCCTTCAAATTAAAAAAAAGAGGGGTATGTGACAATACTATATAAATATCTTTTAATTTTTTCTTACATAATGATATGTACTAGTACTTTTTGTTATATGAGGTGAAAGTTTTTATTATTTGTTTTGAATGTCAGGAGGGTAAAAAAATTTCAGTCCTCCCAAAAATTTTTTGTGATCCACTAAATATGTGTTATTGGAATTTGGTTTTATACAAAAACAACATCCTTTCAGTTTTATTAACATTTCTACAAACTAATATAATCAATACAGGTCAGGTTGATTTGAATATTTCTATTGTTATTATAATTATATCATATATGGGTCTGAACAATATATTTTTAACATCGCATTGTTACTACCGACTATCAAGCAATTCCTGTTTGTGGATGCATATTGGACAATATTGCTAAAGAAATGTGTTGCAAACCCGGTTAGATTTTAAGTACTTTTGTCACGGTATCATAATCTAGCTGAAATCTTATTTGTGGTACTTCTAAACCACTAAGCATTCATTCTCATTCTGCTATGGTTTAATATTTAGTTATTTCTATGTAAAAAAAAGAGGGTATTTGCTACTATAAATATCTTTTAATTTGTTCTTACATAGTGAAAGAGTAGTACTTTTCAAAGGTTTTACTAATTCAATTTCGGGCCATAGTTTTATTGCAGAGGGTATAAATGATTTCAGGAAATAATTTTTTTGTGTTCTAAATTGTGGTATTAAATTTGGATATCTTATATCATAATTCTGCCGACCAATATTAGATGGTATTATATCTACAATAATTTGGTAGAAGACTATTTTACATTAACTTTGTACATAAAAGTATCCTGCATAATATTTCTACGACTTTCTAAATATGGAATACCAACTTACTCATATGGAGTTCATTATTAGAAGTTTTTTTTATAAACACTTGTAATAAATAATAGGGATTGTCTTTGAATAACATCTAGTAATTTCAAATTTTCAAAGGGAAGAATTTAAGCATATAGTTGAAAACCAAATTCCAGGATGGGTCTGATAAAGCAGTGTATATTTGTAATTTTGATCGCTTTGTGAGTTTGAAGCCAGCTCGCTTTTAATGCTGTTAATCTGTTCATGGCTTTGGTACAATTGTTCTTTAGTGTGCACATCGAAAGACATGTCCTGGGCAAACGTTAATCTAAGCTGTTTGATTTCGTCAACCTTTAATTCTTAGACCACCGAGGAATAAATCTGATAATTTTGTTATTCTTTCTTTGAAAAATTATATATTTTGTTTTTGTAGGATTGAAGCTAATAAGCCACTGCTTAGACCAAGCATCCAATTTTTAAAGGTTATTTTAATTTTTAAAAAAAAAATTATATCAAAATTTTCCAGTATGAGGGATCATCCAAAAATAAATATATTTGATTTAAATTCCCCTTCAAATATTAACATAAATAAAAAAATAAAATTTTTGTTAATTTCTTGAAAATAAGGGGTAATACTAAAATTTTTCAAAAATCAAAAATTTTGAACATTAATTCAATAAATAAAAGATTAATTTTATAAATCATTACATTTATAATATTATTTAATCCTCTATATAATAAAAAGAAACAAAGTATGTTTTTTTTTCAATAAATATATTTTTTATTATTATTTTAAAATCAAAAGGATACTTTTTTTCAATTTTACATTATTTAGGGGCTCCCCATTAAAAAATTGATCCGGGCTTTAATAAACTTTTATTTTATATTAAATAAAGGTTTTTTTTTTTTTTGGCGATTTTTTTTCAGTTTTTTTTTTAAAAATCGCGATACTTTTCATATAACTGTTAAATGAAAA
>CM032668.1:34739773-34794584 GCA_019095985.1 Streblospio benedicti | reverse complement strand
AAATATTTACAATAATTTAAGTACATATTTGTCGGGTGCTTAATCATTTAATATGCAAAACTTGAATTAAATTAAAATACCATTAATCAACTCTTTGCTGGCTAGAATGTAAAGTGGGTGTCACCATTGTAGCCTAAAGTATACCCTAAAATAAATTAAATTTACCAGAAATAAAAATCAAACATCCATCTGGTAAGTTCTATCCATAGTAGAGATATTATCTAAAATAAGCATTTAGCCCGCAAAAAGTCAATTGATCCAATGGGTATGAGATTTGCAAAGATGTAGCAAATCAAACATGAAGCTTGGAGCATTATCTTGGAGCATGATAACTTACCCTGTAGTCAAACTGTTCATCAGTATCTTTTACTGGCATATCCTGGAACACACACAAGCATGTTAGACCGCAAAATATAACCAGTTATGATTTGCGTTAACGCAAAATATAACCACAGCTCAAAAAATGGACCTGGTGACGCAAAATATAACCACTGCCGCAAAATATAACCAAGGTGTATCCAGTCGCAATTGTAATCTCGTCACGTGGTGAATTCCTTCATTCTTTGAGTTAACTGTTTTCACATGATCAACATCGACTTGTTAAATCAGGCTGCCCCCATCCTGAGCTAAAACAATGTAAATGTAAATGTCTGGTTTCTGGTCTTCTTCCCCGAAGGATCAGACGACTTTACATCAACACAAGATCATTGGCATCCTTTTCACACTATATTTTTCTCAACTCCTCGGGGAGGATTCAGCACAATTGCTACTGTAGCGCAGACGTGCTAATCACTCACATTTGCGTTCACTCGCCTGACCTGTACCTATCTTACATGTAGTAACCACGGAACAGTGTGCAACCTGTTAGAGGTAAGTTTGCTCAAATCTTACCACCAGACACGACTACTCATTTTTACAGTATTGATTTTACCGTATTGATTAAGCTGAAGACACAGCTTCCATTTGACCATATCAAGTGGCCCTGACGGGACTCGAATTCATGATCCCAAGGTTGTGAGACCAGAATGATACCATCATCCCAAGCAGCGGGCTGTCAGGGCCACTTGACACTATCACTAAACATTTGATGACTCGAGTAAACATATCTGATACGGTCGAGGGTTGGTAAAACAAAAATACTATCTACTGTATGTTAAATTTGCTATGGTTATATTTTGCGACAGAGGTTATATTTTGCGTCACCAGGTCCATGTTCGTGGGTGTGGTTATGTTTTGCTTTAATGCAAAACGTAATTGGTTATGTTTTGCGGCTGGTTATGTTT
The DNA here is from genome assembly GCA_019095985.1 of Streblospio benedicti. Lineage (NCBI taxonomy): Eukaryota > Metazoa > Annelida > Polychaeta > Spionida > Spionidae > Streblospio > Streblospio benedicti. Next base: position 34,793,301 of record CM032668.1, on the reverse strand, counting down.
TGCGGTCTAACACAAGCAGGCATTCTATGTAATGTATTGCTCAATGTGCAGAAGTGATGCGGGTGGCGACCGCTACCCTCCTCATGAACAAGACTAAACCAAAATGTAAACAATTCTAAACTAGATCAAAAGTGTTCAAAGAACACTGTGTCGCTAGAACGACGTTGACTTATGGGCAATTAAGATATATACCGAAATGATGTACACTTTACTATCAAGAAATGAATTTGAGGAGAAAACATCAGAATGAATGAGAATCAATATACACAGGGAAAAGATATTTGTGTTGCAATACAATAGTACTGTTTGAATAACAGATACTAATCAATATCAGTTTCAAACCCAATAATAAATATTTGCTGCTTGGTTGGAATATTGATTTTTCTTGGTGGCGTAATTGCATTGAATATCCAGTAAGAATATCATGAATGGGCTTCTAGAAACCACAGTTTGATTGGCAGATTTCCCCAAATCGAATCACTTCGGTGTCGCCTCATACCTCATAGTTCTGTAAAGTTTGAACGAAATCAGTTCATCGGTACGCCCGCTAGCTTGTCCGGAGACATACATACAAACATACACACATACATAGTTAGTTAGTTAGTTACATAGTTAGTTATATTAGTTACAAACGAACGAAACACAATGCTTGCTTCAGGAGCTGAGCTGAAGCGACGCAAAAAGTGTATTTCTTACTAAAGCACGAACTATTGGTTATCTGAGTATCACATATAATTTAATTTTGATAATCTATATCAAGACACAAAAAACAAGACGAAAAGGATTCAAAGTTTTATTTGGCTGTTTAAGGAGTTATTTTGACCCAGACTGATGACGCCAAATTGTGTAAGAGATGAGGGTAACAGGTCTCACATCTCTTACGAAATTTATCAGTCAGGGTCAAAATAACTCCTCAAACAGCCAAATGAAGTATTAAATCCTCTTGTTTTTTGTGTCTCAGTATAGATTATCAAATTAAACAATATGTGATACTAAGATTTAAACCAACAGTTCATGTTTCACTAAGAAAAATGCTTTTATAAATTTGTTAACATTTTGGTTTAGTCTTGTTCATGAGGAGGGTAACGGTTACCGCCCACATCGCTTCTGCACAATGATGCTGCCATTTTATAAAACCTTAAAAAGGTAGCATCGCTAAAACTTGAAGAAAGTGAATGAAATATTTGAAAAATCGTTGAATTTATAATAGAGAGCTATACTAAGGGAAATGATTATTCACCATGAAATCGAACTTATCAGAGTAACACAGTTTGAGATAAAACGTCACAATGTATTTAAAATGATTAAAATGATGCATTTTACCGAACTAAGCAACTTTTGAGTCGTCGAATTATTTAGACCAGGAGCTGAGTCCGAAAAAGTCATAAACGTTAAATAAAGTTTGATGATTGTTTCTTATGTAGAATTTCCTGTAGAATACAGAAATCCATTTCTTAAGCGCAGCCCGAATTCCAATTTTTTTTTTTTTTAAGAAGCATGGTTTTGGTTAGCACCCTTATGTTCCAGATGCGATAGTTGAAAAACGGGCATACCCAACTTACTCTTACTATATGGTTTTCTCGACATGTTTAGAATAATAACATTTTTCATATTCCAATCCATATACATTGATACCATTAGATATACAAGTAAACAAGAAAAAAAACTGCTGTATATGATATCTTATGGACATCTAAGGGTGTGCATCTCTTTGACCCTTGAAAAAAGGGTAATAGATTTTTGTGAGCTAAACCTGAAAACAACATGGTCATAAATGTGCTTTTTGAAAAGCAAATTACTTCACCAACTAGATGAAACTCAACTGAATAGAAAACTACACTATAGGTATACAGTGTGTAGAAATAATTAGAGTACTTTAATGTCATTTGTTTAATTCTTAAAGATGCCTAAATTTTATTTTAAATTACACGTTTAGAATGCATTTTAGCTCGCACCAACTTAACTTAAGACTAATGGCTGATGGCTTTGCCCATAAATATCATATGTCTTCGCACTAACTTATATTGCGTATAACAAAAATATATCATTTGTTTGCACTAACTTGTACATTAAGAACTAATTATTATTTTCACAAACTTTGACAAAATGTGACAATCCTTTCATTTTTCACCCTGATAGTGTTTTTCATACGTACCCTTTTGGTTTAAATCTTATATCCTAATTTGAAGTATCCCACAGGAACATAGGACTAAGAACAAAACAGTCCTAAAAACAGAGCAAATCCATTTGCTTGGATATACAGCAACATAAAAACCTACAGGTATCAAATATGAATCAATAAACTACGCATGGCCGTGATATACTCCAGTTACCATACTCACACCGTTCAATCGTTTCGTAACGTTCACGTGGAAACGTATAGTAACGTTCATGTGGCATTCTCGTAACGTACGTGTGGAAATGCAGACACTTCACCAGCCAATGAAGAAAAAAAAATCGGTTTTTCACGATATTTGGAGAAACCAGTGTACCTACGGTAAGATCCATGCACAAAGAGAATATCTTTACTTTCAAAATCTGTAATTCTTACCTGGTACCATGGTCCACTTTTCTCTATCATCTCTGGACAAGTTTGGAACCGAGCTCAACCTTGACTTAAGTGACCCAGTAAAATGTAAACGTTATATAAAATAAACGTTTACTCTGTTCTCAAATGTCAGGAAGACTTCTGATGTAATACAGTGTGTTATATATTTACTACCAAGCTGTGCAAAATTGAATATTTGAAAGTGATGTTTTATGTTACATTTTGAAGCAACCGCTGAATTACTACGTTTATTTGATTCCATGTGGAGGGCAACTCATGTTACGTGTGTAAAATGCCATTTAATATTGTGTGCATATATGTTGCTTTGTTGCACTGTAAAACAGATAACCATTGTCTCGGCCACCCAGACCAACAAACACTTAAGCTGAGCTTCGATTTCTTTTTTACTCTGTGGAAGGAGAATAGAAATCGTGGTTTTCTTTTTCTTCTATCCATTGTTTCACGAATGATCTGGATGAGATAGTAAATAAAACAACTTACTAAAGAACAAGCAATATGACCATCTAATGGTGACAATAAGAAACCATATGCGACTTTGTACACATAAACGAAATTTCATTATGAAATATGCATTATTTATGACTGTGGATATTTCTTTCTGAAGGGTCAAACAAGCAAGCATTGGAAACGTATTTTAATCACAAAATTTAAACCCCTTCGCCAGGACCAGTCCTGGCGTAAGGGTTTAAAACCCATATGTGGGATGGGATCCAGAGGGTTAAATAGTGTTGAAAATACAACACAATTAAATTTTGTTTGGGAAGTTAGTGGTTTCAAGAGAAACTGTAATTTACACATGAAGAGCGAGTTGCCCTAAAAATGTTTACACACGAAATCGAGTTGCCTACCAGAGTTTTAATTTCATAGATTTAGCAGCTATTTTTTCACTTACATGGCCATCAGACTTTTGTGTGTAATATGAGAAGGTGCCAGTCCACCTTTGTGATAGAAGAAAAATATATCACATAAATTCAACATAAACATAGCTCTTCTGCCTTGAGTGATAACAGTGATCAGGTGTTTGTCAACTTATCCAGAGTTAATCAAGAAATGTGGACAAATGTATGCGTAACAAGTGACTTAATATCAAAGAGGACACATTTTTGTACTGCATGGACTAAAATTTAAAGCAGTGTGAAGCAAATAACGTACCCTTTGAGCACAAAATCTTTGAGAGCTGCATCCGTGGCCACCTTATTTCCACACGTACGTTACGGAATTCCACATGAACGCTACGTTTCCACGTGAACGTTACGAAACGATTGAACGGCGTGATACTATACAATCAAAATATGAGTATGGCCACATCAAGGCAAGTTGCACAGTGCTAAAAAAGATCATTTGGCTTATGTATAAAAGTATTACGAGCGTGGTGCATGGTAGCATAAAACTATTTGAACTTTTTTTTTCAGGAAAACGCTATATTTCTGTAGTTTATTGGACCATACACAATTCTGATTGTCTGAGGTATAATAATCCTATATATTAATACGCTAATTTTTGGACTTTGTTCTGCTATCTCCTCTTTAACCTGACTAGCTGGACGCCATCTGACTACAGGAGATCGTTCGTGGTACTGTGTAGTTGTTCTGCACGAATATGTTTTTCATTGTCAAGATGGCCATGATGGTTGTTAATTAGCGGTTTTATAACAAAAATAGCAGACAGCGGCAGCCATGACAGCGTCATGTGGAGTAGTGTGATATCATAAAGACGCCAAAGGCGTCACTTGGGTTCAAATACTAGGGATTACCTCCACTTTGCCAATTGGGCTATGTGTACATTAGAACCTTCAATCAAGACCACCTCTATAAATACACCACCTCTATTATAAGATGATTTATAACATTCCCAAGTCTTCATAAAAAAGACCATTGCAAACATCCCTAATGAGACCACCCCAATATAAAACCACTTGACGCCAGGCCTTGGGCAGTCTTAATAGGGATGTTCTACTGAAGTGTGTGAGAATATGTGTGCCATGGAGAGCATTATGTTCCCATTGCCATAGACACTATTTTTTCATCCCATAGCTTTTGCACATTAGATGCCAAGTGCATAAGAATGTTTTCAGTGATCAATGACATACTTGAGAAGATATACCACATCCAAGCTCAGAAATCCATAGCTTGATCTGTTGCTTGACTTCTCGCTCATTGCAAAAGATTATATATACTGGTATAAGATTAGAACTTCCCTATCTCAATTTACATTCAGTCTTAAAGGTTGTTCCAAAACACTCTTTCTCCATATCATACTTGATACTTGGAAGGTGCTAAGTTGTCAGTACAATGATGTGTGCCAATATTATTTATTATTTATTTGTATGTACTAAATGACAGAGCCAACGTTACAAAGTATCACCCATGCCCACAATTTGCACAAGGGTGGTTGCTGGAGAAAAAGAGTGCTGTACTCATTTCATACATTTTACTCAATATATCCCTTTCCTATGTCCATGGATGGGTGGTGATGCTGTCAGGACGTGGGTGCTTGAAAATAAAATGCTGTAAAAAGCATATTTATACACTCACCAAATATGTGTTTTTTCTACGCCCATGGAGGGCATTGTGTTCCCATTTACATGGACACTAACATTTCCTCCCTTAGATTTTCATTTTACATGCCAAGTCCATGGATTTCACCAATGATTTAAGTGGGATCGACTTATAAGATTATGTAACTGGAGTGATTCAATGTGATTCTCAGCATGCCTCTTTGACCACACGGGTATAAGCTAGTAGTAATAGTAATAGCTATACCAAGATTGCATATGTATTTACATTTGTAAGACTGTACTCAGTTTTCATTGGCTCTTGCTCTCACACTAATTCAAACTACAGACACACATCGTCTACGCTAGTCTCTCGTGGTCGATGTCTGACATACCAATACCATTTTGTGTAATAACACTGGCTTACACAGCCACTGAGTCCCAATGTTTGTTTACATCTAGAGACTCACACCCCGACCTACGGTAGGTGTCTCTAGATGTAAACATACATTGGGACTCAGTGACTGTGCTGGCTGTAAAGGAAACAAACCTGCGGTGCGGGGTGGGGGTGGGTGGGTGGGTGGGTGAACCCCTATGAGGATATTTTCTTCTGATAAGGTTACATGATTAGATATCATAAGACAAATACAGTGAGCACCCGTCCTAAGTAGATTATCGAAGATATCACCACCCCTATACAGACCCAGTTCTCTTAAAGTTTTAATGTAATGATGTTGATGTGTGTGAATCTATCATGGAGTCTCCAACCCTTCCTATCCTCTTATCAATGCAGTTCGTGCCAGTCGCTCATGTGTCTCGCTCCAAGCCTTGAAGTTCAAGGTGTCTACGCTGTTCTTATGAGGCCGCCCTCTCCGCCGTTGCCCAGGCGTTGGTTTTTTCTGTAATCTCCCCCCACGGTGGGGGACTGCGGGTGACAATGTCCCGCCAACTTGAGCGTGAATGAACCCGTAAATAAATTGTGATAAATGTGTATAGCGAACCCCACTGAGAATATCACGTTTTCAAATTGACCATTTCCCCGAAGCTAGGATTATTAATTGTCAATTAATAATCCTAGCCCGAAGTAACCGAGAAAGTACTTTTTCTAATGCATCGTGAGCATACTGATACGACGTTTCAAGTCGTGAATCATAGATTTCGTTAGGCAAGTACAAGAAATCTACTTCTTCTTCTTTTTCATAATCGCTAGGCTCCTATCCGATATCGCAGCGATGAGTGATAGCGGCAGTTAGGGCATTGATGACAGCCTGGCTCTGAAGCTGTTCACAGAGCCTGCTGATTTGATGGTGTCTGGATGACTGTTCCACTGTACTATAGTTCTGGGAATAAACGATTGCCTGTATTCCTCTGTTTTACAAGCCAAAGTCACTATATTTTGTTTGGTAGAGCCCCCACGAGCGGGTCTTCCTTGAGCAAAACCTGGTCATCTATGGAGTTAATGACTCGATAAACAAGGCTGTCGTCCGCGAATAGCCGGCAGCGTGTTCCTGCATGTATACTTATATACTGCATGAAATATAGTGTAACTTCGTGGATCCATTTCATGCGGTATTTATTTTATTTTTCATCAAACAACATTACACCGTTTATAATTTTGTTCATTACACGAATGGTAGCCCTATACTTTGTTCAAACATAAATCATTTTTTTATCCGCCTCGTTAATATTCCCGCTACTAACATAGCATAAAATAATGTTGTTTACACTTTACGTAGATTAGTATTGCTTATATTTAACAGAATACAAAAGCTGGCATGGGGCCCTTAATTATTGAAGTTACTGACATGCACTTCGGATAGTCAATATATTATGGGTCTAGTCCTAAATTGATTGGGGATTTTCTGATTTGACATTGCTGTGTGCAGCTACCAAAGTGTGCCATTTTGAAATTTCTCATTTCTCATTCAGTTTTTGATAAACATATACAAACTGTGTGTTTTTATTCGGAAAGAGGCCCAGATTCAATAAAATTCCACGCAAAACGTACATTTTTAGTCCACACCACACTTTGTTGCCATGGAAATCTGACTGGAGGTGATTTAGTTATCACAAAACTTACATGCTGGAGGGAATTAAGTCATCCACATATCAGAGGACTAAATTTTATAAATCATGTAATCTTTTTATACTCCATTGCTGTAAGTCACATAGTTGTTTAAAAGAGTTATAATCAAGTGGATGCATAGAAGAACGCAATTCATAACATCCCCCTTTCTTTTTGTGGGACCAGGATTTATAGGAGATAGAGCAGGTATACATACATGTAAGCTGGATTTACCGGTAGTGTCTAGTGTAACAAACAAATTGCACTTTTGCATGAATCATATGGTCTCATCCAAGATAAGTGTTTTTGTAATAAACAAGTGGCAATTACATTCCTTCAGGAAATTGTTTATTTTGTTCTATTTGACAGACAGAAACAGCATCCTCTTACAGGAAGTCATTTAATAGAAAAAAGAACATTATTACATCGTGCTTTATAAGCCGCTTGTACATTGAACATAAGTTAAGAAAATATCTACAGAGTAAGATTTATGTTGACGTGGTCAACTTTTATCCTAACTAAAACTACAGAGAAGTTTATTGCAAACATATATTACTTATCTATGCAAATGAATTGCAATGAATAGAATATGCAAATATTGATATTTACTGTTCCACATGTACTGTAAAACTAGAAATATTTGCACACAATTTAATTTGCAAATTTTGTGAGTAGGGTAATAATCAGCAAACATTAATAGCCTATGTAAAGTACGTCCAGGATGGACCAAAATCGCAAAATAGTCAAAAATAATTCATAGATGAAAATCGCAAAATTCAATAGCCACGAAATATTCTAGTTTTACAATAGGTGGTAGAGCCTATCCTAGCTATTCAAACATCAAGTAGCTCATGATTTAGTGCAGTTATGTCATAACCAGTGGCAGACCCGTGATTTGCTACAAACGGCGCATGATGCATGATGAAGCCAATGTCCCCTCTGGTCTTTAATAGAATACAAGTTCAACTGACATCAACATCATGAGTCATTAGAAAAATCATTAGACTGGAAGTGAATACCAAGCCCCTAGCACAGGATCCGCCAGTGGTAACAACTGATTAATCATTTGTATTCATACAATCATAACTATAACTAAAATGGTTTGACATGGTTTAAGTAATTCCACAAAGTGTTTCCACTTAAATGCACAACAAAAATATAAGACACACTAATATACATTAAAAACATCACATAACTGGAATTGTATTGTAAGGAATGTAAAAGTATGTATAGCTTATTAGTTTCATCTTTAAACCAATTACAAAAAGCTTTCAAAAATGTTAAATTACAATACAACTTATATTTATGGAAGACACTGATATAAATTGTGCCTGCAGGTTAAGATACAGATTCTCTCAATTACTTTTCAAAATATTCAACATTATCAGTTTGTGTTGATTGTCGATTAAAATTTTCATTTTAAATTCAGAATTTCTTATCTATTGATCTTTTTAAGAAAAAATGTATTAGACATTATTTTAATAGACAATCAAGACAACCCAATAATGAAGAATACTGCCTTATGATAATTCAAAGAACTTAGTTATAGAATATTTAACATAATAATATTATGAGATTAGTTCATAATAGCAGTCACGTGCTTGAAAACTCCTTGTGATCCAAAGTTCAATACATTAACCAAAACATTTGCTATGAATCACTAAGTTTCTCGCAGTCCGTCCTCCGAGATTTCCACTATCAAACAGCATACAATGTATATGTTTTTCAATGTGTTCTTTCCTTATTGCATCAAATAAGATTCCTATAAAATCATCCATATATGTAAAATTTATATGGACACTTGATCATGGGTATATATGTATTTGATGTCAAGATGGTTTTCTTGCCGCAATGGGGTGTGAATGATATTCATCAATTGAATGAGGACATTTAAATCAAGTACATTACACATAATTATTCCTAAATCATGTACGTTTTACACTGCCTATTCCTCTTCCAGCCCAAATAATAAGGACAAGCAATAGTGTGCCTGTTATTCAAAGCGGGTCAGGGATGAAAAGACTGAAAACACATTCATGAAAATTCCACTCATATTCATATTTTTTTTCCAGCCATCTAGGTTTTGTATGGCATCATGAGTTTAGCATTTTCACGATTCGGCAGGTCGTTGTCATGGTAAAAGGCCAGCATTTCCTGTATGGTCGAGAATTCCACTCCCTGCTTGATGTAGTAAGTGCGATTGTTCTGCAAAATACATCAAAATTTGGGATATAACTTTCATTGCTATATAAGAGTCTAGTCATGTAGTGAACATGTGGTTTCCTCTTTATCTTATTTTCTATCCCTTTTGTTATTCAAATATCAAATTTTAAATTCTAAATTTCAAATTTTAGGAATAATATTTCGCACACTTCATAGGTGCCTTTTCACACTATCAATTAGTGTGAAATGGTACCTACATGTATGAAATGTGCGAAATATCATTTTTATAATTTATAAAGTTTAAAATTTGATATTTGAACAACAAAAAGGATAGAAAATAAGATAATAATGAAATTTTTATTGCACACTTATGTGTCATACTTTTGTTGCAACTTTGTTTTACTCCACGCTTTTGTTTTTGTCAAAAAAAATGATTGGTAAAGTTACTATAAACTGAAATATTTAATAAAATGGCTAGCCTGTCAACTTTGATGTAATTGAACACAAAACACGAATGATGTTATGTGCCCAATGAATTTTGCATGTTGATGAACCTAATATTATGCAATAAATAAGACTAAAAATAGTTTATGGCTATTTAAAATTGCAATATTGCAATCACAAAATATTGCACAGATATTGCTCATAACTATTGGAATCATGCAAAGTTTTATAAAAATTGTGGTTGACAAAGGTTCATTCTCTATATGAGGAAAATGCTGACCCATTTATAAAAACACATCAAAACATTTTTCCTATTACCATCATCCAGGTTCAGGATTACAGCAAATTTCAAACGGAAAGACTTTTGATTAGATTTAGTTACATTGACTAATCTTAAGATAAATCCATTCTAAACTCACAGTACAGTCTGAATAGTTTTGAACAGAAAGAAGTCTCAGATGGACATGGAAAATGTCCGAAAATATTAAGACAGTAAGTTTAGAATGAATTGATCTCAAAATTAGTCAATGTGTTTTTCGCGAAAAGGAAATCCAATGAGTCTATTTTCAAATTCTGATTAGATTATTATTCATACACATATAAAACACCTAATTGTAGTTAAAAGAAAATTAGAGATTCTGACGAAAATGCCCAAGCACTATAGTAAGCCACACAATAACTGTACGTACATGTAAATAGTCCCGTAAACCACTGTAACAAATGGACTTACTTGATTGTGTGATATTTTGTATTTCCTCGCTGCGCCTGACGTCCACACGCACAAAGTCTGCCACACAAATAATGCAAATGTAGGACTAATACATGCATAAATCTTTCGGTATTTTTGTCATTATTTTTCATATACCAGGTATACGTTCTATTGATGTTTATTCATTCATCTCCCAATCATAATTTTCAATCAAACAACTCTTTTTTAAATGTTAGTTGGTCAGAAACCTCCAGGATCCAGGTACAAAATGGAATGGCTACTGATCAGCTTATTCATAAACATTGTACATCAGCAATAATAAAATCTCTACTAAAAATACAATCCTAAAATATGGTACTTACATATTCACCAGGTTGCTGGCTATCCCTGACTAGATATGTGCCTTCTTTGCCAATGTCTGTCAATAAGCTGAATAGAGGATTAAACAAAATTGACATCTGCTACCCAGCATAATACATACAAAATACTTTTCTATTGCTCAAAAGGTTTCTAAATAAATACGCATAATGAAAAAAAAATGTAAGTGTGGTTATTTATTGTCGCAATTCACTGTTATCGTGCTCTAGCGACTTTACATATTTAAACCAAGTCATTGGCATCCTTGTCACACTATATCCTTCTCAACTCCCCGGGAAAACATACAGCACATCCCTGGCCTGTACCTATTTAACTTGTATAGGTGCCACGGAGCAGTGTGCAACCTGTTAGATGTAGGTTTGCTCAACGCCCACCATAAGACCCCACCAGGAATCGAACCCATGACCAGAAGGTCACGAGTCCAACTCCCTATCCACTCGGCCACGGAAGCACACCATATAATATATACTGAATTATGCTTTGAATAAAATATGTTGACTTGAGGAAATCCTTTTCGGATACAAAATTTAAACTAAATGGTTAATAAATACACTACTTGAATGTTAAAACATGTATTCATGTTTTCTATAACATATTTCACACATACCTAACTGATGTAGATCTATCTCTAAATCTCTGCTAACAAATTTGCATAAACACTATTATAATTAGAATTAACAGAGTTGGTACATTTCAAGAACCGGTTAGAACTCCCCTGCCTATGGCAAGATTACTAAACTCAATGTCCACAAGATTGTCGATGATCTGATTGGCACATTCATTGCCAATCATGCCATGAAATCTGCTCTTGGTTGGGAGAATCCAACGATTCTGTTTGAAACATCACAAACCTGTTCAGATTTGCTCATTAGATGATTAAACTACATTCTGCTACTTCTATCAGAAATAACCAAGTGTATGTGTAAGTTAGTGGCAGTAGAAAAAATAATTTAGAAATGTTTATCAACATTGGCTATAATAGTGTACGTCATTTTTTATGTGTCGTCGCAGGAAGCTAATGCCCATCTTTGTTTATAAACAGTTCAGTTTGATATACTCTGGAGAAGCTAGCAGTATGTCTCTTTAAAAAAAATGTCTACAAAAACATCAATATGAAAAGTAACATGACTGTAGGTAATGTATATAAACATTTCTAATTTTACTAGAAATCTGTATTGTAAAGTTATGTGGTTAGTAACCTTACACAAAAGCAATGTTTGGATTATCGCCTCGCCAGTAGAAATTCCCCCACTGCAGTGCTCCAGGAGCAGTCCAGTCTGTTTCCTGTTCCAGCTACAGCCAAACAGATGAAAGTCGTGTTAGTCAGATGAGAGAGGAAACCTTCTGGAGAATGACGGTGCACATTGTTGAGGTGAGACTGAAGATTGTGAGCGAATATGGGAATCATGGAGAAAATGTGATTTTAGTATTTACCATAAAGATTGGAGTTCTTGAAATTATTATTGGGCTATAAATGAGCTTTTGCACTATATTTGGTGTGTGAAGGTACATCAACAAAGATGTTTCCCATTATTTACCATAGAAAGACATGTGAATCACAAGATAATTAAATGAATGATTAAGGCGCAACAGTAGAGTGAAAAATTGCAGATGACTATCAGTCTAATCATTAGGAAGCTTTTTAATTGCATGACTAATTTCATGACCATCACCCTGGTTACTAGGCATCAGTATTGGAATGCAAGCTTACAGGTTTACATTGTTGTTAGTTCACATTCCCATGGAAACTTACATGGTAGCATTGCCACCCGTTGATGGCAGATAAACGACTTTCCAGTACTTGTCAGCTGCATCAGGATATTGGTCAGGCTGACACACTTGTTTCCATAGCAACATTTCTTCGTACGGGTCACCTAAAGGTTTCTGTGGCAGGAAGGCGCAAAATGCTAGGATCATAAGCTGCTATGGTTGTGTACAGAATGAAGCCTTACAAAACATTATTTATTGGAAATGGGAATTCCACAAATTTGAAATCAACTTTTGAACCCAATCCTTTTAAAATGTTGATCATTTTTCATTGGATACAAAATCAACATTGGACAAGTATAGGATTCATCAAGGACTACTGTTTTTTAATGAAATATTTACAATAATTTAAGTACATACACATGTATATGTCGGGCATTTAATCATTTAATATGCAAAATTTGATTTAAATTAAAATACCATTAATCAACTTTTTGTTGGCTAGAATGTAAAGTGGGTGTCACCATTGTAGCCTAAAGTACATGTATACCCTAAAATAAGTAGAATTTACCAGAAATAAAAATCAAACATCCATCTGGCAAGTTCTATCCATAGCAGAGATATTATTTAAAATAAGCATTTAGCCCGCAAAAAGTCATTTGATCCAATGGTATGAGATTTGCAAAGATGTAGCAAATCAAACATGAAGCTTGGAGTGTTATCTTGGAGCAAGATGACTTACCATGTAGTCAAACTGTTCATCTTCTTCTTCTACTGGAGGAGCCTGGAAGACACATAAGCAGGCATGCTATAAATAGCATATATATAGCATATACTCAATGTGCAGAAGTGATGCGGGTGGTGACCGTTACCCTCCTCACAAATACGACTAAACCAAATGTAAACAATTCTAAAAAAGCATTTTTCTTACTAAAGCATGAACTATTAATTAAAATCTGAGTATCACATATTATTTTGTTTTGATAATCTATATCAAGACACAAAAAATGAAGATTCAAAGCTTTGGCTGTTTAAGGAGTTATTTTGACCCAGACTGATGCAGGTAAATTTTGTATAAGATGAGGGTAACGAATCTCTCATCTCTTACGAAATTCATCTACATCTGTCGGGGTCAAAATAACTGCTCAAACAGCCAAATTAAGCATTAAATCCTCTTGCTTTTTGTGTATCAGTATAGATTATCAAATAAAACAATATGTGATACTAAGATTTGAACCAACAGTTCATGTTTGTTTCACTAAGCAAAATGCTTTTATAAATTTGTTAACATTTTGGTTTAGTCTTGTTCGTGAGGAGGGTAACGGTTGCCACCCACATTGCTTGTGTCTGCACAATGATGCTGCCATTTTATAAAGCCTTGAAAAGGTAGCATCGCAACACCTTTACTTAGCATTATAGTTTGGCCCATTAAGCTCAAACTTGAAGAAAAAGAATGAAATATTTGAAAAATCGGATGAGTTTTTAATATAAAGCTATGCGAAGGGAAATGATTATTCACCATGAAATCGAACTTATCAGAGCTTGAGATAAAACGTCACTATGTATTTAATATTTCCACTACTAACATAGCATAAAATAAAATAATTTTGTTTAGACTTTACGTAGCTTAGTATTGCTTATATCCAACAGAATACAAAAGCTGGCATGAGGACCTTGATTATTGAAGTTACTGACATGCACACCACATAGTCAATATATTACATGTATATGCAAAAGAAACAAAGCCTTTCATCATGATCAACACAATGTTATTCAAACCCGTGTCAATCTTTTTTGATGTCTGTTTCCCTGTGATGTTTTAGTCTACTGTTCTCCCCCTCCGCCAAAGCTTTCTTAAATTTGCTGATCCAGGCGAAACTGGGCTCTATATGGCCTGGCCATATTAGACTGCTGATGTGAAGTCAGTTTTGCTAAAGGTAGCTGGGTGTAGCTAGAAAATAAGCACAATACCTGGGTGTGAGGTACTCTGGATGGGAGCGCTGGAGCTGTGGTTGCTATTGGTGACCGTTTCGCTGGTGATGGTGCTATAAGGAGGCATACACTTTGTATACAAATAAGGTATAACTCGTTAATTCTGCCAGTGTTAATGCTTTTGCATTTTTGAACCGCAATTTACTCAATTTTCAGCTACTTGATTTAACATTTCTAATTTGTTTAAGTTGTTTATTTTTAAATTAGTTATACACAGCATTGATTACTTTAATATTGTAAATGAGTGGCTAATTGTGCGTACATTCAGATATTTCAATAGGTCAAAATACACACAAGACATTCTATACATGAATCATCGCATGTAAATTTGTAGATTTAACATGCATACCAAAAATATGAACTGTTCATATTCAAGTTTGAATGTGTTTATGAAAGACCAAAAAAGCAAATGAGTCCTTTTCTATCACAAGGTGCCAAGCATTTCAAATTTGATTTCATACGGCATGAAATTATTACCATCATTTCATTGTATACAAAAACTTTGTGACTCTGAGTATTGAAAAAACAAAAACACACACACAGAGGATGACATATATCACTTACGGCCCAAGCCGGGGATTACAGGTTTTGAGCCTGGTGGAGGCTTTGCTGGTCTGTGCCCCGAGGCCTCAAACCGGTTCGCTCGATCCCGCACATTTCCAAATCCCTGCAATTCAAATACAAGTTGCTCGATGATGATTGACAGTAGGACCTTCCTCAACATTAGTTTAAAATTTGAAATGAAAAAAATTCAACATATTTTTAAAACAAAACTTTTAAACTAAAACATCTCTGACAAATACACACCAAGAAATCATTATGAAATAATCACTAGTCTGCTTCAAAAAGATATCCATGTACCTGTACATAGATGTGGTCTATATTGTGTTACATGGCACATTCTATCTAGTTCACTATTCGCAATGACGTAGTAAACAGTCGCAGCAACAATATCTTTGATTTGTAGAGCCTCTATATTCATTTTTCACTTTTGACACTAGTAAACTATAGTAGGAATAGCCCATTGGTGTAGCCATCATACTTGCTCACCTGCGGCGCATTGTTGATCTGATCTGGAGTGGGGATCGGTCGACGAGAAGTTGAATTTTGGTTGTGTTGAGCTTCTGAAAGACATGAACACAAGGGTGTTTAAAAGCGCTCAAGAATTTCCATGTACGACTTTTCATTATTGATTTTTTTCTCACATGATTATATAATGTTTCCTCAAGACCCACACATAGAAAGTCTCATAAGGCCCTCTGTTTTTGTTTTTTTTTCCAATATCCGACTCATTTTAGAAATTCGAACACCTGGATTTTAACACATCCAAAAGTCTATGACCCACAATCAACAAGCTAACACCAGTGTTTGAAAATGCTGCAGTCGGACAGTCTGGAAAATATTTCGTAGAATCTTCTGCTTTACATTTATTTAAACATTGTTTAACATGAATTTGAAATAATTCACTACATGTATGTATCAACTGAACTTAAAAAAATATTACATTGCATAATACATGTAGCATGGGCCCCAGCATCATGGAAGGGGGTGTGGTCTTGATTATTCATCTACTGTCACTTGGGTTTTTTCCTATATAATGAGTTCCAGGTGGGCAGTCAGAAGGTCATACCCTTGAGCATTTTTTTTTGAATTCACCATAATTTCCAAAATGGCATTTTTTTTTTTTCACCAAAAAAATGAACCCTTAAAATGGCCACATCTACTTCTATATAGTTACTAGGAAAGTGATTTTTGGGTCTATGAGCATGTTTTATTGGTTAACAAATCTGTCTAGCCATTCTATCTATATTGGAGTGCATTTGTTTTTTTTTTAAAAATTCAATATTCATGATCGCCATTACGTAAAAATACATTCTTGCTAATAACATTTTGATTATTAATGATACATCCGTGATTTTGGTGCCTAACTATATGTTTTTGGGGTCATAGAATCTAAATCTAGCAATAAAAGTTACATTGATCAAATAGATATAGACAAATCCAAGATGGCCACCACAGAGATGGGGGAATTCTGTGATTGCCTTGATCTTTTTAGGACAAATATCATTTTGTTGTCCAACAACAAGTTTTTGGAGTCATAGAATCCGAACCAACTAACCAAAATCAGATTTACTACATAGATATAGGCAAATCCAAGATGGCTGCCACTGAGATGGGTGAATTCTGTATTGTCCAAAATGGCCGCCAAATCCTTAAAATGCCCATATCTCCATCAATAAAGGGGCTAGGAAAGTGATTTTGATGTCTAGTGTAGGGTTATCAGCTACAATTGGTTCGACCATGTATCTTAGATAAAGGTAGCATGACATGTAACATCAATTATTAGAAAAATATTGATAGCAATCATCAAAATAATGTCAAAATTAGATTTTACTCCTTTGTAATGACAAAATGACATAGTGATCAAAACTTAGTGATCATTCAACCACCACATGATACTGACATTTGAGAGATCAATGTATTCCAATCGCTTCCTCAGCTTGTGCTTTAACATGGAAATGTGCTACTATATCCACACTTCGCAACATTTAGGATTTCTTCAGGTACTAGTGTGAGAACTGCTGCTACAGTCACTGATTTCCAAGAGTCACTATCTTTCACCAATCCATGACATTCTGGATCCAAATCTGGAGAGTTGCAATCTGCACAATTCTGCCACATTGCTACTTGCAAATGTGCCCTCAGTACATTTTGCAAGAAAGACACATTAATTGGAGGTACATTTTTAAATTTTTGGGAACTGGCAACATTCTACATAGATCTAGTAACTTCAGCTGACAATATATTCTGTTTTTCTTCTGTAAGACTTGTGCACTCACACTCAAGATGTCCATAACATTCGAACATGAATGCTGTGGCCTGGCTCATTACCTCCTCAACAGTAGAGGATATGTTCCCAAGAGCATCTAGTGACACTTACCTGTCCTGACAGTGTTGATAGCTGTGGGTTTAACTATATCATAGCATATTGCCACAGTATCACAGCCTGTATTAAAGCACATGGCTTGGAAGCAAGTCATTCATGATCCCTTTGTATTTAGATACTGTGACATTGATATCTGTGTACATGACCAACGTCTTACAGGAGCTCTGATCTTACCTGCTTTTTAATCGAGCCATTATTGACAAAATGACACAATAATACAAACACATCAGTGTCATCACATATAAATACTGTCTGTTTGGTATGGCAGCTACTATATGATGGATGAGAATGGTGTATGTCTCATCATGCATGACAGATAAGTCAGTGAGACGTGATACTGCACCATTTGTTTCCACTGGAAGAGGATCACTACCTGTTACAATCAGCTTGCCATTGATGGAGTCTAACTTTGCAAAGATATTGTCAATGACTAAATCAATGAGCTGCTTCCTCTTTTGGGAAACTGAGAGCACAATGTCCATGCCTGGTAGCAGGGGTAAGATCATAAATCCTACTAGCTCCTTTATCCCTATCGTTCTGTGCTGATTCCTTTGGACTGTTTTCATTGTACCTACAAATGTCATCACATAGTGGCCCTCTGCGAAGAACAAGGGCAGCATTTCCTTCACTATAGTGATGTGTAATGGAAAGTCAATTTCCCTCTCTCCACGCATATATTTCATAATGGGTTAATGGCCCCTATGTGGAACAGTTCAAAACTTTGGGGCTTCTGTTGTCAAGAATGCGAAGGTTTTGTTGGAACATTGCTGATGTTTATCTGTGCTTTGACAAGTATGTATTTGTAACGCAAATGCAGATTATTACTTTCAAAAACATGACAGATCAAACATGTATGTAGCATATTAGCAACTATATTTAACTATATTTCTAAAGTAAATGTAATATGATGAAATCTGTGCATACAATGCAAATGAAGCAACTGTTTACATGTTATGAGTCTGATGACACTGAAGTGTTTGTAATAGTGTGCCATTAGGTCAGGTGAATATGAGGTCCCGTAAGAACTCAGTCATATACACATATATTAATGCCACAGTATCTAAATACGAAGGGATCATGACCTGCTTCCAAGCCATGGTCTTCCTTACAGGGTGTTATACTGTGGCAGAAAGAAAGAAATTCTCTAAGTTGTGAACAGTAGATGCAGTAGCACATTTCCATGCCAAAGCACAAATTGCAGTTGCAAGTGTTACGGAGAGACAGGACATTGGTACAATCCTAATACTAAGCTCTCAGAAGATGCTATAGATGATGATAATCATGATGATTCCAAAACTGATGAGGGAGCGATTTGAATACATTGATCTCTCAAATGTGAGTATCAAAAGGTGGTTGAATGATCACTAAGTTTTGATCACTGTGTGATTTTTTTCATTACTTATGTATATATATTTCTGTGAAAATATTACAATTGTCACCACAGCAGAGGACAGATTCAACTTTGAGCTTTGAGTACTATATAAAACAGCAGAAGTATATAGCTTGTACCAACTACATCGAAATACATGTAGTATTCTATACTTCATACAAAGTTTGTTAATGCATTAAGCAATTAAAAAGTACTTGCATTCAGTTTAAACCTAAAACAAAAGCAGTAACATTTCACATGTTAGTATTTAGAAAATACGCTGAGATGATTCGGGTAGAACTACTGAAGCAAAGATAAAATTAAAATGATGAAAACCTTCGGGCAAGTTTGGTAATGCGCGAATACCACGAAATCTCCTGTCGATCTTCTCCTGTTCATCAGCACATTCATATACTCCATCTGGACCATCTTGAGACTGGGATCTTACAACTACAATTGGTAGGCTGACGTGTAAGATAACAAATGATGCTTAAAAAAACAATTAATGGTGATAAATTGTCTATGTACACTAAACTGTGCTTTGAATCTTATATGGTACATGAATGGAAGTCTAATCGTTGTGATAATTTTCATCTTACTCTTTGTCTGGAGACTGAATTTGGAACTTAAAATTCAGCATCCAGGCACAGGGTAAGACAAACATAATCACAACAATGTGACCATCTGTAATGTCCAAAATCAATCAAATTGCAAAAGTCTGCAATCATCTATATTTTAGACATACCCGGTAAATGAATAAGCATTGTAATATAAAGGCATGCGCAAGGATGTGCACTCAACAATCAATATATTCGATTATGACTCAAATCATGCATCATGAGTGGGGGAGGAGATTTATATCCAATGGATACTATACAAACGAGTCCAGAGGTGATGCAATACATATATACCTTTTGTACTATACAGAAAATTTTGAAAGATCAACGAGAAGCCTATGCTCTATGCAGTGAAAGATGCAAAAAACTATGCATAAACTAATAACCGGTAATTAAATGCATGTATATATTAACTGGATACAAATATGTTACATTGATGTTTTACATGAACTGAGTCTAAAGAATAGACATTTAATTAAATGCTCCAAAGTTGGAGACATTACCAGAACAAGACAACAAATACTATTCATTATTGTATATGTGCTGCTTTATTGTCGTAATCTTAATTCTTGTTCTGCTTTACATTTTACAGCAGGTCATTGTCACTCTTGTCGATCAATTGATAATTTCTCACATACTTGCATCTGCAGCACATTCAGTCCACAACACTAACCAGTTGCACATACTTTCAACCCAATGACCTCTAGTGAAGCATTGTTGTGGAGATTCGCATGCTTTGATATGAAATTTAGTAGGGTTATAGTTGAGTTTTAACATGCATGGTACTTTTTTAGTACATTCAGAACCAAGTAGACTTATACAGTCTTTGACTTGGCCTGGGCGGGGATCGAACCCCGGACCTCTGGGTCAACTGCGCCGCTTAGCGACTAGCCAACAAAGCCAACGCTATACCAACTACGCCACATCCACAAGGCTAAAAACCTTTGCTTCAATGACCTACCCACTACTAGCTCTGATGTCATGTCTTACGTCCAACGTATGTCCATGATGGTTAATTATCTCCTTTATAGTACTGAGTAGATCTAGTGAAGTATTGTTGTGGAGATTCGCATGCTTTGATATGAAATTTAGTAGGGTTATAGTTGAGTTTTAACATGCATGGTACTTTTTTAGTACATTCAGAACCAAGTAGACTTATACAGTCTTTGACTTGGCCTGGGCGGGGATCGAACCCCGGACCTCTGGGTCAACTTCATATCAAAGCATGCGAATCTCCACAACAATACTTCACTAGATCTACTCAGTACTATAAAGGAGATACTTAACCATCATGGACATACGTTGGACGTAAGACATGACATCAGAGCTAGTAGTGGGTATCAATACGTCATTGAAGCAAAGGTTTTTTAGCCTTGTGGATGTGGCGTAGTTGGTATAGCGTTGGCTTTGTTGGCTAGTCGCTAAGCGGCGCAGCTAAGAATGAACATCTCTCTGAACATGTTGGATGGCTGGTCTAATGGTCAAGACACCTTACTTCACATATACGACCAGTCTGTAGTCTATCACAATGACCTTCTGCTCTTTATCCACTCGGTTATAGCAGTAGACAAACTACTCTATTCATCAATAAGAATAGTATTCTATTTGCATCATAAATCTTCTATATACCCCACCTCACAATGCTGGAATCTTATACTATATATCTACAGTACAACCTCTTTTAACCATATACCGGTTATTCGTATTATTCCATTATTATTCCATTATCCGGACGCTCTGTTAGCGACATGCACTTTTAATTATCAGAGATTTTGAACAATGAGGGTCAACAAACACAATGCACCTGACATTTTAGCGGGATTCCCTGGGAAGCCTTTTGCGTTATGGTCACATACTAATGGAAAAAGCTAAGCATGCTTTAACAATGCTTCAACAAAATAATATTCTTGATGTTCAATCGATCTATCATTTCAAGAATATTGGTCTATGATGTATAACTAAACTTCAAACCAAAGTGATCGATGAGTTGTTATTACAGGTATTTATCCATTTATGAATAACTTCCATTATAGTCCATTGTTATCTAGTGATTGTATCTTATCATTCGCCCACAGCCATCCCACCTCCCTTTCTCTTATCCGGATATTTAAAAAAAAAAATTCTGAAAGTCCTTCCATCCTCTCAACATGTTTGGTTAAAAGAAGTTGTACTGTATAAATCTATTTACATGCACAAAATCTTCACATCTAAAAGCAGCACAAATAACCAAAAAGGACAAAAATCAACAGCAATATTGTGGACATATTGTTACCCTTACACCAGCAATAATAATACAGTAAATGTCCTCAACAACAGAACCCTTTTTGCAGTCACAAATCCTTCCATTGTAGAGGATTTCCATTGCTTACCCCACACATGTAATTTACGCACATCATTAATAGGTAATGCATGAGAAAAGTTTCCGTTATTCAGTTTTTCCATTGTTCACTCTTCCATTGTTGAGAACATGCACTGTATAGCCATTTTGTTCAACTACATTTAGTAGTGACAATCTAAGGAATACACCATGCGCTTGTGCTACATGAGGGTCAGCATTAGCCATAGCAACAGTTTCATTATGTTTCATCAACGCCCTCTGCTGTTCACTGTTATGATTAAAAACCAGAGCAGTTGTAAATGTAGTAGGTTTGTTATCAATTATAATCAAATCCTACATTTATTTGAACATGCCCTATTCCTTCCTCAACTTGATAGCATATTCTAACTGAGCTTTTCAGTAACCTAACAATTTACACATTGGACAGAACCTTCTGTCAGAGCACTCCCAAATAAACTTCCTGGGGAGTACTCAGTGTTGATAGGCAACCATCTTGGTGTTTCCTCTACAACCACCCACACTCAAAACCATGGTGGCAATGGCATAATGACTACAGAACTGACCCACTCTTTGTTTATGCAAGTAGGGAGGGAATATGTGTGAGAATGATGACTATAAACACAATCCAATTTCCCTCATGCCTACCTAAATTGAAGCCGCAAACTACCGTTACACATTCTACATAAATAAAAACTTATATATCAGAAAACTAAGCTATTTAGACATAGACCATCCAACTTACGTGCGCCTGCGGGGGGTGGTGGTAGTGGCCTGCCACTATGCCTCCTCATCAACTCCTCCTCCTTCTGTCCTCGCATTTCATCAAGCTCCACATCGTCAATCTCATTATAGTCAGAATCGTCCGATCCAATTTCCTCTTCCTCATTACTCGTCTTCGAGGCTGAAATATTCTCACAATCACTGTCTGGTTGACACTCATGAAAATGCACTGATAGATGAGATCCTTGGAAAATACTTGAGGAAAATGTGTTCATCTGTATTTGGTATAATTCCATTAAATACATGTAGTATGCATGAATAAAAATTACATGTATTTGGCAAATTGTAAACAAATTTTTTTCTATTTTGTATACTTAACATTCTCACTACAAAATACATTTATCACATACATATAGTGTAAATCTCAATATTCGAGGTTGATCTTGTCATCCTGTCCCTCAACTTTGCCTTTGCAAGACAAGTCTCCCCTATATGAAGTGCTCCCTGTAAAGTTGTTCTACAGTATTCAGCTTGAAGTTAGCATAATTCAAGACGAAAACAAGCAACATCCTCACCGTACAACAAAGTACTCCAAAATCTAAACAGGTCTCGACATATGCCCATCGATGACTTACTAGTATACAGTATCAAATTAGGTCATGATTACTTAAATAGTCTTTCTCAACTTTGTTCACAACCACAATGTCCTCAGAAAAAGGTCGATAATACATCTTGTAGAGACCTGCTGTACAGTTTCATAAAAAACCTAAGCTGTGCACTGCTTCCCCACTACTACTCCCACTGGCACACCCTAGAGTTGAACTAAAGACCTTCTGGTTGTAATTCAAAGTACAGCACAAGTTTATTTGGTTTACAGAAATCACCCACCAGTGCGAGATTTTGCGTGCTTGTGTCTGCCGCGCAGACTGTCAATCTTTGCAGAAATACTGTCAATGTCCTCTGCGGCACTGTACACAGACTCCTCGATGGCACCGTACGAGATGGAGTCGAGTGAGTGGTGCCGCAGTAGGGGCGCCGGGGAGGGTGACCCACTCGAGGGGCTGCAATAAAGAACGTAGCATAAACTAGTGTTCATACCTTCGCAAAATTAGTTTCAGATCCATTGGGCATGCTGGTCTGAAGAGTTACAGGCCTGACCAAAACGTTGCAAATCCGACCAAAGAGTTGCAGGTCCAATGATGTGAATGCCGCAGCCACGAAGCTAATCTAGGGGGTGCCGGCAGCATACTCAAGCAAAATTATCTTTCAAATATTGTGTGTAAAAAGTGCATTCTGGTGCATTATCTTCGTAAAAACCATATATTTTCTCCTTTTTTAGTTACCAGTCCTCAACGATGCATTCGCGGTCAGCATCAAAGGCATGCTATAGAGGTTTTGGGAAATTTTAATATGCACAGGGTACATTGTTAACACAGAAGCCATTTTTAGACCCTATAACATGTGCATGCTTTTAAAAAAAAACTAATATATTCTAAATTTACTAGTTTATTATTATTCTTTCACACTGTGCACATATAATCTTGTGTGATAAATGGTAATGAAAGATGTTCATGAAATGCACAAGATATTGGTATGAGTACTCACACAAATTGTATACATAAACCTCTATATACACGTGTAGTTATAGACTCTGTAGGCCAATAGTGGTATGACATCCAGTGCATAATACCCAGCAAAACCAGTGGCACATCACTAGTTCTTTAGCATTATACATTTATTGCCACAGAACTGTAGCTACTGGAGTGGTGCATAAAAGTAACCAATCAAAGTTATCCACTTTCAAAAATTCAACCATTATCATAATACTATTGTTAGCATTGATGAAATCAAAGCTTGAAACCGAAACCGAAACTTGAAAAGTGAAATTTGCTGATTCATTCTAAACACAGGTGCCTGATAAAACTTAATATTCCCTGATAAGCGCATTACGCCCATTATCAAATGACTCAAATCTTTAGAAAAAAAAGAAACTATTTTTATCATACATACATACATCTCATTTCTTTTATTTTTCTTATACAGACCAAGGGAATACAAAATAGAATAAATTTTGCTCTGAGCACAATGTACCTCTTCCCATTAGCAAGCAGCATGGCTTCCTTTATCTTCAACATCCACGTTTTCATGTCTCTCTCTGAGGGGCATGCGAAGAAGTAGGTCTTGAAGTGCTTAGCGTGGACACCCTCGATCTTGAAGGCATTAGGAGCCTCTGTGAACAGGATCTCCCCAGCACGGCTCACCCTGCACAATGGTGACAAAGGCTGGCTATGTTAAAAGATGATCACAAGTGTTTAAAACAGGCTTTGATTTCATTTTTTTTAAGAATTGAAAATTAATATGAAATTAGCATTAAAAAGTGGAAGAAATGTGTCTGTGGAAGTAAAACTTTACTGGTGTACTATGTACTGCCAAACTAAAATATTGTTTTTCATCTTGTAAATCAAAATAAATTGATTCGGTCACCAGAACTACTCAAAGAATTCAGATTGTCTAAATCATTGAAACATCAGATAAATGACAGAAGACAAAGAAAGACGTAACAAATAGCATGGCATTAACCTGTTATAGCCATAAAGAGAGATCGCTGTGCTGGGTTTCTTTGATTGGCCATCGTTGTACATGTAGATACAGCCCTGGGAGATCACCACGTAGCGTTTTGGCCCTGGAAAAACAGAATTCTTCAATCTATTACTTTGTGGATATGTGCATTCTGATTGGTTAGTTAATAGCTCCAATTGATAGTGCTGAAGTTAATTAGCATTTATATTACTTATTATTTTACACACTACAGTATGAAAAACTTCTGGCATTGAATCATCTTTCCATTATTACCTATTTAACATGTTTTGAAGCAAGTACTCACACTTAAACAATTTTTGGGCTTTAATTTTCTGTATTGCCTGCAGAACCTTCGTCTTTTTGTGGAGGTAACCATGGTGGGTAACAACACTATCGTAGCCATTTAGGAGGTCCGTACATGCTGTAAAACACAATTTCTTTTTTTTTATCGATATAATGGAAGAACAGTTTGGGTATATATAATTGATCATACAGCATATAAGATATCGATTTACTAGTAATGAGACAGAACAGACTGCTGGACATGATGCGTCCATCAAAGCAGACCACTGATTCCTGGAGATGGAAGCTACACAAAGTCTGCAGAAGACAGTTCAACCCCCTGTGCTTACCGATGTTGAGATTGGCAGTTGCTGCTGTGATTTCATTGTCCATTCTGCTGCTATAGCTGGAGATCTCCCATAGTCTAGTCACACTGAAAGTCAAAATTATCATTTAGTCGAGCTATGTAGAACATCTATATTAGGACTATCCGGGGACTGCCTTCAAGTTGTCTAAATATAGAGGTGGATTATTTATATACTGGATGTTTATATTGGTCTCTGAAAACTTGGAACTGAGCAATGGTCCTATTACAGAGGTGGTCATTTTATATAGGTGGTCTTAACTTAAGGTTTCACTGAACTTACATGTACTAAATATCTTTCATGGACATACATATAACGTGTAGCAAGCATTATAACATTTCAAATACTGGTAAGATGCAGAACTGTACAGACTCATTGCCCTGTACATTGTATCAGTAGCAGCTTAGTTTTGGCCAGTGATTTCCTATGTCAAGTTATTAAAACAGACATTTATCTTTTTTTTTTCATTTCTTTGTATGACTGTCTCTAACTATAGTCATTTTAAACTAGTTTTTTAATAACAATCCCCATGTACATTGAGTACACAAAACAAGTAAATTTCATGATTTTAATGTAGAATTATAATTCCCTGAATCGGGGCTACCAATTGACAAGTGCCAAGACACAGGTCTAAAAGCGAAAGTGACAACATTCCTTCCAGCATGGTCCCCATGACATCAAATGTATTTAGTAGCAGTACCGGTAGTTATTGACACATGTAGTTATAGTGTAACTATCAAACAACAGAAGCAATACAGTGAAAACTCCACTCAAGACTACCTCTTTCACAATAAGATTAAGAACATATTTTGCAGTCCCAAACCTTCAAAGAGATACTACCATTAACCTCCATAGAGACTACCTCTACAGTGAGGCCACTTAAAGATAGTCCTCTGAATTCTAAATGGTCGGTTCCACCATTTGCTTGTCGAAATGTATGTCAGTGTCCCGTGTGGTAGTTTACTACAATTGTGAAAACTAAGAAACGACTTCGTCAGATTGGTTCACATCATAAGTAGGTATAAGATATTTGTCGAGATACTAAAATTGTGATGGCAGAAGTCTGTGTCAGCTTACGTCAATTATGTAAAATGATTAGGTACATACATTAGAGAATAAATCCATCCTTAAATGAATGCACAGTTTCCCAATATTTCTGTACCTAGATACTCTATTCTATATGAATATGAATAACGTTTGTACATTAAATATACGATAAATCCCCTCATAATTCTGGGGCCCCAATTTCTCAATAAAGAGGTTCTACCATATGATTGAGCATGGCTGGTTGATTAGTTGGTCAAGTTTTCCAATTTTCAGAAATTAAAGAGTTCATTCGTCATAGACTTCGTATACTGGATAAAGTTTTTGACAGAAAGGAATCGATAGACTGCAAAACCATAAAGATGAAACTAAACTTCAATATTGTAACTGGATAAAGCAATTTATGAAAAGAGCAAACAATACTATCTACATTGATCTATATGACTCATGTGTCATACATAGTTCCTATCATCGTTTACAAACCACTTGGAAATTGTGTATCAGCAATATTTTCATCCTTCCGCATGCAGAAATTGGCACATGTAAATATGACTAGTTGTAAACTGTACATCATAGATATTCATTGGCATCTTTTCAGTACAGATGCAAGCACAAGTTTATACAATGACTCAGACGCTGCAGAAGCGTAGACCAAAGGTCAAATTTTAGAGGGGGTGGATGGGGTGGCCCGGGTGGGCATGGGGATCCTGTTACCATATCATATTCCCACTTTACACTTGGACTATAAATTGAAGAAGAGACATCAATTCTATAGCTATCTCCCACTTCATACTTTGTAAAGGTTCATTAAGTGTGAGTAGGGCCCATGGGGGGTGGGGGTGGGCAGTTAAAGAAAAAAACATACCCATGATTTTTCACTGCCCAACCATTTTATTAATGTTACAAAATAATTGTACCCCCCCAGCCCCCTCTATCAGATTTTTATGAGTAAATAAAGTTTCATCCGATTTTTATGATTTCTAATATTTTACAATGACTTGGTAATGAATTAGAGAGGTAATCACAGGGGGCTCAAGCTGATCGATCAAGTGATAAATATTCTTGAGAGAGTCGCTGAACAACTGGTAAGAAAGGTGACAAGTGATTAATTTTATGCTTTTGTGATAGCACAATTGTGCAAAAGTGGTTAAATGACTTCTGCAATTAGTTTTGTGATTGTATACTTTTTACATACGTAAATATTGTACATATTTATTTATACTACATGTATGGCATATGTCATATTTCACATGCGATTTATGTTGAGGTGGAAGATTCTTATTCATCTGCAGCATCCAATTCTGCCCTTGCTGATAACTCCTTCTGAGCGAAATCTTCTTCACTCTCAGCTAGTGTCTTTTTAGTTTCACGCAGTAATGCCATTTCTCTCTCCATGCAATCTGATTCCTCTCTTTTTCTTTTGGCTTCTTCTTTCTTTTTCTCCAATTCAATCCTCTCTTCTTCCAGTCGTGCCTGATATGTTGTAGCATGAGCAGATCTAACAGACAATTTCAACTCTTTTGTGATTGATATGTTCTCTGGAGCAAAATTAACTGGATCATGAAATCGCACTGCTTCTTTGACTAAGCCGAAACCAATGATTGCAGTTTCACCCAGTGATGCTCTTTCTTTGGTAACAACATTGCATTGATTGAAAGACTTCTCTCTGATTCTGCATTATTTTGAGCCAAGACGAGCCCACCTTTCATTACCAGGTGAAGAAATTGGTAACGATTCTTTACGTCCACAGAGATCAGCTGGAAAACTGCATTCCAGTATTCTTCAATGGCTTTGATTCCTTGCAGTTGGTTAACATCAACATCTGCTTGGTAGAGTTTCCATTCATCTTGAAGAATAGATGCATCCAGCTGAGGTTTTAGGGAGTCTTGTTTGCATGCCAGTAGCATAGAATGAACGCATTCCCAAAACAACTGACTGATGTTCTACAGGATGATTTCGTTTGGTTCAGAAAGTTGCAGGATTCAGACAGCCATAGATCTCAAGCAGATTTGTTTTCATGAACCTTGTTTGACCATCAGAGTCTTGTTTGTCATGTGAGACCTGACTTGAAGCATAGAATGAAAATACAGCAATTCCCAAAACAACATGACTTTTTTTGTTTCCAGTTAACAGTTCACCAAGAGTTTTTGGTTTTTTTCATCCCCAATGTTCAGTTCAGTGTCAGAAAGTTGATGCTTGATATCATTGCACTGTATGTCAGCAAGCTCATTGCCATATTTGGCTTCAAAAGACTTTGTTTTCATGAACCCGGTCATTCTATCATTCCATCAAAAGGCCAATAACCCATGCTGATTGGTCATACACAATATGTATAGATTGACTGCCACTCTTTGAAAGAATGTGAACCTCCTCCTTCAAATACAGCAATTGTTTTATAAAGGCCATGAAGGCATGACACTTTGCGCAACAGATTAGACTTTCCACACCAGTTAAAATTGCAGGAATTGACTTTTGAAGTTGATAAAATTTTTGGTGTTTTTTGTTATCCCATTGTTCAAGAATGATATGAGCAGGTTTAAAATAAAACCAGCATACACTCATTTGGTGTGGAATTTTAGTCATTTTAACATGATAGAGATAAATGAAGTTCGATTGTAGTCCTTTTTCTTGCTGTGATTGACACTGTACTTGAAAATCACACATGGAGATCCAAATTCAAAATTGTCAAATATACAATATATTTGCCATATTTTTCCAGGCGTTTGCCAAATGCATTGAGAGCAAAAACCTTAAAAAAAATCAAATGACAGTGACCACAATCGTGCAGAAAAATGGAATGGGTAATGGATCCAAAATAAAGAGGGAAAAGGTTATGGATCCAAAAGAGATTCTAATGACTGAAAAGCTTGGATTATGGCTAGACCTATAAGATAGTTCTCATTATTTTGCTAATGTAATAATACCAAGCCTAATTGTGTTAGGCTAGGATTATGGCCTAAGGGAACGATCATAAATAACGATACCAGGGGAGTCTTCTATTTTTGGGGGGCTTGAAAAGTTAGCCGACACCCCCATCAACATTTTAAAAAGTTGAGTGACCCCCGCCCCCCCTCCGCTATAGCAAAAGTTCTTTACATAGTCATTGCATTGTTGGACAATTGCAAAAAGAAAATATTTGAAAAAATATACCGTGTGATAAAAAGTTCAGCGATGCCCCCAAAAGGAATCAGAAAAGTTGGACGACCACCACCCACCTTCTGGATCTGGATATGTAATTCACAAGTAAGCCAGTCTCAGATGAGAGACTGGCCTGCTCTTATGAGGCAACGCGTGAATGGGAGGCCACGCAGTGTTTGTACATGTACCTCTCCATGAGGCTAGGTAGCCAACTGAGCCTCGGGGGTGGGGGGATCACACTAGCTATAGTTTTCAAACTAGGTGAGTTCTTTTACGTGCAGAGGTGTGGCTCTCCTCTACACGGGACATGCCTTTTAACAAGGCTTCCGAACCTCCGCTTGGCGTCGCCACAGTCTAGTAGTAACACTATAACGACAAGAAAAAGTGCTGTGTGGAAATCAGCAACTCAGTGGCAGACGCACAACGTATCGGTTTTGGCGACACTGTGTCTGCCATGACCGGGCCGCGAACTTTCGACGCATGCAAATCCTGTTTTCAAGTCGTACACGCTAACGACTGAGCTACTGAGGACGAAACCCCCCCCATTCATTCTTTATGATCGTTTCCTAAGAGACTAATTCTAGCCAATTATCATTGGTTAGTCCTCCAATAGCAAATCATTGATGATGAGTTTGTCTGGTCATATTAAGCACGTTGATTGAGAGTACACATCACGCTAAGCCTGCACAAGTCTCCATCCCCCCAGGGCGACCCATGTTCAGAAAATTGTGGCTCTGCCACTGTATACTGTTCTATTTGCATGACAAATACTTACCTTGATCCACCCCAGCAAAATTAATCACCTGAAACTGGGACAAATAGTCCCAAACTATATATAGCTTAAGTTATTAATAAGGCTTAAGTATAAACTTGATAAAATCAAAGAAACTAAGCAATACAAATTCCTCTATAATTCTAAACACAATACTGTACACATCATTACTATATCACGACTTTATGTTCTGTCAAGTTGACACACATGAGACAGAATTTGATAATAAATATTATCACTTACTGTCCTTCCGTATTAGGAGTTGATGCATGCATACAAATGTCGTCTGCTAAATATACACCTTCCTAGTTGACGGGAGTAGTCCGTTCGTCACAAAAAACTGTAAAACTTCAATTAATTTGATAATTATGAATGAAAACTTCAACTAACTTGTAAGACAATAGCTGCAATAAGCTACTTACTATACGTTCTTTTCAATAGCTAAGAGTCTCAAAGACCAAATATCAACAAAAGAGTTTAAACCATACTTTGATCTAACTGTAATACCTAATAAGGTTACTGAAGGGAGCAGCCATTATTTCGTCAGCCTGCTTCCATGCTTGACAACCATAAACAGCTTTCTGTCAAATATGTGAATATTTTTATATACATCTTTTTTACCTTGTTGGACACTTGTCAGTGAGTAATGTGTTTAAAAAGAAAAGCATAACATAGGAATTAACACATTGTTCAGGTTAGTAAAATAAAATGATCTTGTTATAATAATTAAATATTGCTTGTTTGAAAAACTCAAGATGGCTGTTATATTATGCATGAGTTGAGTAATGAGTATGCATGGCTGAATGACATTGATTCTGTGATCATACATCAAAAACCTGCTTTCTGTTGGTAATAGCTTTTGCCATAATGTTTTAATTTTATATATAAAATGTAGCTATACCACTTATAATTATGAAAATTTGGTCAGTGGATCAGTGGAAAGGACATAATAGTATTAACTTGTTATTGACTAACAAAATACACTGTGTACACTGACAGAGATTCAACTTTTGCATGTGTCTGTGTGTGGTAGGGTTGGGTTTCCGCCGGCGGAAACCTATTTCCGCCGGACAAGTGGCATAAACATGGCGTAAACTGTCCAAAACCCCTTTTCACCGGCGGAAACTGGCGTAAACTGGCAGAAACTAAACTATGGGGAAAAGTCCTGTCTAGAAGATGCTATATCAGGGTGTTTGATAGCCATGTGTTAATTGTGTTTATGTTTTATATGAATTTATATTAAAATTATTATGTAATTATATTTATTGCATTTATATAAAAGAACAGAAAGTTTTTAAATGATTTTACATCTTTTATTTTGAATCGACTGCACATGCAGATGGAATTTTATTATTACATCATGTTATAATCTATTGCATTTTTATAAAAGAACGAAATATTTAAAGTTATTTTACATCTTTTTTATTCATATTCACTACACATAGAATTTTATTATTACATAATAATTATCATCAATAACTAACACTTTCTCATATATAATCTAACCAAACCCTTACCACAACAATGTCAGTAGTAACATCAAAATCAAATTCCAGTTGTATCAACAACCCTCTCAACCTTACCAAACATAATGTTAGTACACCAGCTTCAAACAAAATCATGGTAGGCCAGGTTGTTCAAAAGGAAGCCACCTTTGAAGTTGAAATTCTAAAGGTCAGTTAATTAATGATTAACTGTGAGTCCTTTATTGACTTTTACTTTAAAGAAACAGTTTGTTGTACAATAATTACAAACTTTCATGAGTATATGCCAAAAATAGGTTTCCCCGCCTGTCCAAAAGTGTTTTTTTCAGATGGATTATGTCAACTTCTTTACATATGATAATATATGTTTTTCCTTCATAAAATAGTATAGGTGCATATGATGTTATTTGCTTTAAACAACATTGACTCATGTAAAATATTGACAAAACTAATAATTTAGATCGATTTGAGTTTCTGCCGCTTTTAGGGGTTTCAATATCCAAAAGTGGTTTTTCAGATGGATTGTCAACATACATATGATATTATATGTTTTTTCTTTCATAGATTAGTTGCATATGAAGTTATTTGCTTTAAAGAAACAGTTTTATGTAAAATATTGACAAAAAATGATTTTAAGGGAGATTTTGAGTTTCTGCCACTTTGGGTTTCCGCCAGTGGCGATATACACGTATCCTTATGCCTTAAACTAAACCTCAACCCTGGTGTGTGGGGGGGGGGGGGGGGTTGAGGGGGGGGGGGGGGGTATGCATTGGCCAATGATAATTTGGTGAGATGCGTATGCTTAGTTTGCCAATAACACAAACAAGATATACTTTGGAAAATGGAATGGTTTTAAGCCTCTCAGTCTGATAAGTCTTTATTGATTTTGTTGTTCAATGTGAAGAAATTTTGATCTTCACATATTGATAATCATAAATTATTAAAATTAGAAATAGAACTTTTTCCACTACATCCTTTGTTATAAATGTATACATATAAAGAATCTTTTACAATAATTGTATGTGATTTGGTGCACTTGATCAACACATGTTCAAATACACATACATGTAAGCCATGTTCAAAAAGTGATGCTGAAATGATGAAACATTTAATATACTAGTATTTTAGTTTTTAAGTTGAAATTATTTTCAATTTACTAAACAACGTTGACTCAGTAATGTATCAAAGTATAGAATCGATATATTTTGAATGTTTAATAAGGTTAGGAGATCTAATATGTTTTTGCAGTTCTTCAGTCGATTTGATCTCAAAGATCTCAATCTTATCAGTCAAGAAAGATTAAGATCAGTCAATTTGCTAATTATAGAGATATACACGTATCTTTATGCCTTATCTACCTCATCAATTTACATGGGCATTATTAGATATATAGAGACACTGAACATGTTATATAGTTTTATCAAAGTCCATGAGCTTGCTTCAGATATATGTGTTCTGAAATAGTATATAGTTATTCATTAAATGTGAATGTGACTTGTGTACTTTTCATTACTTTGGCATATTAATATGATATGTATATAAAATTTGTGTGATTCGGTATACAGCATTGTTCTATTTTTACTGTCTTATCGTTTAAAGTGGTCCTAATATACTTTTGTATTTTAGGACCACTTTAGAAGACAAGACAGTAAAAATAGAACAAAGAAAGTAGAATCAAATAATATGATATGGTTAAACAACTTTGAGAAACCAGATAAGTAATGTGGCAACATGTTTTATCGATGGAAACAAGTTTTGTAGTGATAATTGAAGTTAGTCTTCCAAATAATGCAATTCTGCTCTCAACATTGTGTACAACAATTGACGTAAAAAGAATGATGATATGTGTTTGAATGTTATGATTGTCAAAAATGTAATTATTTATAGAATTGATCCTTTGAATTGAGAATGGTATTGATTCTTCTTATTATTATATGGTAGGCCTATTGGTCCTCCAAGGTTAGATCTAACAACTTCATTTTTACAAAGTAAACACACTTAATCATGTAGGTAAATTAGGGCAGAACGGTATCATTGTTCATGTAGAACCATGGCCAATTTTTCTTAGTACTGAGTATTTATGGATAAAAAGATCAATTCAAGACATAGATTGAGAAGTTTGGGTCTTCTTTTGGTAGGGAAATGATGATAATTTATGAGTCACTCTGTATATGAAGTCTTGTCGCAATAATAAAGTTTACCACGAGCTCATAATAAGATGTTGTACACTGGCAGTATAGCTGAAACTTTGAAGTACCATTGTGGTTCAAGCACTTGTATCATTCTTTTCAAAAAGAGGTCTTTTACCTGTGAGTGTTAGTTGTCAAGAAATAAATGATATAATGATACATGCCTGAAGCCCGCTGCTTGAGATGATGGTATCATTCAGGTCTTACAATGTTGGGGTTGTGAGTTTGAGTCCCATCAGGGCCCTTGATGTATTCATGAAAGCTTAGGGTTGGTAAACCTGTCTTCAGCTATGTCAATACAGAGGTAGGAGCTTGCTTGCCATAGAAAGGAGAGAGAGAAGAAAATTGTATCCACTAGCAAACTTGGGAAAAACACATTGAAAAATGAAGTCCTTTGTATCATAAAGACGCCCATGTATGCAGATTTCATTTCGACAACCTCTTAAGTTGTTACATAATAAGTACCTGGTTTTCAAGTCCGAATAGACAAAGTCTGAAATTGACCCATTCCTTATTGTCTCATTTCCCTGATGGGGTTCCTGATACTTGTACTTGAACATTCACATCATGTCACATTTATATTAAATTTGCCTCATACCATTTTATCAACAGCAAAAAACTGTCCCCAGTAGGATTTCCTGTGGTACAGAAGAACCTCTATTAAGACCATATTTGGGACCAGCGTTAGGTGGTCTCAATAGAGAGGTGGTCTCATTACAGAGGTTAGTTTTGGTAACTTTATGAAGTTTTGGGACCGTGAAAAGTGGTCTTATTATAGGGATGGTCTCAATAGAGAGGTGATCTTAATCAGAGGTGTTTCTGTAATTCTAAAAGCTGTTGGAACTTAAGTTTGACATTTTAAAAATTTCAATATCATCATTTTATTTCTGCAAACTTAATTTATCATATTTCAGGTACACAAACTGACCAATCATGGCTGAGCAACCAAGTCATGTGACCCGCGTGCTAGAGGGAGAAGTGACAGATTTGCCTCCAGTAGAGACAGATGTAATTCGCATGTTCCTCTCATCAACATTCACAGGTATTGTAAATTGCGAATATTTCTTGGCATAATGTTTTTGAACCATAAAATAGTTTGTGTCCATTTAATTTTGGAAACTAATTTATATAAACAATTAATTAATGCACATACTTCAGTCAATCAATCAATCAATCAATTAACCAAATCCTTAATTTATTTAAGCAAGCCCTATTATATTTATTCCTTAGTTTGATGATGTAACATGGCTGCCCAAGATACATGTACATCACAACTGTCCGTTCCATATCTTTTGGTCATTTGAGTCTATCTGTTTGACCCATATACCCAGACATTCACAATCTTTATTCATGATTATGTCCCAGGCCGCAGCTATTCAATTGTGTGCATATGGGATATTTTTATCAGTCGACAAAGCCTGAATTACAGTAAACGTGTGACACTTACGAGCGCTGCAAGGTACAAGGTCTTCAAATTATTGATTTGTGGCATTTTCCTGTTACTCAGGGTCCTTCCTACTATACCAAGGGGTCTGAAAATAAGTGCCATATTCCTGTGTCTATTTCTAAGATATTTTAAAAAGTTCTTGTGTCCCTTTTTTCCGTGTCTTGTGTCCATAGATAATAATTTTCATTGTCAATTTTACACATAAAAGTTGCTCGAAAAACGGCAGTGTCGCTGTGTCACTTTTAAGTCATGTAGGGCCCTTCACTGTATCGATCAAGCCACTGGTATATATATGCAATGTATTTTCCTTTTGAATGATGATCTGTCTTCTGCCATGTGCTGTAGACCATGCGGAGGAGAGAAACGCTCTGTTAACACGCGCTACACCGAGGATAAAGACGTACTGCCGGGAGCGTGGACTCGACTACCAGGTGGGTGGAAACAGGTGTTTCCTTGGTTAAGTGGATAGAGAGTTGGACTCAGGACCAGAAGGTTGCAGGTTCGATTCCCGGTCAAGTCTGGTGGTGGATGTTGAGCAAACCTACCTATATCAGGTCATACACTGCTCCGTGGTACCTACATGTTAAATGGGTACAAATCAGGCAAGTAGCAATGTGCTGTATGCTCCCCAGGGAGTTTAGAAAGATATAGTGTGACAAGGATGCCAATGACCTGGTGTAGATGTAAAGTCGCCAGAGCACGACAAACTGTGAATTGCGACTAAATAAGCACATTTACGTTCATTTTACTCATTTTTTCTGACTTGACATCATATATAATCACCCAGGGCACACTTTATCACTCAAAACTTGCTTTTGAGACCTTGACATCTTCCCCCAATCAGGTCAAAATATGCATCATGCATTATATGATATCAATACGTCAAAAGTCTCTCCAAATTAGCGAGAGTTTTGAGCTGATTGGCGAAATTTTGATGGTACATATGGGAAGAATATAGAGTGACATGTGCCATGACCTAATATTATATAGCTGGTCACACTGTCTACTGGTTTAAAATCACGTACACGCATGTAGCACGCATAAAATTGAAGCCTTAAGTGGCACATCAGTGAACCATCAGTGGTCTGCGGATTTTATCAGTTTTCATGTGGAACTTGCATAGCTGTTAGTGGATGTGCGCCCAGTGGAGGTTGTGCGCGATTCCAAGTTTTGAATGGTTCAAAAATTCACTCCACACACAATTGTGTAACAGTATACGTAGTTTATGCGTGGTTGTATGTAATTAAATAGTACTTGAAGTTGGCGTGATACTGTAGCAGACCGTGCGTGGACTGTATGTTAACCGTCAGTGGTCATACACATAGGTGTATTTTGGATTTTCAATGATGCACCAACACAAAAATTAGTATTTTTTCGGCATGCTTTTTTTATCAGTAGTTTGTCAGTGCTTTATTAGTGATCTCTCAGTAGTTTTTTGCATTTTTATGTGTGATTCAAGCGTTTATGTGAATTCTTGTCTATGTAACCAGCTCTTAGCAATCTGCAGATCTAGAAAAGTGTACTATTGTGTTTAAATCACAACCTCTGAATGGTGAGGTGTACTGTATTTGCTGCAGTGTACTGTATTTGCTGCAGGTGTCTGACATGCGCTGGGGCGTGCAAGAAGATGCACAGGTGAAGCACTCAACCACAGAGCAGTGTCTACACGAGATCACCAAGTCTCGCGCAGCTTCCCGAGGACCATACTTCATTGTAAGTACTGCAGAGAACCGTGAAGATAAGCTTGTTTGTATACTGTAAAACTAGAATTGTTTGCGCACAATTTTATTTGCAAATTTTGTGGATTGGTGCCAAAAACGCAACCTTAAATAGTCAGCAAACATTAATAGCCTATGTAAAGTAGGTCCAGGATGGACTAAAATCACAAAATTGAATAGTCACAAAATAATTATAGATGAAAATCACAAAATTTAACATCCACGAAATATTCTAGTTTTACAGTAATTAAGTAAAAATCTATAGCAACTACAGATTTAGATGTATAATTTGTTTTTAATTTAGATAGTATATTTACATTAGAGAAACTAGAGGCCAAGCATTGGGGGTAGGGACCAAGCTGCTTACATGTAGCGGTCCATATTGTACTTATTGTAGCTTACATGTATGTTATAAACTTTAATTAAGTTTGCCATTTTTAGTTATCTTGAGACTCCTAGCT
The DNA here is from genome assembly GCA_019095985.1 of Streblospio benedicti. Taxonomy (NCBI): domain Eukaryota; kingdom Metazoa; phylum Annelida; class Polychaeta; order Spionida; family Spionidae; genus Streblospio; species Streblospio benedicti. The sequence goes on along the minus strand of CM032668.1, from coordinate 34,755,309 downwards.
AAATTGTGTACAAATATTTCCATTTTTACAGTGCATGTGTGTGACTCATAAGACCTCATTTCATATAGAAGTTTCTTAATGGTTAATTTTCAACTTCATGTGAAGTAATTAAGAAGTAGATCATTTTGTTGTCTTGAAGTGTGCATTGTGCCGATAGATCAATTATTACTATGTTGCAGACGTTACTAGGAAACAAGTATGGCTACCGGCCATTCCCACGTACTATTCTAGAGGATGAATTCCTCATCCTCTATCGAGCTGCCAACACTGCTGGCAAGGACACGTCACTGCTGGAGAAGTGGTGGGTATTATTGAGGATACAACCTCTTACCTGATACTAGTTTAATGGGACAAGCCTTAAATAAATCTGGTTAGAGATTTAATTGTCCTCTCCACATTTGGCCGTTGATTGTGTGTCTATGAATAGTTTAGCAAACTAAATTGTTATTATTGATGTTTTTGTTTTTTTTTAAAAATGCATCGAATAAAATGCCATGTGCCATGAGCTTGATGTATAATGATAACATATGATGCAGTAACCCAGGCTACATAGTCTGCGTTGTTGAAATTGCACCGAAACAAGCAAAATGAACCTAAAACTACATTTGAATGTCTGATGAGTACTATATTGCATTTATTAATTGCTAAAAATACGGCAATCATGTATAAACTTGTTATGTCACAAAATATACACAGAGATATCACCGGGAAACCAGGGCATCACAGCATTTAAGGGTGCACATTTCACGGCAGTGACGGCACCCCAGCGCACATGTAACAGTAGTCACTAGAGCCCAGTTTACTGCATGGTGCATCATATTGAGTTAAAGAGTGATAGGACATCCTAATTTTACGAAGGGAATTTTGACAGAGACCTTCCGGGTATGTTAGGAACAAAAGTGCTACCTCAATCTGAAATTTATTTGCCCTACGAATAATAGACTCTACATGTACCATGTGTTTGTAATCCCTGCATGGTATAACAGACACATGCAATTACTTAGTACCTATTGAAAAATATAATAAATGAGTCATGTCAACTAAAAATTAATTGCACTTGGTCGTAAAATTTTATGACACAAAATTCAAGATTTTGGATCATGTTGTTTATTCTACAATGACAGGTATCGTAAAGACAGGAATTCAGTACCTGCAGAGTTTGTACTGCAGCCCATCACCTCCCAATTCCCATACTACAGTGACCTCAGTGAAGAGAACAAAGAAAAACATGAAAAGGTAAGTTTTACATAGATATCTGTTGATGTCCCCAGTCGCAATGTCATTGAAATAAGATTTACAGAAAATACACGAATAGAAGAATAAAACTTCTGTTCTTTCTCTCATTCAATTCTGAAAAAGATTGAAATACAATATAAAATTAACTCTGTGCATCACTGATTACAGCATTCTATCTTTCAAAAGTTGAAATATAGTCTAACTATTTATTCATACTGATACAGATTTATTCATTGCTACTTTATCTTGATCTTGATTGTTAGTCGCAGTATCATTTGACACATGACTGGAGAGAATTTTAATTTTGTTTTGTCAGGATTCTATTAGTGCTGAAATTTTCTTTTAAACATAATAGAATTTTATAATTGCAAAATTAAAGAGCCTCAAATAATTTTATGGATCAAAACTCTAAAATTCAGTACTGTGAAACTAGAATATTTCACGGCTATTAAATTTCGCAGTTTTGATATATAAATTCTTTCACTGTATTAAATTTCTGTTTGTAAGAATGTGATAATTTTACAAGAAAATGTCAGCATATTTTCCAGTATATGAATGAGTGAATTCTTCTATTATGTCCTTAGATAGATTCTTACACATTGAAGCTGTACACAAGGTGATGATATATATTTTGAATTGAATGTTATGCACAACTCATGTTGAGCATGTTATTATGAAGCTATTACAGAACTATGATTATAGTAAAAATTTAAATAAAAAAAAGAAAATGAATGTCTTCATTTTCTGCTTCTATTCAAATACATGCAATTGATGCTGATCCCTTTGTTGTCAGCAGTACGTACAACATATCAAGTGCAGTAATAATCATTCTATCATTCCGTGCAAAAATCACCGCCAATAACCCACGCTGATTGGTCAATCTCCATGCTCAATTTTGCGATGGAAAACACGCTCCCAAAAAAACCCACGGCGCTAGTCTAATCTCCTCACAATATCAATACAGCCGCTGACGACGCAAGGCGTGTTTCGTTGTTGCGGAGATCAACAGTTTAGACTAACGCCTCCGCGCGCTCAAAACTGTAGGAATTGACGTCTCCGCGCGCTCAAAACAAACGAAATTGACTTGAATGTTGAATGTTATAATATGATTTATTTTAAAATAAAATGGATTTTAGTCATGATAGAATGGTGATTGACCACTCGATTGTCGTGTCATTTGCAAAATTGAGCATGCTGACGTCTGATTTACCCTCACTTCGTTCGGGTAAATCAGACGTCAGCATGCTCAATTTTGCGATTGACACTCCAATCTCGTGGTCAATTCCTACAATACACTTGCAATTCCTGGAATAATCATGACCTGCTCACAGAGGTTAATCAATAAAAGAAGTGCGGCTGTTTTTTTTGTAAAACTTCGAATTTGTGATGGAAAAATGTATTTGCTGGCTGTAAATGTCTGTTGACTATTTAATTTTGCAGGTTTACAGTATTAAAAGCCCAAAATTCGCAAATAAAATCATACTCAAATATTTCTAGTTTTACAGTAGCAACAAAATATTTTGGTTTTCCAGTACGGTTCACACATGGTGTGGCCTATGGTATACAGTAGTTTTGATTACTGTTAATGCTTAATTTAGAACCAATGTTAATGACAGAATGAATATACCCGGTAGGTAGCAAATGTTTAAAATGCTATAGATGCTCCATGGGTAGAGACTTCAAAATATGGATATCCTTACCTGCTTCACTAGGTATCATTTTCATCCAAATCATAATCATGTATTTCACACATTTTAGCGGAGAATAATGCTAAATGCCATTGACTATTACAGCCAATCGTCCTCCTGGTAAAGTATTTAGAAATAAATCAATCAACTAACATATCATCTTACAATACAGTTATAGAAAAGTTATTACCAATGTTTATACATTTCGGTTCATCATTTGATGACACTAAACGTTTGCACATCATAAATTATCTCAGTGGAAAATCCACGATTCAACCAAAACTTTAATTGGTTGGGATGATTCTCATTTTTGTAGATTTCAACGAACGAGAGGTACTCCATGGCAACCACATTACACCATCCCAAGGACTGCCAGTTGGATGACCAATCTGGTTGTGAGCATATATCCCGTTCAGGTTGACGCAATAGCAATCTCCAAACCACCAGCCTGATTTATATTTTACAGCGCAATCAAGAGCCTTTGCAATTTGAGGTGCTGACATTCCAGCTGCCACAAAACCTTTTCCATTGGCCATCTTTATGCCAGAGCAGCCTGTAATCAGTCCATCAGAGAGGTTTCCAGAATGTCCGCTCACCTGCAGTTTGAATGCTTCATGTCTGGTGTCTAAATTGAATGAATCATAATTTGCTACCAATACATTTCCTTCGAAAGTGGTGAGCACAAGTTGTAACTTATAAGGCTTTTGCGTCACAAGTGAATGCATACTGCGTAGGCCAAGCCAGTGTTCACTCTTGCGGTTCCCAAAACCGTATATGTACTCCACGTATGTCTGGTCAAATGACAACGCCCCAGTAGTTCGTTTCTGAATGATAGTCCATCCTGATGAGCCCTCAATTTCACAGTACACCTCCATTCTGTGACAAAAATATAATGGATATATAGTGTAGAGACCACTACCAGAGTTCTTAGTGCGTGCTATGTCATTACAGTCTCTAGCTAGACGTTTCTGGGTGTCTGCAATCATGTTTTCCTCCAGCTCTTCAAGCTTTGACATCAATTGAGTCATGTGGCTGCTCATATTATTCACCTTGTTCATGACCTGCTGAAGAGAGATGTTCTGCTGAATTAGTTTGCTGTTAACATTATCCGACATACTTGAAAATGCATCAAACTTTGCATCATGCTCAACCAGTTTGTTATCAAGACTTTCAAGTTGAGCGTTCATGTCATCAAGCTTTCGATTCAATCTAGCAGCTTGTTTCAGCATGTCCTTTTGTATGTACTTTGTCAATCTTGAATGCTCACTTATCATTCCACGAACCCCACAGGTGTCAAATCGATTTGGTATCTAGAAAATGAAAATATTTAATCCATCATGCAAATAAACATCGATGTCAATGACCTAGAAGAATGAAGTATGTAGTTGTGATTTACATGTATACTTAACGTCAATTTTCAAATTAGCGACTCGTCAGCTCATATTGATGAATATCACCTTTTTGGTAAGGTTTAGTAACTGATCCTTTTGATGAGTAGCAAATTCCGGTTCATTTTACATACTGGTATAAGTATAGAATTTTGTGCTAGGAGGATGAGTACATTTTTTGAGACAGTGGTAGATTATAGTGTTACTAATCCTGCTGATGAGTACCACTTTTCTACCCAATGACCCTGTATAACACATAGATACCAATTTAAAATTTTAATGGCAATAATTTATTTTCATAGTATTACGTACATTAAACACTTAATTTCTCCCATGATTGCCTACCATACTCTATTCTGATTGGGTGAGAGGAGGAGCATAAAAACTGATATCTTACACTACAAAGTATAAGACCTAAATGATAAATTAACATGAGAGATTGATATTTACAACATACTAGCAGGACTAAAATATTACAATTGCATGAATACTGATAACATGTATGAGGCCAGTGCTTATCAAAGAGAATACTGGGTTGATTTTTGAAGTTACTTGAGGCCCAGTGGCTTTCTCACCTGTGTCAAACTTAATGGGGCATCTCTACTATGTTAATCACAAGATAAGTTTGGGATGTTTGTAAAAATAAACAGAACCTAGTGAGGAGGTCTTGATACTGTTAGTATTGAACATGAAACTTGAAAAACAAAGTCTCTATTGACAATTTTCAGCTTTAATTAGGAATATTTAATTCATGATCCTGAACCTTACTGTACAAAATCTTATTTACCAGGCCATTGCTCTAGGGTAGTGCAGGGAACTCAGCTGAATCCCAGCTGAGTGCCATATTTCTGTCTGATAATATGAAATTTTCTGTGAAACCTCGTAAATGTATTCATGGGTCGATTGCCCGTGAATAGAAATAGAATAGAATCCTGAACCCCACTTTACAAAATATATCTATACAATGTATATATTACTATGCAATCAAAGTCATGTGAGTTAGATCCAGTACCAACAGCAATATTAAAACATTGTCTAGATAAATGTATTGGAATAATAACCAAAATTATAAATGTATCTTTAGAAAAGGGTGTATTTGTTGATTCGTGGAAAACAGCAATAGTAAGACCTTTACTGAAAAAACTTGGACTTGACCTTATTAAAGTCAAACTACAGACCTGTGAGCAATTTGTCCTTCTTGTCTAAAGTTCTGGAAAAATCAGCGCTACTACAATTCAATAATCATTGTGAAGTACATGGATACTTCCCAGATTATCAAAGTGCTTATAGATCGTCGTACAGCTGTGAGACAGCTCTTGTAAAAATGAGTAATGATATTCTGTGGAACATGGAAAAGGAATCTGTGACTGCAATGAGTGTAATTGACTTGAGTGCCGCATTTGACACGGTCGATCATGGTGTTTTGCTAGATGTGATTGATACAAAATTCGAATTCGGGGCAAGTGCCTGGATTGGTTTGACAGTTATTTAAGACCAAGGAGTATGAAAGTATGTGTGAATAATGCTACGTCAACACCAAGAGATCTTGAATTCTCTGTGCCACAGGGTAGCTGTGCAGGTCCAACTCTCTACTCAGTGTATGCTTCCACCTTGAAAGAATGTATTGCGAATGGGCTCCAACTACACGGTTATGCTGATGATCATGCTTTAAAACTAAATTTCAAGTCAGGTTCCTCTAATGATGAGTCGGAAATCAATGCAATAAATTTACTACAGCAAAATTTGATAACTACAAGAGATTGGATGGAAATCAATCGTCTTAAAATGAATGACTCAAAGACTGAATTTATAATGTTTGGTACACAACAACAACTTAAAAAATGTATTACAACTAAACTAAGGATTAATGAGTGTGAAGTCTCGCGTTCAGGCAGTATTAAGTATTTAGGCCATATTAAGAGGAAATGCAGATTAGCAATGGCTAATTTAATGAAAATTAGAAACATTAGGCAATATCTATCACAAGGTGCTTGTGTTCAAGTAATTCTTGGATTAGTCATTTCACACTTAGATTATTGTAATGCACTTTTCATTGGCTTGCCAAAACAAGAGATTATGAAACTGCAGCGTGTACAAAATTTCGCGGCAAAGACTGTGTTAAATAAGAGTAAAATGGATAGTGCGACTGCCTGCTTAAAGCAGTTACATTGGTTACCTATCAGATTAAGGATAAAATACAAGATTCTTGTTTTGACACATAAATGTCTACATGGTGAGGCTCCAGGTTATTTAAAGGAACTATTACTATTTAGGTCTATGTCAGTAAGATCACTCAGGTCTAACATTGATTGTGAACTTAAGTTACATGTACCATTTATTAAGAAATTAACACTAGCCGAAAGATCGTTCTCTGTACAAGCCCCTAAGGAATGGAACCAACTACCACTTAAACTTAGATCTATCAATTCATTAGATGTATTTAGAAGAAACCTTAAAACACATTTATTTATTCAATTTTAGTTTGTATGTTGCAAAGCGCCTGCGATAATATTTGTTCATTCTGCTTGGCGCTATATCAAATGTATATTGTATTGTATTGTATTGTACTGTACATTTTTACACCATTGCAAGACCCATCCAAAGCTTTCCAAAGAATTGCTATCGAGATCAAACAGGTCGGATCCTCATTTTAGTTTCAAATAATGGCTTTGCAACACCCCACATTTTCCAAATTACACCTAGTAAATTTTTGTGATCATCCAAATTGTATCTTGTATCCTCAGAGTAATCACCATTTAGGTTTACACAGCCACAGTCCGCAAACCACCAGCCTGACTGAGATTCGTCACCACAGTGTTTTGTTGGTGATTTATCATTATCACGATCCATTGTTGAAAATTTCATGCCATTGTGAGTGAATATATTAGCTCCGCGTATACAAATCTGTGTCATGCCATCTTCAACAGTTCCACCATAAAAGCCACTAATATGCAATTGAAAATCACTTTCGGCATCGCCAACTTTAAAGTGACTGTAATTTGCATATCTTTCTTCATAGAAATCTGCTATAACAAACTGGACCATGTAACTTCGTTGCGATGTGATTGCTCGCATCTGTTCAAGGCCAAGCCAGTGCTCGCCTCTTAGTTCTCCAAAACCATATCGATAAGTTTCCCAGTCATGATTGAAAAGTAACCACCCATCGATTCGCTTCTGTAGAACGGTCCATCCATACCTTCCCTCAATTTCACAATACACGTCAAGTCGGCTTATCTCGCAGTCCATGGGATATATGGTGTATACTCCACTACCAGAATTAGGTCTATCTGCTATATCCTGACAATCTTTAACATCAAATATAGTGTTTGAAAGCCTCTCTTTTTCCAAATCGTCAATTTTAGCTTCCTGATTTTGGATTTGAGTTTCAAGTGTGTGGACCTTAGCATTCAGGCTATTGAGTTGAATATTGTTGTCATCGACCCTTTTTTCCAATGCCGTCAGTTTATCTATCATGTCTTCAATTTTTCTGCTATGCTCATCGCCTTTGGCATAAAGAGTTTTAATTTTATTTTTCATGACATCAAGCTTATCGCCAAGTTTAACCAAGCCTGCCGCAACTTCTTTGAACATGTAGTGAGTCATTGTTGTAAGTTCACTGATGGTTCCTCGGATACTGCATGTGTCTACTGAAGTACTCGTCTAGGAAAAATAGATAAAATACCAGCATTGCTATTACATATCGTAACGTAGGAGGCAGTTGCCTCCCTTGCCTCATGTGTAGCTACTGCCCCAGACACGATGTTTTACCGTATTTCCGTATTTTGTAGCCTGTGCCCAAATTGTAGCCTCCCTTCAAAGACACGTGTTAAACACAATATTAAATCAATAATCACCTCGCTAGTATTAACGCCCCATGCACATCCTGACTCATTCTATGCACACCCTGCAAGATGTATTTTAAATTCTGATACTGTTTATTGATTAGCGCTGGTGGTACAGAGTTTGGGATATATATTATTGCTGGGAATAATAATGTTGTGCGTGGTTGGTGCTAGATTCTATGGTTTTACGTGCAATATTGGATAGGAATAAAATTGGTTGTTTATATAGAAATCCCAGTTTTGTATTAATAAACACCCCCTTCACACAGAGGCCTCCCACATATAAATGACTAGACATACATGTATTTTGAAAACAATAAATGACTAGGCTTCAAAACGTGGAAATACGGTATGTTGTTAGGTTGATTATTTATGAATATTCAATGGATATGTGATACTTCAATGTATTTTTAATAAAAATAACATATATACATTGTTTTTCCAATGAACAACAGTCTGAAGTATGTGTTTGTGTGGAAAGGGAGTATTCTATAATCGTACGTACATGTTATGTATGTACACTCATTGACTCAGACAGAGTGTAATTCATGAAAGCGATATTGAGTAGTGAATATTGGAACAGGTTCTGGTATATACTTTTTGGCTCAGCAGTTTGTGACAGGGTCAGGTTTCCGAGGTCCCATAGAGGCACGTTCCTACCCAGATCTCTCACCCACAGCCCCCCACTTTGTAATACACACCTGATCCAAAAGCAGTTGTTGGGAAAAAGCGGACAAAGTCAAAACCAGGGTCAGTGTTCGTAAACGAGACATTCCTAATACCTGGAAAAACAATGATGACATTTGATTAGGGGCTTTATACCATGGAATTTTAGTATCTTATCACATGTGAAAAATGGAAAAAAAATATCAAACTGAGGAAAGGTGTTATTGCATGAGACACAAAAAGTGATAGAAATCACGGTGCCTACTGGCACAGTAAATATTAACTAGCTATTGCCAGTCATTTGAAACATTTTTACATGTATTTTAATACAACTTACAAAGTACTAATGAGCTTGTTATTCGTTACTTCTAATATAGTGGCCTATAATAATAATTATACTAGCCCGGGAATACTAGTCAGTCATTCCGATTCATTGACATTACATCCATGTCAGTTCCAATTTTTTAGTTATTGAGATTCTGTATAATGATGAACTCAATTAATGTTATAAGATAAATTATCTAGAACTCTGTAAAAGCCAAATATGACAAAAATCTTTTTCACCTTGTTCTCTAAAGTCAAAGAAGTCAGCAGAGTATGAATTTTTTATTTTGTGGACTCTCATTCTTGGAAAGTAAAAACTTTCAGTAGTACTTAGTACATGAGCCATGTATCGTTTTTTTACTACCGTATTCCCACGCATTAAAGCACATGGGCTTATAACTGAAAAACGCCACTTTTTGGACCTTTCAAAAGTGGAAAAAGTTCTCAGCCCTGGACCATATATTCGAACACTAAGCTCATCCCCTCTTTCGGCAATGAATAAGCATTGGGCAACATATTTCTTAACCATGGACTCTTGCGTGTTGACATATATGGTATCTCAACTTATGGTTACATGGGCGATGATAAATGCACTTGACTTTTGATAGCATGCATGAAGCTTTCCTTTAAACGTAACCGGTAATTTATGGTGTCACATCTATTCCAGTAATGATGTCTTTGTATTCGTCATTGTCACAATGATTTTCATAGCGTTGTAACATCGTACAGTCCTAATTTTTATAAATATTTTGTCTGCGGAAGTTCGCCATTCCAAGATTTGCCACTAAATGTGACCTCCTCAATTAGAAGTCCAATAAATATCACCCAATGACGTTAGTAGTGAGGTAAATACAACAGCATGCATCAATGTAATAAGATACACACACTCAAAATATGTTTGCCTGGAACGAGTGCTTACATGTAAACCCCTAGCTGTGCATATATGTATAAATAATGATGCATGGTTTGGAACATCTACGAATTATTTTCATCATTTTGGAAGTTAAAAGTTTAAAAACATCTTTTATATATTGATTGTTGATCACATTCTGTAGGATGTCGAGGGCTGGGAGGCAGTAAGCCAACTGTTAACGAACATCTTCCATGCAGCGGCAGTATGTGCACTCAAATATGGGAAATTTACTGCAGACCAAAAGCACAAGTACTATATGTCTGGTTAGTATAATGGAGAAGTATTGGTACAAAGTACCTGTACATGTATGCATCTTTAGCTAGCATTATTATGTCAAGGACCCAATTATATCGGCAACAGAGGCTTTTTATAAGGGACTGGTCGTTCTTCAGTATATATGATCCCAAAATCTTAAATTTCCAGTGCTTACAATCTATAAGCCTTTTTGAGGGTTGGGCATGGGTGTGATTTATTACTAATCTATGAAATTGAAAGCACATGAATATACTAAAATTATGAACTTAAAAGGGCACAAAACTACTCAAGTGGCAGACGACCAGTATAAAAGGTTGTAAATTTAAATGGTTTTACAGTAAATAGATTTGTGTCAAGCATTACAGAGTTTCAGCAAAATATTGTTTTTATTGTTTTTCATAGTGACAGAAAATGAAGTTCACCATGGAATTTTCCAGCATCCAGAAGACAATGAAAAGCGAACATTGGCATTTATACGGAACATTTCTGGCATTAACACATCAGATGTAAAAGCAGGTGATAATTAGTCTAGAATGCATTAGAAATTAGTTATGGTGGAAATTGTGTAATCTTAACCTAAATATCTCAATAGGTAGCGAATTGATCAAAGAAGCCTCTTAGCATTGAACCAAATCCTGTTTCTTTTAAAACTCTGTCTGGTTATCTGCAAAGTATATAAAAATGTATACTTTAATCTGAACCCGTTTTCATTCTTATAAGTGTACCTACCCTTTTAAGCGCACCCCCATGTTTACACAGAATAAATTAAACAAATCTTGCTTTCTTTTGCCAAGATTTCACCTACCTGGCGCCATATTATAAGGCTAACACACTGGGCTCGTTGTGAAATATTTTTTTGCGATTCATACATGTTGACATTTATCGGTGGAATAAAAAATGCATGAACCGCAATTTTTTTTTTCGAGTTCCGACATCTCTTGTAGACATCTCTTGTGTTTTCGTTTTTGGTTGGAATTTGTTTATTTGTAAGCACACTGTGCGGTGATTAGAACAAATATGGTATTACCTGCTCAGCTGGTGTTGTTGACTTGTACTGCCCATTGTTTTACTGTGGTCATAGCGTTCAGTTTTGGAACTGGGTCAGAACCAATCTGATAGAAACCCATAATTCATTTGTGATAAATATTGTATACCAACACAATCAGGATTTTGCTAAATTGAACGAATCCCTGTGATTTAAAAAGATACAAATGTAGATACATTGAGAGAGAGCTTTCCATATGAATGATTAGACATTCTAGTGTCTCATCCTCTATATAGCCTCCATTTAGCTGTCAGTTACATTGTATAAAAGCTGCAATATTATGTTATATTTATTATCAATTTTATACTATCTTATAAAAGGTCGGTATATGGATCTAGAAGGGTCTCAACCTGACCAGGAGGCTCAGGACCTACTTCAAGACCTTAAAGAGACACGAATGCCAAATGCACTACCTTCATCAAACATCTTCCAATATGAAGTCAAGTGAGTCAAAAATGCTTACTCGATGCTTCCCATAGCTTTATTCAGTATGGCAAGATAATGGTATGAACTATTAACTAACTTCAACTATTTCCATCTAAATCTAATATCTAATACGCTAATTTTGGCACACTGTCTGGCAAAATCCTCCTTAACCTGACAAGCCAGAGTCCGTATGACTAAAAGAATTTCTTCATGATATGTGAGTATCAAAGAACTAGAGCCATGCACGGGCAATAAGTTTGCACCTACACCAGCCTCGCACCTTTAATGTGAAACTGCACCTGCACAAATAGAGAATATATTGAAGCCCGCACCCACATCGGCACCCCAGATATTGAAGTGCAACCCGAACAAAACCCACAAAAGCCTGCACAAAAGGTTTGCATAATGTATAAGAAATAACAGTCATGTTTAAACATATAGTAGATACATTGTACATTGATCAAACATCTTCAGCATAGTTACATGTACATAGCTAGTTGCTGAACGCTAGCCATAATCAATGTGAGGCTGCGTTCGTTTAGCACACTATTTCCACACGGGTCCACACCTTTCACGCATGCACAGTATTGTTAAAACGCGAACGGCCAAGTGGCAAACATGAGTAGAAAAAGTGTAGAAAGATGGATGACCATCTTAGTTCTTGTTTATTGTATGTTAACCTTCCCATAATCAGTACTGTAAGATTATCTTGTACGTTTTCAGCTGCCATTTCCCGCTTTGCAGAACAAAAGTGACGCACATTTGGCTCAAATTTTCACTTGCACTCAGACCATTGTAACGAGTTTTGCGTTTGTTTAGCAACACGTGTAGCTACACGGGTTGAAAACCCCAATATCGGCAGGAGGGAAAAAGTCTCCCACCCGTGTACACACACTTGTCCCCACTCGTCGTTCGCGTCGCATAATTTGCACACGTGTAGCTACACGGGTTCAAAACGAACGCAGCCTGAGAGTCCAAGGAATGCTCCGCCAGGAGTTTCTGTAAAGGAAACATATGTGCCTATGACCTTCGGTGAATTGTTATGTAATTCAATTGGAATAATTATGGCATCTCCGCGAGTCTTAGTGCGCACAAAGCTCATGAAATCATGTAGATGTAAATGTGTCACCCCCCCCCCCCATATCTTTTTCTGAAATCTTGGATGTGCCAGTATTATGTATTTGCAGCTGGACGGAGGCCGGTATTGACCCATCCAACAACGAACACGCTCAGTACCTCGATACATTGGTCGATGACTTCACAAACAAGTGGCTTGACCTCATAGACGAGTGTCTTGAGCAGAAGTAAGTGAGCAGAAACAATCCATACAGAACCCCTTTTTTGTTTACATTAGAAAAGCATTTATTAATTCTGTTTATATGTTATACCTAGTCCTATTGAATTAGAAATATTGCCTACTATTAATTTCAATTTCAAAAAGTGAGCAGCTATTTCTAGCTATATTTTTTACAGTAGTGCCTGGCTTGGAATGGATGCCCAAGCGAAATATAAAGAATTACATGCTTAAATTATGCAATTTTTGGAGGTTCCTTGTAAAAATAAGATTTTCCTTCTCTCTATATACCAGCTGCTATATACACACTGAACATTTGGACAGATTATCTTTTAATTGGGTGTCTAAATATCTTCCCCACTTTTTCAGCTAATCAGTGTTGTCATTGTACTAGAAATATCACAAAAATGCCTGAACAAATCCAAATATTTATGTTAAATAGATTACAAAAAATAGAAGCCACTTGTGTAGAAGTAGCAGAAATTATTCCCCTTTTTAAAGATTTTTCTCTTCATTTTGTAAATCATAAGTTTCACAGTTTCGGCAATTATACAGTTCCAAGAAACCATCATGAGCGTAACTTTATTACAAAATGTTTCGATATATTACGTAGATTCTTCCAATTTTGTAAAGTTTATGAGTCCTTCCGATGCATTAAGAACCATTTATATTATCAGCTTCTAAAACATTAAGATGCTATGAAAGATCCTTTTATGCATTAAATTGAGATTTTTATAACTATGAAAATATTTTAGTTATATACACTATATATAAGTTTGTAGATAGTAAAGTTTATCATGATGTTTTCCACAGGGTGCTGCACAGTACGAACAAGGCTTTGTACAATGAGGTTTTGCACCATGCACACTTCTGTGCGAAAAAGTGCAAACACTTTCTGGGTCGTGAGGACGCTCTCACAAAGGTAAGCCACATCCTTAAATTTAGCCCTGTAATATTGTTACAAATATGTGTAATGATTATTACTAGCTGTTACCAGTGTGGCCAAAAAATCAATAGCAGCTAATGAAGTTACATGCCCTATTCTACTTTCTGAAGTGAACACACGATCTGCACAACTTGATGGGACCCACATCTGTCTTGACAATACCTACGGATCGTTCCAAATTAACGTCAGCTAGCAGGGGGGGTCACAAAAGCCACCCCCCTGACGGGGGGGGGTTCGCCACAGGCTGACGTCAGCTTTTATCCCCAATTTTACTAAAACAGCATTTGAAAAATATACAAAATTCAGGAGATAAAATAAAAATAAAGAACTGTAGACAGCTACAACTGCTACAACTTCTAGAAAAAAAAAGAGTGCATTATGCACAAAAAAAAGTGATACATTAAAAGGTAAATTATTAAGGCAAAGTTGGAGCAAATTTTAAGAATTTACTGTGCCTGCCTCCATGTTTGAGTTGGACCTGTCAAGGTGGATGTGTAATACAACATAATGTAATACCACACATCCACCGTGAACAGGCCCAATAACCGCGACACAGGCACAGAATTCCCCCGTGAACCTGCTCCAACTTGCATTTCCAATTCCTACATGGTCGCTAACTGAAAGATCTGAGATTCAGCAGCCAGTAGCACTGTTGAAGCTCATGATACATGAGAAAATCGTCTTTAAGTCAAGTAAAAAAAAATGGTTCTGAGAACAAAAATATTTGATCTTGTATTTTTAGAACCCAGTTTAGCTTCCTTTTAAGGATCATTTTCTTATTTTTTCATTCACTCTGGCATGTTTCAATTTAAGTGCATCATGAGCACTGACAAATTGATAAAATAATCATATGAAAAAAAATATACCAAAAGCAATTTAAAATAATTATTCAGATGACCTGGACAAGCGAATAAAATGCTGACGTCAGCCGGGGGGTCATCGAAAAGCTGATTAAAAAGCTGACGAGGGGGGGCGTCAAAATGGTCAAATTTTGGCTGACGTAATTTGTGAACGATCCCTACCTCCCCATCCTAACTGCAACCACCCCTGACGTTATTTACCCTGACGCGATCTCCCTGGGGCTAATTTTAGGAAAGTCCTAAGCTCCAAAAAAAATCAGAAATAAGATACTAGTTTATTCCCAAAAGAAGCACCTCCAAGAAGATAGTAACTGTGGTATGAAATCATTGTGGTATTTTCCCATTGGTCACTATAGGCATACAATAAACATGTACATGCAAATTTTACAATCAGAAATATCTATAGATGTAAATGTAAACTGCTATACCCAGTACTATTAACAATTGCTTGTAGTCAGATAACCTCTGGCTAGTTACGTTAACAGGTAGTCTCCTCACAATACATCAAAATTACAATATTAATATACTCTTGACTGCAGATGAATGAAGTACAGGTAAAACGTAATATTCCTGGATGTGTAAACTGTACGCTTCATGTCAATACTGAATTGAAACTAGTATAATTAGCACTAGAATTCCATTACAGAATGGCA
>CM032668.1:34691306-34739673 GCA_019095985.1 Streblospio benedicti | reverse complement strand
AAAGAATTACATGCTTAAAATCAAAGTTTTTGAGGTTCCTTTGTAATAAAAAGAATTTTCATCTCTCTATACACACACCGGACATTCCGACAGATTATTTTTAAATTGGGTGTCTAATTATCATCTCCACTTTTTCAGCTATTAGTCAGTGTTGTCATTGTACTGGAAATATCACAAAAATGCCTGAACAAATCCAAAATATTTATGGATTTTAAAAAGATAGAAGCCACTTGTGTAGATGTAGCAGAAATTTATTCCCTTTTAAAAGATTTTTTCTTTCATTTTGTAAATCATAAGTTTTGCAGTTTCAGCAATTATACAGTTCCAAGAAACCATCATGATCGTAACTTTATTATAAAATGTTTCGATATATTACGTAGTGGCGATTCTTCTAATTTTGTTAGGTTTATGAGTCCTTCCGATGCATTCAGAACCGTTTATATTATCAGCTTCTAAAACATTAAGATGCTATGAAAGATCCTTTTATGCATTAAATTGAGATTTTTATAACTATGAAATATTTTAGTTTTATACACTATATATAAGTTTGTAGATTGTAAAGTTTATCATAATGTTTTCCACAGGGTGCTGCATAGTACAAACAAGGCTTTGTACAATGAGGTTTTGCACCATGCACATTTTTGTGCGAAAAAGTGCCAGCACTTTCTGGGTCGCGAGGACGCTCTCACAAAGGTAAGCCACATCCTTAAATTTAGCCCTATAATATTGTTTCAAAAATGTGTAATGATTATTACTAGCTGTTACCAGTGTGGCCAAAAAATCAATAGCGGCCAATGAAGTTACATGCCCTATTCTACTTTCTGAAGTGAACACCCGATCTGCACAACTTGATGGGACCCACATCTGTCTTGACAATACCTACCTCCCATCCTAACTGCAACCACCCCCTGACGTTATTTACCCTAACGCGATCTCCCTGGGGCTAATTTAGGAAAAGTCCTAAGCTCCAAGTTTCATCAGAAATAAGATACTAGTTTATTCCCAAAAGAAGCATCCGCAGTAAGATAGTAACTGTGGTATGAAATCAGTGTGGTATTTTCCCATTGGTCACTATAGGCATACAATAAACATGTACATGCAAATTTTACAATCAGAAATATCTATAGATGTAAATGTAAACTGCTATACCCAGTACTATTAACAATTGCTTGTAGTCAGATAACCTCTGGCTAGTTACGTTAACAGATAGTCTCCCTCACAATACATCAAAATTACAATATTAATATACTCTTGACTGCAGATGAATGAAGTACAGGTAAAACGTAATATTCCTGGATGTGTAAACTGTACGCTTCATGTCAATACTGAATTGAAACTAGTATAATTAGCACTAGAATTCCATTACAGAATGGCAGGTGGTTGAACAAAGGTAAACGTTTTCCTTAGAGACCGTCTGACCGTGATGAAATGCATGATATAGTGCTTCAGTGGCTTGTTTTGTGAACTTGCCTGTCTCTTTTAGTTTCAGGGATTGTTTCATTACAAAAAGCATTACGTTCTTCCTGATGAGGAAGAAATCGAAGTGCCTGTGAAATCGTCGCGGGGTGGCAAGAGGAACCATGTAGGCAGCAGTCAGGGCCCAACCCCCCTCACTCTTCAGTGTTTAACTAATGTCCCATTATACTCTTATATACTTTCTGAAATTTCTCGTTCTATGATGCTGAACTAAGTTGAAAAGTGGGTTTGTGGGAGATGAAGTTGACTGATATAGTTATTAACATTGATATTAATAGCACTATTGGTGGCGAGAATAGATTTCAAGTGCATGTATAGCTTCTATTCCTACTGACGTACTGATTTTCTTTTCAGTTTGAAAAATGCACACATTGTTTGAAACCATTCCATTGAAACGTTTCATCGAATTCACATTAAAACATCACATGGTATCGGTTTAGGGATTGATTGGCAGATTATCTGGTCGAATATGATCATATGCTAAATTGTTGGTGTTAGTGTACATTCATAATACGTAAGCGATATCACTAGCAACGTAGAGTGACTGGCAATTTTTTCTGATTGAATACATTTGAATAGGACTGCTCACAGGTGATATTTTCGCTCACCTAACAGAAAAAGTACTTAGGCAATGTTGCTATGTCGCTTCGTTGCTTGCATTTGAACGGTAAAGCTCAAATATGATATGAACCAAAAAAATCTCTTGTTAGACTGTCGCTTGATCGCGTCATGTCTTATATTGCTAGCTAGGTCACTTGCATGTGAACCCACATCATATAATATCACCACGTTGCTTGATCACCTGGGCAATTTATATTGCTTACATGTGAACGTACACTTAGGTTGATGCATATCCCACAAAACATTGCTACAATATTTCTTTAGAATTTGTTAGTCCAAAAACATTATTTAAAAAAGTATTTTGCTTCTTCATTGTATGGTCAGCTCATATGCACCAAGAGCGGTGTGTAGTCAAATTATCAAATCTTTTAAGAACTCCTATTTATGTGATTATTACACTGCCAGCAAGTTATGTCACATCAGATTGTTATGTTTTGTAACACTAACACATTCTCTTTATAGCATTCACTGTGGCTGGAGTCTTTGCTGTGTAGTTTTCAGTCCACCATGTACTTTGTTTCTCATCATACACGTTTTACTAACATTGAGAAGGGAGACTAATGTACAATGAAATATTTTCTAGATTCATTTAGCTTTGATTTCACTACTGGTCAAAAGTTATTTAATTATTAGAATAATATAGTGTAACTAGCTGTTTACCCGGCGTTGCTCGGGTTGAAACAGATGAGATCCGGAAAACATTAAATGCTCCTCCTTCCCCATCCTTCCTCCTGTCTCGCATCCCTTGAACCAGTTCTTGTCAGTTACTGTATATATGCAGGTCTGTGACAGATTAAATACACCTCCATCACCGTCCTCCCATCGTCATATGTCACAGCCATTTACACACTAAATCTAAATTTACTAGATATGGCAATGGTTGATCCCTCTAATATCCCTCCCCCAGCTACTGCTACCCATGGTTAACACGTGCGGAGCAGATTAAATGTCCCACTCATCCCTACCCTTTCTTCCACCGCCACCCCACCCCCCTATTCTCTCCCCAACCCTCTCTACCCCATCACCATAATTAATGCACACCCTTCCTGCTGCTGCTCTGGTTGAAACGGATGAGATCTGGACCAGATTAAATGCTCCCCCCTTCCCATTCTTTCCCCTGTCCCACATCCCTCACACCAGCTCCCGTCACTATACAGGTTTGGGAAAGATTAAATACACCCCCATCACCTTCCTCCCACAGTCATATGTGACAGCCATACACACACTACATGTATGTGACAATGCTTGATCCCTCTAATATCCCTCCCTCCAGCTACTCCTACCCCTGGTAAATACGTGCAGACCATTAAATGTGCATCTCAATCACCCCCTTTCTGCTGCTGCTTGGGTTGAAATTGATGAGATCTGGAACATATTAAATGCTCCACCACCAGCCATGTCCACCCCCCCCCCCTCCGCCATATGGACACACACACCCTTTCTGCCAACACCCCTCCTCAAAACAGGTCCGGATCAGATAAAATGCGTCTCCATCACCGACGTGCAATGTACGTTTGACATATACAAACGTTTAATGTATTACTTACCTTTAACAAACATGGCCCTGTAAGCAGCCTTTCTATAAAAATTCTTTTTTCTTGTTTTTATCATTAAAACCAATTTATTTGTTTTGAAATGTGAAATTATAACGACCACCAAATTGTCCTGATTGTACATACATAATTTGGAGTGTGTACGTCTTGTGGTTAAAAAGCCTTTTGTGACACAAAAAATCATCTCTTCTATTATATATATGGATACTATTAATATACCAGCTATATGAAATCATTCAAAAAAAAAGGAATCAATGCTAATGTGTGTGAAACAGTGTCTCAATTTCTAAGGGAAATATCCTCAACATGAATGTCTTTTTCATATAAACAGTTTGAGCTCTATACCTGTCTCCATTCCTCACATAAGCATGTCGTGCCCTAATTCAGGTGCAGAGGTCCGCCACCAAAAAGCACGATGTGCCATCCCAGGTGGCCCCCGAGCCTGTGCCCTCCCATGGAGGAGGCAGCCTGGACCAGGACCTGGAGGCTCTCAAGGAGGAGGAGGGAGAGGTGATGGCCCCCCCACCGGGGGCAGAACCACCTGCTGCTGGCAAAGAAGTGCGTTTTGCTGCCACAGGTGCCCAGGACTCATCAGAAGAGAAGGAGATGGAAGGTGAGTGTGTCATCTGCACGTCAAATAGGTGCAAGTCAGGTAGCACTACAGATGAAGTATTCGCCTAAATAAAAATTGAAAAAAAAAATCCTGTGATAGCATGATAAAGATGATGCCAATGACTTGATTTAGATTGAAATCCATTAGAACATGTTTTAGTAGCTACATGTTATAACTTAAACAAGAATTTAGAGTTGTCGGATCCTGTTTGCAGATGAAGATAAGCAGCTGAAGAACCACCTGGGCAATCTTGGCATCGCATTTGGTGCAGAGCAGGAGGAGTTCAATGTCTCTGAGATGAAGGTGCTTTTTGTATACATTGTATATGTATATACCCTATATGACCAGCCAGGCACTGTGGCTTTTCAGTTAAATCATTTTTAAGAGTTCCAATTTGCTTGACCTTTTATTCACAGCACCGATGTCACCCACATACTGTACTTGCAATTACTCAGATCGATACACTGATTTCATGTACTTGCACTTATTACATAAATGTGCATATTTTGCATTTCAATGGTATGACTAGCGGATGAAATCTGTATATGTTTGGTTGGCTTTTTCCATAACCATGTTAACAGTCGCTCAAGCCAGAGAACCACAAAATACAAACCTAGGTTCACTGCTGCTTCTTAATTATAAGAATGGTTTAGAAATAGTAAGATTGAAATATGCCATGGATACTATTTTGTTGACAATGACTCTTGCTACCTCTTGCAGATGGTGCTGCTAGAAAAGCCATCATTCGAACAGTTTACACAGCCTCTGATTCTCTATGGTGACTCTGGAAGTGGCAAGACAGCGCTGATGGCAAAAGTTGCCCACTCCTGTCCCTCTTGGTTCAAATGTAAACCAGTTAGAATTGTCAGGTACCTGGGATCTTGTGGCTTTCTAACATTTCAATACTATATTTTAAAGCCAAGTCATTTGAAGCAAACATATCATGAATATGAATCATATGACAAAACCTAAGTTTGTGACATGAATTATTTTATCAGGTGAGTTCTTGGGGCGTTGCAGAGCGAGCCTGTTGCGCCAGAAGGATGAATCCTGATAAAATAATTCATGTTACACAACGAACCCGGTTTTGTATTTATCATTCTTTTCTTAACGATTACAACTGTTTTAAAAACTGTGAAAAAGTAGTTCGGCATGATAACCATACATTGTATATAGTATCACCTCTGTTTGAACAGCTGCAGACATGATAAACCTTTCCAGGCCATCGGATAATTCTGAATCATGATAACCAATGACATTACATGAAAAAAATGAAAAGAAATTTATTCACTGACAAAATGATTTTCTTTGATGCTGATTCTTAAATGAATATCATAGTGCTTCGGTAACTAGCCTTTCCATTTGCTGCACTAACTACGCGTAGGACTCAAGAAATAGACCATGCACCAACATCAATAGAAGGGTAGAGTTACTTGTATCGAGGTACCAATACTGCAAATGACTATCCAAAATTCTGCTTCTCTTCCAATAAATTGACCCTAAGCTACCCATTAAGTCAACTCACCCCTGTGTAAGGTCAGCTCTATAGGTCATTGAAATATAATTTGCATTGCAATTATTGGTTAGATTCACTTATGGGACATAGTATATGATATTAATCTCCATATTGCAGGTTTCTGGGCACTACGCCATCTTCTTCCCATATCAGTGGTACCCTCATGTCTGTGATAGAACAGATCTGGGAGAACTATGGCCATAAGCCAAGTTCTGTGGTGGACATGTCACATGACTTCTGCTTTCTCAAAATGTACTTTCACGTGAGTGATTGATTTAGTAGTTCTTTGGCTCTATCATAATAGTTTTTGTCGTTGATAGAAAAAGACGTATAGCTGCTTTGAAATGAATCCATTACCTTTAATTAGTACCTATTTGGAGATTATACTACATGTATACCCTTCGGTTTTTAAAAACCATTACGATTTATATTAACAGTCATGTAAGAACAGTCTGGGCAATGTTCTATATGAATCATACAGTGAGTCAAGACACTGTAAGGTGCATGGACAAACGGGAACAAGTAAAGTCTGGTGAGAAGCCAGACGAGATTTATAATGAGTGATAGATGGAAGCTCATGTATATATATTAATTCTGCATGACGTGGTACACGCAATTTTAGGCACTTTTGGGTAAAGTGAATGACCCGGAGCGTCCGCTGGTGATCATCCTCGACTCCGTGGACCAGCTGGCCCCTGACGACTATGCTCACTCTCTCTCGTGGCTGCCGCTGACGCTGCCACCCGACGTGCACATCGTGGTGTCCATGCTGCCGGAGAAACACGCGTGTCTCGACAACGCTCGCAGCCGCCTCGCAGACCCAGAGTGCTTCATGCACGTAAGTCATAGACGACTTGGTTTAAACGTATTTATTTGTTACACAGAGGATTGGGCAACAGCTAAAAAATGGGATTAACGCCCTCTCCCATCGACTACTTGAACTTGGACGTTGAATGTTACTTGATGAATCATTGGAGGGCGTATCAAGGGAGCTAGCATGCGTACAACACATACGCTTGGCCTATACTAGAATGAGAAACCTATCTGATATATGTTATAAAATGAATTTATTTGATGTATTGAATGATTAATTGATTGATTGATTGATTGATATGAGTGTATGATAATAGAGACAATAGATTTCTGTATTAATTATATTTTGGACAGAAATTTGTCACATCCGCCTTTTGTTCTATAACTTCCTTCCATCAAAACTAATTCCAATGAAAGTTATATCTTTTGGTGCAGAATTGGCGATATACACTGTAAAATAACCAAATATGTGTGAATTAGTGAGTACTGTTTACATGCTGCAGCAATTTCCTGCTATACTGATACATCATACGTACCGATATATGGTGTTGACGTAACTCACGTAATATTTTCTAAAGAGGTCAATGTGCATATCATCACTTACCATGTATGTCTAGAGACCCACAGAGTATAAGTTCACATGTTCTTGAAAACGGCTGTTTCAATGGTGTAAACAATAAAGAAACAAAATAGTACCCGTGGTGCTGCTGTGTTACAGCTGTCAGCGCTCACCGTGGCCAATGCGCGTGAGATCCTGCAGCTGTGGGCTGGTGCTGTTGGCCGAGCGCTCACTCGTGAGCAGCTAGCCTTCATCATCAACAAGTTCCGGCGCTGCTCCACGGCACTATACCTCAAGCTCGCCTTCGAACAGGTGGGTCACGCTGATTTCAGATGTGTTGCTAAAGTTAGTTTATCACCAGTTTCATGTCTGCTACTTCTGGTCTAAGCTTGTGTTTAAACAGGTAGGACAGGCCACGTGATATCTCTAATTAGGATTATTTTGGACCCATATAATGAAAGTAGTGATCAGGTGAGATGATTAGCTAGTGTACATGTACATGTATCTTTTATCTGGTGACTTCTTAACAAATTTCTCAAGTTACATCTTTTTCTAATGTTTTATAGGAAAGTAGGAACCATTCATGGCACAATGTTGACTTTCAAAGTAGCTAGACTGATATGTTTTGGCATGCTTCTTCAAAAGGGGACTAAATTGAGTAAAAAAAAAAAACCAGTGACAGAAACTTTGTGATGTACGAGTTACTCTTGTCATTTTAAGTAATTTATCTTTATTTTCATAAATAAAGTGCATTTACTGAGGAGAACATATACCTAACTTTCATTTTAGTTGTTCAAATCACAAGCCGGTGTGTGTGACTGTTTGTAGGCTCGCATGTGGACATCGTATTCAAAGGAGGCAAGCTGGAATCTGGGCCACACTGTCAAGATGGCCATCTGGAACATCTTTGACAAGCTGGAGGAGGAGCACGGGCACACGGTAGTGACCAAGGCGTTTGGTGAGTTGACAGACAGATGTTATAAAGGGTGGACGCTAGTGACCTAGTTAGCTAGTGACCAAGACAATGGTGACTAAAGGGAGTGTACGGACAGATGCTAGTGACTTAAGGGAGTGGTTGGACAGATACTAGTGACCTAAGGGTGCGAACGGACGGATGCTAGTGACTTAAGGGAGTGAATGGACAGATGCTAGTGACTTAAGGGAGTGAATGGACAGATGCTCAAGTCAAAATTCAAGTCAAAATTCATTTATTATACTGACATGTGGTTAAAACGTGATATTACTTACATACAAACTTACATACAACATACATACATACATACATACATACATACATACAAATCTACCTACATATGTATATACTTAAATTTTTGGTTACAAAACCACCCAACCATTAAAGGTTTATATGTCAGTTCATAATAGCATAGTATATGCAACAGGTGAGGAATAAAGCCAAGTTATTAGAACATTATTAAAACATTATTAGAACAAATAAATAATGAATTTAAAGTTATTCTAACATAGATGATAACATAGATATAAGCAAATTTCAAATGTAGGCTACGTATTTTTTTCTCTGAATTTGTCACTGGATCCAAATGGTGTGGTAGACAAATTTATCGTAGAAAAATGAAAACACCGAATGGAGGTGAAAAGAATGTTGGGAATGAGAATTTAAGCAAAATTCCCTGTCCTCTATTCCCAAATCAGTACTGTACTCCTAAGCTTCCCCCTCCAGACTACCCCTCTACCCAAACTTACCCCTCCTCGCACCAGGCTACCACTCCTCCCTAACCTCCTCCTCCTTGCCACAGGCTATCTGTCAGCAGCAACCGGCCTGGGAGACTCGGAGATGGAAGACGTGCTCAGCTGTGATGACCCAGTACTCCAGGACACCTACCTGTTCCACCTGCCGCCAAACCCAGAGCTGATCCGTTTACCGCCACTGCTGTGGTCGCGTGTCCGCTACGACTGTCGCGAGTATCTCACAGAGAGACAGGTAAACTATGCACAGCTTGTTTTAAAAAATCTTCACTCAAGTTCTGTCTTCTTTTATCTTTCTCTCAGAAACCCGTTTTAAGGTTTGTTTGAAAGGTACAGTAGAACCTCTCTATTAGGACCACCTTTGGGCCCAGAGTTAGGGGGTCTCAAATAGAGAGGTGGCCTCTATACAGAGGATCATTTTGATAGCATTATGGAGGTTTGGGACCGTGAAAACTGGTCTTATTTTAGAGGTGGTTTCATTATTGAGGTGGTCTTAATTGGAGGTTGTACTGTATTTGATAAGATGTCCAACTCCTCAAAAAAATCGCACAGACACATTACAAGGGTGAACAAGATCAATGTGTCGGCCACAGCACATTGGTTTTCTGTGCTAGGAGGCAGTATTTTCTTATAATATTTTTGTAAGACTACCTCCTCCAAAAATGCACACATGCACACGTGCGCAAATCACATAAGTACAAGATGAACATGTTCAAAATGAGTGAAACAAGCATTTTGCAGGACGAATCGGTATCAGCTCCAATTCTGATTAACTGTAATCTGCAAGGTTTGTTTTCTTCATGCAGATCAGACAAATGAGAACAAGACACATTGAAATCAAATGACAAATTAGAACAAGATGAATGGGAATAAGAACAAGGCAGAACGATGCGTAGTGTTGATGATTGTTGCAGTATGAGGGCAGCACGGTTGTAGCTTGGTACCATCGCCAGTTCTGGGAGACTGCTGAGATGCGCTACACAGCGGGCGCCCGAGTGCTGTCTGCACTGCATTCGGCACTCGCAGACTACTATCTCGCCAAGGTAAGAGTTGTCGGCTTTTATTAGGGGGCTACCGTTTTTTATAGCGCAGAGGGTTATTAAAAAATTAAACCATTATAATTGTATGATTTTCAGACTATTGTCTGGATTTGTTTGAACATTTCAGTTCCTTAGCCCCCTGATATTACTACTTATTTTCTGGATCACCCTTATAAATTCTACCCACGGCTCCCCACTGCCAAAACAAGGCCCCCGGTCCACCCTTAGTTTTTGTATACCCCTCATGGTCCATAAAAAATGATAAATGGTAGCCCCCTTACAGTATAACGTCTCTTACATTAAAACCACATGGGTGACAGAGGTGTTCATTTTGAAGGATTGAAACTGTGAAATGCAGTTTTGCATAGAGGTGTTCTTTTTGTAAAGGTAGTTTTAATTGGAGGTTTGACTGTAATTCTAGTTTTGACTATGTCATTGAAGGTCATGTACCCATGTTGTTTTTTTACTTCATGTCCATTGCTGAAACTAAGAGTAGTGATACTGAATGCAATCATCGTAAATGAGGTTTTTAAAACATTTCATTCAATGCAATGAGAATAAAAAAATATTGCCATAGTAGACATAGCTTTAGTAGTTGTGCATCAGCTAATAAACAAACACATTAATAACCTTTACTAAATTAAACATTTTATTACTCACTATTTGTGTTGCATGTTCTGCTATGGCTTCCTATGTTCCACGTTCTGCTATTTTTGGACCCCATGTTCCATGTTCCTGTCTCATGTCTCTCTGTGTGTGTTGTTGCAGTGGGCAGACACGCCGAAGCCCCTGACCCTGCACAAGAAGAAGACTGGCAGCTACCCCAATGCCATGCGGGGCGTGCCCAGTCAGCCGCTCGTCTATGCAAACAACATCTACAACTCACGCAAGCTCAAGCAGATGCCGATGCACCTTGTCTGTAGCGGCAGGTGGGTGAGGTGGTTGTTGAGCCAATCTGTTACTGTAGAGAGAGAGGTGGGCCATGGTTGAGGAAATTTGTTACTGAGCTTCCGTGGCTGAATGGATAGGAGGGAGTTGGACTCATGACCAGAAGGTCGTGGGTTTGATTCCCGGTTGGGTCTGCTGGTAAGTGTTGAGCAAACTTACCTCAGGTTGCACACTGCTCCATGGTACCTACATGTTAAATAGGTACAGGTCAGGCGAGTGAACGCAAATGTGAGTGATTAGCATGTCTGTGCTACGGTAGCAGCGATGTGCTGTAGCCTGTAAGCTCCCCGGGGAATTGAGAAAGATATAGTGTGACAAGGATGACAATGACCTGCTGTAATATGATTAGTCGTGACAGCAAAATACTTGGATCATGACTATGGACCAGCACATTTACATTAACTGTAGCGAGACATGTTGAGAAAATGAAATGTGTTTCTAGTGTATGTGTATCTGGAGAGAGATGTGGTGGGTATTGAGGAAATGTGTTTTTATGGGGGAGCAGGTGTTGAAGATATCTACTGTATTTCCAATTGGGCATTGAGGGAATGTGTTTCTGTAGAAAGAAGTGGATGCTGAAATGTGTTCATGGGGAGAGGTAAGTTATCGAGCAAGTGCATATTTAGGAAGAATAAGGTGCAGACTGTTATTGTTAGGATGTGAGGGTTGTAGGAAACTATGATCTTCTTTGTAGAATCATAGACTGTTCACTTTTAAAAAAGGAAAATGACAGGTGTACAACTGTCTGTTGCAGGTTTGATGAGTTTGTTTCGGAGTGTGTCGCAAACTTTTCTTGGCTGTACTACAAGACCAAAGCTCTGGGTATCAAGGATGTGATCAGCTCCTTCAAGATGGCTACATTGAAAATGGAAGCGACTCTTGCGAGCAGAGAAAAGGTAGACTGCTGTCAGATCTATTGTGTGAACGCATTGCTTCGGCAATAAAAGTACCATTCATGTATAGTCTTCATTTTTTGTAACATGACAGCATGCGGTATTTATGCTAACAAATTATATGTAAAAGCTAATATTTAATATGATTTTATCATTTTATCAATACAGCAGATGTGCATTGTAAAAATAACCATTGTTTCTGTAAAAGACATTCATTGCGCTTTTTGTTTGCTCATGGTGAGCCCAGGAAATCACCGGCAGCACAAGTATTAGTCTATAGATGCTTTTATTGAAGCAATACTAGTATCATATGCAGATCCAGGGTGGTGCAATGGGCGTGAGCCCACCAGTTTTTCACTCCCAAAATTTCATTTTCATGGGATCTTTTGCATCTCCGTGCGCCTTTGTGTATACGAAACCGATACGATTAACACAAAAACACAAAAAAACTTTGTTATACCTTACATCAGGGTACCCTGGCTCGGCTATCATGTAATCATGTGGGAGAGTCCCCCCTCGTTTATGCAATCCTGCCTCCTGGATCTGCCAGTGTTAGTATAACATACAGTAGAACTTCTCTATTAAGACCACATTTGGGATCGGTTTTAGGTGGTCAAGAGAGGGGGTCTCTATACAGAGGTTAGTTTTGGTAGCTTTATGAACGTTTGGGATTGTGAAAAGTGGTCTTAGGCTGTTATAGAGCTGGCCTCTAAAGAGGTGATCTTAATTGGAGGTTCTAATGTATCTTGAATAGCTGATCTTGAACGACGATTTTCCCCTAGCAGGCGACCCCGCCTCCCCCAGCAACCTCACCCCAGAACATGTCTGACGAGGAGCTGGAGAAAAAGCTGACCGCCGAGATCAGCGGGGAAACCGACGAGGCCAACACCAAGGACGACGGCGACGGTGGCGACATCTTTGCTCTGACAGAAAAGAAGGAGCTCGGTACGTGGGGCCGCCGCAGCTGTGTTTATTATTTGCTACACCAAGTTGTTGATATTCACTGTTGTGTTCAGCTTGTGCGGATAATAATGAAATTGGGGTATTTATACTATTCCAGTTAGTGACATTAATTTTTCTAAAATTTTGTCAGCATACGTATAAAACCTCCAGTGAAAATTATGACATAGTTCAATGTTGAAATAATCTGGTATGTACGGTAGAACCTCTCTATTAAGACTATCTTTAGAACCAGTGTTAGGTGGTCTCAATAAAGAGGTGGTCTTTATACAGAGGTGGTTCATTTTGGTTGTTTTTTGAAAGTTTCGGAGCATAAACAGCTGTCTTATTACCGAGGTGGTCTAAATAGAGAGGTGGTCTTACTTGGAGGTTCTACTGTATATTAAATGCTTGTGTTATGTAATATCCCAGCGCTGATGAACTGTTGTTTGCTGCAGGCAAGGAGGAGATTGAGCTGCTGCTGAGCGACATCGACTGTGTTCTGCAGCTGCTCACCATGGGACTCAGCTCAATCGCTCGCGACGTCAACAATCTTCCACTACAGGTGAGACATCAACAATCTCCTGGTGAGACATCAACAATCTCCTGGTGAGACATCAATAATCTCCTGGTGAGACGTCAACCATCTCCTGGTGAGACGTCAACCATCTCCTGGTGAGACATCAACCATCTCCTGGTGAGACGTCAACCATCTCCTGGTGAGACGTCTACAGGTTAGACGTCAACAATCTGCCTCTAGAGATGAGTCCCGCCGCCCAGTGCGAGTGAATGCTAATATGATGAATTAGCATGTGTGGGCTACGGCAGCAAATGCTGTTAGCAGCCATTGTTGTATTCTCCCCAGAGAGTTGAGAAATGTAAAAACTGAGTGCCAATGACGCCAATGACCTGGTGAAAATGAGTCGACTGAGCAGTGCTCCTGGATAGTAGACTATAAACTTAGACATATACAAAAATTACAATTTCATTTAATCTAAGGTCATGGCAAGATGCTGATTCCAATTATTATCACAAATTACGTACATTTCGCGAATTATGCGAATTTTCAGAAGTTCAGAATCTTTTTCATTCATGTAATTCGTGAATTTCCCGTATTATCGCCCATGTCTAGTAAGGTGAGTAAAATGAGAATTTACAATTTGTCTTTTATTAATTCGTTCGCTTCATTTCGCTCATTCGTTTAGAATTCCAATTCGGCTAAATTTGCTGTCCTTAATTCCCAATAAGTACTGTACAGTGCGTGTCCTGCCGATTCAGATTGTGGGCCAACTGGGGCTGTCGTCATCGGTGACTGGAATCCTGGGTGGACTGCGGGACCAGGCTCTGGCATTCATGGAGTCGACCCCCATCCCCCTGCTCACTCCGCACACCCGCTGTCTGCCTGCCCCCGGTGGGGACCTCATCGCTTCCATTGAGGTGGCTGTTCACTACCGAGGAGGTGAGATGTCATCATGGGTCAGGGTTCACAAGGGGTCAGAGGTGAGAGTTCACTTCATCAGAGTTGGGAGATCAGAGTTCACATCCCTGTAGGTGTGAGTTTATCAACTCAGGGCTGAATCAAATGGAGGTGCTTGCTTACCAGGAGGTTGTCATTGGATTTGGACAGTTTTCGGTAAGCATCTAATACATGTGTTTTGATGATCTGTGATCACCATCCAGTGTCAGGATGATTACCTGAGGTGGGAATATTCTCAAATCTAAGTGCTATGCTCATCCAGATCTCACTCCTAGCATAACACTTGGCCACTGGCCCCCCACTTTCATAGTAATTAGCAAGAATCAGTCTACATGTATATTTGATTGAGGTTATCTACAGCCATTTGACGTTGGAGATCGATTCACAAGACAGTAAGCGGCTTTAAGATTGACATATTTTGCTCTTGTTTTCGCTACTATCTGATAAACCATCATCAAAGGACAACTATTGAGAGCACAAGGTGTAACATGGGGCACCACCTTGTGTGCCACGTTTTCTAATGACCATTTTGCCTATAGTTTTTCATTTCTCCACCAGATGGCAACCGGTGGGAGCAGAAGTTCTCGCTGTCGGAGTCGGGCACGCGGCTGTACGTCTGGGAGCGCAGTCGCAGCGGCACCACCTCCAAGTCAGCAGGTGCAGGGGGAAAGGTGCCGGGAGACGTGCAGAAAGTGCTTGATCTGACACGCGACGGACAGGAGATGTCACAGCAGCAGATGTATGGGCAGGAGGCCATGAGGATAGAGCTGTTTGGGGGAGACAGGTGGGTAAGGCGGAAGGCAGCGCGAGAATTACAGTAGAACTTACAATTAAGACCACCTCTATAAAGAGACCATCTCTATAATAAGACCACTTTTCTTGGTTCCAAACCTCAAAATGAACCTCTGTATAGAGACCACTGATAGAGACCAAATCTCTATTGAAACCACCTAACACTGGTCCCAAAGGTGTTCCTAATAGAACGGTTCTACTGTACGTGAGACTCATGAGTCACTGGTCATGTTCCTTTACATGAAGCTAGTGATATCACTGGATGTTGCTCATATTGCTTTACTACAGAGAACTAATCATATAGATGAACCGCTTTTAGCTGAAGAACTTAAAGGGATGGAATAAACATTTTGACATATCTGAGATTTTTAGCGATCAGTGTGATTTATACATGGAATTTAAAGCAAGGGAGGATATGGGAATTGTTTTTTATTAGAGATTTATAAGTTCAACCAACGTGAGTTCAAGGCAAACCAATCCAACTGATGGAAAGAGACCAATGATCTTGTGTCACTATCTTCAGTCCTATATAAATGAAATTGTATATATACATGTACCCAACGTTGAACTCCATAGAAGCCTCTGGTTGACTTAAAGCATTTCATAATCAACAAACACGTTCTAATGCAGGTTCCTGTACATGGCGCTGTACACGGAGCGTGACCGTTTCGACCCTCGCACGGTCACTGTGGTGATGGACCAGGCGACCGGAGCGCCCGTCCCGCTGCCCGAGGCCAGCAAGATCGTAGCGCACTCGCGGGGCTCCACCGCGGCGGCGGGATCCACCACCCCCTGGCTCGTACTCACCAAGGATGAGTGGGTCGCCAAAATGAAAGGTGAGCGGCGAGTTGAGCTACTCACTCCATGTGAGGTACAGTAGAACCTGCAGTTATGACCACCTCTCTGTTGAGACCATTTTTAAATTAATACAGCTTTTTACAGTCCCTTATAAAACTACCGAAAAGAACCTCTGTATAGAGACCACCTGGCTATTGAGACCGCCTAACACTGGTCCCAAAGGTGGTGCTAATAGAGAGGTTTTACTGTATTGTCCTTTTCGTATTAGTGTGCACAGAGCAAATTCACCTGGCAATGATTTGGAAAGTATTTGATGTATCTTAAAATCAGTTAGCATTTAGCATGGGTGGGTCAGCAAATTGAAAGATGGTGATCAACAGGACACCGTCTTGCTTAGTTTTTGTCGTTTTCACATCGTAGCATGCACTGTGCGTGTAGTAATTGTCTCTATGATGGGCCGGTGACAAAAATGAAAGGTGACACGAAGAACTCTGAGTTTTTCCAGCACCACAATTTTACACCAATGCTCAGCCTACAAATATAATAATATTACCCATAGCTATATTATTTCCATCTGAGAGTGTCTTTGTATCTAGGTTATTTTGTTATTATTAATTTTGAATTCACTAAAGCTACATGTATGTGGCTACAATTTACATGTATACATGTACCTGTCTAACATTTTTTTCAATTAAATCTTTTGATTTAACTATTAAAATGAATCATATGATTATATTGCTTCAAAACTTAACAGTTTTCTTAACTATTTGTTTTCTATGTAATTTTGTAGCTTCAACTGTTAATTCTCGTAAGTTGTTATTGAAGAATGTATGCACCGTATGTTGCAGAATGACTCCACTTTTCAAAGTGCTCAATGATGTCTATGCATTCACAAATGTACACCATGTATACTGTTTCATATATCTTTTTGTTATTGGTTTATTGTTTTTTGTTTCATATATTTTTCAGTTTTGGAAGCACGAAAAAAGAAAAAAGTCAAACACAAAAAAATCCAAAACATTCAAGGCATGTCCTTGTCTCTGTATATACCCAGTTTTAATCCACAATCATGGAAAACTATCATAGCAAATTTCTTTGTATTGACTATTCAACATCCTAACACTAGATTGCATAATTATCTATTATGCAATTTGTTTCCTATATAGATGTCTCTAACCTTTATTACTGTCTGATACCGCCCATTACCTTCCACCGTATAAGCCGTGACCAACTTGTGTCAAATACGCTACGCACTTACATGGATAATGTGAGAAAGAGTGCGGCCATAACAGTTCACCAGAATGAGGCCATTATGACCCACCAACATGTGAAAAAAGAATGGTCAATCAGAATGGAAAGTGCAAGATTACAATTAATATCAACACAACCCTCGAATTTAACATGTCAGTTATGTATCATCACAGCTTTCAATAGAACGTGTATTTGTGTGATGATAACAATATAAAAAATCGTTTGAATCAGGAAGGAAAATTGCGACTACTTTAATGGGCGGTTATGGCCGGTCTCAGATGGTGTATACATGTATGTACATGTAGGGTGTACAAATGTTTTTCATATCTGATTATCAATGATATTTACACATAACAAAAAAAAAACACTTTTTAAAGCCATTCAAAGCAAATTCCTTGTAAATTGATAAAACTTTATTTGTTATTCTTTTTTGCCAAATTTATCATCCACATTCATGTGTAAAGAATAACACAAAGAAGTTCAATATTTTGTTTCCTTTTGAAAATGATAATTAAGATCTTCGATATAAAACAGAAAATCATGTTCATTTTTGAATGATTGTTTTATGAACCAATTAATTATATGGATAGAAATACAGTGACATGTAAATACTATTTTTTATGTATCTAGCTTTTTTTTACTAAAGTAGCTCATTCAATGTTATATATACATGTATGTCAAGGCTTCTTATAAATGTCCTAATTATAACTTCTTACTATTATATGTATTCCATGTCCTTACGTTAAAAATGAAACCCTTTAACAACTTTTTTAAGTCATATCAGTTTTATGAAACTCATGAAAACTCATGAAACTTTGCTATCAGACCACAGGGCCAGCAACTATTAAAAGTAGCTGGCCCTGACAAAAAGTGTAAGGCCCTAATGTTAATATTGAGAACTCCCAAAACGTACAATGTAGTTGTCTTATCAGGCCCTGAACTTTCAAACCCAGCCAACGCCGGCAAACATGAACTGTACCAGACTGGCCGGTAGGCTCTATGTCTTTTGCTTTTAGTATCTCTTTTACTAATGCTGGGAAGCCAGAAAAGCCAACTGGAGTGCCTCATATTGACCTCACCATCACACTTCTGCATAGGCAGATCCAGGGGGTGGGGGCGCGGAGGTGCGCTCCCCCCCTTTTCCCACCAAAATACTTCATTCCCATAGGATTTTTCAAGAAATCCCAAAGTGCGACCCCCCTTTTCCTTAAGTGCACCCCCCCCCCCTTTTCCAAAA
Source organism: Streblospio benedicti (assembly GCA_019095985.1). Lineage (NCBI taxonomy): Eukaryota > Metazoa > Annelida > Polychaeta > Spionida > Spionidae > Streblospio > Streblospio benedicti. The sequence continues at coordinate 34,721,422 of CM032668.1, read as the reverse complement.
ACCTGGATTTGCCTATGCTTCTGTATCCAATATTGTAAATGAAGGTCCAGTTTTCTGTTCATTTCTGAAGATTGAGATGCCTTATGGCGATGTGAAAATTCAGCACAGGGGGGTAGTTGCTCTGTCATGGGGGGTGTACAAAGGGAGGCAAGTGAACCGGAGGGCTCTTTACGAAACCCATGGAAGCTCAACGTTAATTAGGATTTTGATTCTTAAATGGTGAGGGGGGTGCACACATATCCAGTGGTTATGGCTGTGTAATATGACTGCTGATACATGTGTACATGCTAGTCAGTATACCCACTAACTACAAAATTGTGACATGCCCCATTCCAATTCTAACAAATAATCACTCATATTGTAGTTATATAGAGCAAGTAGCCAAAACTAGACTAGTCATAATCTAACTGCAAGTGTAAACTTATTCTCGGGGCAAAATTCAAGATCTATATTGCATAATTTCTGCTTCAACCATCGCTACATGTATAAAGCATAGGTCCGTTTTTTAATAAGAAATGATTGAGTAAGTTTATCTTTTCCAAAGTTAGAAAATATGCTGGTTTTGTGCATTCACCTTATGAACTCTTATAATTGCCCTTATAACTTTATAGATATGATTTTCCTCTAATGAACATTGTTTGAACTTTCATTATTCCTGCAAGAAACAATGTTAAAATAAAAAGAATTATAGATACTGTATTAAAGCTAACAGATTGATACCTTGCAACTAGATGAGTCCACCACGACTGGCACCGAAGATGAAGAACCAAAAGAGGATGGAGAAGACAAGAAGCCAGCCCCAGCCGCAGAGCCCAAGTACAGGTATTCACCTGTTTCTTTCACATATGGTAGATGTTATAATAAGTTAGGATTATGTGTGTCGAGTAAGTACATGTAAGTAACACAATAGATAAGAATTTTGTGGGCAAAACAACATTCGTCACACTTGGCCATCAAAGCCTGAAGCAGGTGGAAGGTCCACCGAACCATTGGATGATCCCGAGATAGAAGCATCTCAGGAGATGTGTACCTTCTCCATAATAAAAGGTGGGCTCTGTACAATAGGGAGGACTAAAGTCTTCGCTATGGCTATCCAAATTGTTACTTAGAAAACTAGCTAATCAGCGCCAAGTATCGCTCAGCATATCTCACTAATGTGAAAAGACTGTTTCACCTCCAGTTTGACCTGTTAGTTTTGTGTCACTCCTCCCATTCAGCAAATGAATGTTTGAAAGACAGAAAATATGCCAAATGGCTCAGAAGGTGACAACCAATGAGAGCCTGGGGAACATGGTTCAAAAAGGAACTCAATATTATGTAATGCATTTTGCATATTTTTTACCAAATTGGGAATATTGCGAGGCCTCACAAGTTATGAGGACTGAGGAATAGTGAGGTCTGCAACTCTTTATACTCCAGTTGAAGAAGTAACATTTCAGAATTAATTTAAGAATGAGTTTTTCATTTTAATGTATTTACAGCCATGGGCTCGCCAATGACAAATACCGGTATGTTAATTTAGTCGCTTTCAATTGAACTACTGTATAACCTTTCTACAACATATTTTGATATGTCCAGCCCTATTGTAACAATGTGAAGTGGTGCGTCATTGATTTCTTTTCAAATATTAAATTAAATTTACTTTTCAACCGAAAATGGTGTAAAAATGCAATGGTTATGCAGTATGCTTGTGTTTTCCTTCATAATCTGTTCTTTCTATCACAATCATAATGGTGTTTTAGGGCAAAATATGGAGTACATCTGACAGTTTTGGCTGGAGGTTCTTCGGGTCCTGGTGATGGATAATGGGAGCTGGTTGCTGTTCATAGCTAAAATATCGATGTTGTAGCATTGGGTATTCCTAGTTAGTGGACCTTTAATGTTCTAGGTGGACATGCTGCTATTTGTGGTGAAAGTATCTCAAATAAACTTGGTTGGTGGCTGGCTCTGTGATGGTATAACGATTAATTCCATTTCTGTGCTTCTACATGTAATTCATCAATTTGGAACTAAACAAAATGGTCACTTTTCACGTTAATAAGGAATGCTTGCATTTTTCAGCTACTTGGTAATGGGGTATGCATACAACCCTGATCGTAAAGGTAAGACTTTGAACAATCTCGATAAAAGCTATAGAGATACGGGTTTAAAGTAGACAGTAATAGAGTTAAGATTCTTAGTAGTAGTAACTAAGTTTGTGCATCATCGAAGCAAAGAATACATTATGTGTTCTTAACACTCCTCCAAAAAGAGTGCTAAATGGTAAACAATATTCAGTATGTGTCCGATTATGAAACAGTAACAGGTGTCAGAGGAAGCTTTAACAACAATACTGACAAACTTTCATCCAAATACAGTAATACTTTTAACCCCAGATTTTCACTGATTTGTGTACAGCAACACCTGTCCATGTGTACACCTCCCTCTATAAAGACACCTGTCTGATGTGGACACTTTTCACCAACTCCCTTTCCGTGTACATCATTTACAATGAAAACGAACATCTCTTTGATTAAAGGACACCTGTCTTATGTGGACGCTTTCCCTTTCTGCCATGCCAATGGTGTCCACCTAAGACAGGTTGCACTGTACATTAGACGAGGTGTCTCTGAAGCTGCTGTCAAAGTCTCTGCTGTCGGCGCCCCCGGTTGACCACGCAGTCTTCTCACCTGACCACAAGTGGGTCGTGCTCTTCTCGCCCAACTGCAGTGCCTACTCCTTCCTCGTCGAGACCGGCAAGCACGTCAAGACCTTTGACCTCAGCGACGGCGAAAAGAACACAACGTAAGTGCAGGCCTCCGCAAAAATGGCACCGGTGTACATTTGCCACTTGTTCCACACTTTATATACATGAGAGGCCTGTGCTCAGCAGGAGTTGTTGCATGGTGGGGGCAGTTTACTTTTGAATTTTTGGTATTCTGTTCAATTCTAAATGGCTCAATGGAAGAATCACTTCAGTTGAGGGAAAAGTATTGTTGATGTTTAATTTCTATGCGCGTACATGTATGTATTAATTTGCGTATTTTAGTGCTCTGCTATTATAAATAAGTATACCTTCCAGAAAGCTTTTTTATTGCATGAGACACAGGTTAACTTCAATTGATTGAACTTAGTGGTAATCCCTTGTTCCCTTGATCTACACCGACAATCTCTGGTGCCTATTCTGCTTCTCTACTGATACAGATTCAGGCTCGAAGATGAGCAGCACTGGCTGAGAGACGTAGTGCACATTACTCCCAGTGAGCGACTCATCTGTCCCGGCCGAGGATACAATGTAAGTAGGTCAATACTGCGGATATAAGGCACTGTAACTAAATGATCATCGAAAAATCGATGGACTTTTAGATTTAATATACAGTAGAACCTCTCTATTAGGGTCACATTTAGGATCAGCGTTTGGAGGTCTCAATAGGGAGGTGGTCTCTATACAGAGGTTCATTCTGGTAGCTTTATGAAGGTCTGGGACTGTGAAAAGTGGTCTTATTTCAGTTGTCTGGTTTCAATAGAGAGGTAGTCTTAATTGGAGGTTCTACTTTATTTGCGTGTAAAGGTTGGGCCTTTACATGAATGCCCATTGACTTTAAATCCCATGCTTATTGTCTCTCAGACCCGGGGATGGGCCATTTCACGAGCTTGGGCCCCTAGGTGGATGATCTAAATGTAGCCCTGGATTATACTAAGGGGTGGACAAAAGATTTAAGGGTTATCATTGGTTATGCAGACTGAGGATACAAGGTATATGGATCAATTATATATCTACAGGGTACACAATAGTGCCAGCTTAAGGGCCATACACTTTACGTTCAGGGCCGGCTACTTTTTTATTTTCTGGCCCTGTGGTCTGGTAGAAAATTTTCATATGTTCTACAACCTGAATACATGATATAGACTTTGTGGGCTAAGGATTGATGATGGCTCACATTTATGTGAGGGTAACAGTTGACAATGCACTATTAGGTATATACCACCAAGCATCAGTGTCACACTGTAGAGATGAGAAGATTTCCAGCAGCAGATCCAGAGGGGCACCTTTCATCTTAAGTCCATGAAATCTAGTGGCTGTAGCTGCACCCCTATTTTTTAGACTGCGTCATTAAAGCATTTTCATCTTTGTAGTATCCATGTAGTAAATTTTGCTGAATAAGAGCTATGCATGACTTGCATTTGTTTTTGTGTTCTAGCAAAAGAAAAACCTCTATGTATTCAATCTTCAATCTGGAGAGACGGAAGGGAAGTTTGAGGATCAAGACTATGAAATTGACCTAGTTGCTTTCAATGAGAAAATGACAAAAGTAGCATCAGCCTCAAGGTTAGTAGTCTAGCTATCTTGTTATTTTATTAAGAAAAGGTTTTATGTTTAATATCAATTAGGTTTGCCTCCTAGGGTATCATTTAGAACAATTGCAAGTACATGTTTTGTTACAATGAGATCCAAATCAATTGCATTTTTGCCATTTCTGTTATCATTTTTCACACGAAAATAGGCTGTAAATGATAGGACTAATTGTAAGGCCTCATTGTGACTGTATTGTAATTGTTATCGGCCAGGTCTAATGTTCAGCACTTTTCATTCCAGGTCTTCAGTAGTAATGTCGCCAGCCCCTCGAGGAAAGCCAATCGTTGTGTACAACTTGCAAACAATGACCAAAATGGCATCGTTTTTTGGCAGTTGCAAAAACCACATAGAGAGCAACGTTATTAAATTCCTCGGTCCATATGAGGAATTTGTGGCTGTCAACCAGCCCAATTACAATGGTCCGGTAAGTTCCTTGATAAGGTTAATGGCTTATGTTTATTCTTTTCTGTAATGCTTCCTCTCAGTCAATGTAGTGTATTCAGCATGTACTCAATATAGGTGCTTCTAACATACAGTTTTTGGTTTTTCAAGTCATCTGGAAAATGCTGCTGAAGGCTTTGAACTTTTCATTATTTGCATCAGAACTTAAGTAATTGTGCTGATATTTTATCCAGGAGAATGAATGTCCAATTTCCATGATGTTTCATTTGCTGACGCCACTTCGGGTAACTGCTGCTTCATTTGTGTTGAACACAAATGAATTCATGTTGTAATTTATCATTGTGCAGTCTGGAAGCATCGTTATATTCTACATTGGGACGGCGGAGGAGCCACTGAAGGATGGCCAGGGCATCCCTGTTCACCGCCTTATTGGCCACACCAATGATCTTCAATACATGGGATTCTCCAGTAGTCTCATCATCACAGGTAAGAACACAGTCAATCCTCTAGCATTGCTAGAGCTCTTATCGTGCAAATACGCCAATATAGTAGGGATTCTATAGCGCAGCTTTAAGAGCTTTCCTCATCACTGGTCTCTGTCTGGGCATTTCCGGCACAGCCAGAGGTCTCATCTCAAATAACAGATGAGATTCTCTAGAATTGGTAGAGCTTTTTGACAAAAATTGCAATGTGATTATAACTACATTGTACTATGATGTGTTGGCTGGCTTTGTTGTATGAAAGATGTTGCTCAGCCAAAAACATATTTGTTTTATAAAATCCAGTATCCTTAGATGATGCCTTATTTCAAAGCAGTATACCTGATGTTGTGTGGGTTAAAGTATCGCAAGGGTACAATAAAGACAAAAGTGATCTCTATATTGGATTTGTGTATGCCAGCCCGAAGGGATCTACATATGAATGCCAGCTTGCTGTTCCAGTATGGGAGACTTTACTTAATGACATAATTAAATACCAAGCCGAAGGGCAGTGTATATTGATGGGCGATTTTAATGCCAGAACAAATGAGTTGTCTGATGTTATTGATGATGATGATTGTACATACACCCCAGTTCCTGATATGTACCATGTAGATCAGAGCATTATAAATAATACTAGAAATAATAAGGATAAACATGTTAATGAGCATGGAGGGGAATTGTTGGAAATTTGTAAAAGCGCTGGTCTGAGAATTCTGAATGGTCGAACGCTGGGTGACTCCCTAGGTGAATTCACATGCCATAAATATAACGGAAGTAGTGTCGTTGACTATGCTGTGGTCCAGAGTAGCATACTTAGTAAGGTCTTGTACTTTAAAGTGGTGGATCTCCTGCCTGACTTCTCTGATCATTGCCCCATAGTTGCAGGGGTATCAGCCAAACCACAACATTTAACCAGGGAGAAGAGTAAGATGAAGAGGAGCCCGGCTCCACCTAAACCCAAATGGGATCATTTGATTTGTCAGAAATTTTTGCAAGATATGGGTTCAGCGGGAGCATCAGTAGAAATCCAAAAATTTGTTGATAGTGAAATAGACCAGACAAATATAGATGCCCATATTGCAAATGTGACAAAGTGGATATGTCAAAAAGCAGGTGTGAATGTAAATCGAAAGTATAAGAAAAGTAGAAGGAAACACAAAAAAGAGTGGATAAACTCTCAAACTGAAACCCTAAAAAGGGATATGAAAAATGCAACTAGAGCCTTTTTAGCCAACCCCTATGATACTGCACTCAGGGAAAATATGTTCTCAAAAAAGAAAAACTTTCTGCGAGCCACCAGAAAGGACAAAAGAAATTTTAAACAAATGCTAATCCATAAACTAGAAATATTAGAAGATAGTGATCCACAAGAATACTGGAAAATTGTGGACAAACTGAAAGATCTGGATCGGCCGCATAAAACTTCACCAGTCCAACCTGAGATATGGCAGGAACATTACATGAAGTTGTTGACATTAGATACACACCAGATTAAGAACAAGTTTATTATCCAAGAAGTAGAAAAGTTAAGTGAAGAACCCTTTTTTAATGAGTTAAATTTCCGTATTAGTAAGGCAGAGATAATAAAAGCTATAAGTAAACTTAAAAACGGGAAGGCTGTTGGAATTGACGGTATATCAGGGGAAATGATTAAGGAATCCAAGGCCTTTATGCTGGGTTGGTATGAGAAAATATTCAACACAGTACTTAGGGAAGGAGTATATCCACAGACCTGGAGTGAAGGTATTATTTGCAGCTTATATAAATCTGGTGATGCTAGTGAACCATCCAACTACCGTGGACTAGCTATAACTTCTTGTCTTGGTAAAGTATATAGTATAATTCTTAATAATAGATTGACAAAATTTGTGGAAGAACATCAGATTCTGGAAGACCATCAGATAGGGTTCAGGAAGAAGTGCAGAACCACAGATCATATGTTTATATTACGTACACTTATTGATAAGTATGTTGCCAACACGCCAAGCAAAATGCTATATACATGCTTTGTGGATTTTAAAAAAGCATACGACAGTGTGTGGCGAGATGGGCTTTTCTGGAAATTATCCAAATTGAATGTTAAAGGAAACTTTTTTCGATCTATTAGGAGTATGTATGTAAAGAATAAAGCATGCATCAAAGAAGATAGACTATTAACTGAAGCATTTTTTTTCTTGCTCTATAGGGGTGAGGCAGGGTGATGTTTTGAGCCCACTCCTATTTAACTTATATATTAATGACCTCCCACAGGTATTAAAACCACTACATAATCCACCAATGTTAAATGATAGGGCAGTGGAATGTCTCATGTATGCAGACGACCTGGTTATTATAACATTATCAGCTGATGAGCTACAGCAACAATTGAACCGTTTAGAAACTTATTGTCAACAATGGTTGCTGAATATAAATGTTAAAAAGACTAAAGTAATGGTGATCGCAAAAAGCAGGTCCAAGGTACCTAAGGTTGACTTTACCCTTAACAATGTGGTTTTAGAACAAGTAGGTGAATATATGTACCTAGGTGTGCTGTTTGACTGCACTGGGAGTATGAAAACTGCACAGAATAGCATAAAATCGAGGGCCTTAAAGGCAATTTTTAAACTCCGAAGCTCACTTAGGAACTGTGATATAAAACCAGGGCTTGCCCTCAAACTGTTTGATCAGCTAATAAAACCTATCGGTCTATATGGAAGTGAGATATGGGGTAATTTGCCCCGCGCTATCAGTGCGTATGATAAACGGTTGTTTGAATTATTTGATGAACTCCCGGCAGAGAAAGTACATATAAGGTATTGTAAATTTACACTGGGGGTGCATAGCAAGGCAGTGAATTGTGCTACTCAGGGTGAAATGGGTAGATGCCCAATCTATATTGACATGATAATGGCAATGCTTAAATTCTTTATCCATGTACGAGAAAATGAACCAGGTAATTTATTGATCAGGGCAGCATACCAAGAATGTGCCACATTACATAAGTTAAAAAAGAAATCCTGGTTTGCTTGTATTTATAATATTGTAAAAATAATCGGCCTCCCAGGTTTGGCGCATGTCAACAAAACTAACTTAAACTTAATTAGAAATAAGCTGAGACAGAAATTTATACAGGAATGGGGAGAGGCTGTACATGGAGGTGAACCAGATGAGTGTAATATCAGGAAGAGTGGAAAATTGTCTTTGTATAGGGAAATAAAAACGGGGTTTTTTTATCGCGAGGGCTACCTACAGGACATCACTATAAAAAGACAGAGCAGCACTTTGCAAGCTGAGAATAAGTGCCCATAGGTTAAATATTGAAAGAGGGAGATATAATAGAATTCCCCGTGAACAAAGATTCTGTTTGTATTGTAAAGAAACAGGTACTCAAGTGGTAGAGGATGAATATCACTGTATAATTGAATGTGGTAGGGTCGAAAATGTGCGAAGAACAGTATTTGATAAGATTAGCCAACTTAATTGTAACTTTTACACAATGTGTTCCAATGACAAGTGTACATATTTAATGACTGCTGAGGGAGAAATATCGCCCTCTGTTTTTGTGGGACCCTCTGCAGTGCCATTGTGGGCTTTAGGTTTGTTATTCTTGTTTGGTTTTACTGTGCTGTCCACACTTTATTGTACTCTATATTAATGAACCACACTGTGGTGAATATTAATGTCAATAAAGTGTGGCCATTTTGCTTATTGTGGTAGACACTGTTACAGTACAAAGTATGTTGATAGGCAATGATGTAAATAAATGTCTATTGTCATAAGTTCTGTGGTGTTCTATGCTGAGAGAACATTAGTGTTAGAAAAAGAGATCATCACATGCGCCCATTATACAAGGTTGTCACATTGAAATGGAAATGAGGTCTCTTACTAGATACTGACTGGTACATGGTGTCTGATACATGTGTAGAAACCAATTGGTAGAAACCCTCCCTTTTTCCAGATTTCTAAAATATATCAAGATGGTTTGTTCCAAACTTTCAAGCCATGTAAGGTCCAAAACTTCAAATCGTGAAACGCGATTCAAATTCTATTTTAACTACAGTAGCTACTTGAGATATTGATGGAAATGAGAATTCCAACTATTTTGAAACTACAATTAAAAAATCTGTTTCTGGATGCAGTATCTAATCAGTGAAATCAGTGTTACATAGAATAAAGACCTCTCTGATGACATACCCGGTTTTCAATTGTGGAAAATTGAACAGCCAGGTCTGTGTCCTGCTATTGCAAACGGATGCCCCCTCTTTAAAAAAATGACCCACTAGTAATATTTTCATTGTATACAATGCTACACTTGAATGTTTGTATTCTTGTCACCAACGGAAATAGAGAACAAACACAAAATGGGATAAAGTTATGATGCACTAGCGTTTTGCATTATAGAGATGGGTCTGTGGCCGCTGTGGGAACTCATGATGGCTGGATGATTTTCTACACGCTACATGATCAGCAGGTAACTTTTATGGTCCGGACTCTGTCCCGGGTATCATCCTAATTCCATTCAGCCAGCACATATCGAAAATACAGACTTGATTCATGGAGAGTACAGTCAAAGCCCTTCATTTATGTGAAACCATCAAAACTCTGATCATAAAACACAAGGAACCCTGATAACTTGAACCCGCAAGGCGTATTAAGCTGTCCATGCATATCAACGTACATGCACATATTCAAATCAGATTTTTGTTAATACGGAGTGCCATTCAAGTACATACAGAATATTATATCACTAGTTCTGTGACACCCCCCTAATTTCTGCTATTCTGATTGGCTGAGAGCATAACCAGTGACCGTATATTTCTCCATGTATGCCCTGCACAATATTGCTCTCTTAAATTGGATCATACAAACAACATACAAACTCGTAAGTATGGCAATGGTGAAGACATTGGTATATGTTCATTTTTCTGCACAATTCACTTGCAAATAACATAACATTCAATTCTAGTACTTTAATCCCTGACTTTGGATCTACATGTACATGTAGCTTAAATGTTGGAAATGTTCACCAAATTCGGGCATTGAATTCATGCATATAGATTATTGACCTCAAAACCAGTACATAATATTTTTTCAATAGCCTGACTTCACCACTCAAACACAATCCCCTGATAAGTGAAGGTCGTGTGCCTGGGGTCGTGTGTAATCAGTGTGTGCTGCGTTTCTGGCAGGTGCTGAGATACGAGCGAGGGGGAGACTCGGCCATACACACACTGCTGTGCTCCAACAGTGGCAAGTTCTTTGTGTCCGCCAACAGCAAGTCAGTCACGCTGTGGGAGCCGAGCGCAGGTGGGTTGTCGGGTTGTGGGAGTCTGGCACAGGTGGGTCGGGTTGTGGGAGCCGGGCACAGGTCATTTATATTACTGTTACTTTTACTGCTGTTTTTAATTAGATACCTGACTAAAATAAGTCACAATTTTGCTATTATTAATTTTGTATTTAATAACACAATTGGCAACATCTAGTGTGCAAATACTTCTAGTCAGCCATTGAATAACATTTCCACCGTGTCATATAATCAGGCCTGTCAAACAAACTAAAATAGTGGTCAGGCCAAACGTTTAAAATTTCCAAAATGACCATATTTGGATAAATAGATAGGCTATGGGTATTCTTTATCAATATACAGATTCCATAAGGAACTAAATGTGTACTTTCAAAACAAGTTGTTAAGGACAGTCAAACCCCATGAATTGTGAGAGCCCAGAGTATGTATGCCACCAATTTTATTAACAACAATCATACCCATTCATATTCAAAACTAGATTGAGACATTGTATGTTCAAGAACATGATCATACTTAAGTGACACATTGTAACAGAAAATATGTCAAAATATATTGTGCTACTCTGAATAACTGTCTTAAATTTTGATCAACTACATGCATCATTCATATTTTTCACAGAAACTAGTAAGTAAATGTTAACATATTTTGGTATGATGAATGTTTACTATTAACGCACTAACAAGCACAATTGAGTGACATACTGCAACAGAAATCTCAAAATACACTGTGTTACGCTCAATTAAGTAACTGTCTTAACTAATTTGATCCACTGCATGCATCATTATCATTTGTGTTTTACATAACAACTCGTCAGTAAATGTTAACAGATTTGAAGGCATGACAATTGTTTACTATTAACACTACAATATCAACTTTCATCAAAATTATACCCAACTTTCCTGCCACTTGTAATATCTCTCTCATGACGACTACCGGTACATTTTCTTTTCTGACAATGGCAAGCTGCATTGAACTCCTACATCTTTGCATCTGACATAACTTCTTGACATATAACCAGCTGTGTGAATGTGCCAAATATCTGCTGTCTTGTTTTGTTGATATGCCTTTAAACATATATGACAAAATGTTTTATCCTTTTTAGGATCATAGTGGATCCAGTGTGATTTATCAAACTAGCACACTTGAAAACTTCTAGTCACAGGATTCTTTTGATCAAATGACCGTTTTATGAATTTAATGTTCTTATGTTGTACTGGACACTCACCCACATCAGGTGTAGGTAGTTTCTTATCACCTCTTTGAATTCGTTTTTCTGTGGTCAGACTGACAGGTTGTATTGATGGAACATCACTTTTTTCATCATGGTCATTTGTACACCTGCTTCTTTTCTGTAAGAATTAGTCCATGATCATCTGACTTACTGGCCTCTTCCTAACTGGTTCCCGAGGTTGTTGTTGGACTTTTAGAGGTACAAAATGTTTATCATTAATATGGCCAATGTGGAGAAGTGAATCTCCTGCTGCTCCTCTGTAGGTATCTTGAATGACAGCTGCGTCAGCGGTATCATAAGAAAACACATATATATTCAGCTGGAGAAGCTCTGCCAGTCCCCTCACAACCAGGTTATTCTGTACATCCTTGTGTGGCTCTCTCAGGTCATCCATGAATGAATCAACTGCTTGCGTTAATCCTATTAGGTCTTTCTGCATGTCTCGGAATCATCAAATAAATCAACAAGTTGTGCACGTTAAGATGAAGAGTTCAAGGCACTGAGTCCAGACAGCACCAGGTACTAGAGTGAGAATTGATGAAAAGAGACAGTCACCATCATATGGCACTTTGGAATGTAGTATCAAGCTGTTGGTAGACAATGCTTTTTCAAGCAATTGCTTCAGTTGTTCTTCCCGTTCTTGCTGCTTTGCTTGAGCAGTAATGAATAGACTCAGAGAGGCTCTGTGCACTCATAATGGATGATTTTGTAGTAATGAACTGTTAAATTATCTTTATTCATCGGTTGACAGTTAGAATTCTAGCTACTTTTAAGTGTTCAATTATCAATGTGATCAAAGGTCGTCCTAGAATATACTAGGATATATGAATATTTTGTAATTTGGAAAACGTAGTTCTTGATTCAGTGTTGAATTAGTCTGAAGATGGAAAATAATATGCACTTTGTCTTTCATTTATGAAACATTAGCTTTGTCTAAACTACATTAATCACAAAATTCTGCACTCTTAGATTTGCATTGTAAATACTATGTTGTACAAAAATTGATTATAAACACTGTGCACTCAGCTTGCAGTTGCTGACAAATATAATGGTTGAACGTCGCTACAGTTACAATTGATATGTCTGTAGTAACATATTTGGTTATATGCTGATTTGAAGCATAATCATCATCTATTCTCCACTTAGATTGAATCTATATGTTATTCAAAACAATTTTACCATGAAACATGTTAAGAATTTGTGGGGAAACATTGATAAGTTTAATCTGCAAAATCTAATAAAATTGATATGATGAAAAAGTCTGCACATTTTATTTTAGAATCTGAAAGAAAAGTGGTTCGGCCATATGGCCTGACGAGCCTGAGCCTGTATGACAGCCCTGAAATATAACGCTTACTTATCACTGTGCTTAGTTGTGATGCTGCTGCAGGTGCGGCGGTGCGTGAGATTGGGCGCCCGCCGGGCATGACGGAGGGCGGAGGCGAGGGCGCGGAGAAGCTCAGCTGTCTGGCCGAGGCCTCCGACGTCATCGTGTGCGGCTACGGAGGCATGGAGTGCTACGGAGTCGTGTGGGACCTCAACACTGGTCAGTGAGGGGTCAGTGGGGTCAGTGACAATGGGTGGTTAGTCAACACTGGTCAGTGAGGGGACATCAGTGGGTGGTTAGTGGGTGGGTAGTGGGTGGTCAGTGAGTGGGGGACATCACTGGTCACTGAGTGGTCATTGTGGGGTACATCAGCTGGCTAGTTGGGTGGACTGGTACATATGTGGTCAGTAAGGGCCTTATCATTGAGCGTTGAATGGTCAGGTAGTGGTTAGTGAGTTTCAGTGAGTCATCAATGAACAATGACTGAGCAGTGAGTGATTAATGTCCTGACAACAAGTTCAGAACTATACATTTTCAATCATAACTAAAAAATGGTAATAAATATCAAAATAAAAATTATAGGGATGAAACGCTATTTTTTGTGTCTGTGAGAGACATAGTCCCCAGACATTTTGAACAAGTCAAAATTTGGGATTAGGCACCATGATTGGAACAGCCAAGTATGTGGTATCACCAATTATGTGGCCATTATGTGTATGCAAATCAAAAATATAAACATTGTTCCAATCTTGGTACCTAATCCCCAATTTTGACTTGTTGAAAATGGTCTCTCACAGACACTAGAAAAATGCCATGTTCACTATTATGTAAACCAATCAGAATAATCAAAATTGCAATGTAGATCTGGCAAAAAATTCCTTTGAATTCATTACCATTTTTGACTTATGATTGAAAATGTGAGCAGTGAGTGATTAGTGGTGAAACTTCATACACGTCAGTGTGGAGGTTTTATGAATATATATTGCCTGCATCACTTTGTGTTAATTTATGGTAATTATTTCCAATGGCTTATTTTCAGGAGCACATCTTGCCACATTACAAGGTCTTTATGGCTTCAATGTTGTGGACATTTCTCTGGATGCTAAATATGTAAGCACAATCATCAATTTCTAAGTCCAGATCGTGTCTGAAATCTCTCTCTCTCTGTCTCTCTCTCATGCCTCCTCTTCTTCGCCCCCCCCCCCTGCCTAGGGGCTATACCCACTTTTCTTTCCATGAGCTCTCTCTCTGTATATATTGTATATGGTGTAAACTTACCATGATAATGATGGTACCCATGAGACAGGCCACTCTTAATCATAACCTGCACTACAGGAACAAATTTGGATTTCTTATGCTGAAATACAATACAGAACTGCTGTCTACTGCAGGTGGTGTCCACGTTTTTTGAGTTCCCCGTGGTGTACAGTGTGCAGACGGGAGAGCCCATCACTGAAATGGACACCAACAAGATGGACGTGCAGATAGCAGGTGCATCAGTCGTGCGCATCAGCCCGTGCTGCCGCCTGGTGGCCGTCTCCAGTAACGACGGCTCAGTCAGGGTCATAACTCTCACAGACGGAAAATATAAGTATGTGGCACACACGATGTTTTTATCTGTAAATTCAACTTGTCAGAGTTAGCGATTAACAGGTCATTCTTTTTTTTTAATTTATTTATTTACATCAGACAAGTTGTTATTCGGGTTGTTACACTGTCCATATGTTGAAACATAGGATGAAAAATAAAAAAAATTCATAAACAATTCCCTTGCATACTGTCTGTGGTAACTTAGTGGATTAACAGGATAACCGGCTTTCTAACCGGTCCCTACATTGACAAACCGGTTATTGATTTTGATGATTATTTTCATGCCAAACATATATATATCCATATATTTCATTAATTTTGTTGTTAACATTTTTGGCAGTTCAAATTGTTGAAACATAAAAGGAAATGCAAAACCGATTTTATTTCAAACGACAATTATTACAGGGTGTCCAATCAATATATCCAGTCGCACTCTAAAAACTAGGTGTTACGTATCTAGATCTACAGTACAACGGTTAATCGGTTACGGTTCGGTTACATAGAGCCGATTAACCGGTCAAAATTTTCTGGAACCATCCACACACTAGTGGTAACTATGTGCATATGCAGCACATTCGTCATTGCCGATAATATCATGTCATTTAGCTTCATATTTGTGTGTCTATACTGTGTACAACCGTATACAAACATCCAAGGTTCTACCCCGTTGCAAAGTCCCAGGCCTAAAACATTGAACGTAGTAAAATTAAGACTAGTGAAATGGCAAATTAAGTATGCACATTCATGTGAAAGTTTCACATGCGGATTCGAAAAAATTGGAAAAAAGACACATAAAAATGAAATACGTGTACAGTAGAACCTCCAATTAAGACCACCTCTATATCAAAACCATATCTATAATAAGACCACTTTTCAGGGTCCCAAACCTTCATAAAACTACCAAAATGAACCTCTGTATTGAGACCACCTCTCTATCGAGACCACCTAACACTGGTCTCAAAGGTGGGCCTAATGGAGTGGTTCTACTGTATTACTGTGGACAAAAGGTGGGAGGGGGGGCGGGAAATACTCCCCCCATAATTTCCACTATTTGAACGTAGTAAATTCAAGACTATTGAAATCATGAATTAAGTATACACATTCATGTTAAAGTTTCGTATGCACAATTGAAAGCACTGTCCCCCCTCCCCCGGAACCTCCTATTGATTCACTCCACTATTCGGTGGTGGCAGGTTCCGCATGCAGCATCGGTCGTCGGTGCGCGAGATGACGTTCACGCGTGACGGCCGGCGGCTGGTGACGGCCGGCTTCCGCACCATCCTCCTGTGGTCCATGGCCAATGGGCAGCTCATCACCTCACTGAGCAGGCACCAGGACTTCATCACACGGTGAGTGCACGTGTGCCCAACTTATGACAATGTTATCATTATATTATTATTGGAAAGAAATTTCAGAGACAGACTGGTAAAGGTATTTGACAGGCCGTGTAATCGAACTCGCGCTCTCCTGCTAACACCAAACTAGTCATTATGTGAGAGACAGCTGCTCTAGTCCAATGAGCAAACCTTTCGCACACCATTCAGACGTGTTTATACTTGGCCAGTATCGATTGCACAATGCCTTTTCATTTTCTGTACTTTATGTGCACATGCACATGAGCTGTGTTCTGTGATGCATGATTTTGTCAAAAATTATCAAGCTGAAACAGGGCACACTATTGAAATATAATGGTAACTAAATGTTAAAAATGTAGTCTTTAGAAAGGCTAGGTGATTCACTTATACAAATATTTTCCGTTTTTATCAATAACGTTACACAGGTATAGTACTATAGTATCTACAATTTTGGTGGTAATGTTGTTGAATGTATTCAAACATAATTTGAAGACCATTCATTGAAGTATTTTTCAAGTGATGCAGCATGCTATAAATCACGCATGAATGATTCATCAAATTGTGTTGCTGTCCTAGTATCTGTGCTTATATAGCAGGGGTACTGGGTAGATCCCGGGGGGTACCTGTAGATCCATATTTTTGGTGAATGGGCTCTCTTCTGGGTTACCGCCACATTTTCCATGGTTTCAAGCACAAATTAGGGGTGCGCTGAAAGAGTTCTTTTCTTAAGAGGGAAGTAGCAACCCCTCAGCTGAATATCTGTCACATGTATGCTATCTTAACAAGCTCCTCAGCTGCTACATATACGAGGTATGAGCCAATATACATGTAGAGGACAAAATGCCATGTACAGTGGAACCTCCAATAAAGACCATTTCTCTGTGGAGACCACTTCTATAATAAGACCACTTTTCACGGTACCAAGCCTTCATGAAACTACCAAAACGAACCTCTGTGTAGAGTCCACCTTTCTATTGAGACCACCTAACACTGGTCCCGAAGGTGGTCCAAATAGAGAAGAGGTTTTACTCTATATATCACTGTTCAATGTCTCCTGCTGCAGGATGGTGCTAGCCTGTAACGACAAATACCTGGTGACATGTGGCATGGACAAGCAGGTGATCGTGTGGGACCTGTCACGTCGAGGCGTACCAGAGTCCATCACTGCCTTCACGGCCCACTGTCGCCTCGACGACCTTGCCGTGGCCCGACACGACCTCTCATCGATCATCTTCCGCCCGCTCAACATCCACTACATTGGCGTTCTGCAGCCCAACCCCAAGATGGCTAAGGTAGGTGGACAGAGGAAGGTTGGGGGTTTGATCCCGGAGACTATGATAGGTGTATTAACTGTAAACAGGTTACCCCTGTTCAGTGATATTGGTCACCAATATGGAGAAAAATGGGTATGAAGAGTAAGGTTGTGGAGTCAAAGTCTGACTGCAATGTTGGCCAAGTTGGATGTAAACAGATCATGGGTTCAATCCCAAACAACAAACTGACCAAGTTAGAGGGTTCACTTAAATAGGTACACAGGAAATAGCACTTTCATTTGAACACCCTGTTTGCGCAGTATAGTGTGCCTCATGCTTACCTATGTTGTGCCCTATTTACTGCCAAGTAGAATCATGAAAACAATGTAGGGGTTCGAATGATTTTGACTGGTTTCAAATTACACAAAATTTCAGAGTACATGTACCGGTACATAAAAAATTGAGTTATTCAAGTACTTTTGAAGTGACTATTTGTTTGCCTGTTTTCAGATTTTGAGCGGTGAAGAGGTGAATGTAGTCCCGGATCAGATCCAGGAGGCACAGAACATCGCCCTCGTGTTCTCTTCCCAGCGCCCCACCGCAGAGACCTCGCGCGCATGTACTATATTATAGTACTTGTCAGCAGTAGTACTCTTATTATTAGTACATTGTCGTACTCAGGGATTACGCTCAAAGACATCCCAAGGACATTCTGCTCTCATGTACGCTCTTGCAATACTCAGAGGTGGTTTATGGTGGTGCGCTTTAAGATGCAGAGGTGTATATATATATTTATTCTATACTCTTGTATTATGTTGCAGTATATGAATGTGATGAATATAACCAAATAAAACTGTCCATGAATCAGAGAAATCATTCTTTTTAAAACTTAACAAAAAGTTACATGTAAAGACTTCAGGCGTTTTGTGAAAGTGGACGAATACAAAGGGATGTACTGTAAAACTATAAATATTTGTGTACGATGTAATTTGCGAATTTTGTGGCTTACTGTAAAACTGCAAAATTAAAGTCGGCAAACATTTATCATCACAAAATATTTTTTCCCCATCACAAATTCGAAAGTTTACTGTAATTAAAGATCTTTGGAGCTCAGCCCATGATTTCAGGAACTGCATGAGTATTGGTTATTACAGTGCTAAATACGTCCTACATACCATTGACAAGAAGTCAGCATCTTTGTATGTTGACTTCTAACCGTGTACAAATGGAGGTAAAAAAAAATATTTCTTTGTGGTTTATTCACTTAGTATTCCAATTTCAACTATAATAATAGTTGTGTGAAAGACATTGTTGTGGCCGAGAAAAGGTAAAGTGTATGGACTATATAAGTATGGACCGGGTACTTGATGATGCCAGCTTCATATCATGTTGAACATGTGATATCATATGCATAAAATTAAATTAAAAAATATATTACACCCTGTGCACAGCCTCCAAATGTAAGAGCACATATCAAAAGATATACAGCAATTTACTCATACTTAGATAAGTACATTTACTGTGAAATATGCTGAACTTTTCTTGTAAAACATTATTGAAAGCCACAAAATAATTTATAGATAAAAAAAAATCAAAACCGCAAAATTAAACAGCTGCAAAATATTCTAGTTTTACAGTGTGTCCATCTGATTACTGTATGAATGATATTATGCAACAAAACACGCTCACTATTTTTCTGAGATTTTTTATTGATATTGATATTATTAAATACAATGTTTTGTATACTGACTTGAGAAAAATGAAGGAAAATGAAGCACATTTCAATACAATTCTACCAAATAGATAAATTCATATATAATTTATTTTTAGCATGATACAAGTAAAAATAAATACAATTACATGTATTACTTACATTGATATATGTACCAACTTAACAAAAATTTATGACACTTCAAACTAACATCTCATTAAACGCTTTCATCAAAAACATTACTTCAAAAATTAGCCAACAACATAATCGAATGAAAACTAATTTTACATTCATCCAGAACTACATGTAACATGCGCACGAATCATTCAAACACCACACACACCAATAGTCAAACAGCTATTCGTTTACTTCTTCTTTTTCTTTGACAAGCCACCAAATTCAAAACTTTTCAAAGGATCTGCCTTCCGCTTCTGAAAAAGATAATGCAAAATATTCTTTTTGATCTTTTTTTTATAATCTACTGTCATATATGAATACAAGCTTCAGAAAAGTGGAGACCAATGCCAAAACAACAATCATGATATTCATTATTTCATTTTAACATTTGTACTGTGCACAACCATCAAATGGCTAACCCCAGAGCTTCCAACCTGATTTTATCGTAATCTGTAATGTTTCGCAAAAAAATCTGTAGTTTTGCACAAGAATCTGTAATAGCTTTTGACCTAAATCTGTAATAATTTTTACCGCTAAACTGATATTTTTTCAACTAAATCTGTAAGTTTCACAGTAAAAAAACTATTAATTCATAATCAAATTAAGGTCAGAGTTGCAAACAAAACAAGTATTTTGAGTTTCAATCGTTTCATTTCAAATCCATATCTGCCTAAGACTAGAACAAAATTGATATCGGAGAAAAAATGAACCATTAGTTACATATGATACAAAATGATACATGTAAATAAGTTAATATTTTTCTTTTACAAAGGGATCATCTGTTGAATTTCCTAAACTTCTTGTTTTGTTTGAAAAGAAATAGAATTTTCCTCATACATACATTTTACAATACTCGACACATTAGGATGTTGGATGGAAAAAGTCAATGTCCTACATCACTCAAAGTGAGTAATCTCTGATTTGTCTCCACCATCCAACATCCTCATGACTTTGCCACTTATATCTGGTCCAGTCATCTCATTATCTGTATTACTAAAATCCACAGAACACAATGTGCATCGCGCGTGATGCACACTTTTTTCGATGCAGTGACATCAATGCATTTTTTGGAATACTCCTCTCTGTATTTTTGCACCATCATATTACTTAATAACACTCAAATTCATTAATTTTTAATAATTTGTATTACTTTCACTTTCATATACCGTAAAAAGGTCTTGATTTTAACAGGTGCATATTACGACAACCAGCAGAATCTGTTATTTTATCAAAATCCGTAAACATTGGAAGGTAGGTAACCCTCACTATAACATTCATCCAAATTCGAGACCAAATAAAATCTAGACAGTTTTTTCCTATGAAAATAAGCATTCTTGTAAAGGCCCATGGGAAGTTCAAACGAGTACAATTATAGCGATTTAAAATATGTAGTGGAACAATAATGGTACCTTATACTTCAACTGGCCCTTGCTGGGAGCTTTGTGGTAGTTGCCCTTGTTGGCTTTGCCTTTGCCCTTGCCCTTGGCTGAAGAACTACGCAACGTCTGGGGAACTACAAAGAAAAAAAAACAAGCAATTCATACATATGGAGATTTCATTATATAACCTTAGCAAACAATTCTGATAAAATAACACGCACATGTCACACTGCTCTGCACCAAAACGATTGTAAAATACACAAAAAGAATAGAATACAAAACCAAAATAAGAAACTATTTGTTACATGCTTATAAAACTTTTTTTGTGACATTGAATATTTAGGTTGCGTTGCCATTGTGTTTCTAGTCAAGGACATATGCACTTACCAAGGTAGTCGGGTACGTGCTTCAAGTGCGCGTGCACTTTGGCCGTGTGGAGAGTGCGGTCATGCCTCAGCAGCTGGAGATCTCGCGGATTCTCATTAAAGTACACCTGAAATATGATGCAGTGATCAATTTAATACATGGCAAGTTATTGGATACACAGGTGAACCTTGGTATCTGGACTTTAATGTTAACGGATGTTATATGTGTATATCAGCAGTGCCCTACCCAGAGTTGTGTGAAATCAATATCTCAGCCTTGATCTCTATAGAATGTAATGTTTCATCACATACACATGGCTTGACACTAGCCAGTGCCCTGAACACATCAAATCTTAGGTTTGTGTGCCCTGGTGGGGGACACAAGTTTTTGCTATATTTTGCCCCAAAACAACACGTAAAATATTGGTGAAACTTTTAAATGAAGATTTTCATGTCAGATCTGATAGTTGATAGGAAATTTGTTTTGTCATTTTTTAATTTTACCTTTTGCATTTTAACTAGAAAACTTTCAGGGCATGTAAAAATTAGATCAGGGTAACTGGATTTGGCACACCATGTGCCCTGCATAGCAAAAAAAAGCTAGTGCCATGCTAAACATTTGAGCGTTTAATTCAATATGACAAAGGAAAACTGCAATACTGAGCAGACACTACGTTCCATACCGAGAGTTTTTGTGAGTTGAGCAACTCAGCCTTGATCTCTTTGAGCCGAGCCTCCCGGATGGCGACCCGGGTGACAGCACGCATCGCGTCCCGCGCTCGGTACCGAAAACCTTCGATCTCCTCCATGCGGAACTCGTACGGCCGGAACAGAGAAGCACCATCCGCTGGAAGAAGTAAAGAGACAATGTACCCTGGACATTTACAGACGGGCCCTTGCTCACTTTAAAGTACCACTGTCACATTGGATCGCTTATCATAGATCTGTAACATATCACCATATAAACATATATGTATTGATAGATGCTAGTTTTCTCACCAAAAGGGTAAAGGATATATATTGTGTTCTTTGCTTTAAGGAACAGTCTTATTTCCTGTAAACTGTTGACAAAACTAATGATTTATAAATCAAACTTTTTTAACATTTGAGAATGACAGACAGTGTAAATACACTTGGGTTACAAGTGAGAAGTTTTTTTGTATTCAGTCTAACACCATTTGATGGTAAAATAGGGACTTTAAACGAGTGATAACGTCGATGACCAAGCACTCACGATGTGACTCTGCCAGTGCAGCCTCGACAGCTTCAAGCAGTGGTGTCTCAGCGATACTGACAAAGGATAGCGCCGTGCCCGTACTCACACCGCGCGCAGTGCTGAAAACAACAGTAATATACATAATGATCACAGATCTTTTCACATGCTTTTCTCAGAACTAGACGCCTTAGACCAAAAATAAAAATTGACCATGAGTTACAAATGAGAAATTAGATTGATACCTTCTAGAAATTGTTGTTTTGTCTCTGGCACAACATTCGCTGATGTCTCATCAGTTTCGACAGATCAAATGTGGGCTATCAATCTATCTTCTCATGATATGACTATTGGAACCCCATAGAGACATACAGACGTACATTCATTCATGAGTTACTAATTCAATTATGTAAACAATGATTCCTAACACTATTCAAACTATTTTTCAAACTAAGACCATGTCTCACCGTCCAACACGGTGCACATATGCGTCCACCGTGCGTGGGAAGTCAAAGTTGATGACATTGGAAACGTGTTGGAAGTCAATGCCACGCGAGACGCCAGACTCTCCATCTTTCTTTAGTCTAGAACACACAAAAACAGGTTGGCTGTCACTTTAGAGGACACACACTTAAGTTGAGTTATGGAACTGATCGCATACAAGGGCCACATTACCGTATTTTCTGTTACTGGAAATTACTCAAATTATACCAAATTATTAGAAATTATTTTATGCACATCCGTACTATCGCATTTCTAGGGGAAAAAACTTAAAAATAGAAATTCATACAATTAAAGTGTAGATTTGGCAAACTATTACAGTATTTTTTGTATTCTCTAAGTTTCACTTCTGTTTATAGAGGGCAAAATTTAAACCACACTCAATATAGGAATTCTGGTGATTTCGGAAATTTCTTCTCATACTTGTTTGCAAACTATGGGTATTTCTTTTCCCGGAATACTAGTAATTTCTGGAAATTACACGTACGCAGAAAAAAACGACTGATACCAATGAAATTTTCTACAATTACTGTGGTCCTTATATGCGTAGTAGTATTGTACATTGAACGTATACATGTATTAATGCAAAATAAGTAGACCATGTCTATTTTCCGTCTGTTTGCTAATACTAAATGCAAGAGCAGAGGTGCTAATTGATCTGAACCACATACATTTGGGTCTGCTGGTGTATAGCTTTGACATAAAGTCATTAACAAATCCAAATGAAACATGATCAAAAGACTAGAAAGTTGGCTGATAATACCATAAATTTCATCAGAAAATGTAGTCTTTTATCAAATCTAAAAGTTACTGTCACAATGCACTTGAAAACTAGTTTCTCATGTTTTCAATACCAAAATTATAAAATTAAGCCCTAAATATAATACATAAAAAATAACAACACTCACTTTTTGCCCTTCTTTTTCACCTGGTCTTTGGTCACTTTGGGGTCATCAAGTGCAACCTCATCAGCGGCAATGATGAGGTCATACAGACCTACATAATAAAAAGTGCAGTTCATCAGTACTATTACACTTTATTATAGACAATGGCTCACCAAATAATTTAGGTTGTATCAATGTACATGAATACAATAGTATGAATGTTCACAATTATACATAAATCTCAGTCAAAATATGTTCTGATTCTATATTTGCTGAAAAACATGTTTACCTTGGTTGAATTGGTTGACAATATGGACTCTCGAATTGGAAGGAAGTTCTGAATTGAGGACGCATGAAGGAATGGAAAACTGTTCAAGAAACAGACGCAATCTGAAAAAAAAAACAATATGAAATTGAATCATAGTTAGCCAAGTTTAATTCAAGTGAACAGATTAAGAGGATTCATCTCAACAAATAGTGGAAAGTAATGGTACCAAACGAGTTTCATCCTAAGACCGGATATGTATTGAAAAATAAATTGAATCTCTAATATTGAGGTTAAAAAGAAAACAAATAACTATCACCTGAAGCATCGGTCTACGTCGTTAACAAACACAATTCCCTTTCCTCTGACCAGGCGGAGCTTTAGCAGGGTGTACAGAAGCACAAACTTGTCCTCTTCCTCACATCTACAGCAAAATAAAAACGTAATTCTATCTCAAGAATTCAAAATAGAATTTCATGTATGTAATAGATGTATTAGAGAACATAAAGGGGTGTTTCAGCACAGTCTTGTCTTCCAAAGTAATGCTTTTTGCAATAAAGCTGGTATATATACGACGGTTAGTGTACTGCCTTGAAGCAGCACAATGTGAGCAGAGTACTGACTTAATGTGGTATTATAGAGCAAAGTACTGACTTGATGTGGTACTGTGTGAGTTGGCTAGTCTCAGGCAGTTGAGACTCCTGCAGCTTGAGAATGACAGGATTGTGCAGGACGAGCTTTTTGAGCGCTCGCACATCTTCACTGAGGGTGGCTGACAGCAGAAGTGCCTGATAGATCCGGGGGAAGTGGCTGGAACAAATAAACGATGACACACTATAGCCGGATTATCCAAACCATTTAATGTATAAGCATATGGACTTTTATGTTGGACATTTTTATGACAAGTGAACATTTACATCTCAATAATTCCAAAATTTTACTCTAATTTTTTTTAAAAGTAAGCATGGGCACTTCCATTTAAATTTCGTGTATGTGAAAATACATGGACAAAGTGTTTAAAAATACCTGAATGGTCTGAGACATACACTCTGTACTAAATCAATACTAAAACACAATAGATCCTTGGTATGTGGATAAAAAGATTGGAATATGATTCATCCACATGGTTTTAAAGTATGATATTCTTTTGAATCTTTTCAAACCTCGATTTAAATCATTTTCACTCCATCTCTTTCAAAAAACAATGAACGACTGTTATCTATCATAAGCCTTAATTTGATTACAACATAATAGATGCGCAAATATAGTGGATACAGGACTTCATGAATACCAGAATTTAGAGACTTAAAAGAGGATTAGTAAAATTTTGATCAGATTTCTATCACTGATCATACCCTACTGAAAATAAACAGTAACTCACGAGAGCAGTGTTTTAATGTCGGTCTCATAGCCAAAAGAGAAGACGAGATCAGCTTCATCTACAACAACCATCTGCAGCGAGTCACGCAGTGTCAGGTTGCCAGCGGCAATGTGGGCGAGGACGCGACTCGGAGTTCCGACAACAACATCTGGCCGCTCCATTAGCAGTGGTCTGGGAGGAAACACAATAGACTTGACGATAACATTTGTTTTTAGTACTTTCACGTGTATAGTTCTGTGATTTAATAGTATTTACATCATGAGGTACTTGTAGTGAGATTTACCATAGCCAAATAAAGCATTACATATAACTCAATTCATCATGGAGATTTTCCCTACCAATTGAAACTTTAGATCTAAGTAATTCAAGTGAAAAACTAGTGTACTTACTTCTGTGTGGCAAGGGGGACCTGTTTTGCGACATCTACTATGTGCACCTCTCTACCGCATGAGGTACATAGCGAGGCAAGACTGGTAGCTGCCTGTGCAGCTAACTCTTTGGTCGGGGTGAGAATAAGTGCACGTGTAGCCTGCTCACTCGCTACCTGAATCCCAACACACATGTAATAAAAACATTTGGGAAAGATTATGGGCTCATCTCAAGATTTTACCAAAATCTATAAAAAAAATTCTAATAACAATTGAAGATAGGAAGGGCCACAGCAGCACCGACAGTTCCCTACTTGGTAAACATTGCAATTCGCATGGAATTATCCATCACTTTTACACATCTATAATATAGATGTGTAAAAGTGATGGATAATGTGTAGATGCAGTTGCCAGAGTCTCGACATTGTCACTAAAATGTACGCCTGACGAGATTCTGACGTATGTCGAGACTGGCGATCCATCTAATATTTGTTAACATTTAACTTTCAAGCGCTTGAGAGTGCATGGTCACCTGTTTTGCTTCCAGAATTTTCTGTATAACAGGAATAGCAAAAGCAGCTGTCTTTCCCGATCCTGTTCTAGCTCGAGCAAGTACATCCTTTCCCTCAAGAGCCAGCGGGATCGCCTTTTCCTGGATCAGTGTGGGTGCTTCCCAGCCAAGACGCGCAATGGCCTGAAATAGATATGTGCCATGTGTAATTAAATCTACATGTCAAATTTTAAGTCTCATATAATCCAATATTTCACAATCAAATAATTTGCCGAGTTCAAAAACAGTTCAGTATAAATAATTTATTGCGAAATACACATAAACTTGTCTTTACAACATGCACTGATTCAGACTGCACTCTGTAAATACCATCTTCTATAGGGCAAGACGTTAGCCCACACGTTTACAAATAATACAATAGTGAACAGTTTGGTTGGACAGTAAGCATGCATGAATTCAGCCTTAAGGCTCTACATGTTATTTTCCTGGAGTCTGTACGTCTAAGCGTAGGCATGCAGAGGCCTACAACTACTAGTATGTTGGTGTATTCAGGTCCTAGTAATAATTGGAATTAGAGGATTGGCTAGAACAGTAAATGTATTTAGATACCACTCTAATTCTGATTATTACGGTGTTTTTTGAAAAAAAACGTAGGAGTGCTAATCAAGTTCTTTAATTGAATGTAAATAAACAAGAATACTGTAAGTATTTTATTAGTCACTACTTCTTACTTGAAGTAAACGATCATCCAAACCCATCTCATGAAACCCTATGGTCTTTTCGTCATCTTCATCGGCCATGGTATAAAATATCAAGTAAATATTATTTAAAAATACACTAAATTTGATTTGATTTGATTTGATTTGAAAAAATCACAAAAACATGTGGCATTACGGCCTTCACCTTACTTTCGTATTCAAACCGAGGTAATCAGTTTGACGGATATGTGCGCATACTATTTTTTACTACTATGTGTAGCAAGATCAATGCATTAAAAATTTATTGTTCACTGACTGGATTTTGTATTCATGATCAGCTACAACTCCTAGTGACAAGAATAGCAGAGTGAACATTTATTAGTCAGTTTTGGAGAATGTATTTGTGATGTTTTCTAGCAAGAGCTTGTTATAATTGTTGCGTTCCACTTTGTAAAAGTTTGTAGTTTTGTCTGCTGGTATTAGCAATTTATCTTCTTTTCTAATGTTCTGGATATCTGTGTTTTCTGGATATCTTATTATCCAGCATTACATAAACACAAAATGTGATTTGCTGTATCCTCACACAGCTTATCTGATTGTTTATACTGTTTACATTGTGTATTGTCAATAATAGTGTATTGCTTTCTTTTACGGCTGTACACAATGGTACAGCGCCGTAAAAGAAAACAATACACTATTGACAATGAGCCCTAGTGCTGTAGGCCAAATATACAGAATATTTATCTAATATACATTGTGTATTATTTAACAAAACCCAAAATGTGATTTACTGTATCCTCACAACACTTACCTCAACTTGTGGTCCTCAATAGCTCAGTCGTTAGAGCGCACGACCTGAAAACGTGATTTGCCTGCGTCAGTTCGTGCCCCGTTCATGGCAGACTCAGTGTCGCCAAAAACCGTTACGTCGTGCGTCTGCCACTGAGTTGCTGATCTCCACACAGCACGTCGCAACAGTACAGTGTTACTTCTATAGACGGTGGCGACGCCAAGCGGGAGGTTCGAAGCCTCGTTAAAAAGGCGTGTCCAGTGTAGAGGAGAGCCACCATACTGCACGTAAAAACTCAACTAGTTTGAAAAGAATAGCCAGCATTATCCCCCCACCGCCGAGGCTCAGTTGGTTACCCAGCCTGCCTCTGGAGGTCCATGTACCAACACCACGTGGCCCTCTCTCTGCTATAATCATCAGAAAGTTGATGGCTGCAGAGTATTGGCAACAAACAAACAAACAAAAACTGATTGGTTATCCTGTTTACATTGTGTACTATTTAACTCTCAGATCTAACATAGCACATAGAGCATTCTTTACATATAGAGCGCCCCCCCCCTCTGGATCTGGATCTGGATCTAGGGCCCCAGTTGAGGCATCACACCGACGAAGTGTGGTAGTGGTCCGACTCTTGAATGAGCTGCAGAGTCAAAAATGGATTCAGGGGTGCTATTCCACTCAGTGGTACGACACAAAGGAGAACTTGAAATGTGGGTTTGGTCATCCCTCGACTAATACCGTAGGAAGGAAGTGTGTCTCTAGATGTGAATAAACATTGGCACTCAGTGACTGTGGGTTGCATCACATACACATTGGTGTAAAATAAGCTTACTAATATACAACTAATTAAAACATGTTTTTCATTCTATTTAGCTATAGGGCATGAAAGTTACGAGAACAGGAACTACCGTTACCAACCAGACTAAACTCAACTGGATTATGGCCCGAGCGATGATACCGGACGTCGTAATGTTATGCTTATGGGAGAAATTGCGCAATACATTTTGAACGCACACAGCTCAATAAAACTTTAGATTTTAGCAATCTCACTTACATACATCACAGATAATATAATTTACTTTCGTCCCATAGTAAAATTAGCTATAAACTATCGCATTTAGTATATTTAATCTAAGTTGAACCAGTGACATCGTTAAATGATCTAGAATCCTAAAAAATCTACTGACAATATCAGCAGGCGACGACAGGTGTAGCGACAATAAAAAACACCAAACATACATTGGGTCATATCTCTGGTATACATTGTCGAATTAATATATAACTAGCTGGCCCGTCTCCTACGGAGACTAATTTATGTGTCATATTTATTCATTTGAGTGGTAATTTGAGAAATTCATAGCAGAAAATTAACAATAATGCATCCCAACATGAGAATACATTTTATAAATATTTAAAAAAATAAGAACAAAAGTGTACTGTGTTTCCAAATATATATTTTTTTAATAGCAGAAAAAACAGTTTTTAACATGTTGAACAAAATTGCACCTCACCACGACCGTGTTTTGCTTGAGCATGGTAATAGTAGTACAGATTGTAGATGGCAGACTCTAGAAAATAGTTATCTAGCTTTTTCTAATATTAGAAAACTCCAGCAATGATTAACCTTTTGTAAAACAATATTCATATATTCATTTTCAAATTTACACACTACTAATAATAAATATTATAAACAAAAGACAAACATTAACAAATTACCAAAATGAATTCAATGCACCAAAATTATAATTTATGGCCTGTGGTAGATAGTCTCCATCGGGCCCAAACAGTGCAAAAACATTCCCACAAAAAACAACTGCCAAATTATTTGCAAATACATACATGCAAATAAGCCATTCCAATCTGACGGATACGTTTTAATGCTTAGTCCCATGTTTTCACGTCAATCATGCCAACAATTACAGTTACACACGGTCACAGGTTTATCCCAGATCTAGTCCATCAGTCTCAGACTACAGTTATTTGTGAAATTGTGTGTAGACTTCATTTTCGTCAATATTCCCATTCATTAGATCTGGACATGACAACCAAGATGAATTTTTTGAAGCGATTGAAGAATTCGCATATTAGCTATGCGTGTGTGTGTGTGTGTGTGTGTGTGTGTGTGACTCGGTTTTTTGTCCACTGGGCACTTGGATAGACAGAAGGAACGTAACGTCGTAATATTAGCTTTTAACAAAGATTTGCCAAACTTTTCAATGAGTCTCTCTGAATAAAGTCCTGTATAGTTCGGATGTTTGATCCTGGGTATGTATCCTTGCTGTTGATCTGTCAATTCCAGTATGTGTGTGTTAAATATAAGCAGTGAAAATAGTCGAGTTAAAAACGCGTGGTCTCTGTCAAAGATTTTATTTCAGGGTCCGTATTCTCGTACGTATCGCCGAATGGATTCGCCCGAATTCAATACACGAAAACACGGTTTCAAGAAACAGCCTTGATGAAAAAGCTCTGATTCATACGTATGTACGTTCGCCGTAGCAAAGCATGTGATGGAGGATGCGTCAGCCACGAGCGTTGAGTTACAGGTAAATAAAACTCGCTCCCCATGTTAATGAAGGAAATTTGCCGTATTTTGACACAATATTTATATGGTTT
>CM032668.1:34675334-34690330 GCA_019095985.1 Streblospio benedicti | reverse complement strand
TTTTCTTGTTTTTTATCATTAGAAACCAATTTACTTGGTTTGAAATGTGACATTATAACGACCACCAAGTTGTCCTGATTATACATACATAATTTGAGTGTGTACGTCTTGTGGTTAAAAAGCCTTTTTGTGACACAAAAATCGCCTCTTCATTTATATATATATATATATATATATATATATATATATATATATATATATATATATATTTATATATATATATATAGATGAACTGATGAAAAAAAATCATTATAAACAGTTGTTGCTAAAACATAAGTCAAATATATCAATGTCCTGGCAGATTGTTAATAAGATTCTCGATCGAAATGAACAATCTCATAATCACTGTGCGAAAGCGATCTACGTAACTCCAGAGTTACGGTAGTCAATGATATGCATATAGCGGAGCGGATTTTTCATTTTTGTATGAGGTTAAGTTCTTAATAGCTTTATATTTTTGTTAGAAAGAAAGTACTTTGCACGTGTTATCTGCATGCTGCATAATTTCGTTGAAAGTTTACTTGATGATGGTATAAAGCGGATTTTAAAATTGTGTGGTGACTACCGTAGCTCCCGGGCCCGACTACCGTAACTCTGCATAGCAAAAATCATTGAATACTGCAGCTTACATGTTAGCTTCTATTCTGTTGAATTAGAGGTCATATTCGGAATTTTTATTGCAGATATTAACCATGGAAGGAAATTATATGTGCTACTAATGTAAAAATAATTAAATTAAAATAGAAGAGACGTCCACATAGCAGGGATATAATTTGCGCACATTGTCATCTAGAGTCGCGGCTCTAGTGGACTCCTAGCATAAATCAAAACACACAGATATAAGTCACACTGTAATGTTGATTTGAAGCATATATATCAGCATTAATTACGTTTTGGATGTCTGTGTATCTTCAGAGTTACGGTAGTCACGTGAGTGAGTTACGGTATCATTTGTGTGAGTTAGGGTAGTCACTTAGGTGGTTGGTTTCAACCAAAATATGTCATAATACATTTATTATACATTAAAACTACACGCTCTCTAGAATCAATACGCTAAAATCTAAACCTGCAGCATGTGATATCATGATATAAGTGCACAGAATAAGCACAATAGTGGAGTTTCTAACGTGAAGCGGGCGCTGTTGGCGTCGCCATTTTTGCTGAGTTACGGTAGTCGTTATGGAATTTACATTGGTCGCTTTCGCACTGTGATAATGTTATGAGTCAAAATTTGTCAAAATTGGTATAAATTCAATACAGACGACGCTGTTATTGCTGAAGAGTTTAATAACTACTTTGTTAATGTGGGCAATGATAATAATACTCAGGCCCAGAGCAACAGTGTTTATACAAAAATTACTTAGAATCAATGTAGTTCATAATTAAATGCACGTCCGTATTGATGTAGAATAGAATAAATTGTACTGAAAGCTATAGGCAAGTAGGGTCTATGTGAATAAACTGACCCTATGTTTACATGCAATGAAATATGCTAGAATATTCATATACTTTCATAGATGCTTCTCTGCTTTTAAAGCAATGTATGATTTATAAATTTTAGAAAATTAACGGCTTTTTTGCATTCTACATAATGCGTACATGCATACAGGCGACTTTATGGTAATGAGTCCAACTTCCTATCTATTCGGCCACGGAAGCACATGTAGGAATCTCAGCCATATGGTCAGCACGTAGGATTGTATAAGGGGTCACGAAATCCCACATGCCTATTTTTAGCCTTTTTTCTCCCATATCCCATTTCCGTATAAACCCGCCCCACACAGACAGATCAAGGAGAGAGGGCCATAGAAGGCGTGTGCCCCCCTTTTTCACACTAGAAAATCATTTGCATAGTCTTTTATCATTTCTGCGACCCTCCAAACATAAAAAAATGAAATCCGGATCTGGTCTTGGTTTGATCAAAACCATGACTTACTAGGTCTAAGAGGAGGATAAGGGCTTGTTGAGCCTTGAAATTGTACCACCACGTAAAATTGCACCGGTTCAATTTCACGTGGTGGTACAATTTCAAGGCTCAACGGGCTTTATACTTACACAAACATCGATTCAAAACTGCTTCGGTTTGACATATTGAAATTTTTTGAGTGACTTAATACTTGGTGCGTGCATAAGACCTGGATGCCAAGATGAATGATGTAAACAACACTGTGCTTGATTGGCCTCCATTTTACCCATTTTACTGTTCCTCATCAGGACCACCTGACTCTATCAGTGAATACTGATAAGGTGATATGAGTGTAAATGCTGTCAGGGTGGGGGCTTAAGCACACAACGTATTTCATCATGGACTTTGTCAAACGTTTGAGAAGAGCATGGATAGATTAATAGCCCATGTAAAACACTTTCATTTATTTTGATTTCAATCGCCACTAAATGCTGCTGAGGTAGACTACTTTTTATTGTAATTGTAAAATTTTGGTGTGGGGAACAATTTCATGTGTGGTACGAAATTGACTTATTGTGGGACCATTTATCGGCGGTGGTACAATTTCAAGTTAACGTGAAATAGTACTGGTACAATTTCACGTGGTACTACAATTTCAAGGCTCAACAAGGCGCTAACTATGTAAAATTTCTAAATGATGTATTCTATACAAAATATTGGCTTCCACACCCAAAACAAATAATGGCTGTGCATTGTTTGGATAACATTAACAACACAAAAACTACATTGAATTTGTTATGGAAAAAAGAGTATTTAAAACAAAAAACAAAAATGCCCCTGTCACATCCAAAATAACAGAACCGGCGGGCGACCGCAGACTACAAACTATCAAGATTTTTAGCATCTAAAAGTTGATTAACCTTTCCCCCAAAAGACTTTTCCATTGTCTTGATGTCTGCTACCTTAGGTCAAAATTAGTCAAAACGTCCGTGATATTATAAATTGTTAGATCATCGCATATATTAGCTAGCACATATATGCACCGGATTTCGATTGTGTATGAACCCGACATTATTAGTGAAGCCCCAATTGCAAGTCGCCATCATCACATCGAATAATATACATGCATATATTGAAGGCTATATAAGTAGCCATCGATTCTATATATCGGAATCCAATCCACCTCACTCTCGAACGCCCAATAAATATATACATGGATCAGCTCTATAGGGCGTTCATCATCTACCCCCATAGACGATTTACTGCAGTTAAAATAATATTTCAAACAATATTGAAAAAAAGTATTAGTAGTGTTGTAATTACTAGGATTAATAGGTGATGGTGTTGTAGGATGGGTATTGGAATAAGGAGCAATAATTGGCAGAGTAGACAGTGAAACAAAAGTAAGTGAAAAGGATGTACATAAACTAGAGATCTACATGTATTCATGCTTTGCTCAAATTTTTGACAAAGTTCATGAGAAAGTAATGTTGTGTCGTGGGCTCATATGCCTCCTAACCCCCCCCCCCTTTTATCTGCCAATATGCTGCCCATCTGATTTAGATTCCTACATGTGCTTCCGTGCCCTAATGGACAGTTGGACTCGTGACCAGAAAGGTGTGGGTTTGATTCCTGGTCTGGTCTGGTGGTGGTGGATGTTGAGTAAACTCATATTTACCAAGCTGCAAGGATGCCAATGACCTGGTGTAAATGTAAATCCCTCGAACACAATAACAATTAATTGTGAGGGTAACCATTTACATAGAAAGTATGCAGGTTTTTATAGTTTTTATGCAGGCTCTATGGTGTGGGTGCTGTTGAAATCTTGTTAACTGTGTACTATTTACGTAGGTGTATATTCGAATTTTGATATTTTGAGGCTAGTGTGAAGCAGCAGCAGATTCATATGACTTTGAAACGTGCGCAGGACTCAGACGGCAACACTATATGATCATAAAAATGCAGCAGCAGCAGCAGCAGCAGCAGCAGCAGCAGCAGCAGCAGCAGCAGCAGCATTAATACCATACCACTTGAATGGGGGACCAATGAGATGGGGTACCAATGAGGCAGGGGACCAATGAGACGGGAAACCAATGAGACGGGGGACCAATGAGATGTCCGGGATCAGCTCTATAGTCCAATGTCTCATTGGTCTCATGTCTCATTGGTCCCCTGTCTCACTGGTCCCCCGTCTCATTGGTCCCCCTCACACATATTGATTTTATTCATATACTATTATAAGATTTCAGAGGTGGATCTATGTACGTGCCGAAGAGAGCTATGTGTGAAGAGTGTTAACTTGTGACAGCCTCCCCTTCCCTAAAAAATGATAAAATAAAATAAAATAAAAAAATGAAAAATAAATAAAAATACTAGGAGGCATGTTTTAAGTAATAGGAGCAACAACTTATCGCGTGGTAGAATGCGTATTGGAATACGGAGTAATGTTAGGAGCTGGGAGTAGAATTAAAGTAAATGAAAATGATGTACATTGACCATTATCTATCGTATGTACTCATGCTTCGCTCAAACTGTTGACAATCGAAGTTCATGAGAAATTATTATGATGTGTTCAACAAGTCAGCTTGACCCCCAACCACATTTACCCTCATATCAACTGGTCAAGGCAGGTGGTTCTGATCAGGAACAGCAAAATGGTGCTCAATTACTCTTGTGTACATCTATGATATGAGCTAAGAAGACCAGATTCTCTGCAGGCATCAAGAAAGCCACTCAAATACTTTCAAACCTTCAAACTGAAGAGGTCTAGAATCGATGAGTGTGTAACCCCCGTGTCAGAGTGGCGGCGCAGAATTTGAGATCGCGTCCATTCCGGACGCGGTTCGGGCACTTTTCGAAAATTAACCAAAAGGCGACCCAAATTTCCACTTTCAGGCGGACAATGAAGATGGCAAGTAGTTCAGAGCCACCCCCAGATGATAAGTGTGTGCACACCCCGTCCTGTTTGTATAATGGGAAATATACAACCACACCACTGCAGTACCTGCTTATTTAGTATTGAAGCCCAATGGCAGATCCAGGCATTCAGAAAACGTAGAGGGCGCCCCTTCTCGAGGATCGAGGGATCGATAAGTGTTAGGGTATTTTTTGTACTTGCATAAAAATCGAGTTAGAAATTGAGTTCATGTGGAACTACTTTGACTAGTTACGCAGGCGTTAATACACTGTAAATATAGTTCGAGTTGATCTCTTTGTATGAAGTAACTATTATTGTTTTGCTAATTTTATCTTAGTGGAAATAAGATGATTGACATTATTAAGTTGATCTTTTATGTGTGGAACATAGGCATTCGTTTTGGTGTACCATTTAGGCGCAATGACACAATGCTTTTTAATGTCAAGGACAGCAAGGAAGACGCTAAGTCAAATAGATATTTCAAGCATAAAATGTAGAATAAAACCTATGTTTCCTCACAAAGGTCCACGAGGTAAATAGCAAGTTTTGTGTGATTATTTATAGATTTCTGATGTACCAGTAAAGATTTGATACGAGTAATGATAACATGCTATGATTTAATAAACATCTCATGTAAATATCGTTTGTGAAAGGTCAAAGGGTCAAAACTACAAAGACCGGTAAATTTTGTATTTAAATCTTTATTATTAGAGAAACTCGGCTCATTGTACAATGCAAGTAGTTATTCTAGTGTTCATATGGTTTATTCAAGTTTGAGTAAAATGCATCTTTGTTTATCTTTAGATTTCACGGTGTGCTGGTTATGTTGTTTCTGTATTGATCATCTGTAAAGTAAATGAAGATCTACAAAATACAACCTGTCAAACATCAGTCGAGTCTTTGTCATTTGTGGGGGGACATCAATAGTGAAATCTCAGCGCCATTGGAATCCAAATCTATCCCTAGTATGCTGTCAGATCAAGGAAAATGAAAAGTCACCTATAAATAAAGTAAGAAAATACGGACTTGTCAATTATCCTGTAGATTTAAAATGCATGAAGGCTAATTTGTAATTAACATGAATGGCGAAAACAGCATTGAAGCAGAACCTTGTGGTTCAAAGAAACCTGATAACATTGAAAGCCTAAAAGAGTTAGCATCCAAGATGATCCGTCATCCGATTCTCACTGAAAAAGGTAAAGACTTTAAGGATCAAATCATACGTAGAGATGAAAAAGCCTTTTACCAAAATTATGACCAGTGGAAAAAAGATGCTAGATATAGTAGATGTAGGCTAAAGGAATTATGTACAGAAGAAAAGCTCAATGAATTGTTGATGGCTATAAAGGTGTCTAGTGAGAAAGTAACTCAGAATTATGATTCGTTACTTAGAAATAGTGCAGTGAACCAACCTATAGTGCAGAAAAAGGATACTTGCGATACAATTACTGCTGATATCATAAGTTTAATTGATGGCCGTTTAACAAGTGTAGAGCAGTACAAAAGTCATGTTGAGAAGGAGAGAGTGAGAGGAATCTTGAATAAACAGGAGTATTCATCAGTTTTGGAGACTCTATTACGGAAAGCAATGTATCTCTTACTCAAAGGCCGCAAATAAAATCTCATTCTTCATCATGTAACTCGGATGACTCTGGCCAAAGGGATGTCGAGGCTGTGCTAGCATCAAAAAGGATTGAAGTAGAAGCAAGCAAAGAGCTGCATATCCAACAGCAACATCTAGATCAAATATATTTTGAAATGAGGCAGAATGAATTACTGATGCAAAAAAAATTGGAAGATGAAAAAAGAAAGCTAGAAAAAATGTCTTTAGAAACTGATCTAAAAATTGCCGAAGCCAAAGCAAAGGTGTACAATGAGGATAATGTGTCAGTACAGCACAGACAAATTATAAATGCAACCAGTTTCGAGCCTATAAAAGAGTCATCTATATGTAAAAATGATTCAGGAATAGTGAAAAATGAGGATTATTTCACTAAACAAACATATGAATTACTGCAAAATAATATCAGTATGAGTCGTCTGCCTGCTCCAGAGCCATCTGTCTTCAATGGAAACCCCATTGAATACATAAACTGGAAAATATGCTTCAAAACATTGTTCAAAAAAAGGGGGCTAAATCCAACAGAAAAAATGTATTATTTAAAGAGATATTTGAGAGGACCAGCCTTAAAGGCTATCGAAGGGTTTTTCCTCAGTGATTCAGAAGAAGCTTACCAATCTGCTTGGAAATTGCTGGAAGAGCGTTATGGGCATCCATTTTACATTCAAGAGGCATACAGAAATAAATTGGATGCTTGGCAGAAGATAAGACCAAAAGATGGAGCTGCCTTACGCGAGTACGCTGACTTTTTACAGGCTTGCAGAAATGCTACTACAGAGGTGCCAGGTCTCACAGTTCTTAACGACTGTAAAGAGAATCAAAAAATGTGCACAAAATTGCCAGAATGGTTACAGATGAGGTGGAATCGAGAAGTTAGTCAATGCCTGGAAAAGGAATTCAGATTTCCACCATTTTCATCATTTGTAGACTTTATTGATAGAGAAGCACGTATAGTTAACAATCCAATCACTTCGTTCAACTCACTGAAATTTAATGACAACAAGGAGTCCACAAAACAGAATTTTTCTGATAAATCTAGAAGCACCACACTGGTCACATCAAGTAAACAACCAAGTTCAAGTGAGAAACCAAGTAAAAGTTGTCATTTCTGTCATCAGTCCGATCATTTCATCATGCAGTGTACAGAATTTGAAAAAATATCAATGTCGGGTAAAAGGGCATTCATAAAAGAGAACAAGTTATGCTTTGGATGTTTGAGGAAAGGACATCTGTCACGGGATTGTAAGAAGCGTCACACTTGTCAAATATGTAAATCAAGGCATCCTACTCTATTACATGAGGACAGAAATGTACAGCAGCCTGTTATGACTATTACTGAGAGTTCAGCTACATCTTGCCGAATTAGTCAAAATGATGAAAATAGTACCTCTTTGATTGTGCCTGTATGGGTTTCATCTGCTAATAATCCAGGAAATGAGATACTTACATATGCAATTTTGGATAATCAAAGTGACTCAACGTTTGTTTTGGATGATCTGGCTAAAGAGTTAACGAATGATTATACTCCAGTTCGCTTAAAATTGAGTACTATGATATCAGAGTCATCGCTTGTTGCTACAAATGTTGTTAGAGACTTGATCGTGCGTGGTATGAATCAAAATATATCCATTCCAATATCATCTAGTTATACAAGTGAATTTATTCCTGGTGAAAAGTCTCAAATTCCAACAAATGAAACTGCTATAAATTGGCCACATCTAAATCAAATATCAAATGAAATTCCTGCAATGCAGAAATGTGAAATAGGAATATTAATAGGATACAACTGCTCACAAGCTTTGATTCCAAGAGAAGCAATAACAGGTCAAGATGGTGATCCATACGCAATAAAAACAGATCTTGGCTGGGGAATCATAGGGGGCAGCACATCTAACAGGGGCTGTGACAGAATCTGCAATAGAATAAAAGTAAAGCAATTACCAGAAGTGAACCCACATGATGTACTTGCTGCTCTTCAAGCTGATTTCAAAGACACTAATTGCAGTGACAAAACAGTATCTCAGGATGACATACGCTTCTTAGAAATTTTGGAAGAAAATATTGTCAAAGGTGATGAAGACAAATATATTATGCCTCTTCCCTTTAAGACAACAACAATGCCTACAATGCCTAATAATAAGAAAGCTGCGTTGTTTCGTTTGGAATCTTTAAAAAGAAAGCTTCAAACAAATTCCAGTTATAAGAAAGATTATATTATGTTTATGAAAGATATAATGGAAAGAGGTGATGTTGAAGAAGCAAACAATGATCCAAGAGAAGGTGAAGTATGGTACCTGCCACACCATGGGGTATACCACCCAAGAAAAAAGGACAAAATAAGAGTGGTATTTGATTGTTCAGCAACATATAAATCACAGTCACTGAACAGCAAGCTATTAACTGGTCCTGACCTCATCAACAGCCTTACTGGTGTCATGTGTCGTTTTAGAGAGCACCCAGTTGCCTTCGTTTGTGACATCAAAAAGATGTTTCATCAATTTCTTGTGAGAAAGGATCATCGTGATTACTTGAGGTTTTTATGGTGGGAGGAAGGGGACATAAACAAACCAATTAAGGAGTACAGAATGAAAGTACACTTGTTTGGGGCAGCCTCCAGCCCTGGTTGTGCCAATTTTGCCCTAAAATATCATGCTAAACAGTGTGAAAATAAATATCCAGATGCTGCTCGATTCATAGAAGAAAATTTCTATGTAGATGATGGATTAAAGAGTTGTGAAACAGAAGAAGAGGCACTTCATCTCATAGAAACAACAAAGAAAGTGTGCAAACTCGGAGGAATGGAACTTCATAAATTCAAAAGCAATGTAAACACAATAACAGAAGCCACTAATTCAGAAGTCACTAAAGAAGAAATGATAAACTTGTGTGATGAAAACATGATTGAG
Source organism: Streblospio benedicti (assembly GCA_019095985.1). Classification (NCBI taxonomy): domain Eukaryota; kingdom Metazoa; phylum Annelida; class Polychaeta; order Spionida; family Spionidae; genus Streblospio; species Streblospio benedicti. Next base: position 34,680,980 of record CM032668.1, on the reverse strand, counting down.
AGAGCCTTGGGAATTCAGTGGAATACAGTGTCAGACAATTTCACATTCTCTTTTGAAAACAAGAATTATCCATCAACCAGACGTGGAATTTTGTCAGCTGTAGCATCAATCTACGATCCCCTCGGGTTCATCTCTCCATTTGTACTGAAAGGGAAGTCACTTTTGCAAGAAATGTGCAAAGTAGGAACTTCATGGGATGATGAGCTTCCAGATCACCTTGCTCCACTGTGGTTAAAATGGCTTGAAGACAGCTCAAAATTGTCATTGATAAATATCCCTAGATGTGTACGACCGAAGACAATGAAAGAAGTTACCAAGTATGAATTACATCATTTTTGTGACGGAAGTACAAAAGGTTACGGCCAATGCAGTTATTTGAGAGTCATCAATGAGAACCAAGTGCACTGCACCCTTATTGCTGCTAAGTCACGAGTCGCACCAGTCAAATTAACCACGATACCAAGGCTTGAACTAACTGCTGCATGTGTATCTGCAAAAATGAGTCACATGCTAAAACAGGAATTACAATTGCCAATTGCCGAAGAATACTTTTGGTGCGATTCAAAGGTTGTGCTCTCGTATATTAACAACAATTCAAGAAGATTCCATGTGTTTGTTGCTAATCGTCTTACAAAAATTCACGAGTTAACTGAAGAAAACCAATGGCACTACATAGCTTCCAAAGAAAATCCAGCCGATGTGGCTTCAAGAGGTTCTACCATAACAGAATTATTAACATCAAACTGGTTCACAGGACCCAGCTTCCTGTTAGAAAATTCCTGGAGAATTGCTGATGAAGAAGAGTACCCACTTAATGTTGGAGATCCTGAAGTACGCAAAGTGACAACACTTAAATCAATTGCACGTGAAGAAAATCAAATTGTCGACAAATTGGCTAAATATTCAAACTGGTTATCTGTGATCATTGCCATTGGAAGACTAAAAAGGACTGCTAGATTATTCAAGAAAAAAGAAGCGCTAACAGTTTATCAAGAGAGATTAGAAGCTGAAATATTTGTTGTAAAATCACTTCAAGAAAGTGTTTTCAAAGAAGAGATCAAGGACTTATCCATGGGCAAAGAAATCAAACGGACAAGTTCATTGATCAAGTTGAACCCTTTCATTGATGAGAATAATGTAATCCGAGTGGGAGGACGTCTTCAAAATGGAGACTTTCCTGATAGTGTTAAACATCCAGTTATTCTACCAAAAGGACATCACATAACGGAACTTCTCATCAAGTTCATTCATGAAAAGATAAAGCATCAAGGCAGGGGCATTACACTAAATGAAATTCGTGCACATGGATATTGGGTCATAGGTGGTAGTAAAGCTGTGCAAAATCTGATTCATAGATGTGTCATTTGTCGCAAATTGAGAAGACCGGCGGAGGAACAACAAATGGCTGTACTACCAGAAGATAGAGTCAAACAATCTGCTCCGTTTACATTCTGCGGCATGGACTGTTTTGGACCTTTCATAGTGAAAAAGGGAAGGAAAGAGGTAAAGCGCTACGGTTTGGTCATAACATGTTTATATTGTCGTGGAGTTCATATTGAAATGTTGGAGGACATGTCCACAGATGTTCTAATTAACGCTCTTCGCTGCTTTATTGCCATAAGAGGGACCGTCAAACAGATACGATGTGATCAAGGATCTAATTTCATAGGGGCAAGTAACGAATTTAAAGATGCTCTAAAGGATATGAGTAAAGTGGAATCATTTCTTGCCAAACAACAATGTGAGTTTCTGTTCAATCCACCAAGCTCAAGTCATAGAGGAGGCTCTTGGGAAAGGCAAATAAAGTCAATCAGGAATGTGCTAAATGCAACAGTGTTATTGTCAAATGGAAGATTAGACGACAGTTCTTTAAGGACTTTTTTCTACGAGGCAATGGCCATCATAAATGGACGTCCCATTACAGTTGATACCATAAATGATGCATCAGCTCCTGAACCACTTACGCCAAACCATCTCATAATGATGAAATCTTCACCTCCTCCACCTCCCCCGGGAGAATTTGTTAAAGAGGATATGTACATCACCAAACGTTGGAGACGTGTTCAATACTTAACTGAAGTATTTTGGGGACGGTGGCGAAAGGAATATATTCAGTGCTTAAACACAAGGTCGAAGTGGAATAAAACAAAAAGAAACATGATGGTGGGAGATATAGTTCTTATCAGGGATGACAATCTTCCAAGGATGCAATGGCCACTTGCAGTTGTGGAACAAGTAATCCCTAGTAGTGATGGTCTGATAAGAACAGTTAAAATCAGACAAGGAACAAAGGGATCTACCTTGGAAAGACCAGTTCAAAAGCTTGTTCTCCTTGTTGAGGCAAATTGTTCAAATTAATTTGTAAATTTGAAATCAGAAATGTATTTAGTCTATCCTATAATTCATGTTGTTAGACTAAATGTAAATGCTTAAAGAATAATTTGAATGTTGTAATTTTGAATGTTAACTTTTGAATGTTAACTTTGAATGTTGTAATTTGGAATGTTAACTTGTGAATCTTGTAATTTTGAATGTTAACATTTACATGTGTTAGAAATTACCCAGATAATTTGTGTAATTTGGTGGGAGTGTCAAAGTCTGTGCATCAAGTTTCGTTAGAGAACGTTATGAGTTGTAAAGCGCTTCGTTTGAGTGCATTATGCACCAGTACGAAAGGTCGTTTGAGTTCATGTGGAACTACTTTGACTAGTTACGCAGGCGTTAATACACTGTAAATATAGTTCGAGTTGATCTCTTTGTATGAAGTAACTATTATTGTTTTGCTAATTTTATCTTAGTGGAAATAAGATGATTGACATTATTAAGTTGATCTTTTATGTGTGGAACATAGTAGGCATTCGTTTTGGTGTACCATTTAGGCGCAATGACACAATGCTTTTTAATGTCAAGGACAGCAAGGAAGACGCTAAGTCAAATAGATATTTCAAGCATAAAATGTAGAATAAAACCTATGTTTCCTCACAAAGGTCCACGAGGTAAATAGCAAGTTTTGTGTGATTATTTATAGATTTCTGATGTACCAGTAAAGATTTGATACGAGTAATGATAACATGCTATGATTTAATAAACATCTCATGTAAATATCGTTTGTGAAAGGTCAAAGGGTCAAAACTACAAAGACCGGTAAATTTTGTATTTAAATCTTTATTATTAGAGAAACTCGGCTCATTGTACAATGCAAGTAGTTATTCTAGTGTTCATATGGTTTATTCAAGTTTGAGTAAAATGCATCTTTGTTTATCTTTAGATTTCACGGTGTGCTGGTTATGTTGTTTCTGTATTGATCATCTGTAAAGTAAATGAAGATCTACAAAATACAACCTGTCAAACATCAGTCGAGTCTTTGTCATTTGTTTGATATGAAAGTCTTACATTATCCACAATTGAGTACAGTAGGTGCAGCGATCACGTTTATCAACATACGTGATGTACGTCATTCGTTCAAAACCTTTCTGCAGAACTGAGGTCATCCAGGTGCATTTGGCTGAATGTCTTGCTGAATTTTTGGCTGAATTCTGAGTTGAGTTTCGCTTCGCTCACTTGTTTTATTCTACATTTTATGCTTGAAATATCTATTTGACTTAGCGTCTTCCTTGCTGTCCTTGACATGTAAGACCGGTCTGAATCATAGCCAGGAGATCGTGAGTTCGATTCCACGATCTTCCAAAGTCCCTTTACAAGTAAGACTGACTTTCGTTTCAGTACCAAACATTCATCAACTACAAATGTTTTCTTTTGAGATATTAGCCATATACATATACATCTGTGACATTTGATGATGGGAGGAAGGTGATGGAGATGTATGTTTTCCGTTACAAACCTGTATTCTGACGGCAGCTGGTGCGGTGGAGGCAGGGAGGTGGTAATGGAGGTGCATGTAATCTGTTGCAGCCTATTGTGTGTGGGGGGGGAGTTCCAGATCTCATTCGTTTCAACCTGGGCAGTAGGAATGATGTGATGGATATTCATTTAGTCTGTCTCTGTTCTGGACCTGTTTGTATGGGGGTGGGGGAGTGAGGCCGGATGGGGAGGAAAGAAGGGGGAAAAGTCAGAAGGAAGGGTGCAGGAGGGTGTGTGGGGGCATTCAATTTGTACCAAACCTGTTTTCCTGGGGTAGCTGGGGGGGGGCGGATATATATATAGGGGGATTAAGTTATTGTCATATTCTGTGTTTATGGCTGTGAGATATGACGATGGAGTTGTTCCGGATCAGCTTATGGGAGGGATGAAGATCGGGGAGGGACAATCATTTAATGTGTTACAGATAACATCTGTTTCAACCCGAGCAGCGCCGGGTACCCAGCTAGTTATATATGATAGAATGAATGATACAATGGTTATTTTGGCTGAAATGTATTGACAATTGAGAATTGATCTATTTTGTTTTCCATACATGGTTTAATAAATTATTGATTCCAGTGAAAAATGGAAAGGTGGACCGTCAACTGGGACTACCGCTGCTGCTGCCACCGCCGCCGCTGCCGCTGCTGCTGCTGCTGCTGCAGCACTCATGCTGCTGCTGCCATCACCTGCTCTGGCTGCACCTTGCTCATATGCCAGCTACACTGACCCAGTCACAAAAATTGATATGCAGTATTGCGGACTGACCGGGGTGCTGCCTCCCGTACCGGCCCGGTTCACGAAAGTCACCTCATTTTATGTGCATAACAATCAGATCACCAACTTCCCCGTAAGTGTAACTTGTAAGCATAATTCGGAGCTGGACATGTTTCTTTTCCGGGCTGTCTACTTTTGTAGTCGCCAGCCCTATGGCCATTGAACAAATGTTGATGACTTTCATACTCTGATGTAACTAGCCACACTAACAGTGAATGGGTTCATCCTACCGCGTTAAAAACCTAAGTAGTAGTCATTTAGTAACCCAAGGCTAGGTAGTCACAACGCTTCGTTCTCTGCACATGTACATGTACGTGCCAAACCATTAAATCAAAGATAGCGTTTAACTTAATTACTTGGTTACCTCGAGAATCCTCAGTAATGATATTTTTAATATTAACGCAATTTGATTTAAAACACACCAGAAACTTGCTATATTTTGACTGTGCCAGGACTGCATTAGGCAGTGAATGACGGGTCTACATGTTCTTATTTGAAGGACGTAACTACCATAGGGACTACTCTCACCTACCTGCATTTGGGAGACAACCAGATGTCCGACCCCACCCCCGAGCTGCTAGCTCCGCTTGTTTCACTAGAGAAAGCTCGCTGGTACAGCAACCAGTTCACAGAGTTCCCAGATTTCTCGCGTTCGCGTGAGTAAAATTTTGATTTCCAAGTATTATTTTAAGCAAAGACAACTTCATCAGTTCATAAGATTTGTTTAAATTAATAAAAAAAGGAGGTCAATTTCAAAGTATTAAAAGCAACACTACCACAAAATCTTCTACTCTATATTTTTCTCCAAATTAAATTCCTTCAAAATTCATTATCCGAAACCCTTGGTACATTTTGCGTACTTTGTAATTCAGCACTTTGATTGAAAATTACATGACAGCAATATTTACACTTTTACTCAGTCTGGTAGCGATTCCTGAAATAATCATTATGTCTCACTTGAAATGTGTTGCAATGTATAGTGAAATCAGCCATGAGATGGTTTGCAAC
>CM032668.1:34637727-34670353 GCA_019095985.1 Streblospio benedicti | reverse complement strand
GCAACACATTTCAAGTGAGACATAATGATTATTTCAGGAATCGCTACCAGACTGAGTAAAAGTGTAAATATTGCTCTCATGTAATTTTCAATCAAAGTGCTGAATTACAAAGTACGCAAAATGTGCCAGGGGTTTCGGATAATAAATTTTGAAGGAGTTTAATTTGGAGAAAAATATATTATAGAGTAGAAGAGTTTGTGGTAGTGTTTCTTTTAATACTTTAAAATTGACCTCCTTTCTTTATTAATTAAACAAATGTTATGAACTGATGAAGTTTTCTTTGGTTAAAATAATACTTGGAAATCAAGATTTTACTCACGCGAACGCGAGAAATCTGGGAACTCTGTGAACTGGTTGCTGTACCAGCGAGCTTTCTCTAGTGAAACAAGCGGAGCTAGCAGCTCGGGGATGGGGTCAGACATCTGGTTTTCTCCCAAATGCAGGTAGGTGAGAGTAGTCCCTATGGTAGTTACGTCCTTCAAATAAGAACATGTAGACCCGTCATTCACAGCCTAATGCAGTCCTGGCACAGTCAAAATATAGCAAGTTTCTGGTGTGTTTTAAATCAAATTGCGTTGATATTAAAGATATCATTACTGAGGATTCTCGAGGTAACCAAGTAATTAAGTTAAACGCTATCTTTGATTTAATGGTTTGGCACGTACATGTACATGTGCAGAGAACGAAGCGTTGTGACTACCTAGCCTTGGGTTACTAAATGACTACTACTTAGGTTTTTAACGTGGTAGCATGAACCCATTCACTGTTAGTGTGGCTAGTTACATCAGAGTATGAAAGTCATGAACATTTGTTCAATGGCCATAGGGCTGGCGACTACAAAAGTTGACAGCCCTGAAAAGAAACGTGTCCAGCTCCGAATTATGCTTACAAGTTACACTTACCGGGAAGTTGGTGATCTGATTGTTATGCACAAAAAATGAGGTGACTTTCGTAAACCGGGCCGGTACGGGAGGCAGCACCCCGGTCAGTCCGCAATACTGCATCTCAATTTTTGTGACTGGGTCAGTGTAGCTGGCATATGAGCAAGGTGCAGCCAGAGCAGGTGATGGCAGCACCAGCATGAGTGCTGCAGCAGCAGCAGCGGCGGCAGTGGCGGTGGCAGCAGCAGCAGCGGTAGTCCTAGTTGACGGTCCACCTCTCCATTTTTCACTGGAATCAATAATTTATTAAACCATGTATGGAAAACAAAATAGATCAATTCTCAATTGTCAGTGGGGTAGAGATATCACTTATTCTCCCACTTTGAACAGAATTTATGAATGAAAACGCCGTAGGATATTCTGTGATATGTAACAAGTATGCTCCTTTTTTTAGCCAATTAAAGCCCAGCAAGTAAGAAGTATTACCACGCAATGTTTTCAACAGTTTGCATAATTTTACTACAGCCGGGCTATATTTACGCAAAGTTCATTGATAGTGTGTAAAGTTAATTGGTTTAAACACAGGACGAGTTGATTATCTGAGGGGGGTTAGGTCGGTTGTCTTTGGCAGAACTAGTTATTTTCAACTTTGTGGAACAAACATTATTTTTTGCCGTTCTTCATTATAACTTTATTGTGCTTCACTAGCAGTAAAATGTTTATTTTGAAAATATTCAGAAGTAAAATATTCATTCTAAAAACTACCTACCCCTCCCAGATGGCTGGACGAGTTTATTATCTGAGAGGGGGGCCAGGTTGTTGACTTTGGCTAAAACATTTATTTTCAATTTTTTGGTGCAAACATTATTCAATTCTGTTTTACATCACAACTATATTCTATTTCACTAGCAGTAAAATATCTGTTTTTTAAAAAAAAGGTTTTTAAAGTTTCAGAAGTAGAATATGTATTCAAAAATACAACCTACCCCTCTCAGATGTAGCGGCCCACAATGGTGGGTAAAATGACTTTACTAATAAGCATAGACTGTGTTTGTGACCTTTTAACCATCTCTTGAATTGAGTTCATTTTTATGTTGCAAGCTGATTTGCATATACCGCACTTGGACATTGAAATGCATAGTTTGAGTTTAAAGAATGAAATAAATATGTTTCTGATATGATTTCGAGAGTGGAGTTTGAGAAAAGGGTTATCATATTGGGTGGGGTGTGAAATGAGAAATATCATAACTGTCATTGTTTTACCGACTGCTATACAAAAACATAACATGCCAAGGTTGCTGTTCACTATAGCTTTTAAAGTCATTATGATTGTGATTTATTCATAATATAATCAGACCAATAACTTCAAGAACATTTTTTAAATTGTTTGATATGGTAATACGTGTACTGTCAATGATATGTTTTTTATATTTCTTGATAGTATTGGAACTATTTGCTGATTAATGGAAGGGGAAAATGCAAATGAGGGAGTGAAAGGCTACATGATTTGACTAAGAGACAATGCCGTGGAAATGATTTATTGTTTAATTTCAGTCATACGTGGGAGAAAAAGGTCATCACTCGTGCTGTTAACAAACCACACTTGGTGAGATATTATCTGATATCTGACACACACTCATATAATAACCTTTTATATTATATTAATATATCACTGAGTGGTTTTGATAGGAGTACGAGTGAGCGAAGCAAACGAGTGCTGTTATCAAAACCACGAGGATATCTCTAACCCACAAGTATAATTTCCTTTTTCTCCCACGTATATACTCGACAACAACCACTTAAAACTATCCAATTTCTATTTTATTCTTCTCTCTCTCTTTTCTATGGCAAGCAAGTTCCTACCACTATTCCGACATAGCTGAAGACAGGTTTTTCAACCCTAAGCTTCCATATGACTATGTCAAGTGGCCCTGACGGGACTCGAACTCACGACCCCAAGGTTGTGAGACCAGAATGATACCATCATCCGAAGCAGCGGGCTGTTAAAAGGTTACACAGACGAACCGTTGTCTCTGTTACCCCCAGCCTACATACTTGGTCAATTATCTTCTCAACCCAGTGGTCATGAGTTCGAATCCCACCTCATGTCTCATGGTCCACAAAATACACAAATGAATCACTATTCTGGTCCAATTTTCGTGGCAATTTTATTATCAGTGCTGTAATCTGGTGTTTAAAAAGAATAACTTTACAACTTTAATATGTAGATATAAGTGGAATGACCCACGGCAGTGCACAGTTGTCATTCCGACGCTTGCATTATCGCCCACGTTATTGGTGCGTTATTTGCCGGTTTTATACTGACCAGAAGTGAAATGGTTGTTATCTAGTGTAAAATATACCTTATTGTTGTTATCCTATGTTTTGGGAGCTCGATGCCTCCGTGTAACGTTGTATTTTGAATAATTATCCATTGTTTCTATATCACTCGGCGAGCATGACGCCATATTGTACGCAGTGCAATGTGGAATAGCTCATTCCGTGTTTACTACCGGCTGGTCTCATAGTAACAGCGTCAACAGGGTATATAAGGAGCGAAAAGTAAACAATCTTGGCAGAAGACCTCCGATCACCATTGAAGACGTTTAGTGAAGACTTGGACGGGAAAATCTACGGAGAACTTCGAAGTTGCGAAGGTACGGAGCTTGCCTCTTTTTGCCAAGGATGGCCCGTGTCCTTTACCTGCATACAATATCTAATTAGACGTCCAACCGGGCGATCTACCTCGTATTGTTGCCTTCTCTTTCACTTCTCTCGGAAGCAAGATATCTGGACACCAACGGTGTATACACAATCATTTGCCTGAAAGACGGCTGAGTCGTAAGATGGTTGTATCAAAATGATTACTGTGGCTGCATTAGCACTAATGCCAGCTATATAAAGCTGCCAAGTAGACCCGGGCTTCCCAGTGCTACAGTAATTGAAACAGACATCTCTGAAGAGAGACTTGAGAGTTGATATGCTTTTTGATATTTACAACTTATCAGGGATGCTCTGAAGTTACATAATATATAATTTTAAGCCCATGTAAATTATTACAATGGTACTCAGTCTGCTGCTCCATTATTTATTGTCTTCTGCCCGGATCAGCTCAATGCTGTGAACTACTATGCAGACAAAGCCCATGTAAATTATTACAATGGCACTCAGTTTGCTGCTCCATTAATAATTTGTCTTCTGCCCGGATCAGCTCCGTCAATGCTGGGAATCAATATGCATTTAAAGTCCATGCAAAATATTACAATGGCACTCAACTTGCTGCTCAATTATTTACTACTCTGGATCAGCTCCGTCAATGCTGTGAATTATTGTGTGCTCACTTTGGCTGCGTGTTTATTATTGACGACAAGTGTGAAATGTGTGATAAAGTTATGAAGAACATGTTCGTTTCTCAGGGGAGCACACTAGGCGTGACCGTCCTGGTGGTGACTCGCGAGCGTAATAGTCTGGGCTCTGTGCAGTGTCCGTAATCGGGGCATTGTCCAGGGGAGGGGAAAGTACCTGCACTGGGTCATGAATGAGGTGTCGAGGCGTGAAGAGTCAATGTTGTGTGTTATCTGGAAACTGGTCGTCTGTGATGAGTATTGGAAGTATATTACGGGTAGTGTAACCCGTGTTACTGTCGTGATGTGTACATAACGTTTAATTTTATATAGAACAGAAGCTGCGTTGTTCTGCATGTCGACATTATGATGTGTGATGTATTTGAAAGTGCTGAGTAAATGAAAAATGCGTTTGTTATTTGATAAAGAGCATTATATTGATTGCTTATGTGGTTGCTATGCTCTATATTATTATTTATTGGAATATTATTATTTATTGAAGGAAGGCACATGTAGTGCTTGTATATAATTTACTACAGTCTACTATTTTACGTTTTTATTGAGATGAATAATAAACATTATCATTACGTTTCTGGTCGTTCTGTTTTCTGTCATGTTATGCCCGGTTCATGTGCAGAAAATTTAAGACATTCTATCAGGCAATGTCACACCAAAAAACAAAACAAAACAAACAAACACACAAACAAACAAACTGTCGGAATGAGCAGTGGGCTACATGTAGGCCGGATTTTGTTCAGAAAGTCCCTCGCTTTTTTGCCGTGTTTCACATATAAACAGTCTGTCATGCCCCCGGGTTTTAGCCTAGTGACAAGAAACCCTTACCTTGACATTTCTATGTAAATTTTGAGAAATCGAAACATGGTTTTGATAATTCTGATGGTTCGGCTCACGGTGTTTTGGTATACAAATCAGGAATGTTGCATTAGATGGGGGTTGTCACTATCGAGGTCCTCCAAAGTAAGAAATGGTGTCCGTCAAGGTGGCATATTGTCTCCAATTTAATTTATTATGGGCATGAATGATCTCTCTATCTTGTTAAATAATTCTAATGTGGGATGCAAAATTAAAGGTATATTGTACAATAATTTTATGAATGTAGATGACACATGTGTTGTGGCTCCCTGCCCTAGTGCTCTCAGGAAATTATTGGATATATGAAGTAAATTTGCAGATCACATTATGGCATGAGTCACACTAATGGGAAGAAGTCCAAATATATGTGTTTCAAACCTGAACTTTTAAAAATTCTTCACGTTCCTTGTGTATCACTTGGAAGTGAAATTGTACCACTTGTGGAGAATACCAAGTATCTTGCGGTGTTCATTCATCATTGATAAAGAGGATGATCAAACTAAATTATGAAAGCCTTGTGACAAGATTAACTCTGTAGATCAAGAAATCTATTGCATGTGGTTTTAAATGTACTCCCAAGTGTGTACATGGTTTGAACGGTGAGAAGTGGCAGATTTCGAATGAGAAAAACACACTGAATACAGAAGTTACAGCACTGTGTGTGACGGATTATGATATGATTAGACTAATACTTTTTTATGTGAGAGGGTTTCAAAGTGAAAATTTCCATTATTTCCACTCCCAAAACGGGGATTATTTCGCAGCAGACGTAGAAAAAATCCTTTCCAGAAGTGTCTAATCCCCCCAATGTTAAATTTTCACGTGCGACTGGTAGTGATATAAAAGTCTTACGTTATACACAATTAAGTACAGTAGGTGCAGCGATCACGTTTATAAACATACATGTGACGTAGCTATCTGGACGTGATGTACGTCATTTGTTCAAAACCTTTACGCAAAACTGAGGTCATCCAGGTGGGTATCATAATTTATGCAAATATTGGCTTATGAAATTATCAAGATATCAGCTGATATCATCCAATAAATTCATTAAAGACAATCAGAAGTGGGAGAATATATTACCCAAGCCCAGATTGGGTTGGTTAAGACTATACACACGAGGTCTGTAGGCTATGAACTCAACTCAGAATTCAGCCAAAAATTCAGCCAAAGATTCAGCACGAAATTCAGCACGAAATTCAGCCAAATGCACCGAGATGACCCCGTTTTGGGTAAGGTTTTGAACGAATGACGTGCATCACATTCAGATAACTACGTCACACGTATGTTGATAAACGTGGTCGCTGAACCCACTCAATCATGGATAACGTAACACTTTCATATCACAGATACACGTGAATATTTAACATTGGGCGGGATTAGACACTACTGGAAAATGAGTTGCAAAAAATAGAAATTTTCACTTTGAAACGCTCTCACATAAAAAGAATTAGTCTAATCATATTCATATTGCACATGCATATATTTCAATTGCTCGTCTATGCGACACGCTGACTTGTTTTTGCCATAGTAAACATTTCATATGAATAAATCAAGACCCGAAGACGAATCTCTATTTCTCATAATCCGTCACATACAGTGCTGTAACTTCTGTCTTCAGTGTCATTTTCTCATGAAATATTTACAGATCACAAAGATTTTATCCATCCAAACAACATCTGTGAAAATGGGTATATGACACGACCTAGTTTGGAAATAGGATGGCTTAACACTACGTTCTTGTAAAAACACTCTACTTTAACTTTGCAGCAGATTTGAAACGTTCTAAGCCTAGAGGTTCTGTTTTTGGCTACAAATTCGAAATCTGCCACTTCTCACCGTTCAAACCATGTAATAAAGTACACATTTGGTAGTACATAAAACCACCTGCAATAGATTTCTTGATCTGCAGAGTTAATCTTGTCCCAAGGATTTCATATTTTAGTTTGATCATCCTCTTTATCAATGATGAATGAACACCCCTTTCGGCCACGGAAGCACATGTAGGAATTTAAATCAGATGGGCAGCATATTGGCAGATCAAGGGGGGGGGGGCATGTGAGCGCACAACACAACATTACTTTCTCATGAACTTTGTCAAAAGTTTGAGCAAAGCATGAATAGATCTCTAGTTTATGTACATCAGTTTCACTTACTTTGGTTTCACTTTTTACCCTGCCAATTATTACTCCTTATTCCAATACCCATCCTACAACACCATCACCTAATAATCCTAGTAATTACAACACTACTAATACTTTTTTCAATATTGTTTGAAATATTATTTTAACTGCAGTAAATGGTCTATGGGGGTAGATGATGAACGCCCTATAGAGCTGATCCATGTATATATTTATTGGGCATTCACGAGTGAGGTGGGTTGGATTCCGATATATAGAATCGCTGCTACTAATATAGCCTTAAATATATCCATGTAGATATATTATTCAATGTGATGATGCCGACTTCCAATTGGGGCTTCACTAATAATGTCGTGTTCATACACAATCGAAATCCGGTGCATATATATGCTAGCTAATATATGCGATGATCTAACAATTCATAATATCACAGACGTTTTGACTATATTTGACCTAAGGTCGCAGACATCAAGACAATGGAAAAGTTTTTTTGGGGAAAGGTTCATCAGCTTTTAGATGCAAAAAATCTTGATAGTTTGTAGTCCGCGGTCGCCCGCCTGTTCTGTTATTTTGGACGTGACAGGGAGCATTTTTGTTTTGGTTTTAAATGCTCTTTTTTTCCATAACAAATTCAATGTAGTTTTTGTGTTGTTAATGTTATCCAAACAATGCACAGCCCTTATTTGTTTTGGTGTGGAAGCCAATATTTTGTATGGAATACATCATTTAGAAATTTTACATAGTTAGCGCCTTGTTGAGCCTTGAAATTGTCCTACCACGTGAAATTGTACCGGTACTATTTCACGTCAACTTGAAATTGTACCACTGCCGATAAATGGTCCCACAATAAGTCAATTTCGTACCACATATGAAATTGTCCCCCACACCAAAATTTTACAAACACACTAAAAAGTAGTCGACCTCAGCAGCTTTTAGTGGAGATTGAAATCAAAGTAAATGAAAATGATTTACATAGGCTATTGATCTACTCATGCTCTTCTCAAACGTTTGACAAAGTTCATGATAAAATATGTTGTGTGCTTAAGCCCCCACCCTGACAGCATTTACACTCATATCACCTGATCAGTATTCACTGATCAAGTCAGGTGGTCCTGATGAGGAACAGTAAAATGGGTAAAATGGAGTCCAATCAAGCACAATGTAGTTTACATCATTCATCTTGGCATCCAGGTCTTATGCACGCACCAAGCACCAAGTATTAAGTCACTCAAAAAATTTCAATATGTCAAACCGAAGCGGTTTTGAAACTATGTTTGTGTAAGTATAAAGCCCGTTGAGCCTTGAAATTGTACTACCACGTGAAATTGAACCGGTACAATTGTACGTGGTGGTACAATTTCAAGGCTCAACAAGCCCTTATCCTCCTCTTCGACCTAGTAAGTCATGGTTTTGATCAAACCAAGACCAGATCAGGATTTCATTATTTATGTTTGGAGGGTCGCAGAGATGATAAAAGACTATGCAAATGATTTTCTAGTGTGAAAAAGGGGGGCACACGCCTTCTATGGCCCTCTCTCCTTGATCTGTCTATGTGAGGCGGGTTTATACGGAAATGGGATATGGGAGGAAAAAGGCTAAAAATAGGCATGTGGGATTTCGTGACCCCTTATACAACCCTACGTGCTGACCATATGATTGAGATTCCTACATGTGCTTCCGTGGCCGAATAGATAGGAAGCTGGACTCATGACCATAAAGTCGCCTGTATGCATGTACGCATTATGTAGAATACAAAAAAATCGTTAATTTTCTAACATTTATAAATCATACATTGCTTTAAAAGCAGAGAAGCATCTGTGAAAGTATATGAATATTCTAGCATATTTCATTGCATGTATAAATAGGGTCAGTTTATTCACATAGACCCTACTTGCCTATAGCTTGCAGTACAATCTATTCTATTCTACATCAATACGGACGTGCATTTAATTATGAACTACATTGATTCTAAGTCATTTTTGTATAAACTGTGTTGCTCTGGGCCTGAGTATTATTATCATTGCCCACATTAACAAAGTAGTTATTAAACTCTTCAGCAATATCAGCATCGTCTGTATTAAATTTATACCAATTTTGACAAATTTTGACTCATAACATTATGAGATTGTTCATTTTGATCGAGAATCTTATTAACAATCTGCCAGGACATTGATATATTTGACTTATGTTTTAGCAACAACTGTTTATAATGATTTTTTGATCAGTTCATCTATAAATATAAATGAAGAGGCGATTTGTTTGTGTCACAAAAGGCTTTTTAACCACAAAACACTCCAAATTATGTATGTACAATCAGGACAACTTGGTGGTCGTTATAATGTCACATTTCAAACCAAATAAATTGGTTTTAATGATAAAAAACAAGAAAAAATAACCACAGAATGTAAGTTTGTATTGGGTTCCATTATATAAACATACTGAAATTATATAAATACCTATAGGAACCAGTCATTTTTTGTCTTTGGCAAGACTTTCGCTCTTATCGCAAGAGCTTCGTCGGGCCTAATGAAATGATCCACAGATTCTACAGCTCTTGGATTTCTGCCTGAACACCACATATTTCGTGTACAAAGGACAATTTTACAAGCAAACCCACGGAGCGGCCATGGGATCCCCAGTCTCACCCATTGTGGCGAACCTATACATGGAGGAGTTTGAAACCAGAGCTCTTGAAACAGCGCCCAACCCGCCCCAACTATGGTACCGGTATGTGGATGATACGTTCGTCTTGATGCATGAATACTTTATCGAGGGGTTCACAGAACACATCAACAGCATTGACCCGAACATCAAGTTCACGAATGAGCCAGAAGTGGATTTCAAGATTCCATTCCTTGACACGTGCATCAAAATTAGTGATGATGACACAACATCGGTCGAGGTATACCGTAAAGGTACCCATACTGATCAATACTTAAATTTTAATTCCAATCACCATCTGGACCATAAGCGAACAGTTGTACGCACCTTGCTCCACTGTGCTGATAACCTAGTGACTACTCCTGAGGACCAGGCCAGAGAGAGAGACCATGTGAAAGCAGTGCTCCAGGATAATGGATATCAACCATGGATCTTCAAATTACCCAAGCCCAAAGTAAAGACGCCCACAGACGACGTCTCCAAAGAAGCGACGGGGAAGATTCCAGTGTGCCTTCCTTACCTGAGAGGACTCTCCGAAAAACTGAGTAACATTTTCCGGGAACATGGGATCAATACATACCACAAGCCGGTCAACACCATCAAGTCAATGCTACCTTCTCCCAAGGACAAGTCTCCAGACAGTGCCAAATGTGGCATCATCTATGAGGTCAACTGCCCTCAGTGTCAGGAGACGTATGTTGGTGAGACAGGCAGGACCCTGAACACCAGAGTCAAGGAACACTTAAACCCGAAACGTGTTCCTACAGCAATTGGGGACTATATCAAAGATACAGGACACATGAGTGACTTTAAAGTAGTAGCACGCGAGGAAATGGAGCTGCGCGGGAAGATCGGTGAGGCCATCGGAATCCGAGAGCCCCAACCCCGAATGAACCGCAACACCGGCTATGACCTGCCCCCGTGTACACATCTCTACTGTCACATGATCGCCAAATCCGTGGTGGTCATGTGACCCAGTGAGAGGATCATTTCATTAGGCCCGACGAAGCTCTTGCGATATGAGCAAAAGTCTTGCCAAAGACAAAAAATGACTGGTTCCTATAGGTATCTATATAATTTCAGTAAGATTTTTTTTAGAAATGTTGCTTACAGGGCCATGTTTGTTAAAGGTACGTAATACGTTAAACGTTTTTGTATGTCAGACGTACGTTGCCCGTCACACGTACAGTCATACAACGAATGAACTGGGGAAGGTGGTGATGGACCTGTTTTGAGGAAGGGTGTTGGCAGAAAGGGTGTGTGTGTGTCCATGTGGCGGGTGTTTCCTAGTGCTTGCAGATACATTTTCAAACTTCTCTCTCTCACACCCAACACGTCTTTTTAGCAAGCATATTTCTACCAATGATAGATATAGCTGAAGACAGGGTTAAAAGAGGTTAAAACTAATCTTCAGCTATATATATATATATATCATTAGTAGAAATATGCTTGCTAAAAAGACGTGTGAGACAGAGAGAAGTGTGAAAATACATAGGAGAGACTAACCAACCAGCAGGTACCCACGAATCGCTCGAGTCTGCATAGTAGTCTATATACAATCTTACACAAGTTTGATGCATCTAATAGACACACCTAGTGTACAATGGAAGAACTATTGATGATGTCAGTCCCGATTGTCAGTCGATCGTTCTATGACTTCTATGGCTTGAACAGGTAAATGATACACGCTACAAATACCCTGTACACCCCGTGCCGGCTGATAGGTGGCCTGGTTGACATCCAGCCTGACAGTCAGCCTGAGCTGCTCAGTCCGGTATATACATTTAGATCGCGTTTTGGGGAAATCAAAATCCATATTCGTTGAGGGGACGAATAATCTTATTTAATTAAGTATTCTAAATTTTTGGGCTACAAATCCTCCAAAATACTTTATGGTTCAGTGGCCAATTCGACATTTATTTGCACTGTCTCTACCAATAGACAATGTGTCAAATTCGATGACAAAAGAATTCATTGAAAGTTGCATTCCAAACTTGCAAATTCTCACTTTTTCAAACATACGAAATAGGGCTAATATGGCGTGTACACTATAAGCACGTGTACGTGCTCCATCCGATGAAACACTTAGCATTTCTTTGTATCATTTGATGCATGGTTTGACATTATGTAACCGGCGTAATAGAGCAATATAATAGGCAAACCATTGGAGGGATGAACTTTTACTAACAAAGGAGGTAACCTTATGCAGGTATTAATTATTTACATAACACTGCACATACAGTAGAGTCTCCGTATCAAGACATTCTAGGGGCTAGACTCAGCAGAAAGGTGGTCTCTCAATGGAGGCTTCGTGGGGTCACTTTATGCAGGTTTGGTACAGTGGAATGATGGTAGTATATATACATCAATTGTCAATTTCATCAATCTATTATATAACAAAATAGATGGTCGTAGGAGATATACTATATAGTGTCTGAATGAGAGATTCTCCTGCGAGTAAGATGTACCCATGGTCTGGTTTTACACTATTGCATCATACGGTACCATAAACGCAGACATAAGCTTGACACCAGAGAGTGGATGTCATTATGCGAACTGTGCATGTCTTTGGCAGACCACCAATGATTGAATAATTTTCTTATATCATTTATTGGTAAGCCATGATTGAATTATTGGTTCTGAAAAAGTTCTCAGATTATTTCTGCAATTCATACGGCCTGATTACAAAAACAAAGGAACAGAAATAGATTGCACTGTAAAAGAAGTGGGCCAGGGCACGATAACAAATATTGGTGATACTATTTGTTTTTTACACCAATGGATTTGATTTTTGATTCCTTTAGATATCCAAGGTGTATCATACTTTACATGATTCTTTACAAAAACCTTTGGAAAATGAACTACTATAAGAGCAGATAATTAGGCTGTCCCATTTTTTGGACTTTTTTTCCTGATCTCAGTGCTAATTAAACCAAATTTCCTCTCAGGAGCCCACATCAACAAAAAAAATTCAGTCCGATCCTTCGACGTTGTGACCCCCCCACTACCACCTTGAAGATCCGCCCCGTGGGACCCTTATAGGGTCCTATATGAAAAATTTAAAAATCAGCCTACAGTGTTCATTTTGATTTTAAATGATAGATTTTGATTTACAGATCAAAGTTTATAAAATAACTAATACTCTTTAGACAATATTTCATTATGTAATAACCCATTGAACGCTATGCCCTGCACGGGTATTATGCCAATCCGATGCTTTATGACTCCTGTGGCATGGTCAAATATTGTTAGTTTGTAATTTGAACAATAATGCTATGTTACATTATTGATAAGGATTAAAAGATGCGCTGCTGAGTGATGAAGTAATAAAAATCACTATTTGTTTTCAGTTTAAGCTGTGTAAAGGCACCTAGGTTCCTGGACGTACTCAGTACGGTATTATTACACTGTCTCTGTACTTTCTCAAAAGATACTCACTTTCACAGGGCTTGACACTATTTTTTTTTCAAGTGTCCTGCAGGGCACATGGTGGGTCAAATCCAGTTGCTCTGATCTAATAATCAATTAGGTGCCCTGAAGCTTTTTACTTAAAATGCAGAAGGTATTTTTTCCAAATTATACTGTAAATATCAATTCAACATTATGTATTAACAATGTTGTTTATGGTCTATATTCTTTGTTAATAAATTTATTCTTCACTATCAGATCAGACATGAAAAACTTCATGTACAAGTTCAACCATGGGGAATACCAACATTTCATACGAATTGGTTATTAAGGGCAAAATATGGCAAGAACTGGTATTTTGGACGACGTGCCACCAAGACACGCAAATGTAAGATTTAATATGCCCGTACAGGGTGGGCAGGGTTTCGTACCGTATGGTTTAAACCGTGTTTTAACCGTACGGTACGAAACTAGTTTCGTACAGTAAAAGTGTACGAAACTGTACGAAACTGTATGAAACAAAATAATTTGTGATTATATAGCTTTATCTGGGTTTTATAAGTCATATAATATAATAAGTAATGTATACTTGTTTAAAGAATGCTTGATAAATGCATATATATATATGGATATATAAGCAATTAACATACAAGGTTGATAGGGTTTCGTACAAGTGTGTTTTAACCATTGGTTTAAGCCTTAATGTATGACACTGTACAAAACTGTACGTAAATATATAAACTAATGCCAGACCCCAACACAGGCATTGTCGACAGCAATGAAATTGTTTGTAAAAGTATTATCAATAAGCGTGGCTTTAGTCTTGCTAACCGTGGTTGGTTTGTTTATAAGTGGAAAGAAACCATTTTCAAACATTACACTGGAATATTACAAATTATACATGAATAATAACACTTGCAAATAAAATGTAAATTATTTATTGCTTGCATGCATAATATCTTACCTTTGAAATCCGAACATTTTCAAAGCCACTCTTAAGCCACTCACAAACAGTTACGCTTATCCAAACTACATTAATCGTACATTAACACCCAGTGACATTAATTTTATTAACACGAAACAAGTTTGTTTTATCATACAGGCTCATTGCATTACAATGGGTGTGTGAGTGAGCTATCATCAGACTAACCATTGTATTGTATATTGTATTGTATTTATTGATTGCCTTCTAATAGAAGAGTTTATTGTCATGTTATGTAACCACTGGATTAGACTTATAATTACACTTACTAGTCTGGAGTTTATAGGTCAAACCCATGTTTGTGAGAAGTTTTTTCTCTCTTGATTATTCACGTAGAGGGTGTTAGACCACAAATTATAACCAATGCAAAATATAACCAGTTATGATGTGCGTTAACGCAAAATATAACCACATCCCCGAAAATGAACCTGGTAACGCAAAATATAACCAAGGGGTAGCCAGCAGGCTAGTTTGTGCGGAAAATCACAAAATTCCCGACTCCTCTTTTTTTACAGTTTACATGGCACATACTCATACAACAGAGGGTAGACTCGAGTGCATAATGTCTAAAAATGGTTTAAAATAGTTTACTGCTGCATTTGTGTGGGTTGTATATGAGTAAAATATTAGCAACAAATCTGTAAAATGTGAAGCCATTATATATGCAACATCTTGGTTGATCTTGGGGTGTATTGTGGTCAAACGTGGTGCGCACATCTGTGGTTTCCAATGTGATGAGACACATGAATATCTGTAGCCCTAATTGAGCTTAGTATATAAGAACTGTAACACATCGTCACACAACCATGGCATCCAAAATGGCACCATCCTGGCCTTGAGTTTGTCCTCTCTCCATCGCATTATTTGCATTTCCACTTACGGTAGTACGTGTTTCTTTATATATCTGTATGTATCGAGACGTCGGGTGCCGTCTGCTTTTATAGTAGATACTAAAGAAAATACCATGGCAGCTGGGGTGTGAAATGGGAGGGGGAACATGTGGGACTTAGTAAGAAGTGTACACTAAGTGTGTGAGCGATCAAACAAGTGGGGTGAGAGATCGGAAAATATCTCACTGAGGGTGGGGTTTAAACAGAATGAGTGAGCACAGTGAAAATACGATCTCTTACCCACACTCCAGACTGATTGAGCTCAGTCTCATCTCTCACGCTGACTCTTATGATAGCCTATCTATATGCGTGCACACAGGTTTCATTGTCACACATGGGTTGGCTTTCAGAGTCTTAGTTGTCATGTTTGTCTTTGCCTTCTTTGGTTAAAGTAACATTTGCGATAACGTTTATCAACAGTAGAATCTTGTCAACATTTACGTTGTTTGCTTTGCTAGATATAAAGGTAAACAATTGTATAAATGTCAAAGAACCCTTCACCTGAACGTTTTCCTGTCAAGTAGGGCAGCTCACAACTGGAGTCGATGTCCGGGGAGTCTGTGGCAGATCCTGTAACAGTTGTACTTGTCTCTGTGGCTGGGGCAGATGTGCTAACTGACTCTGCTGTCTCTGTGGTGGCTGCTTTAGAGGCAGTTGTTGTGGCAACTACAATAATTACATGGATGTTATCAGAATAGTAAACATCTTATAATGTAAATAATACACTGACGTCGTAAGGCTCACAACCAATCAGACTTGAGAATGAGAGGCTAAGTGGTTAGACGTAATAGAATTTGTCTTGGTCATAAATGGACTTCTAAATAATAAGTAGTGAATGTAAGATTATATGTAAGAAGCTGGCTACAGGAAGTGAATGTGTGTGTGTGTGTGCATGTGTGCGTGTGTGTGTGTGTGTGTGCGTGTGTGTGTGCGTGTGTGTGTGTGTGTGTGTGTGTGTGTGTGTGTGTGTGTGTGTGTGTGTGTGTGTGTGTGTGTGTGTGTGTGTGTGTGTGTGTGTGTGTGTGTGTGTGTGTGTGTGTGTGTGTGTGTGTGTGTGTTTAATTATTCAGGTGAGTTTTAACCCATTGGCAGGTGTAAGACGATGTATACTTTGTATGATACAGTAGGACCTTCAACTACGACAACTTTCCATTGAGACCACTTCTATAATGAGACCATCTTTCAAGGTCATGCACCTTCATAAAGAAACTAACACGAGACTCCTTAAAGAGGCCACCTCACTGTGGAGACCACTTCAGGGCCGTCCACATTGGTGGTGTTGATAGATTGGTTATACTAGAGTGGTTATACTCTATACTGTGTAGCATGTATTCAATAATTATTGCAAACTCTTCGTTATAACATATCTTCTTCAATCAAGTATCGGTATTTAGCTACATATGTGTCAATCCTGCAATCCAAATGCTTGGTGGTAAGATAGTAAGAGACTTAGCAGCGTTGGGAAACACATACAGTGATAACTAAACCATCATTCTATCGTCCCGTGCATAAATCACCGCCAAAATAGTGCATTGGCTAGGTCCCTGATTTTTAGGTTTTGGTACCAGTTGGGGTGAATAATGTTATCATATACCATTGTAAAGCTGACTGTCTTTACATTTCAGATCTGCATGATAGCATAGCGAGATGAGCAGCTTATGTGGTGAAATAAACCTGTTTCCATATACAAATTTCGACATAGAATCAAATGTTTTCAACATACACAGCCAGTCAATGGCTCAAATTGAAGCTTGTGAAATAGGCCTTCATATCAGTTTGTATGTCACTTCGTTCGTGTAAATCAGATGTCAGCATGCTAAATTTCACGATTTACATGACAATAGAGTGGTCAAATCCTACAATAAATCAAACCTGTTGTGGTGGGTGGAGCGTTGGTGGAGGTGATGATGGGGTCTGTGGTCGGTTCTCTTGATGTGGCCGGTGCTGCTGCAGTGGTTGTTGTCAATGTTTCTGATGTGGGTTCGTCTGCTGCGGTGGTGGTTGGAGCTTGCACTGTGAAGAGAGAACCATACACATCACATGCAGAGCTTACACAAGGTAGATCGGCTAAGATTACATCCATTTGTTACATGGAACTGAGAGTATATTTATTTACACATAAACTTCGTAAAGCGAAGATATAAAAGTACAATTCTCTATTTTTAGGGTGAGAACACGCATGCTGCAGCGCTTTGCTGGACGTGCCTGCTCTCTGCTGCTAGTGCGTCAACAACCAATATATACCCAGAGCTAGCAGTCAGCAAATTTATACTTTCTGATGGGTTGTTGTTGTTGTTTCTAACGTGAAATTTAATGTATAAATGTTAATCACATACTTAAACAAAAGTCCACCTTATAATCACAATATGTACAACATGCGTCACAGAAAACCATGCGTGTTTGAACGGTTTGGTTTTAGATGAGCGAAACGATACTCACGAAAAGTAGCCCTACAGACCATGTCATCGTAGAAGGGGTGACTCCAGATCCACTTTGCCTGTGGATCTATGCCCTGTCCTATGGTCGCCGGATCCTGTGGGCCACTCTGTACCTAAAGTTGAGGGAAACAACTTCACTCGGAGGCACCGTGATTTTTTGGCAATTTGTTTTCATATCCTCGTTGTCACAGTTATAGCATATGCTCGATTCTTTTTCATTTGATTGTTTATTTCGACGATCATTTTGGTTATTCATCTTTTTTCATTACTTGTCTTTGTCTTTGTTTTTTGTGTGTTTGTGTTTCTTTTTTTGGTGGGGGTCGATGAAGATTACAAGGGAGGGGAGTATGATAATGATGAGCTTTATCAACAACATATAAACCCAAGCAAAACAAAGCTTCCTGTCTTACTACGGCCTGCGGCCAATTGCTGTGGTCAGTGCCCGGCAGCCACCAATCTTCACTGATACCATTCCATAAGTCCTCACATCTCCAATGCGTAGAGTTTGTCATTATCCCTGCCGAGGATAGGATCAATCCGGGTGTGGGGTCCGTCAGGTCCTGCAGAATATATATGGATTAGTTATGAGCCATTCATGGCGACGTCGTCAGCTGGGGGTCGTGACAGGTCAGTGGAAGGGTGGTCAAGAGAAGTGGGTGGTCAACAGATGGGGTGGTCAATAGAA
The DNA here is from genome assembly GCA_019095985.1 of Streblospio benedicti. Lineage (NCBI taxonomy): Eukaryota > Metazoa > Annelida > Polychaeta > Spionida > Spionidae > Streblospio > Streblospio benedicti. The sequence continues at coordinate 34,652,050 of CM032668.1, read as the reverse complement.
AGTGGTGGTCAACATGAAGTGGACAACTGAGGGGCTAGTCAACAGGAGATGGTCAACAGAAGAGAGTGGTCAACAGAAGGGGATGGTCAACCGAAATTGGTGCTCAATTAGAGAGATTAATTGCTGAGAGAAGATTTGATACATATGTTAGTAATAGATTGGAACCACCTATTTCTGTTAGTTAAAAAATAAGTTTGGGGGCTATGATCACCGTAAATTATACACAAAATATATATTCTACACATAGTAATGGTTTAGTTTAATTTTATCCATTATCTAAATATATCCATTGCTTTAATGCAATTTACATGATGATAATAAACACATATTGAAAACAGAAAAATAAGTAAAGAGCTCATTAATTTTTGTGAAAATGAATCCTTGGTAATTGCAGATAAAATGCTACTACCTGGTCACACATACACTTATTATAGCGAGGCCCATCATACGGTGAGTTGGATTGACCATGTTATTACTACCGAGCAAGGTTTTGAATTGTTGCATAATGCAAACGTCAATATTGGCTATGTGTCTTCAGACCATTTTCCTTATTATATGTGTGGATGTAAAGGTTGAAGCTGTAAGGGTAAAATCTTCCGCTGATAACAATGGTACTCCCAGGGTCAAATAGGACGCTGTAAATAGCAATAAAAAAGTTTATTATGAGAACCTCACCGAACGAACGGCAAATCACTGTGCCAGTACTGTATATGTAAAGTGCCTTTAAATCGTGATGTATACTGTGTTAACAAGGCTCCTCTAGCGTCAATAACTGACATGTATGACAGTATTGTAACGCAACTAAGTCTAGCTAGCGATTGCATATTCAATGTTGAAAAGACTATGATTCGCCTTGTGCCAGGATAGAACGAATATGTTAAGGCTGCTCAACTAGAGGCTAGAGAGACGTTTATCACCTGGCACTCTCAAAATAAACGACGGCAGGGGTTCGACGGGTTTGCTTTCGAAAAGATGAAGCAGGCAAGAGCCCGCTTCGAGCAAGCGTTGAGACATTGTAAGTCGATTGAGAGGACGGCTAGGCGGACGTGTTGCCTAAGTTATTCTTGAATAAAGATTCCACAACCTTTTGGAAGGAAATCAAAGCACGAAGTAAATCTGAACACAAGCTGCAATCAAGTTATTGTCAGTTTGGTTTTAAGAAGAAGCACTGAGCTGATATGACAATATTCTCTCTAAAACAAGTAATTGAATACTACAACCTAAGATCTTCGCCAGTATATGTTTGTTTTCTAAATGCTTCTAAGGCATTTGATCGTTTGAACCATTGGACCTTTAATTTTTAATTTTCTATGCATATTTCTAAATGCATGACTCAATATTTATTATATATGTATATGCTTGTTTCCATCAAGTGAAATAAACTTTATAATTATCATTATTATTATAGCGTCCACCAAAAGCACCAGCGCCAATTTTTGCACCTTTCTAAATGTCCTTCTGAACAGATAGATATGAAAAGATTAAAAGTATCGAACCACTGATGCTGGTGCCTATAGTTTTGACATTATTACTTCATGCAGTAACTGTCGTGAACAGTCAAGATACATACAAAGTTCCAGGCCCACACGGCTATGACGGTGGGCGGCTGAGTGAGACTGTACGTCATCACTGCTGGCCATTCGGTATCATCCCCTATCCGCTCCCTGTCCACGTACAGTCTGTACCCCCTCTTCGCCGCAATAGAAAGGTCAGCAGCTGCAGAAAATCACACACAGTCATAAACATGTGACAATGATTATGATCAGCTGGTTAATATAAAATACTAACTTACTGATTCTACTACTGATGACAAATATAACAAATAGTGTTAGTAGAACCCGGAATTAAAACCGTGTCACACAGATTTGCCCCCCACCCGACCCCCACCCCCGCCGCCGCCGCCCCCAACTGATTAACAACTGATTGAAGAGGTGGCCGTGAGATCAACGTGTCTGGAACGTGCTTTCTATTCACATATGAGTTACACTGTACGGACTGGGAGATTCCTAAACCATGGTTGACGTACTGTCTATGTACGGCAAATCAGTGTGCCAGTACTGTACAGTGTATATCTACCGACAACGTGCGGGTTAATCATTTGCGGACATAGGGCAGTGGCGTAAGCTTCCCGCACTGGTTCCCTACGGGCAGACTACTGCTGACAGTGGCCGTAGCAGAAGTTTAGCATGTCAAACTTCTTCCACGGCCACCGTATTGCCTTTAAAAAGGCCTACGTTTGTCGCACTGGACACTTACTGGTCTCTATGCTATCTATTAAGCGAGGGGCACATTCCACCGCAAGGTGAGTCTACAGCCAGTATACGACCAAAAACGCACAGAAATCGTAACGATCCGTGAGTGTGCAGTGCGGCAAACGTACGTTTTTTCAAGGCCGTATGGTGGCCGCAGGAGAAGTTTGGCCTGCCAAACTTCTACGACCATCCTGCGTCATGGCCTAACCGTACGGAGGCAGTGCAGAGACCTTACGTGGAACGCAGAGGATTTAACCGCACGTTGTCGGCACAGACACAGTACTGTGGCCGTGAGTTCCCTGTACCATAAACGTGCGGATCCCGTACTGTTGTAATCACACGGTGCGTAGAGCGTAAGCGAGGGCAATATTCCACCTATGCAAGGTGGTCACCGCAGGTTCCGTAACCACTGGCGTCTGTCACGACGCCAGCATGCAGTTACAAAAGTACAGTTTTGGGCACATACGCACGGCCCGTAGAAAACGTTATGAGTGCCGGGCACAGGGAGTGGTTTTTCATGAGGTGACCGTGCGCGATCAATCTTGCATAGAAAAACGATGCACTCGCGTATTTCTTACGCCCTACGCATTGTGTGTGATTACAAAAGTACGGGACCCGCACGCTCATGGTACAGGCAACGACCGCCTCGCACTGTGTCTGTGCCGACAAAGTGCGGGTAAATCATCTGCGCTTAACGCAACGTCTCCGCACTGCCTCCCTACGGTCAGACCATGACGGTGGCCGTAGAAGAAGTTTGGCAAGCCAAACTTCTTCTGCGCCACCGCACGGGCATTGAAAAAACGTACGTTTGCCGCACTGCATACACACACGGATCATCACGTTTTCACGCGCTTTTTGGTCGTAGACTGGCTGTAGACCCACCTGAGCGGTGGAATGTGCCCTCGCGTAAGTAATACGCGAGTACATCGCACGTTCTATGCAAGTTGATCTCACGGCCACCTCAATAAAAACCACTCCCCTGTCCCGATTTTTAACGCACGGGCCCGTTTGTGCCCAAAACTGCACTTTTGTCAATGCATGTGGAAAAACAGACGCCGCAATTTGGTTTTGCGGCGACCACCGTTAAAATTAGTTATATCATAGGCAGAACCAGGAGTGGCTGGGATGGGGATGGGGGCTTTGCTCTTTTTTTCCATCAAAACACTTAATTTTGAAAGGTTTTTTTTTTGGCATGTCCAGCATCGAACGAACGCCATGGAACCATTCAATCCCTTAAGTGCCCCCTGCCCCTTTGCCAAAAACCTGATCTGCCAGTGTATCTTGCGTCTAGGGATCGAAGAACATTGCTGAATAAAACGTAACAGTTCAATTGGGTTAGCAACTCATTGCAACATAGGCCTACAATAACGCCCTACATGTACATGTTTTTTTCTGCATTAAATGTCATCCCAGCCGGCCCAAGTTTATGACTTTACGCGATTCGCTCATGTGTGAAGCAGCTTCAATAATACAACAAAAAGAGGGCTGAAATGTCACATTTTCACAATAACGCCATTGCTATTGATTCCAAGAATTGGCGACGTGTCTGTACGGTCGCAGCAATCGACAGCGATGTTCATGAATGTTTATTTGTTCGCATTTTCGTAACAACTTGACATTCCCGCCGGCGGAAGTTAACCGTTGTCGTGATATGCTTGATGCCACGAACGGCGGTCGCTTGTCGTCTGGTCCACGCACCCTGTTGAAACCCCTTTACTGAGATTATTTCCGCCCACGTGCACGATATACAGTTTTTTTTAGTCTTATTCTCGATCACCCAGTGGGTCTGGACCATTTGACCGGTGATGATGTACACAAAAGCGTGCACAGTTTTAACCCGAAAACTGGTTGTTTCTGATTGGTTGTCAATAACACGTGATCGTGTGATTGACGGCTTGATGTTGACAACTTTAAATCATGGCCGCATTTCAAGATGCAGTTTGCAAGAAAAAAATGTAATCATGACGCAATGCGGTATTTTCAATCTGTTCTTCCGAAACATTAAATTTGACAGAACTTGTTTTAAAAGGAACATGACGTCCACTGATTAGTTAAGCAATGTAATACACAGGTAGCATGCCGCTGAAAACGTGCTCTATAAACCATGCCAATGTTTGCAAATACTGCGTTTTCTGAGAACTGGCCGCCATCTTGGATTACAAAAAATGTTCAAATGTGACCAGGCTCTGTATGCAATACAGAGTCTGGTTGAACGAGGCAGTTTTTCCTGTGTTAAATGTCCTCCCAAATAAAGGAAAAAGCATTACTCAATTTGTGAGTATGTATTGTAAGTATTTGCCTCACGTGTGACGCAATTTTTACACTTAAACTCACTTTACATATAGCATTAGCAGGCCTAATCGGCAAACCCAACCCATGTACACGAATAAGTCTGGGTTTGAACTAGTAAAAAATGTTTGTTAGAACTAGTTGCAAAGCCATACTAACTAACAATCAGGGCTTGGGTATTATTCAAACACAAATTTTCTGCGATGGCTAGACGCAACTTAACTATTTGTAACTCACTTTAACCAAACCCTAAATTTGTCAACGTGTTTTGTACATGTTTAAAATTTTCCGGCAAAATTTTACAGCTCACCAGTGCATGGATGTGGAATTCACTAATGTTTAAAGCAGCCTAAGGTCTAATTTTGGATATAAATCAACGCACACATACCTTAAAAACTCGCTGTCTGGGGAAGGGGTAAGTCACAAGTTAGGGTAATTTTTCATTCTCCTGTTCGCTAATAAATGATGTTGATTGAATGCTTCACAAATGAGGACACCTTGCTAATGGGAACAATTTTCCGTGCCCCCACCAATGTTCCTGAGTGCGCGGTTTTACTGTATACCTTATGAATAATAAGCCTATTGAGTAGCGGCATCATCGCTAGTAACGGGCGTACATTGAACAGAACGCAAACGGTTATAGAAGAAGCAACATAACACATGTATGATCACAGTGGAATCCCTAATCACGACCACCTCTATACAGGTACAATCACTATAATACGCCGCCAATTTCTTTGCTTCCAAGTTTTTTATAACAAGTAAACCCCAAACATACAAAAAATAAACTGCATCTCCAATGGCCTGAGTCACAGGTGGTCCTAATTGAGAGGTTCTACTGTACATCTACACATTGTGGTCACTTACCGAAGCTAACGCATACCACGGCCGCCAGGGCTATCGCGATGATGATGTTGAAACTGTGGATAAAAAAAATGTTCAATGTTATTTGAAACTTTAATGATTTGTTTGAATAATTAAAATTTTCCAGCTACCCTCCTGTTCAATGCACAACAAATAGAAAACATTTCCAAACTTATCATTCTGAATCAATCTAAAAACGTATTAAAATCATGTTTCAGCGTTTTGAGATTTACTAATTACCAGTTTAACAACAATATCTGCAGTTTTTCCTCTTCATAAATATATCTGGTACTTTGATGATTGATTTTAAATGACTTATTTGTAGTTTTTTTCTAAGCATACAAATTATTAAAAACAATGACTTCATTTAAAAAACTGCTATTTCTCTTTGAAAATGCATGCAAAACAATTTCACACAAATTAACTTCTACCTGTGACCTTTTGTTTTGTGTTCCATTTTGCTGTAATCATAATAAATAAACTAATCCCAAATACATATCATACATCCATATTTCAAATACAAAAGACTATCATGTACTTGTCTATAAATGCAATGCCTAAAAGTGCATTCTATTAGTTTTAGTTAAAAGCTCAAAGCTTGAATTATACAACTGCTTTTTTTCTAAAACAAAAATCTGCTACTTACCCATCCATCGCTTAACACCAAGTCCGCGCCCAGACTGTGCGCTCGTCGTTTTTAACCCTGCTGTCTTAGCGACCGTCAGTTAGGGCGGAAGTCGGGGCGGCGGCTTCTGATTGGTCGCCGATGTTGGCCGAGTGGAGGGTAGCCAAGTGTTTGTTTACATGGGAAGCGGCGGCTGAGAGCGTCGGTCACACGGCGCAGGGGCCACTGACACCACACCATGGACGGTGCGGGAAGATGAATTTATAATGGCAATAGATTTGTGTGGATTTCCTTGCTAATGGGGACACTTTTCCCTGCCCCCAATGTTCCTGAGCGCGAGATTTTTACAGTATACCTTATGAATAATAAGCCTATATAAACCTCTGTTTGTGTGTGTGTGTGTGTGTGTGTGTGTGTGTGTGTGTGTGTGTGCGTGTGCGTGTGCGTGTGTGTGTGTGTGCGTCTGTGGCGTGTGGCGTGCGCGTGCGTGTGTGTGTTGTGTGTGTGTGTGTGTGTGTGTGTGTGTGTGTGTGTGTGTGTGTGTGTGCGTGTGCGTGTGTGTGTGTGTGTGTGTGTGTGTGTGTGTCTGATATTCATGGCATTATCTTGACTGCGGACTATATCTTAACACATAACGTGTATTTTTGTACAATTTTATTAGTATTGTGAAATAATCGGAAGGCTATGTAAAAGGTGTTTTGTCGTGGACTCGAACTCCACGACCTCCGCCTATGATTCAGACCAGTCATATGTCATAGGCGGGCGTGCTACCGTTAACACTAATCCCCGAGACAGGTTACATACTCAAAATAAACGACGCTTGTGGGTTTGTTGAAAAGATGAAGCAGGCAAGAGCCCGCTCAAGCAAAAGCTGCTGAGACATTGTAAGTCGATTGAGAGGACGGTTAGCAGACGTGATGGCTAAGTTATTCTTGAATAAAGATTCCACAACCTTTGGAAGGAAATCAAGCCGTTGAAGTAAATTTGAAACACAAAGCTGCAATCAAGTGATTATTAGTTTGGTTTTTAAGAAGAAGCACTGAGCTGATATGACAATATTCTCTAAAACAAGCAATTGAATACTACAACTCCAAGATCTTCACTGTATATGTTTGTTTTCTAAAATGCTTCTAAGGCATTTGATCGTTTGAACTATTGACCTTTAATTTTTAATTTATGCATATTTCTAAATGCATGACTCAATATTTATTATATATGTATATGCTTGTTTCCATCAAGTGAAATAAACTTTATAATTATCATTATTATTATAGCGTCCAACAAAAAAGCACCTCAGCCCAATTTTTGCACCTTTCTAAATGTCCTTCTGAACAGATAGATATGAAAAGACACACAAACCACTGGATGCTGGTGCCTATGGTTTTTGACATTATTACTTCATGCAGTAACTGTCGTGAACAGTCAAGATACACACACACACACAGGCCCACACACACACACACACACACACACACACACACACACACACTGCTGGCCATTCACACATCATCCCCATCCACACCCCGCCCACGCACATCTGTACCCCCTCACACACACACACACAAACACACAGCACAGAAAATCACACACAGCCATACACATGTGACACACACACATCACACACACACACAAAACACACACTTACACATTCTACTACTGACACAAATACAACAAATAGTGTTGGTAGAACCCGGAATTAAAACCGTGTCACACAGACACACCCCCCACCCCCCACACACACACACACCCACACACACACAACTGATTAACAACACATTGAAGAGGTGGCCGTGAGATCAACGTCTACAGAACACACACACATTCACATACAGTTACATTACACGGACACACACACACACAAAACCATGACACACGTCTATGTACACACACACACACACAGTACACATATCTACACACACACACACACTTAAACACAAACACAAACACAGTGGCACAAGGTCCCCACAAACAAACAACATTCCCCACTGGCAGATTATCTCCTGACAGTGGCCGGGCTACCGGTACAGAAGTTTAGCATGTCAAACTTCTTCCTGTCTGCGTATTTTTGCATATAAAAAGGCTCTGCAATTGTCGCACTGACACTTACTGGTCTCAAAACGCCTTTCCTTGACATTTCTAAGTACATTTTGTGGAATAGGTGATGGTTTTGATAATTCTAGTACACGACCAAAAACGCATATAATCCACGCAACAAACACGTCATTTACACAGCAAATTTCAAACATTTCGCGGCCGCACGGTGGACTAGAAGAAGTTTGGCTGGGCATTTATGAAGGCTCATCCCAAGGTCACTCGGTCCATTAAGGCAAGCTTCCTCGGTCCATTAAGGCAAGCTTCCTCGGTCCATCATATACGCGCTATTACGTGTAACGTTCTGTATGGATTTCTTTGAACTTAGCTTAGGCCTATATATTTGTGTCATACATGAATGGAGCACTGCCAATGTTTGATTGATAGATTAATGAATAATCATGAAATATATAGTGTACGATTAGAGTTGTTCTTAGTTTATAGATTAAAAAAAAAACTACACTATATCATGTCACGTAAATTATTTTAATTCAATCAAATTCCGGTATACTCTGTCGGCTTTTTATCTGTGTCTTTATACATGACTGGAGCACTTGCAAGTTTGATTATTTGATTAAAGGATAATTATAGATAATTATAATGCATAGAATATTAATACAAAAGAGGGACTCAATTAAAGTTGATATGCCAGTATGCTAGCCTAGTCTAGAATTCTCCGTCTATCTTGGGTGTGTAGCTTTAGTTGCACCTAAAGAAAATTCCGTCAACAGCTTAAGATGTACTACTGTGACCAGTACATAATTTATTGTTTATTTATGTGTAAGTATTGTCATATCAGTCCATGTTTTGGCTTGAAGAAAAATTTCTTGCATACAGTAGACAAACAATCTTTAGTATGTTGTAACATTATTAATTAAATAAAATTACTAAAATGTATAATTTGGTTGTAGGTGGTTCTTTCATTCTTGTAGCTATTGTACTTAACACCATATTAAATTAGGGTTCAAAATAACAATTAGAAAAATGTAATCAAAAGTTTTTATTCTGTAATATTTTATTATCTAATTAATCTTTATATATATATATATATATATTAATATATATATATATATATATATATATATATATATATATATATATATATATATATATATATATATATATCATCAGCAGAAATATAAATTTATTTTATAAATAAGTATATAAATAGCATATATATATATATAGGTTATATGCAGCTATGAACAAAATCTATAGTTTACAAATGATTTCTATGAATGTTTGATTGCGGTTACTTTTGAAATATTACACACATTGTATACATTTATTATAGTATTGATTCATCTATGAATCCACCATCACACGCATCAGATGGAACAAAATATCAATTTGAAGCACTTTTTTAAAATAAACAGGATGCTGCACATAAACTATTTGTTGCAATCCCTTGGTGCAAAGAACGTTTACCTGCAGCGCATGTGAGTACAGTGACAAAGAATGTGAAGAAAATTAGCCAAATCAAACAAAGCACCTGACGTTTATGGGGTAGTGGCAAAAATAAAGAAGGCTTTTTGAGCCAGTACGGTGTACAAATCACTGAAATTCCTTGTCAATCATTTGCTTGTCACAGGAAACGTTACTACCATTCAAATTAAATTATATACCCTTGTTTGTTGTATTATATACACAGTTTAAACTATCCTTTTGTGCTTGTTTTATTAGCTTACATTGAAAGCCTTTCGGACCTACCATATGGTGGAAATATTTTACCAGCACATCCACGGAGGGGCTATGGGGTCGCCAGTTTCAATGATAGTGTGTGATGCGATGATTTATAGTCGTGAGGACATTCAGAACTTAAGAAAGGCACACCAGGTCAGTGGTCATTATTCCAACTCCTTGTTCACTCGGCCACTGAAGCACTTGACGTCCTAGTTTGGAAAACATTTGGAAGACGTATGAGAGATGTATAGATCATGGAAAGATGTTTGTAAGACATTTTCGAAATGTTAGAATGGACATTGTGGGATGGTTTGTGCTTACTATGGATAACATGTTAAGAACACTTTTTGAAGGCGGTTGAAAGACGTAGTGGTTGTGGGAAAACCTTTGCAAGACGTTTGGGGCAAGAACATTTTTGAATTTTGACCATTTTCCTTTTTGCATCTGAGGCTATTTTGAACAAAAAAATAACCTTAAAACTCATCTATTAATGCTCACTTTCATTCGGGATTTGACCGAGGAACAACCCCATTGAAAACATTGGAGGCAGTTGCCTCCTATGGCTCATATGTAGCTACTAGCTATGGCCCTGCTGTAGCATTATCATGTGTGACATTATGTCTGATTCTCCAAAACGAAAAGACGTCAAAAAGATATTTTTCGTTTTGCAGAATCACAATGTAATCTGAAAAGGTGTGGGTCATTGTGTTAAGATTTGATAAAATTTTAAAAATTGTTTATGTTTGTCTCTAATTGTGTATGGTAGATATTCACAATACCATTTCTTTCTTAAACAACAGCAATGATGATTGCTTCTATTACAAAATAGATAATCTAAAAAGTGGGTTATGCTTTCTAATTGCAAACTGTAACTTTTAAATGGGATCTTTTGGCTAGTATATAATGAGCTTGACAAGCTTAAAGTGATAGGCTGCAATGAATGAAGATGTAGACATTAATACATAATGATGTAACCATTTTCAAAACTATCATGATTATGTAAGGCATTCACTTGAGCCATATATGATATAATCACTAACCCATATGGGATTTGCCGTTCTTGCAGCTATAAAAACGTTGTACGTTACACGTACGGAGCCACAAAACCACTCCCTGTCCCGACGCATTCCTAACGCACGGGGCCCGTGCGTATGTGCCCACAACTGCACTTTCTTTTGTCATCGATGCGGAAAACGCCGTGAGACGCCGCGAGACTCACCACTTTGCGGCGAATTCACCGCCCGGCAAGGGTGGAATGTGCTTAAGTTGTTGACACAGTGAACTGGTGGAGACTAGCCTTGGTGGCTCCTGCTGCACGTGCATTAAGCGAGGGCACATTCCACCGCAAGTTGGGTCTGGCGCCTGTCTACTGCCAAAACGCATAGAAAAACGTGATGATCCGTGCGTGTACAGTGCGGCAAACGTACGTTTTTTCAGCAGCTGTGATGGCCGCAGAAGAAGTTTGGCTTGCCAAACTTCTTCTACGACCACCCTACGCCAAGGTCTCAGACCGTAAGGAGGCAGTGCGGTGACCTTTACGTTAAACACAGAGGATTTACCCGCACGTTGTCGGCACAGATACAGTACTGGGGCCGTGGTATTTCTTCCTTTACCATGAACGTGCGGATCCCGTACTTTGTAATCACACGGTGCGTAGGGACGGCTATACGCGAGTGCATCGCACGCTCTATGCAAGTTGAGGGCACGGGCACCTCAATAAAACCACTCCCCTGTGCCGACGCACTCATAACGCACGGAGCTCCTCGTGCGTATGTGCCCACAACTGTACTTTGTCAATGCATGCTGAAACGCCAGAGACGCCGCACCTCAACACGCCTTGCGGCGACCTCACCGCCGGCAAGTTGAATGTGCCTCTCGCTTAAGGCAGAACACATGGGCGCATTCCGCCGGGGTGTGCGCTGCCCAGCAAAATGATGCCAACTACATGTGTGTATTTGTTAGGGTGATTTTGAATTTCTCGCCAAATCTGTGACAAACACATAAATTTGGTTAAACTTTTGTTAAAATTAGTTATATCATAGGCAGAACCAGGGGTGGCTGGGATGGGGATGGGGGCTTTGTTTTTTTTCCATCAAACACTTAATCTTGAAAGGTTTTTTGGCATGTCCAGCATGTCCAGCATCGAACGAAAAGCCATGGAACCATTCAATCCCGTAAGTGCCCCCCGCCTTTGCCAAAACTCCTGGATCTGCCAGTGTATCTTATGCCTAGATCGAAGAACATTGCTGAATAAATTCTTCCGAAATAGTTCAATTGGGTTAGCAACTCAGCTGCAACATAGGGCCTACAATAACGCCCTACATACATGTTTTTCTAATAAATGTCATCCCAGCCGGCCCAAGTTTACAACTCTACGCCTATTCGTCATGTGTGCCAGCCAATACAAACAAAAAGAGGGCTGAAATGTCAACATTTTACTAATAACGCCATTGGGTTATTGGATTCCAAGAATTGGCGACGTTGTTCGTACGGCCCAGGCAATCGACAGCTTATGTTCGCGGGAATGTTTATTTGTTCGCATTTTCGTAATACCTGACATTCCTGCCGGCGGGAAGTTAACCGTTGTCGTGATTTTGCTTGATGCCACGAACGGCGGTCGCTTGTCGCCTGGTCCACGTCCCCTGTTGAAACCCCCTTTACTGAGATTATTTCCGCCCACGCAATCTATATATATACAGTTTTTCTTAGTCTCGATCATCCAGACCCTGTGGTGGCGTGATTCTTGCTTGTCTGGGACTATTTAATCGGTGTTGTTTGGCACAAACAACACCGCCAAAATGGTCCAGACCCACTGGATAAAAGCGCACAGTTTTGGCCCGAAAACTTGTTTTATTGTTTTGGTTACGAATACTTTAGATCGTGTGATTGACGGCTTGATGTTGACAACTTTAAATCATGGCCGCATTTCAAGATGCAGTTTTGCAAGAAAAAATGTGTAATCATGACGCAATGCGTATTTTCAATCTGTTCTTCCCGAAATAAATTTGACAGAACTTGTTTTAAAAGGATCATGACGCCCACTGATTAGTTAAGAATGTAATACACAGGTAGCATACCGCTGAAAACGTGCTCTCTATAAACCATTAATGTTTGCAAATACCAAAAGCTGAGAACTGGCCGCCATCTTGGATTATAAAGCAAATGTGGTGCCAATCTAGGACCAGGCTCTGTGCTTAAATACAGTCTGGTTGAACGAGGTAAGTTTTCCTGTGTTAAATGTCCTCCCCAAATAAAGGAAAAGCATTACTCAATTTGTGGTGTATTGTAAGTATTTTGCCTACGTGTGACGCAATTTTTACACCTCCTAAACTCACTTTACATATAGCATTAGCAGGCCTAATCGGCAAACCGTTGCAAACCCACGTACACGAATAAGTCTTTTAGAATGAACAGACTGGAAACTCTCGGCAGCATGTAACAAAGCCGTGCTGTTGTCCGTGTTAACACTGTCATGCTGCTGTGCTCTGTTATCGAAATAATGGCCATTTTGACTTTCAAAGTTTAGTACTAAAATGTTATAATACTTAAATTTTTATAATTGATATGCTTGGAAATCCACACATCCGTAGAGAGTATACATACGCAGCCTTAATCAATCATAGCCTGCTTTATACCTCCGACTATTACGAAGCAGTCATCTAGGCACACGGAGCCACGAACACCGTACTTACAGGCTCATCTGGGCCACTTCTTTCACAGTATGCTTGTCAAACCCTGAGGGAACAACTTTCATAACAAGTAGTAGATGAATAGTTCTAGATAGACTGACATATATAGGTCAACAATAAATTCTGGTCTCTTGCCTCATGTTCATAACATAAATTAGAGCAAAAGGACTCATGGGGCACAGCACCTGCTGGAAAATGTTGACTTGTGCAATAAAGAAGTTTGCTTATCTTTTTTTAGCTTGTAAAGCACTTTGTCGTTCAAATATAGAATAACTCACGATGTGTGATATGAACGTACATTGAGCAATAAATATTAGACTCTTGAGAAGCAGCAGCAGAGACAACAAACTCAATCACCTCATTAAAAATGAAGATAATTATCTTATATACATAACAACTCGTAATCCATTATTCAGATATAAGTGACATTTTACGTAACTGTAGGTAATTTCGAATACCCACGGCAAGAGTCGTTATTGATCAGTTAAACGCGTCAAACAACATCTATACAAGGAGTCACTTGTTGCTTAATGGTATTTTTCTTGGTTTCTAATTAGATTATACAACTAATTAAATCCAAGCTTAATCTATGCTTTGGAACGAGCCCTTTGATATGAAATGACCCTCACGATGTTGCCTTCCCTTTTGATATCAACATACTGTACAAACATTATATACTCGCGAATTTATCCACTGATCAGATATTTCCGAATGTCCGTATCTACCAATGTTCGATTTCTGTTAAACTTCACCGACGAGGTAATTTTCAAGAGATATTTATCTGCTTCTGTGGCCGAGTGGATATGACCAGAAGGTCCTGGGTTCAATTC
>CM032668.1:34581724-34628316 GCA_019095985.1 Streblospio benedicti | reverse complement strand
TTTGGGCAGTGTAAATAATTAACAGAGACATAAGTAGAATTTGGCTTGTTTCCCCTTGGCAGGTGCGCTGCCTGGCGTGTGACACCTACAAGCCTGGAGCCGTGGACACCAAGACCGGAGGAGACCAGTCGGCAGAAGTGTCCTCCACCACCAGCCAGATCAAGATCAACCAGGGCGGAGGCTTCACATTTGGGGGGCCAGGTGCGACGTCTGTTCAATTGTTAGGTGCCATCTAAGACAAAAGCGAGATTAGTTATGGACTTATTCAACACTTTTTCTAGAATGAGATTAATAGGCTTATCCCAGCTTCACTATAAATAGAATTGCAGTAACAAACATCATCATGTGCACAGCCTTTTTCTTATAGCCTAACATGTGTTAGGCGTACTGTTTATATTTTTCTAATCTCTATTTGTTTCTGCAAGTTACTATTTATGGTAAACCTGGGATAGAACTATTTACTGCTGGACAGCTAAGATGTTCTGCATTCATACATAAATTCATTGGTACAAAACTTTTGTAAAGATGGTAAATGGTTCAGAGAGAAATTGCCGCCTTTCTACCCAAGAGTGTTGAATCAAAATTGTGCTGATCTTCTTAGTTTTAACTTGGGATAAATTCGGTAACCTCTGTTCTACAACATACCAGAAGTATTCTCAGAAATCATTGATAATAAAAGATTTGCTGGGGCATTTAGTTTTCAATCTTTTTACATCCACTACCAAATGAAGTACCGTGATAATGGGTTATTTGAGCCGCTACTCTTAATCACATTGCGCTGTGACCGGTGTTGACAAATTACGGCGTGTGATAAAGGCTAATGTACACATACAAATGGCGTTACCTTTTAATCGTCAGAGTGATATTATTTGTGAAACGAATGGATTATCATCTTACAATAACATACCCATAAAAAAATCACATGTCGGATCAATTTTAAACAGATTATGAAGTCAGGGACGAAAGGATATTTCTCAAATCACGCACATGTTTGAAAATCACAGTGGTTTGTGCGTGTGTGATGGCGATGAAGAATTTTGACAGCTTACACGGCTGTACGCATTACCCACGACACATATATTTGGAGACGTTTTATAGAGTCTTTCACCCAAATAAGCTGTTTTATGTTCATTTTTGCATCATCTGTACCCTTTATGATGACTCACAGCAGTCATATTATTTTACAAGTAAGAGAACTTTTAGAAATTTGTCTTTCTAAAGTGTGCCTCAAACCGGTCTTTTTGAATCGAGGGCGACACCAGCTACATGTTTGGAAGATAATCTAGACTTATAAAACCATATTCCTATAACTAGATATTGAAAATAAGAACCGTGATACTATATTCTGAGTACATGTGGACAATTTATGTAGAAAATTAAGTATTTATGGAGGCACCAGGAACGTTATCGTCTCCGACGTAAAACTGTCAAAATGCCAGTGACAGTGTGGGGTAATGTTTTTACTACAACGTCATAACTCTTCTAAATCGATAATTGATAGGTATACATTGGAGACAATGTAGAAAAGAGGAAAGGTAGTGCATCCCAACTGAAAAATTGAGGCGTTTAGCACATTTTTATTCAAAAATCTGGTGTCAAAAACATGACAATTTCTCACTGTTTACTACGGAGGAGGAAAAGCTTGTGAGACCATGATAACGCACCTGCGCATGTTTGTATGAGGCCACTCACTGATTGGCTGGGTGACGTAAAAAGGGGCGTGGCTCGGAACTATGAATACCTTGAATGTAAATATCTAGTGTACAGTGTCAGTAAGTCTTGCTTTTTTTACATTTCTTCATAACTGGGTTTGTTCCCACAGAGCCTGTGAAGCCTGTGGTTTCCGCGACGACCCCGATGAAGGCTGATAGTGCCACCCCCAGCGGAGGCAAGTTCTCCTTCGCCAGCGGAAACACAGGTACATGGTGCAATCACAGCTCATGGGAAAGCCCAAGCACCAGAATCCAGTAGTGACCTTGAAATTTGATAATTAGGTTTCAAACATTTAAATAGGGTACATTGAAGATATATTGAATGTCTATGTCAATGTTCATGTTCACAGATTTTGTTTTGGAATGTTCTTTTATGCTGTGTGAATATGTTCTCAATGATTTAATTTTGAATTTTTAAATTTTCTTTATTTTTATAAACGTTTTTAAACCATGTAGGTTCCTTGTCAAAAACTAAAATAGAAATACAATATAAAAACAGTGCAAATACGGTACAAAGAATACATGATGGTTATCAAGATTAACATGGTATTATGAAGGTCAATTTTTAATTAGCAAGCTGGTTTGTGAATATAAGTCTATGGAATGCAGGTTGGTAGTGATCAAGCTTAGAGTTCATTGTAATGTTACTATTACTATTGTATATTTCAATTCCTTCTGCTATTTGTCTCTCTAGTGGTGTTCGATATTCAATATTTTCCTATTTTCCTAGTACATGTTCACAGATGCATTTTATTATGTCAAAATGTCTATGATGATTGATCGATAAATGCTTATTTATTAACAATATGATATATTACTCAGCCTAAAATCTAATTGCTCTTTGCGTCGCTTCAGCTCTGCTGCTGAAGCAAGCATTGTGTTTCGTTCGTTTGTAACTAACTAACTAACTAACTACCTAGCTAACTAACTAACTAACTAACTAACTAACTAACTAACTAACTAACTATGTAACTATGTATGTATGTCTCCGGACAAGCTAGAGCTTTAACCGTTGCACCGATTTCGTTCAAACTTTACACGACTATGAGGTATGAGGCAACACCGAAGTGATTCGATTTTGGGCAATCTGCTAATTAAGTTGAGCTTTCTCAAAGTGCTTTTATGACATTTTTAATGATATTCAATGCTCTTAGCCAGCAAGAAAAAAATCCATATTCCCACCAAGCATCAAAATTGATTATTGGATTTGAACCTGATATTGATTATCATCTTGTTATGCAGTACTATTTTATGGCAACACAAATATCTTTTTGATGGATATATTGATTCTGATTCATTCTGATGTTTTCTCCTCAAATTCATAAATTTCTTGATTGTAAAGTATACATAATTTCAGTATATATCTTAATTGCCCATAAGTCAACGTCATTCTAGCGACCCAGTGTTCTTTGAACACTTTTGATCCAGTTGAAAATTTGTATTCACTAAAAAGGCAAATTGTCCAAGTTGAACATTCGAATTAAAATTATTATTTATCTGTTTATACAACGAAACTAATAAATATCCAAATGCAAGGTCCTTTACGTCCTAACAAATTCATTCTGTGTAAATGTTCATGCCTTCCCCACTAATCAGAAAGCTGTGAAGAAGTGCTAAAGCCGCGACAATTCACAAAAAAAAGTTGCCCCCGTTGCAGGCTTCTCGTTCGCTGGCGTGACTCCGAGCAAGCCCAAATCTCCAGGCGTTGCCATGACAACCGTCAAGTCTCCGACGTCTCCGCAAGACGACGACCATTACTACGCAATCGTGAAACTGCCGGACAACGTGGAGATCACCACAGGGGAGGAGGGGGAGGAGTGTCTCTTCTGCGACAAGGCCAAACTGTTCAGGTGAGGTTTGTGACAAGACTAAACTGTTCAGGTGTTGATGAGGCTAAACTAATTTTGGTGAGGTTTGTGACAAGGCTGAACTATTTCTGGTGAGGTTTGTGACAAGGCTAAACTCTCCTGGTGGTGTTTTTTTTTTTGACGAGGCTAAACTATTTCTCTCATGTTTAAAATTTTTAAGTCCATGTTTTACCCTTAGAGGGTGTTAAACCAAATATAACTTACATATGAAAAAACAAACTTTATTGATTCTGTATGTAAGATGAATATATCCAAGAGCTATTAAGTAGCGTGCTGTAGGTTGAGCATCAGTAGGTATGCTGTGATGATGAGAGACTTGGCGACTGTTGTAGGTTCGGCGGTGGGGAGTGGAAGGAGCGAGGTGTGGGCGACGTCAAGCTTCTCCGGGACAAGGCAACGCAGCAGGTGAACAAACAGACATCTGTACACAGAATGAAGTTTTTGTTGGGCAATAGTATACATGTTGAAATAAGATAGATGCATCACAATCATGACATTGCTGATGTCGACTACACAGTAGTAAACTGTATCAATGACTTGAAATTCTTATGTATTTTTTTCATTTCATGACTCATTGATCATGCTTAGTGTAGTTATTTACCAAGGACCAAAAGGTCAAAACACAAAGTTTTGCCTTCATTCAGCATACACCTTATATGTGACAATAGATTATAGACCTAGATACCAAAGTCCAACAACTCGTATAGAATAAGTTTCCTGTGGTGGATGGGGATTCCCCATCACCAATAAGTAGCAAAAACAGCAGCATCGACTTCTGTATTTAGGTGGCAACACCAGCTCTGAGTGAACAAATTGTGTTTGTGTTCTGTGTACCGGTATGTAACATTTCCTCAGGTTTTAGGTGGCAACATTGAAACTGTTAGAAAAAACATAACAAAGCAATCCCCACTGAGGTCTTTAAGTCGGGTATCTGGGTCTACATCATCTGTGCACCTAAGCCGTGTGTTTTATCCAGGTGCGCATTGTGATGCGGCGCGATCAGGTGCTCAAAATCTGCCTCAACCACAACGTCAGCCACAAACTCGAGCTCAAACCCATGGCAGGCGCCAAGGGCAAGGTGAGAAGTTAACTCTTATTCATCAAGGTATAAACGGACTGCAGCATATACCGTCTGTTTTTCGTCATGCCCCAGGGGTGACAATTCGTAGGCAGATCAAACAAAATTTCCAATTGTTAAAACAATGAAGATGTGCGCTGTCATTCCGACAATAGTTTTCAAACCAACACGTCACTAAAAATGTACGTATGTCGGTTTGAAAATGCGTTTTGGACTGACGATCTATGAATTATACATTACCCGTCATCCTTTGTCCACTAGGCGTGGGTGTGGCACGCTGATGACTTCGCTGAGGGAGAAATCAGCCACGATCAACTCGCCATCAAGTTCCGCTCGGAGGACGCGGCAAACGCATTCAAAACAGCTTTCGAGGATGCCAAGGTTCGATATTCTTAACCCTCCAGACTCCTAATCAACTATGATTTGCCAAACCAATTTCCCTGCTTAATTGCCATCAAAAATTAGCTGCAGCATGAAACGTTTTGCGAGTTCAAAGTTTTCATCCATGAACTTCACAGCTGTCACTTCAAACTGTCGTAAAATCCCTTAGAATTACTCTATTTTAACAAATTAAAAACTTAATGCAAAAATATTTTGTTTTGCATCCTTTGTTGCATAAAAATATTCAAGACAACATTTTAGTTCCTAAAATAACCAATAGTTTCAGGAGGTCGTTATGTACACGTTTTTGCAGTGTGATTCACAAGAAGATAATTTCCTTGGAAGTAATAAATCGGTGTGATGTGGAAAATCAATTAATCTTTATATAATTTATACTATGATAATCCTTAGGCGAATCTCTTCATGGTGATATATTTTTTGTAAATATTACAATGTCTCCTTATAAAAAAATGAGCCTAAACATTTCTCCACGTGACAGCTCAAAACAGGTAATGGCGGACTTTGTTGCATTTTAATCATGGTTTGCCTAATGAATCAATTATGTGAGGTTATTACCAATCATTAACTGAAAATAATTACAGCCGAGTGTTCCTTAATTACTTGTACAAATAGTTATCTAAATTTCAAGTCAATTACAGCCATTTATTCCTGCAAACAAAGTGATCATCAGTGGCATGTTCTAGCTGTCAAATGACAGATAACTTGGATTCCACACGAACGAAATCATCGTGGCTCGGCAATATACCACTGTGTTCTGTACGACGATAAGATCGTTGTTTGGCACCGAAAGGGTTAAATAGAGCTAAATTTAATGTGTTTGTTACAATATTTTTGTACGAATAAAAATCTCATTGTTGACAATGAACCATGCCATGAAGGATTAACAGATGTGCAATACGGTACAACCAACTATTGAGGTATATTAGTATAGAAGGAGAGAAAAGGTGATCACTTATATACATGTACATACATATACAGCATACTAAGGTTGTAACGGTTAACTATTGAGGTGATTGGTTGAAAAAGGTGGGCTTTCACATGTTTATATTGCTGATCTCGAATGTTCTGTTATCTTGATGCTAGTTTCATTTCCCTTCACGCACACTGACCAGATTTCACTTGGTTATCTTGAATATCGGCCATGTCGGCAGTTTACTGTTATATTTACTGTAGTATAATGCATTGAAAATGCCTATACTGATGAATGCACAACCTCTCTTGACCTCAGGATGGGAAGGGCGCGGTGGTGGAAGTGAGGGCCAAGACGCCCAAACAGCAGACGACACCCAAACCGACTGCCAAGTCCCCCATCCAGCCCGCTCACTTCACCCCCGCCACGTCCACCCCCACAACAACCTTCAAGTTCGGCGAGAGCAAGCCGGACTCGGCAAAGACGAATCTGTTCGCAAAACTCGATTCGTCGGAGGCTGCAAGCAAAACACCTGTGTTCGGTGGAGGCCAGCAGGGTAAAAACTCTTATATTCAATGTTTTTTTATGAATGTTCGAGTAAAGGTTAAAACTTATAATAGTTTGTACGATATGTTTATATTAACGTACACTACTGCCACCGTGATTTTACGTTTCTGGAAATCACACAAAATACGCGTAATTACTGAAATTTCTGATTGCATGTGCAGAATTCTCCGTATTTACGGACACCCCATCGTATTTTCCATGTTTTCCGTGTCACTTTATCACGGTTATTGATTATGTTTCAGTATTTTTCGCATATATAGCGTAATCTATATAGTACGCAAATTTCGCGTTTTTCTCGAATTTCCCATATTGATTATTTCATATCTAACATCTGCAGCAACTTTTGACTTCATTGTATCAATTAATCATCAAAGGTTGATAAACAAAACTACAATAATTATGACTGATGTATATACTAAGTTGAAATATCTCAAATGGCCGGTGATGCAACCTATGTTATCCTTTATATATAGCTTGGTAAGTTCTGGGAAAAAACGTAAAAGAAATTCTCAAAATTAAAGACTAGATATATATGTGTTTCCCAGTTGATATATATATATATATATATATATATATATATATATATATATATATATATATATATATATATATATATATATATATATAATATATATATATATATATATATATATATATATATATATATATACTTCTCTAGCTTGCTGCTTGGGATGATGGTATCATTCTGGTCTCACAACCTCGGGGTCGTGAGTTTGAGTCCCGCCAGGGCCACTTGATATAGTTAAATGGAAGCTTAGGGTTGTAAAAACCTGTCTTCAGCTATATCTATCGTTGGTAGAAATATGCTTGCTAAAAAGACGTGTGTGAGAGAGAGAAAGTATAAAAATATATATAAATATATAAATATATATAAATCCATAAAGTTACTGGTGCCTACAGTCCATCTGAGCAAGCCAATTTTCAAATTTGTCTGTAGAGAAAGCTGCATCTCTTCATACTTGATGGAATCATATGACACGGGCTTCCCCCGGTGACTTGCTCATTATTCTAAAAACTATGACTTTAAATGTTTAGTGGCTGGGTGCTGCAATCAGGGTTACCAAATGTCGGGTTTCACTTTCCTCCATTGTAAGACAAATGTAAGTGTTTGAGAGGGAGAAGTTGGCCATGGCAACCAGGCAGAAGAGGACTGCTGTAACAGACGCATGATCATGTAAATACTTTTTTGACAAAGATCAATTTCTCAAAGTGATAAATGTTCAGCTTGTGCAATTAGTAAAATAGCAAATTTGTATAATAATGCGCCAGCCAAATCAGTTGCCCGGTCAGTTTTCAGGTGGCCTCAGGCTACAGAGCTACCACTTATGTCAAACCCAGCAGATGTTTCGGCTAGTATAGCATTCACATAGCGCATGAAGATCATAACTTAATATTGATGACATCCGAGTGCATAGAATTTCGATTATATTGTATCATCATCTGTTTTTGTTGCTATCCGATGCAGCTACATGTATGAATATGAATTGAAGAAGCCTGAAATGATTCTCTAATCTTTTGATGCTTTTGATAACTTTAAAATATTCAGCCTTGTAATTCACCAGTTTTGACATTTTGAAATCATTTTAAAAATTAAACTTGTTTGGTTGCCGATGTACAAATTTTTACTGTCATATCTATATATAAATACGCTAAAAAACATATATAAATACCTTAAGGATTTTCACACGCAATGTCGGCTGGGCGGAGACGGCTCAAACTTGGTCTCAAATCTATCTCATACCTTCTGTCTTGCAACGCCTCATTCATTTTCCTTTCCTGTCGGGTTTTCGTGTATTTCAAGATTTATTTCAAAATCGGTGAAAATTACCATCCAAACGTCCTTGGCCTTCATTACTGCAGCATGGTGCTTACGTAATCGACATAACTACAGCAGCAAGCACCTGCCCTATAGTATTCATTTGACGTCAATCAATACGCACAGACGTTCCACCAACCTCCAAGCAGTAATCATAACGCCCTCTTTCAGTGAGACCAAAGAGCATTAAACTATCTCTGGCGATACGGCTGGGGATAGAACAGTAATGGGTGCTGTCACAACGATAGATGGGTTGCCAGAGCAGTTTAGTTTAGTTGGTGTTCATCTGTATTATGCAATATTCATTATTGATTAGTGATGTGGTGATGGCTGTGGGCTATCAGGACAGGGTGTAGGTGGTATCGGAATGGGTTAGCGGGATATAGTGATGGGTGCAGAGGGGGCTGGGGTGGGTAGGTGGGGGAGATAGAACAGTGGTGGGTGGTGTCAGGACAGTGCAGATGCTGCAGACCAGTACTGTACAATATTTTTTTTTCTAAAATATACTGGGGGTTAAGTGTGGGTACGGGCAGTGTTTACTTAGAAATAAGGCATGTACATATAGTTCCTGTAACTGATTTGTCGTCCTCACGGGTACGCATTGTTCATGGAACATTTTCCTACTACGTGGCTGTTGTACTGTATGTAGCAAAGCAGAAGGCAAGCAAATTTGAACAAGGGAAGAGGTGGGAATTTGCTAGAAAAGCTATGCATTAAATTGTGTCAACATTATCTATTTGTTTTACCCCTGAGCCAAATGTTGCAAAGTGCTCCTGCCCTTGATATTGCCCGTGATTTTCACGGGTCTTGCTAGTTATCAATAATTAGCTTTTATCTTCATGGTGTTTGTCTGTTGCAGAATAAAACGATGATGACTACGAGGATGTGGAGTCAGAAGAGGAAGTGCTGTTTTCCAAACGAGCCACACTTTTCTGCATTGACCCGCATACAAACCAGCGGACTCAGGTACTGTGCAATCTCTCAGTCAAGAACACCCGGGGACGGGGGGGCTAGGATCCAGGCTTGTGAGACCATGAGATATGGTGTCCAATATTGCAGAGGTCGTCTCCTTGTGGAGGTCTCATTATGAAGGCTTGGTACTGAGAGGGATGGTCTTTTTATAGAGATGGTGTCGTTTGGATCTTGATTGGAGGTGATATTTTATGAAAAATTCACCATTGTTCGTACACAACGTAACGATGGAAAAAACACCAGGGCCACCACATGACTTGAAATTCCAGGGAAAATTGATTTGAAATTTTTCAAGGTCCGCAGACAGGATTGAGGTTGAAATATACCTATTTTGAGATGTGAGAATGGCCCTTGATTTTTTATGAGAAATGAGAATGGGAGTCATTTCCATTGAGAATTATGAGAAATTGAAAAATTTAGAAATAATGAGAACGGTTAGAAAATTAGTGAGAATGGCCCTGGATTTTTGCTGAGATGAGAATGGGGTAGGGTATATTCTTCCCTCAGGATTTGTAGCATGTCAGTAAAAATTGCAAAAAAGAAATAGGAAAAAAAGAGAAAGAAACCAGTAATTTCAATCCTCGTTATTTGCACCATAAACCCATGTTGAGCAATATGTTGATGATGACAATTAATAAAAAACATTTTTCGTTTTGCAGGCGGGTCTGGGTGAGATCATGATTTTGGAGGACCCTGATGTTGTCGGTGGTTACCGGGTTACCATGATGAGTGACCATGGCGACAAGCTGTGTAGCCACATCATCTGCCGGGGATACTTGCAGAACCTTCTCATGTACGTAAACGCAAACTTACAGCCCACACAAACAACAAGTAACAGAATAATGCAATTGTAAAGCAGTGAAATGTTAGTTTTTGAAATTTTTCTAACTGTAAATCTGTTGTAATTTTTCTCCTGTGAAAATTTACATTGAAAAGGCATTTCTACCCCACAGTTTTTCTGAATAGACAGTTTGAGAACATTTCTTTTCTCATTGTATAACTTAAGACAAAAGAAGTTGAGCATCTCTCTTCCATCTTGTTATCTCGTCTACTTTAGTATATGAGCCAATGGAACTTGGTTGTTTTTACTTCACTTAGCACACTCCACAATCTGTTGATGATGCTCAGTAGCCAGTAGATGTAGTATCACCCGATGTTTTAACTCTGATGTTTTAACTGTAAAGCCAAAGCACAAAGTTCGCAAACGGAAAATTCTCTAACGGTCTGTGTGTTGCAGGGACGAGAAGAAGAAGTATGTGCAGTGGCAGGCCAAGGATTTCTCCACTGACGACCCGATCCGCAGAACGTTCCGGGCTCAGTTCTCGTCTGCTGTGGCCGTCGTCGACTTTGTGACCTTCTTCAGCCAAGTGAGTTTCTTGTGAAGTCATTTATTTTTAGTGAAATGCCTGTTAACAATGAAAAGTTTCTAATTCAAATATTATTTGAATATATGCGTTTGTGTGAAGATTATTTTTTACTCAGTGAAAATTTGATGCGGATTGCAAAAGCGCTGTAAGAATCAAGCAGTTTGCTATAAATAACATGACAAAGTGAATTTTCCATCCCTCAAAACTTTGTGTTCACGCGTGTGGACCTAATGTTGCGATGTTTTTCAGGGTGTGAAGAACGCGCAGGAGTTTGACATCAACGAGGCGTCTGACCGGTGAGATCCAGTATGAGCCGGTCGGGGACGCCACAGCGGATCATGTCTAGATTAGCGGACCCAAATAAAATGCCTACTTTTAGACTTTGAAAAATATTTAGGAACCACATTTTTGTCTCTATATAGAAAAAAAAAATGTGGTTCCATTATTCTTTGATGTATTGAACTAGTACATCGCACTACTCATAGGCCAAAAAATCCATCATTTGTAACATAAACACGGAAATGTTTTGATACTCGCCATCCATCTTGCACATCTTGTACGGTTTTTGCACAGAGCTCATTTACGTCCTTCCACTTCATATATGCACCTGTTTTTATGTAGACGAACAGCTAAAAATGTGTGACGATTTTGATTGTTTTATCGGGGTAAACCCCCTGAACCCCCTTTTGCTTGATAAATAAATCATGGTTACTTTTTATATGATTTCAAATTTTAATTGGCTTTATATGAACTTAAATATGATTTACGCTTGTTGGGTGTGGAAAACAAATTGATCGCAATGAGTTGATGCCTTTACGTCATACGCCTCACGTGCAAGAAACAAGAACGTCTAACTACTACGGAACGTGAAGCGTGCACTGTTGTACTTATATTCTACGAAAATCTAATAAGCACTGCAGTAAATAGTATCTATATAATACATCAAAATATTTTCATTATTGGTTACTGAAAGTGTAATGTATGCAATAGAAACACACCGATTATTTTTATTGTAATTTGATGTAAACTGGCACAGAACAGTGACGCAAAGTGTTATGGCCGATCGCCTGTCAAAAATCTTACATGGACCTAAGATTATTAATTAATAATCCTAGCATGGACTTAAAAAATGGATAATTTGACTAGTAAATTAATGACACAAATAAAAACGATTGGTGAAAACTGTGGATAAACGGTTACTGCTTATGTAGACGAGCCGTTGAAAATCTGTAACAATTTTGAGTATTTTTTTTAAAATAAAAACATTATTTTGTCTCACAGGGTAAACCCCCGAACCCCCTTTGTTGTTTTTCGTGCAAGATATAAAAAGAAGGCATATGAATCAAAACAGACGAAGCAATAAAATGTAAATCACCAGTGACTAGTACCAGTGAATGACACAAATAAAACGATTTTATTAAAACATCTTGGAACCACACAAAAAAGGTTTCTTTCTAATAGAGAGAAAGAAATGTGGTTCCAAATGTTTTTCTTGGCAAGTTATTGATCTTATAATTTGGGTCCGCTAAAATATACATGGTCCCGCCACAGCCATGTGAGGGAGCAAGCCAGTCGTGGGGAGGGGGGAGCTGTACTGGACAAACGTATGGCCTTCCCCATCGTCCTCCCCTACAACTTCGCCATCCTCCTTCAAATGGGGATGCCACATCGACATGGTGTTTGGGGTGTTGTTTTATGTTACTAAAATTATCATTGATCTAATGAAGTTATGAAAGAAAGTGTATGACAAAACCTTCCCTTCAGACAGCAACTTGCAGTGTGGTGAGGGGTGCAAGCCAGTCGAAGAGCATCATTATGATGAACATGCAAACCTGACCTCCACGCTTTTACTCGGATATTGGTTGACTGAAAATCTTGTAATGGTGTATGTGTACTTTATCCACTTGAAATAAGAGGAACATTCACGAAGAAATGTGCATATTTATGAGGAAATTCAGATTTGTGAGCACAGAGAAACTTAAGGATTGATCTCGAAGGATATCTTATAATCCTGGTGTGTTAAATTTGGAAATTGATATTGAGAGGTTTGATTTGGATATTGTTAATTGTTGAAGAGTTAGGTTTGGGTTGTTGTAATTATTATAGCAGGTATGCTGCTATCATTGCTATTCACCTAAGAAAATTGTGAAAGAAAGCATTTAAAATTGTGTAACTAAGAATACATCACTTAATGTAATATTTTAAGTTACAACAATGTATGCGCCTGAAATAATGACGTGGCATGGGTTTCTAATAGGCAATTTGAAAACTAGTTTTTTATGCATAATATGAATAGGCAATGCTTAAGACAGGCGCAGCATGTTTATAGTGTAGAGATTAGGAAAAATAAACTAAATTTGTATACATGTGACAATGACATGGTAAAACAAATTAACTAATCAAAAAATATTTGGGGTATATTTATTACAAAATGTATGATTTCTTTTACTTGTTGGTAAAATATGATAAGTCCATAAAAATCATAATATTCAACATCAACTTACATTGTTGCTGTGTACATTTAGATAAAATATGATTGTAACGTATTTGATGGACTAGTTCATGCTAAGTGTGAAACAAAATTTTAAGTATTACAGCACATTGGCAAATCAGTGAACGATTACAGTCAATACTGTAAAGACAAAATATTTTGTGGCTATTAAATTATTTTGTGACCATTTAATTTTGTGATTTTTCTATCCTAGACATACTTTACACAGGCTATTAATGTTTGCTGACTATTTAAGTTTGCGTTTTTGCAAACTAAATTCGCAAATTACGACATGCACAAACATTTCTAGTTTTACAGTGTATCAATTTTGCCACTTTATGACCTTATTATTCAAATTACTGTTCTCTAATGAAAATCATTTACATGTATGACACACTGGATAGTTATACATAAGATAACATATTATTAATTGTTTTAAAAACTTGAAAGCATCTGTGATGTTAGGTTTTTCGGACACCAACTTTATTCCACAATTGGGGCTTCTTACAATATTTTTCCCTTGGACACTTATTCTGTAAATTATTGGAACTGATTCACACCTTGTGCTTCTTCAAAACTTGAAAGGATGTACTCACTTACAGAAAATTTGAACATTTCAGGCTTTTAACCATGCAAAATAGCCATATTGTTAAGAGGCAAATGGGCAATGACTGGAACAGCTGTGTTTATATGCTTTTAGAAGCATACAAATGATCCCTGTATTAGGTCAAAAGATTTCACATCTAATGTTTGCTTAATCGTTAATGACGTTGTATAATCTCCTGAGCATTTGGATATTATTGACCAACAGAAGTTATGCTATCCTTCACTGGTTTAAGTCAGTGGCAGTCCCAACTATGCAAATTGCTCTTACATTTTAATTGGGCTTTACCTCTTCAAAGTGTGTAAATTTGCAAATTTACAGTTTGAAAATGATGGAATGATCAGATGTCTGTAAGCGTGCATATCTAGGGTACTTAGAAGCATGAAACTTTGCGTTGGTGCACTTGGGTGCAGTATTTTAGTTTAAATCATGTCTAATATTTTTTAGAATAAGTGTCTTCGTAATCTGGCAAAAAGCAGAAGAACAGAATTGGTGTCAGTACAATTGGCTGATTTTGATAGATTCCACTCAGATTGTGCGAAGTTTTGAGCAGGATCCGATATATCTCCATCTCTCTGATCAAGTCTGATTTCAAGTCTAATGTTAGAATGCCCACCCTCAATGGGCATTTGAACTGCTAATGTAACTTGTTCCACATCAAGCATCTTAACTTAGGGGTGTACAATAGCTAATGTAAACGATTGTCCGCATGTGAGGTGGAGATTTGGTATCCGTGGGAGGCTGGGTCAAGTATTACATTGTTGTAGTCACATTATGGTTCATTAATCCACAAATAAGCCAACTTCAGGTTTGGGGACTGGCCTCCTCTGTCATAAGCACATTTTGAACAGCGTGAATAATCCATTCATATCGATTTGTATTGCACACATATGTCCTTGGTATATATAAGCCGTCTTTTGCAGTAATACTATCAACTGATATGAACACTGCCGACTATAGACTATGATAAGTTTATAACTAAGAGTGAAGACACATATCACAAACTCTGGCATCTTATACTACTTTAGCCTAGACACTGTCATTACTGACACTGGTCACTTGACTGTTCACAATATTGTCTTATTATTTATATTGACACAAATTGAAACGGCCAACATAGATCTAGATCTATGCACAGCTCAGATGCACAGTTCACAACTATCCTTATGAGTCATGAAAGAATTATCCATCTAGATCTATATATGTCTACACCATTGCACCATTATATTTGAATTTTCATTCATCAAACTTTAATGAACTCAACTGTAGATCTAGTACTCACTAATAAATACTTTAATAAATACTTTATAAATCTCTGGTCAGAACACAACTCGATTATGCAAGCTCAATATGGTCACCGGTCAAGATGAAACATATAGAACAGCTCGAAGGAGTCCAGAGAAGAGCCACGAAACAGATACCTGGGTTAAAAATCTTACCTTATCTCCAAAGACTGAAGACACTAAAACTTCCATCCTTGAGCTTCCGGTGTCTGAGGGGCGACATGATTGAAGTGTACAGAATACTTAGTGGTAAATACGACAATGAAGCTTGTACAATTCTAAAATTATGGAAAGACATGGCACCTAGATCCAGCATACGAGGAAACTCTTTAAATCTATTTCCACAAAGATGTAAAACGCAACTCCGGAAACACTCATTCACATTAAGGACAGTGAAATACTGGAATAGCTTACGTGACAAGGTAGTGACCGCCCCAACACTCAATACATTTAAAAACAGACTTGATAAATATTGGGAAAATCAAGAAATAGTATACGAAGATTTCAAAGCAGACATATCACTCGGAAGTCACGTTGATCCCGCCGAAATGGAGGAAGAAGCAGAGTCCGGTATAGAGGAACTTTTAGATCCTGCACCGGAAAACATCACTACTGATACTAGGTATCTAGGTAGTAGCATGGGCCATGGATACTGAAATTTGACAGTAGATCTAGACTATACTTCGCCGTTGACGATGTCAACACCAGAAAATCTGTGTCTTTTTTTATTGATTTGTAACAGATTGTTGATCTTCTACAATTTTAAGCCTACTAGTACTTATTTTCACGTTTATTGGACAACGTCGGCAACTGCTTAGCATGGGCCATGGATACTTAAATTTGACAGTAGATCTAGACTAGACTACTTCACTGACACGGACAACGATGTCAACACCACAAAGTTTAATACTGTGGATTAATAAAATCAGGCAACATTTTGGGTATTTTATGTCAAAATAAAAGGAGAATACGACAAATATTATTGATGACGACAAGTAATTACACAGAAACCCCCTGTTATGGAGATCCTCAAGTGCAAATTTTATTTAAACCCATCAATGTTTTTGTTAGTTTTTTTCCATCAACGTCATTATTGAAGGGTAGACGTCTCAAAGTATACGTCGAGCGCATTGTGTTGTATGCTAGTCGCCCTGAATAGTCGCTAGACCCTTTACGTCACGGGTCGCTTATGTAATTGAACGAATCGAAAGACCAGCGTCAACCATTGTGGATACAGTTCCTCGATGCAAAGAAGGCGTTTGATGTTGTCTGGCATACGGGACTTTTATGCTTCCTGCATAGTCAGGAAATAACAGGTCCGACCTGGCTAATGTTTAAAAGCCTATATTCTGAACTTCAGTCCAGTGTAAAATGGGATGGCATGTTGTCAGACACCTTTCAAGACCTGCATGGTCTACGTCAGGGCGTTGATACATCTGGTGATACATTCAAACTACGGACTAACCCTCCATTAAACAAGCTCGAGGATTCCTCTGATGCTTTTCACATAGGGTCGATTCCTGTAGGTGCCCTGATGTGTGCTGATGATATAGCACTAATGTTGCCCACACCAACTGGTGCAAAACTTAAAGACAGCGTATCAAGACTCTTGTAACGAAAGGTATATGTTTAGCTCAACAAAATCAAAGATCATGATAGCTAACCCCAACCAGACTGTGAAGCAACAACTCGAATCCTTTCCAGTAGCTCTTGGCGATTGCAAGATCGACGAATCGCTGAAAGAGACACATCTTGGGATTGATAGAGTCCCAAATGATCAGTCCACGGTTACCGTTGAGTCTAGAATAACAATGGCCAGAAGAGCTATGTATGCTATGATGGGGGCCGGTCTGCATGGCCTAAATTGTCTAAATCCCATCCATTCCAAAAAGCTGCTAGATGTCTATATTGTGCCGAGACTTGTGCATTATCAGGAAAAGTAGGATACGGGGCATGTATTGTTATTGTCAATTGCAAGTCAAGTCAAGTCAAAAGACTGTTTATTATGCTCACACAGTAGATCTTCAGTAATGAATATGATATACAAATTTCTCACACTCCAAGTGGTAAATATGAATGGACGACGCCATCCAAATATGGGCATAAGTAGTAATATGTTTGCTAATCAAGCTTTGATTGACACATTTCTACTATAGACCCGCCAATTTATGACTACGATGAACGGATTCATTGAAAAGGAGATAGACTAAAGATCTCAAAAACTGGTTTATAAAATAAAATAAATGTTTATGTTTGATAAAAAATGAGAGAAGAGAACTAGAAAATGATGATAAAATCATGATGAATGAACTATTGTTTCCTTTTAATATTTCCAGCCCATCACCTTTGAGCGGTCGGGTTCTCGCCGGCGGTACCATGTGCTTCAATTTACAGTTGCAGTAATGCAGTAACTTACAATTTTTAATACTCAACCTATCTAGCTGCACAACAAAATATATGCTATAATCTCATAAGCCCTCATATCTCAATCCCCCATCCTGCCATAAGCTATCCCCACCCCCACCACCTCTCAAGTTCTACCTTCTCTCAAGCCAAGCTACCCCCTCCCCCGGCAGCCACATATTCACAAGCGCCCCCATTCTCTCAAGCTCTCACCTTCTCTCAAGCTCCCCCCCCCCATGCATACTCTCACCAGCTGCCACCATCACTCAAGCCCACTCCCCGCAATATACTCACAAGCCCCCCCCCCATTTTCTCAAGGTTTCACATTCTCTCAAGCCAAGCATCCCTCCCCATCCATATATTCTCCGCTTTTTCTCAAGCCCCCATTTTCTCTCTAGTTACTCCTTCCCTCTAAGGTGTATACTCACCCGGCCCACTCACACATTTAAAGCCAAGCCTCCCTCCAGCCATATACTCCCAGGCCCCCCCCAACCCCAACCCCCTTCTCTCCACCTCTCACATTCTCCCAAGCCTACTCCCCGCCATATATTCACAAGCCCCCCGCCCCCAGCCCCATTCTCTTATTCTCTGATGAAAATATGTTATGTTTTATTTCATTTTGAAATTGTTGTTCTTATGTGTTATCTTTATATATGTCTATTCGAGTCATCAAAATCCCATTCAGCAGGACCCTCCCATGCGAAACAAAAATTTCAAGGATCAATCACAGCAGACTGAATGTTACTTAAGTTAAGTGTCTATTTAAAAAAAAACTTAAAAACAGGTATGATGCAGCCTCTTTACTGCTTACTCTCAACTTTGTATAAAAGTCAATGAATTATCACTCTGAGGATCAGATGTTCAGAATGTTCAGAATGAACGTTCATTCTGAACATTCTGAACATTCTGAACCTCTGATCCTCAGAGTGTGAATTATGTGATAAATAGGAAATTTTACTCTCACCGTTCTTGCAAGCAAGCTCCTACCACTGTATTGATATAGCTGAAGACACATCTTCCATTTATATATGCACAGTGATCAATAGGGTTTATTCAATCGCTTCCCTCGTTCATGCGTTTGTCTACACAAAGGATAAATGCTATGCACACCCCAAACCATATGATAACCCTCAAATAAACATTCAAACTCTTTATCCTGTTTGACAATGGTGTTTGTAGTATTAATATGCCTGTGATAAACGAAGTGAATCGAATCCGTCTAATTAGTGGAGAATTTTGAGTTGTTTGAAATCTTGTTTTCACCTTTGGGGGCAACCCTCTAAACTAGCTGTTGACACCAATTATCATGTGTTTCTTTGATATAGTAAACTTTAGACAGGAATTCTATTATATGGGAAGCCAAGCGTTGACAGTTCCACAGTGTGAATCGTATACAGTGCAGACCCGTCAAACACAGATGATGCACGCACGCACGCACGCACGCACACATAAACACACATCATATACAAGAGGAATATAATGAAAACACAATTGACACTGTAGTAAACTTCTGTCTTTGTGAAACTTCTACAATGTTCGCTATTCACCCACTGCGAGATCCGACCAGACAAGTGACACCGACCAGAAGTGCCGCGGCCGCAACCCAACAGAACCTCCACACCAGACCACCTCAATAATGACACCGCCTTTCTAATAATTCCATTTATAGCAGTTCCAAATCTCTCTGCAGCGACTACAATAAACCTTCATAATGAGACTACCTCTCTATTGAGAGCACTTGAGGTGAGTCAAGGCATGGACTTATTGAGCAGTTCTACTGTAAATGTAAATGTGGTGGTTTATAGTCCTGATCCCAGTCTGGCTCTCATGACTTTACAATTAGTAGTGAGCTGCTCAGACAAACTGCGGCGGCTGTGGCGGGAGGGCGCAACTCACGGCGCGGTTGTTTGGGACGTGTGCGTGCGTGCGTGCGTGTGGGCGCGTGTGCGTAAAACATCTGATAACGAATTCTGCGCACAATTGAGTAGATTGCTACGCACCAGAGAGCTGTCGTCTGCCGTTATTCATATCATAACAATGGACAGATGTTATCACTGTGGCAAATGGAAATGGTGAAATTTACCGTAATTACTGCGGTAATTATTCACTTTGGGGGCGAATTGCATTTTATTGCCCTATCTGATGTGGAAATCTGCACACAATGGAGTAGCTTGTCAGACCTGTCGCCTGCAATGACTGATGTCATATCAATCGGTAGATGTTGTCAGTTTTGTTAAGATATACAGAGGCGTGCACTTCAATATACCCATTTATGTTATGTTATGTTACGATGATAAAAATGATGTTTTGCATTTTCTTTAGATGTGTCTTTGAATTAGTGATGAACTTTCAATTACTTAAATTGCCCCTCATTATCCTGATAAAATGTCGTACATTTTGCGTCGTCTCTGCCCTGTGCCCACACAGTCCCCTAATCAATATCATGGCGGACGCGACCTGTATTGATTATTTTGTTTTGGAATGTTCTTTTATGCTGTGTTAGTAGTATTTTTTTCTGCTTCTGCTGCCTTATAATCGAAAAACAAAGTCCTATTTTTAGTGAAAAATCAAATTTATTTAGACATCTTTCGACATCTCTAGTGTCCTTCTCAGTTTAATTTAAAAATATAGAATATTATAAGTAATGTTCTATATTTTTAAATTAAATTGAGAAGGACACTAGAGATGTCGAAACATGTCTAAATAAATTTGATTCTTCACTAAAAATAGGACTTTGTTTTTCGATTATAAGGCAGCAGAAACAGAAAAAATAACAACAAAAGAATGCGACCACATGCTGCATACCATATGTCACAAATCTTGTCTGTGTTAGTAGTGTTCACGTTTAATTTTGAATTTTTATTTTTATTAACGTTTTCAAACCATGTAGGTTCCTTGTCAAACAAATAATGATAATATTCTATTATTTGTTTGACAAGGAACCTACATGGTTTCAAAACGTTAATAAAAAATAAAAAAAAAAAAAATAAAATTAAAATTAAAATTGTGGACACCACTAACACAGCATAAAAGAACATTCCAAAACAAAATGAGACCAAGTGCTGTGTACCAAATACATAGGATTTAGAAACAAGATTATAATGCATGGCAGTGCAGATATATGATGTGTAATGTGGCTCAACAAAAGCAAAAAACTTGTAAACAAGTTGCCCTTTATGATACAGTAGAACCTTATTTAATTAGGACCACCTGTGGGACCAGTGTTAGGAGAGTTGGAGAGTTAGGAGAGCTGATCTCCATTAAGAGGTTGATTTTGGTAGCTTTGTGACCATTTGGGAAAATGAAAAGTGGTCTCATTATATGTGTGGTCTCAACAGAGAGGTGGTCCTTATTGGAGGGTTTACTGTAACTGTCACCGAATGCGTTTCCTATTTCCTATGTTAATCAGTGCTTTTACGTTTGCACACAACATAACGCTCCTTTGTTAAGTGGAGTTAAACATAAGTCCCCTATTCTCTCAATTAGTAGCAGCATCTGCATTCACCGTTAGGGTGGTGGTAACTTCATCATTAGATTTCCCCGAATATCTTAAAAGATTAGATTTCATTAGAGCATATATTCATTTAGCTCTTTGGATTATATGGTAACCGATAAATCCTGTTCCATAGATTATTTGACACAACATGAGAACTAGTAATGTAACAGGGGCCATTTAAGATGTGACAAAAATCCCTGTTAGCGTAGATCACTGGTCTGCCAGTGTAGTTCCACTGTAACACCGTCACACAGGTTTAGAGCATCCCACGTTGTCACACTTAAGTAGGACTGTGTTGTGTTTATGAATCATGTACATTTTGTCAAGCTCTGCCAAAATGGAACTATGTTGTCTGTTTTCTTGATCATCCCCCCCAAAGAGGTAATATCAGATGTGTGACATAATCGAGGAACATCTACAAAGTGGTTAGCGATATTTGTTCAACTATTACTTACGTATGCCATAAAATAATATTTATTTTACACGAGGAATATAAATCATAATATCAAAGTAAATTCTTCTGTGCTGTGTATCTTTTTAATGCCACCAAATGCCCATTTAAATAGTAAACAGTGGAATAGAAACTTGGAATAGAAAGTTGCGTGCCTCGAGCCCGTATCGCTGGTTGCCTCCAAAGGCGTTAGCGGTAAAACTTTACATATGTTTCTACTACAAGTAAAATTTGACAGTTGTAATACTGAACAAATATTGTAGGAATTGCAACTTTTATTCACTATATTTTTATTGTATCTCTATAACTATGCAGTGAGGTGAGTTAAGATTACATACTATTGCTTTTTGCCTGATGTGACAGAAGTGTGAGAATATACTCAAATGTATGCAGTTCAGAAAATATCTACACAGAGGTTGCACATGCATTCAGCTTTGCAGTAAATTAACCAGTGTAGTCAAGTTGACCTGCATGCTACGAATGAGCATGTATCTGCTTAAAATGAACACATCTATTTTTGATAATATTATATGATAATATTAAGATATGCATGTACAATGGATGCTGCTGTGTATGTGAATGGGTAGGGAGTCGGACTTGTGACCATAAGGTTATGGGTTCGATTCACGGTCTGATGATAGGTGTTGAGGAAACTTACATCTAACAGATTGCACATTGCTCGAGGTACAAAAGCATTGTGTATGTTCCTTGTGGGGTTCCTGATTGTATTCAAATGTTGCTTGCCTCTTATATATGCTGACCCGCTGGTTTTCACCAGTATATTTCATGTTGCATTTAGTACATGTCCCTTCATACATTTTCTCTATTGCAGTTGCCTGTTCACCACTTTTATGGACAAACCAGTCAGTTCTTCTACATACATTATGTCGGGTCCTTTTAACTCAGGGAGGGGGGGGGGCGCCACTGGACATTTGATATCTTGGGTGAAAGTTGCTAAAATTTTGCAAAATATAAGGCTTAAAGTACTGATTATCCAATCTGAAGAAAACGTGTCTTATTTCAATGAGTCAGTATGTACTAAGTATCGTGTTCTTATTTACCTTTCAATATCTCTCTCTCTCTATATACATAATATATAAAAGCAGATTCTTACTTGATTGAAATAAACCTAACCATTTGATCAAATTCCCAAATTTATTGATGTTAGTACAATTCAAAACATAATGAACCCCAGGAATTACTTTCATGACGCGTCATATTTAATGCAACACCATCACAAATACATTCTCGAATAGTGCCTACACTTTAAATTTGAGATACAACAATGCTATAATAATTAAAACAATATTAACTAACATAATTATTCAATCATGAATAAAATGCACATTTAGCTATCCAAAATTATGAACTTGTGTGTTCCTAATACCATACATGTTCAGCTACTCAATTTGGAGGAACAAGTCCTATCAAGTGCTGATTTTAGCTACTTGGGTCATGATGTGCTGATTTTTAGGGGTGAAATTGTGACCCATTCCGGTGGCGCCTACCCGTTTGCCAAACGTATTAAGTGCCTCCCCCGGGGACTGAAAGCGTCTGCGTTACACACAGGCAAAATGCCATAGTTAGTCCAGGGAATAAGAAAGTTTTAACCAGCAACGGCATGGCTTCTTTTTACCATTGTGTGGTTGAAACTTTTAGAGTTATCAACAAATCGTTTTGATTTATCCTTTACTTATCTCTGAACAATTGTCTAATAAAATGTGGAATTGATAGAATAAATATCCATTATGACATGGATCAAACTCCATTCCAGGTCATAAAAATCTTGGGGTGGGTCAAAGTGACCTGCATGGGTAAAAATGATCTAGGATCAGATATATTGTATAATCAACATGTGAGAATACTTGTTGTCTTTAATGTTTTAATCAGTACTACTTCTCGTGATATAATGGTGTTAAATAAACATATTTGCAAAACATTTAACACATAGAGTGATTATACCTGTGTCACACTTGATTTTCTTTCCAGTCAATAAATTCATATCTGATAAATTGATGAATTTTAAACATTTCCATCGATAAAACTTATGAAAGCTACTGAGAATCGCCATGATTTATCAATGTATCTGTGAAGTAGTTTATCAGGAGCAAATGACACCCATTTACCTAAACAGACCCCCCCCCGACCGGAGCCACAGAGTCTCTGGTAAATTCTGAAATATAGTACTAATAGAGGGTGTCTTGCAGATACAATGTAACTGTCCATATTCTCTGCTATCAATTCAAATAAATATCTATGCTTTTCATTTCATTTCAAAAATAAAGTAAATATAAAATGAATGAAATAACCATTTAAATTTGTTCTCAAAATATCACTATATTTGTTCAAGTATGGATGTATTAGAATGATTGCAGAAAAGTGGTGAAACTCAAATAGATTTAAGCTCATGGTTAATGGTAACGATATATAATACATATTAGACATAATTATAACAATATTTTATAAAAATGTGAATAATTAATGTCTTGTTTTACCTGTCCCATGCCGATGTTTGAGTATTTTGATCCATGCCATTGAGGGTTAAAGGAGATAAGAGAGGATAACCTGTAGTTTATAGATGGTAGAAGTGTAGACATCCACACTCTGATAGAAAGAAGCAAAGTAAATCTGATAAAGAAAATTGAAGAAATGTGGAAAAATAGATTAATTCACGTCCAAAATTAAGAACATACAGGCCTTTAAAACAGTAATACCAGAACTTTCTAATTATTTCTGAAGTCTATGTTATCTATGATATTCCACAGTCATGCAATTATTCAGTGCTAAAATAGGATCAAGTACAGTATCCATCCGAATTGCAAGTGGAAGATATGCGAGTTTAGATGCAAATGAAAGAATTTGTAGATTTTGTAATGACAATTGGACAGACTTTGTAATCAGGATATGGATATCTCCACCGCATTCAATGTGCGCATTTTCATTTCACTGAGCGGCGCAGCATGAGAGCCCCTGAACGGAAAAACCCCACACTCGCTACCACCCCATTGTACATTAACTATGCATAGGTCGAGTAAGTTTTTTACATTATGCAGACCTTGGTGCTGGAATTCATGTAGGCCGGTAGCAGCCGTGGGCTGTTCACGTGGACAGGAGCGGGTTGAGGTGACGCGGAGCGCCATCATTGGACGAAGCAGCGGGCAAAACAAGAAATGGGTGGGTAGAACAATATAGAATGAGCATACGTGACGCACATGACACCGTGGCGACAAGACACCTAGGAGACAAAAGTGTCAACAAACACGGAACCCTTTAAAAGCACGAGTGCGCGGCCAACAGTCACCTTCCACAGGCTGCGCGGTCCACGAGCATCAACCGAAGACAACCCAACCAAAACCAACGACAGCAAGATGAAGATGAGAAGATCTGGTGGCCGGAGCGACGCTGCAAGGTAGGAACATGGGCCCGGCATTGTGAGGGGAACAGAGGTACAAATGCTATTTACTACACAAACACTATTCATGTGGTAGTGTTTTGTAGTGAAGAAAGAATAAATACCCCTGTTCCAGCTCTCAAAGCTGACAAATTACTTTTATACGGTTAGGTTAATAAAATTGCTGAAAGAAGCAAGCAAGGTTATTTTGAAATGATAATACAATGACCGTGCAAGAAAACATATGTATTAGAATTTGAAATTCAATGCTAGTTGCTGTTTGGGTATGATGTTCATAGCATAAATAGTATGCTAGTTTGCAGAATTAATTTCTGGGGATAAAAAAATTGGCAGTGCGCTTATTGTTGCTATTTTTTTTTTTTTTAGTTTGATTTATCATGATCAGCACTTTTTCTTTGGAAATAATTCTCGCAAAATGCTGGAGTGTTCATGAAAAAAAAGTAACTGCTGTGCTCTGAATGAAGTAATAATTTAATGCAATGCATAACAAGTCATTGTTGAGCGCTTGTGGTATTGATAAAAGTGGTGGCTGGATTAGCAGGATAATCCTAGGTTACATATGCTAATTGATGATCATCATGAAATTAAATTTTTTGAAGTGCTGTATCATTTTTCATAAACACGTAAATATACCCTCATGGGCAGATATAGGATTTGGGGAGATTCTGTAAAGTAATAAAGGATTTTCTAAAGAAATGGTCGAGATCTGTATTAAAGTGTGTGACCAAATGTAAATTTCTATATTTCCGTTTTGGAACCTTCAATTTTAATACTCGTGCTGTAGTGATGTCCATGATGAAAATGCGCTTTGTCAATACCCACTATTGCATTTTTTATTTTAGCAAAGAAAAACTACAAAACATGCATTATGATAAATATGTGAACATGCTTGAGCTTTTAAAAAAGCTCCTTTGGCATTTTAGATCAGTTTTGGAGTTCATAGTTAGACCAAAAATTTAACCAGCCATAAAGTGGGATGACGTTAACGTACATTGTGATCAAGCCCCAAAACAATCTTGTAACTGCCGTAAAAAGTAAACACTGTAATTAGTTACATGATCCGTCTTTGGATGCCTGTTATCAGCGACAAGCCATCACACCCCATTACCGTCATGACAGGCCTATGGGGCAGTGAGAATGACATCACAATGGTCTCTCATTCACAATCCAAGCCTGATTTACGCCTCGTTAAAGTTGCAAAGGTTGAGGGTCTTGTATTGAGTCTGCAAATGGTTTATCACAACAAAGTGAAAGGACAACAACCTTTGAACACTTTTACAATTTTATAAGATGCATCAAAATAGCATCTACAACAGGGTTCTCCATTCCTGATGCCAATTGGCACAATACCATTATTGGTGGTGGATCAAACCTGTTGTATATGCAGCATATGTCAATTCCCAGCCGCTATCTGCTGGTCACTAGACTATTCCTGAGCATATTTTTATTGAGTGGATTTGTTTATGATGGCAAAATTTTGTATGCAACAGGGCGTATCATAGCCAGTAAATTAATCATACAAAAATAGTTATGAATTTATCATACATAGTGTTTCCGCCCCCTTTAATTTTTTAGTGCTTACTAACGTCTGGTGTTTGAGTTTGAGATGTTTTTGCTCACCGAAAGTTGTTTATGTTACAATTTGCTGTCATGCCGAAAATCCAGTCACCAACACAGTCACCAATGCATGTCATTGTCTGCATTACAACTTCTCTTCTCGTCTGTCGTGTTGCATAAATATTTTAAGAGAACGACAGCGTTCATATTCATTCAATGAACTGATGAACTGTGTGTGATTTGGAGAAATTTTCCTGCCTCTAAATCATTGTAATTGATCACATTACATATCACCAAACATTACAAGATCTAATACAAAAAATAAACACAGACTCCAACTTACACATTTATTTAGGGTTGATAACATACCCGTAGTATTAGTGGAGCACTGGACATAAGGCACAAACCATTGTGCATTTCACCAATTCATAAAATGTGGTAAATTAGTTTTGTTGTTTCATGAAATAGGCGCAATCCTGTGTGACAGGTGTCTTACTTGTAACTGGGTGAACTGAACTTCTTTGTATCGTGCCTCTAAAGATATTCATGTAAAAAGTTGAGAATCATGTGTGGAGCTCACGTGAACAATACCGCTTCTAGATGAGGTCACAAGAGACATGCAAAGTGCTGCTAGATGTTTATGTGAAATTGGGTGATCCACTTTGGAAATATGCTCTGGATTTCAAACTTGTGTGCAATGCCATCCACTGCACCCACTGCACACAGCCCGTGTAGCGGCGCCCTCTGCCGCACGGCAGCCACACTGTCAGAGCGACCAGCATTAATAATGCGCAATGCCCGTTGATTTGTTAACGCAGAAAACACATGTTGTGACAAGCTGCTAAGCCAAAAGATCTATTGCCTATACATGCAAACGTTCAGTCACTACTGGAGGCAATTCTTTTTTAAGAGCTTTTAACCAAAAACTACTTGGGACTTCTTTTGTTTGTCTGTAGGCAGAATTCGCCCATGTGTAAAGCAGCCTTAAATATGCGCTGCCCAAGTCAGTCAGTGCTAAATATATCGTATAGCTGAAAGGTTGATGGATAACAATTTGTGAAATTAGGCAGTATTCACATTTGTAGCTTAAGAAAGATTGGGAAAGATACCCAAACACATTGAAATGCTGTAAACTGGATTAGTTTAATTTTGTCTTGGATTTATTTTGGAACATTTTAAACAATGAAGAACAAGGTGAGATGAACATAAATATATATTAGGTTTTAAGTTAGTTGTTTGTACCCGTGTGTTGTGGACAGTGAGTGGGTGCTCTGGTGTGGACTGCACCACGTCATTCCAAATGCTTAAACTCGCTTTACACATAGGCGATCGTATGCGAATCTGCGGAGCGCATAAATACGATTTCGTGCAGGTTGTCTACATGGCCGCATTGAGGCGGCATTGAACGTAGTAAAAATGCTTGTTACACTGATTTGCTGAGCCAAACAAAGTGTTACTTACATGTGCGAATGTTCAATGATCCATAGACGTAGCATAACTATTTGTAACGAACCTAAACTAATCAGTATATTCGTCAACAAATTTTGAACATGGTTAAAATTTCCCGACGAATTTGCCAGTGCATGTAGAGCTACGTAGGTGGAATTTGCTAATGTGTAAAGCAGGTTTTACAGTCGAGACTATAATTCCACCACTGTGCAGAACAGATGATGGCTTTAGATATGCTGCTGGCCAAGTGATCGCTATATCTACGTATATATACTAGGAGAAACATGTTTTGAAATGAACCTCTATCATTAATAGTTTTATATAGGTCACTTCATGTACCAGTCATACCCAATAATTACGATTTTAAGGATGTATTGTTTATCCATATCCACCTAGCACTTTGATAGAATGAAATAAAACTGCTCTACCCATTCAACATTATTGTTAGAAGCACGAGATAATGGAGTTGGAATATTACATTAAAATCTTAAAGTAATCACTGTTAAGATGTAACATATGCGGCATATAAATTGTTTATATATACTGGGTAATGCAAAAACCATTAAAACTATAGCAGCAATCATATGGACTTGAATACTCATTGAACAAGAAAGTCCACCACATGAAAGCCTAAACACATAAATACTCATCACCTGTATGTAGACAGATTCATTTGCACGCACCCCAGAACCTACCCCACGTTCTGTTAGAACAAAACTTATTACCAATAGGGTGCACTATTGTAGAATGAAATATCAGTGTTAATGATGGGTCTTTAGTTGAGACCGGGCTCTTGCACAGATGTTTTGGCTCATTGATTTGATTTTGGTGTTTAGTAGTTGAGTGAAGATCCCGCTTCCCCCGGAACACATGTCTGATATATAATGGAAGCTTGGGGCTGTCTTATGGATGTCTATCACAGAATAGAAAATGCTTTGTCGAAAGATGATGACAGTATTTACTTAATGTTAAAGTGGTGCTGAATAATTTTACGGTGAATGAACATTGCACAAAATGCTGGGCCTTTAGAAAGTGTGAATACTTTTGATACTATCGTCTTATCGTAGAAATCCACGTGATGAGGGGCCATCGTGGATACTGATTATAGGCTACAGTAAAACCTACAATGAAGATCACATCTGTAAGACACCACCTCTATGCCAGGACAATTTTTCTCAGTCAACAAACTTCATAACAAGACCACCGTGAACTGTTCATTAAAAAAACCTGAGGCAATGTGTACTGCTTTGGCGATTTGCATTATGCAACAGGTTAGATAGATACATATCGTACATTGTATCATTCGAGATGATCGTAGAAATACCTGGCCTGGAATCATTAAAAGTGGACTTCTAGCATAAGCTACATAAGTTTTAAGATAGCAGAAATATATCCGTTCATTGAAACTGACTGGCCAATTATGGCATAGGCTATCCACCCATCAAAATGATCACTAATCCTGATAAATTTCAATCTAATGTTCATACCTTAAGTTTAATATTGCTACAAGCATTTAAAATGCATATAGCTATTACAGCACAGGAGGCGAGTTTTGCCCCACACTGTGTGGATATAGCAGTGAGGGATGGTGAGGGCTGTACTTTCTGTCACGCTCGACACACGTGGAGAATGTCTTCAACTTTGTGGCGTGTGTGTGTGTGTGGTGTGTGTGGTGGTGGTTGGGGGGGGTGCTGTCAAATAGTATAATCAGCCCATGTCACAGTCAACAGCCATACAAATACTGTACACCAACATGCAGTGAAAATAACACATGAGCCGCTTTGTAGGAGCGAAACTTCTTAGGAAATATCCCCATCACTGAATGTACAACACATAAACTAGTTCAATGCATTTGAATATGTTAAGGCTAGTGTGCATAGCAGCAATTTAACAACATTTTGAAAAAAAAGAAACAAGTATAGCTATTTAGAAAAACTAATATATCAAAAGAAAGACTGACATGCTGTATGCTATGGATTCGATATCTGAAGCAAGATCAAATAATTAAGGCCAAAGGTAATTATTATATTAATTAGTTAAAAGGTTTTTGGTTAAATAAAAGTATCCTCTTAAACATAACCAGCATATTTAACTTTAAATTTTTATCAAAGAAAACTAAAGGATTTGCACACATTCTTTTTAAATCATGTATCGGTAATCAAGTGTCAGGCTAAAATCTTGCCAGCATGTAATTTTCTCCTGTGTAGCATACGAGAAAGCATAGATAAGCCATATTGATAATGAAATAATTCTGGACACATTGTATGATACGACTGTAAAATCTAACCAAAGGAACAAAATCCTTTGCACAGTAAACAATATGTGGCCAGGAATCATCACGTGTGTCATCGCACTCATACAGGATGATACAGTCGATAATATGCTAATTACCTTTTCAATGATATTTTTCTGGATATTGCATGATGCAAGTTACATAATTTCTCTACTCATCCCCATTTTTAGTTAAGTTCATATATCTTTCAAAAATAAGATGTTTGTGTATTGTCATCATTTATTT
The DNA here is from genome assembly GCA_019095985.1 of Streblospio benedicti. Taxonomy (NCBI): domain Eukaryota; kingdom Metazoa; phylum Annelida; class Polychaeta; order Spionida; family Spionidae; genus Streblospio; species Streblospio benedicti. The sequence goes on along the minus strand of CM032668.1, from coordinate 34,597,939 downwards.
TTAACTGCTCATCATAATAGAATAATCATGATGATGTGATATCAGTGCTGGGTGGCTACAGGAACACAGGTTTTTAAATTGACGCCTGGTTTAAAAAAGACACACTAAAATTAGCAGGCATACAACTTTGAAAAAACACACAAACATGCATACATGTGCATCACTACTTGTCTAATCGAACAATCGTTTCCCAGTGTCGTGTTGCCCAAACTAGATGCAATTAAATAATGTTTGCACCAAAAAATGAAAATAAATGTTTTAGCCAAGTCACAGAACCTGGCCCCCCTCTCAGATAATTAACTCGTCCAGCCATCTGAGAGTGGTAGGTAGTTTTCCGGGGTAGTTTTTTAGAATGGATATTTTACTTCTGAATATTTTCAAAATAAACATTTTACTGCTAGTGAAGCACAATAAAGTTAAGATGTAAAACGGCAAAAAATAATGTTTGTTCCACAAAGTTGAAAATAACTAGTTCTGCCAAAGACTAACGACCTAACCCCCCTCAGATAATCAGCTCGTCCTGTGATGAGGAATCATAGTAAATATCACACCACTTCTTTTGACCAATCGGCGCGCTTTATAGCACGAGTTGTAAATATTATAGTAAAAGTGGGCGGGGTCTAATTACTACGTTACCCATATTTGGACGACGTGATATTTTTTCCGGACGGGGTGATATCAGGTATATCAGCATCGCTCTTCATTGATAAATACAGCTTGGAGTGTGAGAAATGCGTATATAGATTTCAAACCTGAATCACATAACTAACATGGTAACTAACTAGGTGCACGTTTTCTGACGGTGCTTTTATTTATATATGTCGTGTATAGCCACAAGAACACCTGAAACTGTCAAATCTTATATTTTATATCATATAAGTAATGAAAAAGGTCCATCGTCACGATTTAGAGGCAGGGACATTTAATTCCAAATCGTACATGATTCATCGTCTAAATGTGATCGCTGTCGTTCTCGCAAAATTATTTATGCAACACGGCAGACGAGAAAAGGTACTGTTATCGTGTGGTTTTATACGATAACGACGGGATGATAGTTTTATGCAACAGGCCCCAGGTAACCATATTGTAGAGCCTTGCACTGAACCACTAAACTTGTAGTTTACTAAGTTTCAATATAGGGTTCAATATTCAAGCATAAGACAGCATTTCCTTTAGAAAAAAGACTCCCAGCTACACAAGCAGCAAAATCATGATATTACTTATCTGACTTATAAGCTCTTGCAGCTGGGTGGTGATGATAATGATTTTGTAAATTGCATGTTTATACTTGTGTATGCCACATGTCAGTATGGGAAACAATTTTCATCATGTTAATTCAACGTGTTAAGATGAACATTCATCATCATCATCATCATCTCAGCCTGTCGCCCACTCCCTGGCCTCCACAGACGTTCCACTTTCGATTTCTGGCCACTTGCATCCCGGTTTCTCTCAATGTCATCTCTCCAGCGATTTTGGCCTTCCCTTTGTTCTTTTCCCATTACGTGGTGTCCATTCTGTGAGCTTTCTTGCCCATTTACTTTTCTCATTCTGGCAAGGTGTCCTGCCCACTGGCCTTTGCTCTTTTCTGCTTTCTCGATGATGTCATCCACCCTTGTTCTTTCCCTTATCTCTTGATTTCTGATCTTATCTTTTCTCGTGACTCCAAGCATTGCTCTTTCCATGCTTCTTTGTGTTAAAGTTTTTTCTTTTTGTCGTTTTGTTAGGACCATGTCTCTGCTCCATATGTCATTGCTGGCAGTATAAATCTTTTCTTGAGACATATAGGCATCTTCTGATCTTTCAGGAAAGTGCTGTACTGTCCAAATCGTTCCATCCAGCAGTGATTCTATCGTCGATTTCACTAGCCATCTCATTTCCTGGTGTTAGAGCCTTCCTAAAACTTGTACTCTTCGACCTCCTCAAGCTGTTCTCCGTCAACCAATACTACATTCCTTTTCACTTTCTTTTGCTACTTCATTGCACATAACTTTTGTTTTCTTTTGTTTTTCATGCCATCTCTCTTCCCCTCAGTATTCAGGTCATTTAGCATTCTAGCTAGTGCTCTTCACTTTCAGCAAACAGGATGATATCAATAAACCTGAGGTTGCTGAGTAGCTCTCCATTGATCTTTTATCCCAGATTCGGTTTCTATCCTTTTGAATATCTCCTCAAGTGCTGCTGTGAACATCACAGGTGATAGCGTATCTCCCTGTCGGACTCGCTTTCAAGATGTTAAATTTTCTGCTAAGTGATTCAGTTCGTGACAAAGTGCCGTTTTGTATGTTTCATTTATGATGTTGATATACTTTTCTTCAACTCCTTGGTTTTCAATGCACCAAACACGGCTGGGTGTTGTATTGAGTCGAAGGCTTTTTTCATAATCCACAAATGCCATGTGTAGCGGGATGTTGTACTCGTTGGTCTTCTCTAGTACCTGCACAGCTGAGTGTTAAGATGAACATTACAACGGCTGAAATGATATCTATTATATAAATGGGGAGTGTGTGTTCGTTATATGCGCAACATCTTCAAAAGCAGATTTCCAAATACCACGAAACTTTGGCAAATCATTCTTCATAACCCAGTGGGTGCACAGAATAAGATTATGTTACCTGTACACATCCCTGCTACGAACAATTTACGAATTATTTTCAAAATAAATAGATGCCATGCTCATTACAGGGCCATGTTTGTGTAAATAAAACGTTAAACGTGCGGATTTCCTCTGCATATACATCATACGTAGTAATGTTACACGTAAGTAGATAAGGAACGTCTTTCTTTTTGCTACAGCTAACGTTACCCGTGCGTTATGCGTACTTTAAACGTACCTCATTCTATGAAAAACGTTGCCTACGTAAATTTAAGTAAAGTAAATAAAAATAAATAAAAGTAAATGAATTACATACAATCCTTGACCCAAACTACACTAAGCACCGCTTGAGTAACAGGTATTTTATCTGCATTTTATCTGCTCCGGACCTGTTTTGAGGAGGGGTGTTGGCAGAAAGGGTCTGTGTGTCCATATGACAGGGTGGGGGGGGCATGGCTGGTGGTGAGGCAGGGAGGAGCATTAATATGTTCCAGATCTCATCAATTTCAACCCAAGCAGCAGCAGAAACATGACAAAGGGGGGTGATTGAGATGCACATTTAATGGTCTCACGTGTTTACCAGGGGTAGGAGTAGCTGGAGGGATCAAGCAGTGCCACATACATGTAGTGTGTGTATGGCTGTCACGGGAGCTGGTGTGAGGGATGTGGGGCCGGGGAAAGAATGTGAATATTAATATGTTCCAGATCTCATCCGTTTCAAACAGAGCAGCACCAGGAAGGGGGTGCATTAAATATGGACCTGTTTAGATGGTGGTGGGGTAGCGAGGGATGGGGAGAGAAGAAAAGGAAGGGTAGGGATGAGTGGGACATAATACTGGTCACATGGGTGAACTGGGGAAAAATCAATCTGCCATATTTAGTACATTTAGAAATGGCAATAGATGGGAGGACATAATTGTGCAAAAACATGAAAATTTCACTGAAAAAAACTGGTTCGAGGGAACAGGAGGAAAAGTTTAATGTGTTCCGGATCTTATCTGTTTCAAAAACGCCCCAATTATAAAATAGTCTTGAATTTCCAACAAAAAACTGATTGACCTAATACCTAATTGTGTAAACTTTAAAAAAAAGTAGGTCGCATGCTTATTTCCATATTGACCTACTGTATGATGATTATTACGCTTGGTTATCCAAATGTAATTTGACACGTTCGCTCAAGTGAACATGGTCTATTTAATCATGTGCTGATACATGAATGGATGCACATTAAATATTCATTGTTACCGAGGAAAACACTCAATACGATAAGAGAATTTATAGCTCAATGCTCCCCATGGCAAAATCAAAATTGTCGTAAACATTTCAAACTTTGATAGATTCGTCTTTCTCGCAATTATGTTAAAATCCAAGTTTATTTCAATAAATTGTCACATTTAGTCACAGCTTAGACAGAGACAAGTGTCCCGATTGGTGCCGTCTGCCTACACAATTCGTATGCCTCATTTTCAAATCACACAAAGCTCTCTATTCTAAAGAGTTAATATAAACACATACTTCAAGGTCAAATTGTTTTGTCTTCTCTCAAATGCTATCATGCGATGAACTGATCTTATAGGTGCAACAATGCCCACATAACGGGGGATTTCAAAACAATTCTGGTTTACTTGAGTCTCGGGTGGAAGGATGTCTCGAAACCGGAGATAACACTGTAACATGGACAATAGCTGTTGGCTGACTGCCATAAACTTGATGAGGGGCACATGTCCCCATCCCGCGTCCACATTTCAGAGCGATCCAGAAAAGTGAAATATGTTTTGATAGCAATAATAAGGAATATTAAGGGAGTGAATGAAAACGTGTTCCTAATTGTTATGTGTCCTCTTTGCGAGGTTTTACTGTATGTGCGTATCATACAGTACAAGTAGTCACTGAGGGCACACTTTCACAAAAAAATTGCATTGCATATCATTTGTGATGCGATAAAATTTATGCGACATGCCGCACAATTTCATAAAATTCAAATATATAAAAATTGTTATCGAACTAGAGTACGATGCTACTAAACAATTTTTACTCCTTTTAGTTGAAATAGATACGTTCTCTTTAATTACTAATATAAGCACCTAAACTCTGTATGTTTTGGTTCACAATAATCAAAATATTTAAAATATTTTTTAAGGAAACGAAAATTATAGAACAAGTCCAAAAGTTATTATTGATTTGTGTACAAAAGCATCATGTAAATATGCGTATAAAAAGGGTAAGATGAAAAAGGTATAAATTCAATCAGCCTTCACATGAAAGTCCATAATTGCAGTTAGAAAATTTGCTTGTAGAATCAGTGTGTGTAGACCGTGAAGATACAGTAGAACCTCTATATTAGGACCACCTTTGAAGCTAGTGTTAGATGGTCTCAATAGAGAGGTGGTCTCTATACAGAGGCTCATTTTGGTAGCTTTATGAAGCTTTGGGACCATGAAAAGTGGTCCTATTATAGAGGTGGTCTCAATAGAGAGTTGTTCTTATTACAGAGGTGGTGGTCTCATTTGAGAGGTGGTCTTAATTGGATGTTCATTTGTACTGGGAATGTAAGACTGTGACCATCCAATACTTTATAACATATGTCTGTCTCTACAATAACATTGACTCTTCAGTATATGCTGCCAAATATGACATTATAAGGATAATGGTATGTTCTAGTGTTGAGATCACGCTATCTCTGGACGAGAGTTGAATTTTTTATAAAAAGTGGTAACATGAAAAAGGTAAAATTCAATCAGATAGCGTGATCAACACTGAAACCACTTTGTACATAATTGGTCATTTTTTATGGTCATTTTAGAAAATTTGCCGTGAATCATTTTTTGTAAACCTTAACATGTAGAACCTCATAACCATGAAACAGGTAAGCTAGTGTTAGATGGTTCCACAAATCAAAAATTATTAGTGAAAAATTTTATACAGATTCCGCAACATTAAAACGTTTTCAATCATATAATAACATGCATGATAAAAAGAACAATGTACACTTTAAATCACGGGTAAAAAGATGGAATAGGCGTTAAAAACAATAACCATCAAATCACAACTTCCAAGTAGAAAAAAAGATGAAATGTAATGTAATGTTTGAGCGTTTTACACAGAGGGTGGTATATCTTCCCCAGAACCGCTAATTAAAATATAAGGAGTAAAACCGCCACTCAAACACTCGCCAGTAACATAGATTAGTGGCTGTTTTTGCTTTAATATTTTACAAACTAATGATAGACAGATCTTCCCAGTGGACGAATGAAAGAGCAATGTAATGATAAGATTTACAACATATTATATTTATTTTTTCAATTATATGTATCATAAATCTTATTAAAAATTATTTTCGGGCACTGCAAATCATTATGATAATGGAATATACGTTACGCATCGAGAAACATATGTCAGAACTGAAGGCAAATGAGGACGTTATGTTTAGTGTGTGCAGCGACACAACACATTAACTTTAGTTTGTTTGGTGTCAAAGTGATTTATATTGTCATATCTTATGCTTATATATTGTATTTACTGGTATGTGATACTGTATCAAGCTATAGGCATATAATTGTAAATAAAAATATTGCACAAAATGAAATGTAGGTTTTTCTTTTATAAACATAAATTAAAAACTGTATAGTACAAAAAGTCCGTCGTAGTAAGCAATGCCTGCATCCGATTGGTGAGCAATAATATGATAAAATTTATTTTAGTAATTTGGCCCATTCACAAGGTAGTGAGATCACCTCACAATGTAGTGAGATACAACTACCCCTGTCTTTAACCAATCAGAATCGAGAATATGCGGTAAAAATTACGGTTATCAATCTATACACACTGTGCGTTGAGGTGAATGATTTTATATAATGTTGAGCCTTTTGATGAATATGGGCACCAGCGCAAATGTGTAAGTGTTAATGAAAGACATGACACCATGACACCACTTGTACATCATACAAGCTAAACTTTAACTACACTTATACAATACACTGCATAATTTGATTGGAAATATCGTCTGTGACGCTGTTTGCGGCACCCTTTTCCCGGCGCATTTATGCGAGCCTTTTTACGACAGAACTGGGGTGGTTATTGTTTGTGAAACTGACATACGTGATGGACTTAGTTTGCGTGCGATTTAGAGAGTTTGCAACAAGCATCTTTCATATCGTCGCTGGGTACTTGGGCTGGCCAATTATAGGCCTGAACTCGTCACCTTTATGTCACCAGGGGACAAATACTGCCCTCTGATTGGTTCTCTAAGTACAACTACAGTTTAACCTTCTTTTAAAGACGTTGCCAAATCAAGGTAAAAACGTCCCTTTTACGATCATTAGTTAAGACACATACCTTTATTTCATGTACGATAATGTGAATGATCATGAAAAATATAAGTAGAAAATATGTATAGAGGAAATTTTAAGATGTCCAGTAACAGAGGTTGCACAAATGATGCCGACACGGCTGTAATCCAGCTAAAGTTTAACCTCATGTACAGCTCAGCCGTTTTAATATTAATCCCACCCAGATGAATCCAATATGAAGTTAAAAATCCCTTGGTATTATCATAGACTAGGACCGTGGCTAGGCGGTTACTTGTTCAATATGATAAAGAAAATCACTAGAGCCACAAGAAATAAAGTGTACCAAGGTTGAACACGTAGATAGTAAGCAGTGCAGTGAAACTTGTCATTCTGATGTGCATGTGACTTGAACATAGAATTGTGATGTGGATGCTATGTGGAACATGTTGTTTCATTATATTATCCATAGGGACGGCAGTCTATTATCCCAGTTGGCTGTGGGTGGGTTTTATGGAAGATATTGAATTATGATTTTCTTCATAGTGAATGCCACATCATGTGAAAGCTGTCAGCTAACTCATTAATATGAGATATCAAACAATAGTCTGTACTCTGTATTGCAATAGTCTGTATTGCACTGGACAAATATTGAAATATAAAATGCATGTTTCAACACAGTATGCCAAATTTATATCTGATTTTCCTATTTCATGCTCTGCACACTGAACATTACATACCACAGTGACATACGATTGACCGTTTGCTTACCATTTCAGGTTGGCAAGATGCATTCTCACCCTTGTTTTCGTGGTGATAGCTGCTGGCCAAAGCAACTTCATTTGTCCAGGGGTAAAAACCATTTTGGACAAGCCCGAGGAGCTGGAGAAGATGACCCTGCGCAACACTGCCTGTCTCCAGGGACACAGTGAACAATGCCAACCGATTGCCCCGGCCTTCTGTTCCCCCAAAGGTATCGCAGTTCATATAATCATCATATTAATGAATGTGTGAGGCTGATGTTCATGTTTTAGTGCATATGAAATATAATTTCGCACGTGTAAACCTGAACATACACGAATACCGATGAAATGACCAGAATCGTGTTTGATTCATTTAGAATTGATGCCAAGCTTGATCAGTAAATTGTTGAATGTAGCAGTATACTAAACCAATGTTATATTACCTGTATTTGTTTATGATGAGGATTGCTCCTTTGTGTTGACAGATCGCTGCCTGATGGCACCGTGCCTCCACGGTGCAACATGCCACACAGCCCCAGGATACACCTACTACTGCTCCTGCCCATCTCTCTACACCGGCGAAAACTGCGAGACCTTTGGTAAGTGACCAAACAGAAGGTACAACATGCATTTTAACTCAATCTAGTCATGGTAGACGACAAAACTACCTTTCTGGTAAGACACATATTTGTTTAATGAGCTAGTCTTTTTAGTGGTGCCAATAACTTGGGCACAACGTTTAAAGTATATATCAGAAAATGTGGGAACATTCACCATTTTGATGCTCAGTCCAGGTGAAAAGAGAATATTTACGTCGAATATAGTATAGTGTCTAACTGGGTAATTTCCAAAATATAGTTTCAATAATTCAAAAATTAAGAAAACTTTCACTTCCAGTGGATTTACAGTTGGAATTATTTGACTCTATGGTAGCTCCCATAATTTTGTATGGTAGCGAGGTTTGGGGCTTTGAGTCTCATGAATTAATAGAAAAATTACATCTACAATTTTGTAAAATAATTTTAAAAGTAAATAGAAGTACTCCATCATGTATGGTTCTTGGTGAATTAGGATGTCAAACCATTTCAAATAGCATTAAAACTAGAATGGTGTGCTATTGGTTTAAATTAATAAGTTGTAAAAATGAACATAAAATTTCTGTTTTATTATACAAACTATTATATAAATTAGATTTAAGTAATGAATTTAATTCTCCGTGGATTATATGTGTTAAAAATACTCTTAATAGTCTAGGTATGTCAGACATATGGCTTTCACAGAATCATATAAGTTTATCATTGAATCATTTCAAACATTTGGTGAAGAGTAGATTATCAGATCAATATAGACAGACATGGTCCTCAACTGTGAATGACTCTGCAAAATGTCTTAATTATAGACTATTTAAAGATGAACTGAGGCTGGAAGAATATTTAAATACTTTTCCCAAAAATCTTTCAATACCACTAACCAAATTTAGACTGTGTAATCACAAATTGCCTATTGAAAGACTACGTCATGAAGGTATTGATAGACATGAAAGACTTTGTCATCTGTGTACTGCACAAGTTGTTGGAGATGAGTTTCACTATTTATTTGAATGTGAACATTTTTCAAATGATAGAACTTTTCTTAAAAGACAATACTATATAAGACCAAATATTTTAAAGTTTAAACAATTATTTTGTGATTCCAGACGTAGAGAATTGATTAATTTGTGCAAGTTTATAAAAACTATAATGAAAGTTGTAGTGTAAACATTGCTTACATTTAATGTATAATGTTTTATGTATATCTTATATATCTCTTTTTGTTCCTCAACAGTATCATATCTGAATACTATGCATTTCTTGAATTAACTTTTACAATATTTTATATTATTATAATCTCATATACCATGTATAGGTTACGAGAATAAAGTTCAATAGTTCAATAGTTCAATATAGATACTTTATCATCTTTAGCACAGGCTCTATAAAAAAGTTGAGCATGTTTATGAGATTTTAACGTTTAACGTAATTGCAGGTTGAATTAAATAGTACTGGTTATGTACTATAGTTGGTTTAAACATTTTATACAAAGACAAAGTAGACTTTTAAAAGTAGGTCTTCACCTCGAGGTCTTCACTTTTTCGTACATTATTACTATATTCGATCACGTTAGAGCAATAGACTCACAGCTAGGAGGCTTTGCATATGAAATATGTGTTCATATCTATATTAAGCGGTACTAAATGATGCTCTCATGTCATGTAAAAGACTTGCCATTACGTTTTTTAATCACAACTGACGAATATGTGCTTCTTCTAGGAGTTATTCAATGGTTAAGTCTCACAAATAAATAGTAGAGTGCATAACATATATGACTTGATCTTTATCACTAAATGTTGCCCCTTCTTTCAAAATAGAAATCTAACCCAAAGAATCATCACTCCTACGGGTTAAGGGAATTCACTGTAAATATTAACATAAGAATTGTTGTCAACAGATTCCTGCATGTCCAGCCCGTGCCTCAACTCGGGCACGTGCATCACTGACTGTGGCGGCGACTTCATCTGCTCATGTCCGACCAGCCACACCGGCCTGATGTGTGAGACCCCAACTGGTCAGTATACAGCCACATGGCAAAAACCTGCTTAAGTCTGTAGTGCTCTTAAATAATGGTTACTGAAAAGTATGTTAACTAAACATAAAATATAATCTTTTATGAACAGTTGGCTACTGGTGACCAAGCAATAAAAAATAAAAGAAAGAACACAATCATGTACAATTTGATCTTAGCTCATGGCATACATCATGTGATTGAAGTGTTTTTCCAAGTAGTTATGGGCTTTTAATTATAAACAGAGGTACGGGGTCAAAGCTAGGTATCAGTGTTTATCAAAATATGAGATTCAAGATGTATGTACTTGTCTATATATGCTAGTGCTGTTTGAGCCATGTGTTTGAGTGCAGACAACACCACTCATTAACATCTGATTGTATTCTACTATCCTAAAATTCTATGCAGCTGGTACACAGCGCTTGGTCTCATTTTTCAGAAACAAATATTCTACTGTCAAATGGAGTTACTATCCTCCATTTACAATGACTTGGTTTTTTGAGGTTTTTAATACTTGTTTTACATGTTTTGTTAATTGTCCTTTCAAAACTCAAAATAAAATGTGTTATCTTTACTAACAGACCCCTGCCTTACAACTCCGTGCCAGAATGGTGGGACTTGTACTGCCAGCGCCGACGGTTCCTCATACAGCTGCTCATGCGGACCCTTGTAACTGGCGTCAACTGTGAGACCTGCCCAGGTCAGTATACAATGATTATCATATATATGAGTGTATGTCAAGCATTAAAACTGAAACAAATGGCACTAAAGCTCGTATTAAGTGTCACAGAACACACTAGTGCCAGGTACTTAAACCTATGCTCAGAGGACAAAAAAGTATGCTTAGATAAGAACTACTTTATAGCAGCATTATGATGTGGGCTTTTGCATTCAGAAAATTCCATTCATCCAAACAGAGCTAATAAATGTACTGCAGTAGTATAAATATAACACTATATATAAAATGGCATTTTTCGCATACAAATTTCATGTACATATTTGTTATATTAAACCAGCATTCAATTCTAATATGTATAAAGATATTGAATTTTATTGACACTTACAGATACAGTGGAACCTGTCCAGTGAACCCTGTGAACCACCTTTGTCTAAATCACACTAATTATTTAGAAGGGCTGCTTTCAGGTTTCACCAGCAATTTGATGTGTGGACCCCTTCTGCAAAATCCTGGATCTGCCACTGTGAACATGTTTCTGTATGCTCCCCGGGTGCTTGAGAAAAGGAATTTAGTGCAACAAGGATGCCAATGACCTGGTGTGATTGTAGAGTTGCTAGAGCACAATAACAGTGCATTGCGACTGTGAATATGCATATGTACAAAAATGAGTGATTCACATGTGCTATTGCTACATTCATTGACATCCTTGTCACACTATATCTTTCTCCACTCTCTGGGGAGTATACACCACATTTCTATTGTAATACTCCTGTAGCTGATATGTACCTATTTAACATGAAGGAGCCAAGGAGCAGTGAGCACTGTCCCACCATCGAACCCACGACCTTCTGGTCATGAGTCCAACGCCCTATTCACTCGGCCACAGAAGTAGTATGTCATCAAGTATGTGTTTGTGGTGTTTCAGAGTGGATCAGCACGGGGGAAGGTCCTACTACTCTTCCACCACCCAGTGCACCCTACCCGACTGCCGCGCCATCTGCCAGAACCTGGGGGCCGACCTGATCACCATCGACTCTGCCGAGGAGCAGACATTTGCTGAGAGCATAATCCCACACACTGGTGAGTCTCGCATGTTTATTACTTTACTAGAAAAAGTTGTCAAATCACCAACACTGCAATGTTTTTTCCATGTCACATTGATTACTGTATTTTAGTTACATCATGATAACAAATAACTAAAGGTGTGCAGTATAATGAACTGTTTTATATCTAAAATGTTGAATATGGTAATAACTATAGTGTATAAACTAAGCAAGTAGGTTACATATTAAAGACATTCAAACATACTATGTAAATATACCGTATACGACCATCCAAGTGCCCACCCTCGTGTAACAGCCCACCCCCATTTTGAGAAAATTTCAATTTAACAGCCCTGGGCACTTGAATGGTCATTTATGGTATGCAGCATTGCATACAAAATTATGTATAATGTTTGCCACTTCTTTATAACCGTTAATTACATTAAAGATATGCCAAGTCATGAATTAATACATGCCCGTGTATATCATGAAAATGTGTGTTGCTGTAAGATGTTTGTGACGCCGCCATGTTTGTGTTGTAGGTAACTTCTGGCTGTCCATCTACGAGACGACGGGGACGCTGCCGGGCACATGGGTCGTCAACCAGGACTCCAGCCAGGAGATAACGTACACCAACTGGTACAGTGGTGAACCCGACAGCGCCAGTGCCAGGTGCGCTGTCGCATCTAGTGGTAGTGGGGGTACCAATGGTATGACGTGCCGTGCACCGGCACTCCATACTATTACATCTGCGAGAAGTAGGCACTTCTCTCGCCGTGTCAATACACAAGCACATGGGGCCTCAGCTTTCACTGTCCTATGATGGCAATCAATTACAGTAGAACCTCCAATTAAGACCACCTCTATAATGAGACCACCTCTATAGTAAGACCACTTTTTTCGGTCCCAATCCTTCAAAATGATTGCATTGGGTTCTTGCATGTAAGGACCACCTCTCCATTGAAACAACTTCCAGTCTGCCCCACAAGTGGTCTTAATAATGAGGTTCCACTGTAATTCAATATTATCATTGGGGATGAATTTGATGTGTTTTACTACTAATGTTTTGGGAGGGTTTTATTGAAATTTGTAATAATAATGCAAAATTACTGTTTCTGGGTTGGGTTCTGTTCGGTGGGAATTCTTGCAAAAACCATTTGCTTGTGTATTGTACTTCTGCAGGTGTAAATTGTAAACACGGACACTCTTTGCATTATTGTTTAATACAAATATTTGAAAACTTTTAATTATGGCATTGATGTACATTAGAACCTCTAATGACAACCTTTATATAGTCACCATAGTAGCGCCCCTAATAGTCACTTGCAACATAAAAACTTATTAGCAACAAGTCTCGTTCATATATGACAAGTAATTGTCATAACATCAGACATAAAGCCAGTATATAACGAGAATATTTTGCATCCAGTGCTTACTACTAACCAAGTCGCATTTGGTTCTCTATCTATTGAAGACAGTGTTGTTGTTAGAGGTTCTACTGTTATTTTTAATATATATCGATATTACAGTGGAACCCATCTTATGTGACACCTTCGGGAGAAGTGAAAAGTGTCCACATAAGACAGGTTTGATAGGTTTTAACAGTTTGTCTCTAGAAAATACTTTCTAGAGTGAATTAATGTAATTTATTTTTTTAGTATGTGTTTAATAATTACTTATTTAAGTGTATTGTCATGGAATATCAACAAAATGAAATTAATTTTGATTGTAATATTGTTTTGGACATTTAATATAATATAAAGTATATATTGTTACTTCATTGTATATATTAATCTCTATGATATAACTTGCAATATGTCAGGTTGTTATATTCTTCTGTTTTAGTGAACTAGATCCTTTTAGAAGTGTCATTGTAATAAAACTCTAAGGGTATTAATGTGGTGTAATAATTAGATAAGTTATATTTAAATTTGTTTTTGGTATGTGAAAATCTAATATAGAATAAATAATATAGAATAAATAGACTGTGAAGCATGTATGTATTTCAATGACTTGTATTTTGGTTTAAAAAGTTTATTACTTGTAACCGGTAAGAATTGAAAATAATGCCAACACATGTATGGCACACTAATTGACTATACTTTAACTAATTAAAACATATTTATATTTTCAAATTGGTTGTGCTTGCATTATAACTATTATGAATTTGTTCAAATCAATCATTTGCTGTTCACAAAATATAATTTAGAAAATTGCGACCACTTTGTTGTTTTGAATGTTATCTAATATCAACCAGCACACACAGTGATTCATTCGCTCACGCACATAGTCTATTCATGCATTAACATACAAGTCTAATAATAGTTCTACAATATATACATATTTCAGTATAAACATGTGTCATAGTAACCATATAAAGTTAACTGCTAACTTTTATTAATACAGTGCAACCTTCAACTAAGACCACCGGTATAAGCCTCAATATCACTATCTATGTGCTTCATTAAAAATTTACATGCACACACATCTCGACGATAACATGATGTTTTTTACCACAACCGTCATGAATAAATTATCAAAATTTGGGCTTATTTCTAGCTTTTTTACTTGTAGCACGTACACAGAAACTATTGAAATAAGTACAGTAGAACATCAAATAACGACAACCTCTATAAACAGACCACCTCTATAATAAGACCACTTTTTCTGGTTCCAAGCCCTAATAGAGATACCATTGAGAACCTCTATGTAGAAGTTACTTCACCAGGTGGTCTTCATAGAAAGGTTCTGCGGTAGGAAAACTTTTCTTTGTAAGAAACCTTATGACAAGCAAAAATTCCACTTTTTGTGTTTTATTTTAATAATTCATTCATTCATGCATCAAAGAAGACCATCATATCTTGCAAATCTATAATTAACCGGTAATTTAGCATAAGCATATTTGGAATGTTTTACTTTATCAAGAGTCTAACTAGGCCAAGTGTCTTTGTTACATATTTTAATAGGTGCGACGATTCAGCTTGATATTGGCGGGAACCTTGAAACCATCAGCGGTGCTTATAACAAACCACTAACTAATGCAGACGAGAAAGTTTTCTCCAATGTTGCCTACAAAACGTACACCGGTTGTTTTAGTTTTATTCTCTCTATACCATCGACTCTATAAACAAGCAATGAAACAATCCAAATAAGAGACTTCACTTTATTAAAGCAGTTCAATTCAACAGAGCTGACTCACGCTATTATTGACCACCCGACATGGGCCTAGATGGTCTTACTTTGCTGTGGTCCTAAAAGGATGTTGTACTGTATTTGCTGACGACTCATCATCACAATCGGTACAAATTAATTACACGAATATTCATCGGAGGGGACGCAGACTTTTTTAATGAATAGAGGTCATGGGACATTAGTTTTGTTTTTTGCTTGTTTTTTTCGTCGTATCAGCAGGGGAAAGGCCTTTTTTCAAACAAGTTTTTTCTATATTCACCGGTCCCCCCTGCCTGTTAAATATTGCAAAATATATTGCAAAATATTGCCGTGCAACTCCGTTGCTGGCTTAATATTAACATCCATAACATCACTGTTTTGAAATAAAACACAATTTAGGCCCATCATTATACTTGGAGCTAGACTATGGATATGTACTACATTAGTCTTTCAAAAGACCTTATATCTAATAGTAGTTTCCTCAATTATTACAAAAAAAAGTTCATGTAAACCATATAACAAATGCAAAGAAGAAAAGCAAGTGTAATTTTGACAGCCTCTAGCTCTAATAGATATAAGATATTTTACAGAACCCTAGGAATCCCACTGATATTAAATATACAGCCTCAAACATCCTGGCCTGTTATAGCCTTTAAAACCAGAGTGTTCACTAGCAGCAGCTGCAGAAGCAGCAGCATGCATGGGGGATTTACCATAGAAATTAACTCACGGGACGCCACAGGACGCCACGGGACGTTATGTACCGTCCCGTGGTCCGTTCCGTCCCGTGTTTTATAGTATTGGGCGTAAAATTCGCACTCGCATATAGGCTGATTGATGGAAATAAGCTATCTATGCATGGACATACTATAACATTCCATTATAAGTTTAAACAACAACTTATCAGTGTGAACACAAGCTACATAAAGTATACACATTTTGACATGGCGCATTTATGTGTATATTCTTATATTTACTCCATAAGCATTTATGATTCGTGGATTCCAGAATGAGGAATCTAGATGCAATTCAATGTTCATGTTAATTTGTATGCATGTTCCAATCTAATCTAAAAGAGACTGTTATAGAAAAAATC
>CM032668.1:34558994-34581624 GCA_019095985.1 Streblospio benedicti | reverse complement strand
AGATTAGTATTGTTTTGCCCATGCCATATCATCATAAATATTTATTAATATAAAAATTAAATATTTATTCTTCATTTATGGCAGAGCCTAGTTACCTCAAGTAGTAGCTGCGTGGCGTTGTGTCTGAGATGGCCATCGAGGTGAGTCCGATCTGCAGTGAGCCTGACCACTGGCTTGTCACCTGCTCGATCTTCACCCTAGGAATAGGGTCACATCGTAAACTTCATTTAGCTGCCCTTATAAATCCATTAAATGTGACATATGTAAACACTTCATTGTTTGACTATTCCACTGGTCGCTCGATCCAAGGTGTGGCAAGTTTTGAAAGGGACCGAAAACTTTTGACAGTTCCACATTTGATAGTGTCAATCCTGCAGTCCAACACCCTGACACCCTTTTTGAACTTTTTGACTGAGTTACTCATACCTTTTTACTAGTGAACATTAAACTTTTATTACGGTACATTTTACCTAGATAGATTACTAATTTTTTGAATATTGAGTCACCATGTGCTCACCACGTGTACATGTGGACAGTCATCATGGAAGTCGTTCAATCATTCATACAGTGAAACCAATAATATTAGCAATTCTAAAGTAAACCCCTGTTACTGTATTTGTAAGATGGTCTAATTGGTTGTAATAAAAAAAATCTATGTGTAAGTTTTACAACTTGATTTATCCATTCTAGAATCACCAGTATGGCGAAATTTCAGTGATTTTATAGAAATATGGATAAAAATCGGGAAATATTCCGTATTAAACATAAACGATGAGTGGGTGACATTCACCCTATCCATTGAACACTCAGGATTTCAATAATGAAAGTTATGCGTGATTTGCGCGATTGCCACCACCCTCCTCTAGAACAGACATAATGCGCTCATGCTGCCGCTCACCTCGAACGCCTTCGTTGAACTGGTGCACGCATTGTTCTTGAGCGCGATGTGACGCCCAGCGGCACACTGGCTGAACTGGCAGCTCAGCTCTGTAAATAATGTCAGCAAAATAACAGCGGCCATTTTGTTGGCCATTTTGGATAGGAAGGGAGATCAAAGTTGTTGTTTTTTTTAAAAAAATTGTTCGACACACTAAGGTACTTATAATAAGAATAGTTTATTTCAGCATAAATCGCATGTGAAATATACCATAGAGCAAATAAATACGTACAATATATACATGTGTTTGTAAAGTACAGTATCACAAGAGTCACAACAGAAGCTTAAAATAGATCATTTAACCACTTTTGCACAATTGTGCTATGATAAAAGAATTGCGATTTATGTGCCAGAGGAAATGCTTGCACTATGACATGCATATTCAGGCTTTTTGTGTGCTTATATCCTAAGCTAATCATGCTCTTGCAGACTAATTGTAATCTAATAAGTTATGTTCAAAAGTAATTGATGTCAACCCTGGTTAGGGAAAGGACGAAAGAGTAGACATTTATATGGTCACATTGAACTGAAGGAAACACTCCCTATATGTAGTCATTAACAGAAAATATTTTCTAACATAATTATTCATATCAAGGGTAAACGCACTGAAAGGTAGATTATTGTCAGAGATTATCATCTCATATAGAAAAAATATATCCAGGGTTCCCACAGGGTTCCCACATTAAAATTCAATGACTTTTCAATGAACTTTTCAAGACCGATTTTCATTTTTCCAAGACTTTTTTTAGATGCCTAGCTTCATTTAAATATTGTCTCTGTAAAGATCCAAGAGGCCAATAATATGTATAGGATAGATTTATAGATATTATTCTTTCCCACAAATCTACAGATAGAGATTTCTTATCAAATTATGTGGTGTAGGGGTCTTGCACAAAGCGCGAGAAAATTAGACTTTTGGAAGATATCAATGTGCTGATTACAGCAAAATTTAATCACTGCTCAAACAGCAATTAAATTACCAGTTTAACCAAAATTTAATGATTTTTCAATGAATTTTAACAAAATTTCATTTTTTCAATGACTCCTAACAAACTTCGATGACTTTTCCAGGATCTTGAAAAAATATGAATTTCAATGATTTTTCCAAGACTCCGTGGGAACCCTGAAGTGAGTATTTACCTTTTGAGCATGTGGTCAAAGACCTCCCCAAGATACTCTCCACCAAAACACTGATTCTTCATTTCTTCATCATCCATTTTGCGTTCAGAGACTTCTCCGTCATCAAACTTGTACCATTTCGGAGGCTGGTCACCAACTCTGGAAAAAAAAACACAGCCAAATGCTAACAAATCATAAATGTTTGGTAACCTCCCACACATGACCATTTGAAATGCATAAAGGTCTTAGTCTTGTAAGAATCCATTAATTACACAAACCTGTGGAGTATATAGGAGTAGTAATGGCCACCAGAAGCCTGCCCACTGTGGACCACGACTCCTACCAGCCTGTACTTGGTACATACAGATGCCGATGACTTCAGTTCCAAATCCTCATTATCACCAGCAATAACCTCACCTACAAAACACAGCAATGTTCCAACAATGAAATCAATTCCTATTCAAAGTATTTCTTACCAGATGTCAATGTACAAAAGCCCTATTTCTTCTCAGAAAATAGGGCTTGTATTGAAAAAAAGAAGGAAAATAATGTAATAGTTTGTAAAAAAAAATAATGCATTCTATTTTCTTCCAGTATTGTTTCATTATTAATAAACTACTAATAAAACAATTTGAAACAAATAAATATCCTGCAAATGTTTGATATTTTGTGACCGATTTTGATATTTTTAAAATGATATGGCAAAAGTACGGAGACCTGGGGATTATCTCTACTTTCTCTGCCAAAACAAAATCTCGTAAATTGTTGCTTGAAATGATTAAAAATTCACTAGTCCAACATACCATGTATATTTTGTCACCCTTATAAAAAATAGACGATATCCCATTTCGACGAGGGGGTTTTCAGTCAAGTTTTTGGATACACCACTTTTTTGTGGGTCTAATATTTCATCGCTTTGCGCTAAAACTTTTCATACCAAAATTCTAATATTTTCTATTTAATTGTGGCATTAAAGGATACAGAGCAGATATCACACATTCATTAACCATTATGATTCCATTACATGATGTACATTCAGATATATAATAGAGTATTATCTTATGGCATATATAAGTAATATTTGAATGAATATCATGACTTACTATGCTTAGATATCTGTCTATACCAAATAGTAGCTCTAGTCTAGATTGCAGAAAAATGCATCAAATTTTCCAAAATTTTTAGAGTCCCCTCGCCCCCAAGCGAAGGAGGGTGTCCCCCTCCGCCCAGCGGTATGCGGCTACATCTGTAGCAGTATATCTCGGCTTTGCCGACTTTATTACATTGCTAATTTCATTAGAATTGACTTGTCACAGCACATGAAATGTGCAAAAAACAAAAAGATATCACTGAAAAATCAGGCTTTGTAAAGAATACGCTATTGCCACCTAATCGAGCAAATAAAATTTATCCGACCACGATTAAACACTAACCACGTTTAAATAACAATGTAATTTAAGAAAAATGTAAAAATACCTAACAAAATTTTGTAACATCAATATATCTCGATGTGCATTTTAGGTCATCATAAATCGCATCATACGAGAAATGATGGCGTATTTCGACATCGAACAAACTAATTATTGCGCCATCTGATTGGCTAACAGATGGCCCAACCTCAATAATATTTAACACGTTACATTCGATGACTCGCTAATCAATGATTGGCCTTTATTACACCGAGCTATGTCAACACCGACCATGCGATGCGATTAGAATGGCGCTACAAAGCTCTATCATAATTTAGCCTGCATATATGCTGGTTCAGAGAGAATCAGCCTTAGTCAGCGCGCATCGTTGTTGTTGCATAATGTGTTAATATAGCGCTTTCGATAAATGATATATGTTAGCAGACAGGTAGGGCGATAATAAGAACATTATTGCTAATTTTGATCTGGGGAATTATTCGATAGATTTCTTAAAATATATAGAATATTATGGGCTCAAAGTGTGATAATAAGAATCAGCATCAATACTTTGAATAATAGAACCTTTTAAGTACAACCGGCTGGTTGGGAATAACATATTTTGATTTTTTGTGTGGTTTGAACTTTATCCTGCTGGTGTTACTCTGATTTCGGGTAAACGATATGTTGCTTTACTATGAGTGAAATTATAGCGTTCAAAGTATGCAAATATCACCCAATTCTCCCGCTGGAGTTAGAATTATTACGAACAAATGCAGAATAAAATATATATATCACAACAACATTACTATATTTATTTCTTAGTGATGATAAAGATTAAATGTTGTAAAATTAAAGAACTGCCAAATTTTGGGGCCTGGCCGTGTAATTCAATACGATTTCACCAAAAACAAAAATCTCGAAAATCCCTTCTAATAGAAACATATATACCCTTACTTTAAAGCAACCTCTCTACCCTCCCCAACTCACTAATACAATCATTTAGCACGAACAAAAGTTAGTTGCTAAATAAATATGTGCATATTTTCAAACATTAAATTCACTTTTCAAGTGTTTAATACATACATAGACCAGCATCAAAAGAAGTGGTTGATTTCACTACATAAAACTCCTACATTTGCCCTCCTTATAACAATACAAACTAAAGAACTAACATTATCACAGGCAGGGCAAATGCATGTTTTGAAAATTGCTAACATCCCTTTCGTTGCTGGGGCCCATAATTTCCCTCACACACCTGAACAATTTCTTTCCATGATCATACATTAATCCTACAAGTCCTCCCGGAAAGAACACAAGGTATCTAAAAATCCTCGTTTGTCAAAAAGACGTAAAATGTCTGATGTGATGAAGCTGATGCTTGAAAATGACTGTTCAATGGCGACACCGCGGTTACAGAAAGCGACCTCTTCCGCCTCATGATGCCGATCTCTGCCAATCTGCAGAACAAAATGTCACTTTTAGAAAACTGCATGATAACAGGTGTGTGGATGCGATTCACACTTGAAACTATAAAGTTCATAGCAACAGAAAATGATGTTTCTAGAAAACCTAAAAGAACTGTAACGCTTTCCACCGAATTAATTAACAAGACGGCATGGTATATTTAAAGATTTAATAAAGATCAAATCCATTGAATATAATTATTATTTTCCTTACACTAGCTTTGGAAAGGCAGTGTTCATTGATACTGCATTTTACAGAACAACAATTATTTTGGTTGAGCATTATCTTTAAGATGTTAGTTTAATTCCATAGAACTAAACATTCAGTCAAAAACACTCCCACTGCATGGCGTTTTTGGCAGGTATTTTTAGAACATTATAAAACATGGAATTGTTATATCACGGAGGAGCACCTGGTCTATTGTCCAACGCATGTATTTGTGTAGTCAGCCAGGTAAAATACTACGCCTATGCGAGTATTCTAATGAATGGTGAATAAACTTTAACGGATCAATCGTATTTTTCAGTATACACTCTACAGCAAGTACATGCATCATTTTTCTTCTAGTCACAGCTTCAACTTAACTTTTTATTCAAATAACCGCACACAGGTTGCAGGCTCAGGACCCCATGGCACAGTGCGTGTAAGCCCTGTCTACACCGCTAAGACTTCATTCAAACAGCATTCGACAAGGCGTTTTTGTTGGACAACGCCTTTGCAGTGTAGACGCCGCTTCAAACCAAGATTCCAGGATTATTCGCCTTGTCTCAAGCTGTCATGAGTATTCCACATGTCAAGTCTTGGTCTTATGAAGTTTGGTGTAGTTTGAAGTAGTTTGATGCAGTCTTGTTGGTGTAGGTTTATATTAGAGACAAGACGGATCGTCTGGGCATAATCTTACCAATCATAGCGTACCATTCGTTCCATGCGTGATACGTTAACCCGTGCGTCTTCTCGCTAGAATCAGAAAGTGCACGACTAATGGTCTTAAGGTTTTTCGCCCGTGAAAGACAAAAACGCCTTTACATCATTTTAACGAACTGTTTAGGTCGGATGCAGTTTGAAGGAATTCTTTAGTGGTGTAGAGCAGGCTTTACTCAGCGTGTGGGCGGTGGTGCTGTATCGGGCTGGAGTTGATGGGGAGCAGGTGTCGCGGCCCGGCAGCCCGGTGGCCTCGGCTGGGGGAGCCAGGTGACTGTTGTCCTGCAGCAGCAGACACAAAACATACATCAGATATAATGCAAACATATAGCAGTCGACCCAGAGGTCCGGGTTTCAATCCCCCACCCAGGCCAAGTCAAAGACTGTATAAGTCAACTTGGTTCTGAATGTACTAAAAGTACCTCAACTATAACCTTACTAAATTTCATATCAAAGCATGCAATCTCCACAACAATACACTAGATCTACAAAACTATAGTCTGTCTCTTGTGAGGAGATATTATTTTAATGACGTCATTTCATTAGCAAATAAAGCTAAAGAAATGCCGGAGAACAGCCGTGATAACAAGAGATTTGTTTGCAGAATACATCGAGTCTTTTTTTTACCGCCGCTAAACATTTAGTCTATATCATCAACAATGTATTATTCGATGTTGCGAAGCCGTGGCTAAAATCTCAAGCATATGTCTCTTATTTACGGCCGCTATCGCCGATTGGCTGACATGCACAGCCTAATTTAAATTTAGCCAATGAGAGCGCACGCCGCTATTTGTTGCAAATTGTATGTGGCTGCAGGTGAAGAGTCATTGCAAAGTGAAATAATTTGAAATAATTGATTTTTTCGTGGATATAATATGCGAACCAACACGAATTCATACATCAGATATTACATAAACCGATTTTGTAACCATCTACTGAAGGACAGGTCTACCAGCAACGTTTATGACTCTATATTCAAGGCCGATGTGGAGAACGTAAACACCAAACTTATGACATTCAAGTTTAGAAGTCTGCTACACATTGGATACCCTCTCCTGTAAGTGTTGTTGTATACTCTTTTGTTCGATTCACGCATTTTTTTATATCCATGAGCAACAATATTTTATACGATGACTGGAAGTGCCAAAATCACAACTTTTTTAACGCCAACATTCGATAGTCATTTCGAATCGAGGGCCGGGACCAGCTCGATCTTTTGGAAAATATTCTAGACAAATAAGACCATAATTCTGTTACCATTTGCTAAAAATAAGAGTCCTGATACGATTCTGAACACACATGTAAATTTATGTAAAGAAATTACTATTACTGAGGCTCCAGAAAAGTTATTGCCTTGAACCTAAAACTGTCAAATTGGGTTTGTTCGTGGGCAGTATTTTTTTTGTCAAGCCAATGAAATCGGCGGTAGAGTATGGGTTAACATAATTGAGGGCCGTACACTTTCTTGTCAAAACCGCCTACTTTTTTGTCAATGCCGTTCTCTGGTATGTGAACAGATTTCATCAGCCTTACTTTTTTGCACTAATTTAACATACTGAGTTTGCTTTAGGGTTACCACCAGGTGTGGTTTAAATTGCTACCACACAAATAAAAATTATGCAATATTCAAAGGCTCCCACCCCCTAGTACCTACACGTTAAATAGGTACAGGTCAGGCGAGTGAAGCATAAAATGTGAGTGATTAATGCGTATGCGCTACGGTAGCAATGAGCTTTATCATGCTCCCCAGGGGAGTTGAGAAAGATATAGTGAGGCAAGGATGCCAATGACCTGGTGTAAAATGTAGTGGTGAGAACAAAGTAACGGATCATACTTTAATCATAACTATAAACCACCATATTTACATTTTTACATGTGTACAATTGATATCCGTATCATATATGACTGTATATGTATATGGTGGTATTGTTATATATTCAATATATATATTTCTATATTCAGCTCAATCAGTCAATGGAACAATTCAGTAAAGGAAAAAAATTTTTTTTTTAAACTATATATATTCATACAAATTCAAGCTAAACTTTAAGCTTTAAAAGCAAACTTTAAGTAAAAACAAACTGATAATTATGTTGTACATGAATCTTGTAGACATGATATTTGCCTACCTTCAATTCATCATTTTTTCTTTCTCAGGAAGTTCACTGAAGAGTGGATCTGCTCATTTTCCTCCTTCAGGGTGTCCACTTGTGAACAGACCTCACCATTTTTCTGCTCTCAGAGACTTGACCTCGTCTGTTAGAGCGGACACCAGAAACATCACGTGGTCTAGAGAACAGTCTGAAAAAAGTGTGAAAAGGTGTTGACATTCATATTAAAGCGGCATTTAAGCATAACGGTTTAGCTAGCATTGTCTTCTTATTTTATAGCTGATCATCGTTTGGTAAGTGTACATTTTAGATACATTATCTGTCACCCTCACGAATGAACAGATAGTGCTATATTGAAAAGACACTAGTATGGAAATAATTTTACATCTATCCCGATGGTTTCATTTCTGCCTTTATAAGGTCAGAATTAGTAGGATAAATTAACTGTAGCCAGTATTGACGATTGATAGATTTGACTGTATTCGCTACAAACAGTGCAGCCTGTATTCTGTTCTGATGAGTTTGTTTAACTCTATATTGGTGAGATTAACACACACAAACCTGCAGAGTGAATCCAAATCCATTAAAAATGCGCCCATTTCTCAATGACACAATAACGTGGAGAGGAGCCTGTGGAAATGGAAAAAAAACGTTAGTTGACTGCAATTTTAAAGTTAAATGAATTTAACAGTATCCATGTGGCATTCAATGAGGCCAAAGTTAATGAAAGGTGATGTATAAAATCACGGCAACAAAGATTAAACAGGTCGTCAACAACGCCAGGAATTCTGTCATAGTATACATCTTGTTCCTAAATAAATTTGTTATAACATTAAAAAACACATACTAACATTTATCTCAAAACACACCGATAAATATAGTAAGTTTGCAAAATTCAACATTTTTAGGGGGTGCCCGAATATGCTGATTCCGGGCTGCTATGTACCCGACTGTGGCAGTGTTTGTTTGTAAACATTAGCGAGAAACGGAGCCTAAATCCTCCGGGCCCGTCGTCAAAATCCTCCGGTTATTAGCACCCGGAGCCAACCGGAGGCTGTCCCGGAATCTCGCCAAACCGGTTCAGCAACTTTGAATCCGGGCCCGTCATAAAATACGCCGGGCCCGTCGTGAAATACTCCGGGCCCGTTGTGAAAATCCTCCGGCCGG
The DNA here is from genome assembly GCA_019095985.1 of Streblospio benedicti. NCBI lineage: Eukaryota > Metazoa > Annelida > Polychaeta > Spionida > Spionidae > Streblospio > Streblospio benedicti. Next base: position 34,572,496 of record CM032668.1, on the reverse strand, counting down.
AATGATCGAGAACAGTTAAATTACATAGCTCCCGGTGACGGGATGATGCAACCGGAGTCTAAACCGGTTACGGCCGGAGTGAAAGCGCCTCCGGCCTTTGTCAGAACTGGTTCCGGCCGGTTTGGTTGCAGGGCGCTATATAACGGCCGGATTGGCTTGAACAAATCCCCAAAAATGTGTGTTATTTTATTTATTAATTTTAATAGTTTTAACCTTTAACTTTATTCACTATCGTAATTTATTTTTTAATTTCTTTTAATTTAAATGAATTTTATTATTTAGTAAAGTTTACATTTGAAGTCTTATTTTTAAATTAAAATAAAGCAAGAAATAAAACACTATTTATACACATCTTTATTTCTTGTTTTGTCGACGTACAACATTAATTTCCTGGTAATCACCAAAAGCTTAAACTAAACCTAATTTTATCAATCAGCACATTACAATTTGCAGTGCTTCACAATTTTATTTCGTAACATACAATGGCACTCACAATAAAAATTACATCAGTTAAAATGTAATCAATCTTTTTAGAAGTACATATGGCCACACACAAATGAAAATTGTTTTTAGTCCACAACATGACAACCGTGTCACACAAGTTTATATAACACTTCAGCATGTTTATCAGTTTATTTTTCACAACTATGGAATGTCCTACCCACAGTGGCACCTTTTTAACAACTTTTTTCACACAACACTGGCTTCATGTCGTCACAGTCTTGGTTCTTTTTCACACAAAATTATCACAAGTTCATCAGTTTATTTTTCGCAACTATGGAATGTCAAACCCACAGTAGCAAATTTTTAACAACTTTTATCACACAACACTGGCTTCATGTCGTAGTAATAGTCTTTCTTTTGGTCACACAAAAATATCACAACTTGAGAGACTTGTTCAATGTTCAATTTTCAACAAGTTTTACCACACAATGAAACACAACTTTCTTTTTACACTTGAGAAGGTTGCTCTTGAGTGTCCATTGTTTCATCCTGAGTGTTTTCATCAATTGGAAGATGAACTTGCATACGTGCTCGGACGCGCTCTTCTTGCCATGGGACCGCACCTGCAGGGGAGTTGAAGTAGGCCACCAACGTCTGGCGCTGCCTCTTTGCCGCCTCGAGTTCCCTCACACCTTGGTGCCTGGCATCCAGTGGCTCAAGATTGGCGTTCTCTCGCCAGGAACCGGGAATGATGTCGTGACCTTCATCCTCACGATCAGGTTCAACTCCTGGAGCCAAATCTGCCACGTTGTCTCTGGCCAACCTCATCCTGATGAAGTTATGTAGACAGATGCCAGCATGAACAATCTTCTTCACGTTCTCAGGGTCCTGTTGCATTGTGGTTAGGAAGCACTGCCAACGCTGGGCCAGGATACCAAAGGCGTTCTCCACCACCATACGTCCACGAGAGATTCGGTAATTGTATATTCGTTGTTCAGGATTCAAACTTCGCTGGCTGAAAGGTTTCATGAGGTAGTCTCGGAGAGCAAATGCATCGTCCCCAAGGATGAAGTAAGGCATTGGCTGATTGTCGTTGGTCATGCTGTCAGGTGGAGGCAGGCGCATCAGACCGTCATCTAGGCCTTTCTTCAGAGCAGAATTGTTGAAGAGCTGCATGTCAGACTGGTGGCCAACACCACCCACATCGGTAAACATGAAACAGTAGTCTGCATCCACTAGAGCCATCAGGACCACAGAGTAGAAATTCTTATAATTATAATACTTGCTTCCAGACTGTGGAGGTTTTCTAATTCTGATGTGCTTACCATCTAGGGCACCAATGGCGTGAGGCACGTTCCACTTGCGCTCGAACTTGGCTGCCACTTCTCTCCACCCGTCTTCATCTTCAGGGAACTTGATAACCTCGTCTGCCAGTTCCTGGTGTATAGCAGTACAGACTTCTGGGATGATGATCGCTACTGAGTGGCGGCTGACTCGAAAACCATATTGCAAAGAGGGGTACTTTTCTCCGGTGGCCAGGTACCTCAAGGTGATGGCCAGTTTCAAGCCTGGACTGTGTGGTTTCCGCATCCTTGTTTCTTTTTTCTGGATTGTGGGCGTGATTCTTACCAGTAGTTCTTCGAACATTGCTGGTGACATTCTCAAGAAGTTGAAGTAACTGGTTGGGTCATCTACTCCAAGTTCTTGCATAAGATTGTCGTAGTGACCGTATTGCAAGCGGCGATCATATGTACCGAATGGACGAACCCACCACTTCCTCTTCTTTCGTGGCCTGCCCCCCTCTTCTTGGCCTCCGCCTCCTCCTCCTACGTCTACCATGGGCATCTACCCTGTCCATCAACACCTCGCCCTCGTCTTCGTCATCTCCATCGGCAGCTGGATCATCTTCGATGTTGGCAATCACATCATCAGGAACTTGTTGATTGAAAAGTAGTAGATCCATTGTGTTTTCGTTCATCGCCTTCAAAAGTTCAAGTGATGCTCGTAAACGCATGAGGTCTTCATTGAGTAAGCAGACAGCCATTTTCATTCACTTGTTAATTTGCGGAAACCACACAGTGCAATTATCTTCAATTTCTTTTTACATTTTACATTGTACATAACGTTGTGCTCTTTGGTCAAACAGAAAATGAGTGATTTTCTTCGACATCTGGTCATTTTATAGGGATTCGAACCGTAGCCGTCACCATTCCGATCCACGACGGCAATCCTCCCATCCATGACGGGACGGATCCAATTTGGCGACGGAGAGCGCAGACCGTAGCCTAGAATTCGACAGATAATCGCCAACCTATTGGAAAAAGTCGCCGGCCGGACCCCATATTAGCGACGGGCCCGTCATAATACACTCCGTGCGGAGTAAGATTCACTCCGGCCGGATTGTACCCCATTAAAAGTCATTATAATTTGGTTCGGAACAAGTCCGCCCGTACCCACTATCCGTAGCCTGATATGCCGGCCGTCATGGAAAATGCTCCGGAGAGTACACGTATTATGTCCATCCGTTGCGTACATGACGGGCAGTCGCTACGGCGGAGCCTATCCGGAGAAAATACGGCGGGCGGAGCCTAAATATTCGGGCTCGCGGCTTGAACCCGGGCATAAACCGGAGGATTTTATGGCGGGCCGGAGTTGATCCGAGTTGAACCGTAGCCAAAACGGAGCCGAACCGGAGCTTTTATTCCGGCCGGAGGCACAATCCGGAGGATTATATTCGCGTCCTTACCTCAGTGCTTACTGATTCCCAGCAGCAGCTGTATGCCGGACTTAGGTGGCTGGGGAGGCTTTGAGCAGGTGGCAAACAGGGAGAATATCATCGGAGGGAGGGAATGTCACTACGGGCAGCTCTGAAAAACAACATCCATATCACTGTGCTGTAGATGGCTTAAAATGCAGTTTGTCATGAATAAATCTTTTTGAATTTTTGACATAAGAAAATTCAAATTCAAAATCTCATCTTACTTGTTCTGTGGCGCACCTCCTGCCCCCTGAAAACCACAAACATACATCAACAATTACGACTTGAATGTTACCATTGTAAATACATGTATTGTAAGTTTTATTTCTATTTATTTGAAACACATTAGTTCTTCAAGTCCTACAGGGCTATATTACATAACTGAGACTTCGAAAAAATATATACGAAATTCAAGAATTTATTACTATACATCTCAATCATTATGTGCACATTATATTAGAAGAATGCTCAATTATTAAGTTTCATACCTGACTATAATTTTTTTATATATATATATATTTATCATCGTTACTAAGCTAAGCGTGAAGCAACTTTGACTTGCTAAACACATAATGAAAAGCTATGTACCCAACACATTTTCAAGATTTGCTCAGTAAATTCGCTCATTTGCATGGTGTTTAGGTTGAGCACTCTATTGAGGTGCTACTTTTGCCAATGGCTAGTTATATGCTCAAAGCTTGGCAAAATTTAGGCACTCTTTGCGAAATCAAAACAGGGGTCATGGCTTAAATATGATTCGAGGCTTACACTCTTTATTGCTACCAGTCCCAACCTCATTACTCTGCTCTGCACTGATGAGTCCCAACCAGGACGAAACAGTACTGTCTGCAATATGTCTATTATTGTCCCAAATCAATGTTCGGGTTGAGCACTCTACAGCACCAGGTGACTAATGTTGCTGCAATGCCTTATTGATTTTTCCACTGCTGGTCAAGCATTTGAATACTAAATGGACCTAATATGCGAATGCAGCTCCAACATGGACCATTTGGGTCTTACAATCTTCTTGTGGTCACCAGTCCCAACCGACATTGCTCTGCTCTGCACTGATGAGTCCCAATAGGGGGGTAAGTAACTGTCTGGAGATGGACTGGACGCTCCCTTAATTATACAAGCCAGTGTTTAAAACACTGGAAAATGTCTATTATATATATATATATATATATATATAATATATATATAAGCTGAAAAGGCTCCCTGAGGGCAAACCAGTTTTAGCACTCTGGAATGTCATGCAGGGGTCTGGCTGATTATTGATTTGTAGCAGAGGCTTACTCGCCGTTGCTACCATTTTTGGACCTCATTGCTCTGCTTTGTGGTTATGAATATTGTTTTAATGGTGCATTCAACAGTAAAGAATCTGATTCACTAGTAAAATGGGATAATTCGCTCCTGCCGTGTTAGGTTAGGCATATTGAACAGTGCTACTTGCCAATTTCCAACCGTATTTAATTTGACTGCCCAGTCAGTTTGAGCACTCTGTGGAGGGGTAACGAACCGGACGGATGAAACGGACGGACGGATGGATGCACTCACGGACGGATGGACGGACCCAACCTCATTTGGTACTGCTCTAAGTGAGTCCCAATATATATATATATAATTGCTATATATATATATATATATATATATATATATATATATATATATATATATATATATATATATATATATATATATATATATAATATTATACATGGGAGTTACATTGTATTTAATGTACATTGTGCCTTCACGCCCATAGTAGACGACAAGATGGCCCACCTCGTACCATGTATACAGTTATCTGCACATGGAAGTCGTTGGTCGGCGTTCAAGGGGAGATAACGGCGAAGGCGATGCAATGTTGACGCCATAATTATCAGTCTTGACCTGACGATTTATGTGTTTAAAAAGCCTTTCATCGATTGTAAATCATAATTAACGGCGACGGGACTTAGGTACAAGTGTCAAGTGAGACTTGAAGGACTGTAACTTCCTTAGTACAACTAGACAAGCCGCATGGAGAGCTGATGTGAGACACCGTCGCTTGCTGCCTGCTACCCCAGTGCCTAGTGCCGTCTGTGCCGACACCAGAAACAGTTAACCAAACTTCGGATGTATTCGTAGTCAGACGATTGGAGCGTTTTCGAGTATGAGTGGTCATCTTTATGAGAGAGACAGATTGTATCTTTCAGTTCTACGGAAAAAAAGGATGCAGAGTTTGAGAAAATTTAACAACTGGACGAGATTCATAACCATATAAATATCTTGACAAAAGTAGGGTTTATGACCTTAAAGCCCTGAGCAGCAGTTACAGATCACTTGGCGATCACGATCACATACGTTCGCAAAAACTATCGCAAAACTCGCACAACCGATCTCTCCTGTTGCAGGGAAACTGCAACTGCAAATGAATTTTAACCATGCAGAATATTCACTTTGTGGTCGCAGAATGGTGCAGCTATTGACCGGCCGTATCATTTCACGCGTTTGGGTGTCAAAAGCCATAATATGAATAGGCAATGCCTAAGACAGGCGCAGCATGTTTATCATCTAGGGATTAGAAAGAGTAAAACTAAATTTGTATACATGTGTATTTATATGGTAGAACAAAATAACTAATCAAAAACATTTGGGGTATTTTTATTACAAAATGTATGGTCTCTTCTACTTGTTGGTAAAAATATGGTAAGTCCATAAAAATCATAATATTATAAGAAATATTCAAAATCAACATACAATGCTGCTGTGTACATTTAGACAAAATAAAATATGATTGTGACTTATTTGATGGACTAGTTCATGGTAAAAGCAAAACAAAATTGTAAAGTATTACAGCACGTTGGCAAATCAGTGAATGCCTAAATCATCGTGTCAGAATACCACTTGGATGACCTACCCAAATTACTGTTCTTTAATGAAAATCATGTACATACACAACACAAAACAAACTTTACTGTTTTAATGAAATCTGCCATTGATAGATGTCACCATTTTCAAAACGTTCAGCCATTGTGGCATGTCACTCAACAAGTTATTCAATGTTATGTATACAATCACACCAACAAATATAAAACAGGTCGTCAACACCGCCACTAACTCAGTTGTGGTATACATCTTGTTCCTAAATAAATTTGATAAATATCGTGATGTTTTTACCTATCTTTCCACCATTTTACCCATATAACTTATCCCAATTCATGAGACATTATTTATTCAGCTTGTTGCCTTACCTCAGTGCCTTACTGATTCCCCATGGGAATACCGGACTTGGAGTCAACAGGAGGCTTTTTATGCAGGTGGCAAACAGGGAGGAATATCATCGAGGAGGGGGGAATGTCACTACGGGCAACTTCTGAAAAAACAACATCCATATCACTGTGCTGTAGATGGCTTGAAATCGAAGTTTGTCATGAATAAATGAGTTTGAATTTTGACAATAAGAAAAATTCAAATTCAAATCTCATCTTACTTGTTCTGAAAATGCACCTCCCCTGCCCCTGAAAACCACAAACATACATCAACAATTACGACTTGAATGTTACCATTGTAAAGTACATGTATTGTAAGTTTTATTTCTATTTATTTGAAACACAATTAGTTCTTCAAGTCTACAGCTATATTACATAACTGAGACTTGAAAATATATATACGTATTCAAGAATTTATTACTATACATCTCAATCATTATGTGCACATTATATTCGAAGAATGCTCAATTATTAAGTTTCATACCTTATATATATATATATATATATATACAGATATATATATATATATATATATATATATATATATATATATATATATATATATATATAATGTTATGCATGGGAGTTACATTGTATTTGTATGTACATTGGTCATTTGCCCCATAGTAGAACAAGATGGCCCACCTCAAGCATGTATACAGTTATCTGCACATGGAAGGAGTTGGTCGGCGACAAGGGAGATAAAAATGAAGGCGATGCAATGTTAACGCCATAATTATCAGTCTTGACCACGATTTATGTGATTGTAAATCATAATTAACGGCGACGGGACTTAGGTACAAGTGTCAAGTGAGACTTGAAGGACTGTAACTTCCTTAGTACAACTAGACAAGCCGCATGGAGAGCTGATGTGAGAGACCGTCGCCTGCCTGTTACCCCAGTGCCTAGTGCCGTCTGTGCCGACACCAGAAACAGTTAACCAAACTCAATGTATTCATAGTCAGACGATTGGAGCGTTTTCAGTATGAGTTGTCATCTTTATGAGAGACAGATTGTATCTTTTCAGTTCTACCGAAAAAAGGATGCAACTGGACGTTTGAGAAAGTTTAACAAAGCCCTGGACGAGATTCATGAACCATATAAATATCTTGACAAAAGTAGGGTTTATGACCTTAAAGCCCTGAGCAGCAGTTGGGGACAACCGATCTCTCCTGTTGCAGGGAAACTGCAACTGCAAATGAATTTCAACCATGCAGAATATATTCACTTTGTGGTCAGAATGGTGCAGCTATTGACCGGCCGTATCATTTCACGCTGTTTGGGTGTCAAAAAGCTTCTCAAGTCATTCATTTGGGGTTTAGTAGCAACAAGATTAAAACTAGATAACTATATGTAAAACCGTATAAGGAATCATCGTGCATAATTTATTTTAACGTTTAGCTTTTATTTTAAGAGAATAATATGAATAGGCAATGCCTAAGACAGGCGCAGCATGTTTATCATCTAGGGATTAGAAAGAGTAAAACTAAATTTGTATACATGTGTATTTATATGGTAGAACAAAATAACTAATCAAAAAACATTTGGGGTATTTTTATTACAAAATGTATGGTCTCTTCTACTTGTTGGCAAAATATGGTTAGTCCATAAAAATCATAATATTATAAGAAATATTCAAAATCAACATACAATGCTGCTGTGTACATTTAGACAAAATAAAATATGATTGTGACTTATTTGATGGACTAGTTCATGGTAAAAGCAAAACAAAATTGTAAGTATTACAGCACGTTGGCAAATCAGTGAATGCCTAATTGCTTATATCAATTCTGCCACTTTATATGACCTAATCTTTCAAATTACTGTTCTCTTAATGAAAATCATGTACATGTATGACACACTGAATAGTGCTACTTAAGATAACATCATTTTAATCGTTTTAAAAATTAAAAGCATGTGTGATGTCTTTTTTTGTGCGGACAACAACTTTATTCCACTAATTTTTGGCTTGTAACATTTTTTTCCTTCAGACAATTATTCTGTAAATTATTGGAAATCATCCATGCTAAAATGCCACACCCACATGAGAATTTTTGTGCATCTTCATAGCTTGTAAAGATGTGCCAACAGTCACACTTATATAGAAAAATTGAACATATCTGGCTTTTAACTGTGTAGCCATATTGTTAAGAGGCAAATGGGCTATGATTGGAACAGCTGTGTTTATATGCTTTTAGAAACATTGAACTAATCCCTATATTAGGTCCAGATATCACATCCAATGACTGCTCAGGCATTAATGGCATTGTCCTGTGCATTTGGATATTATTGAACAATAGAAGTTATGCTTTCGTTCACTGGTTTAAGTCAGTGGCAGTCCCAGCCATGCAAATTTGCCTGACGTTTTTTAATTGGCCTTTGCCGGTTCAAAATGTCTATATTTGCAAGTTTAAAGAAACCGGAAACTTTGCGTAGGTGCAGGATATTACTTTAAATCATATCTAATAATTTTTAGAATAAGTGTTTAAGGAAAAAGTTTTTAATCTTAAGCAGTGGAATAAAATTGGTGCTAGCACAATAGGCTGATTTTGGTTGAGATTCCACTCAGATTATTCAAAGTGGTGTGCAGGATCCTATATACCTCTACCAATCTCTGTTTATATCAGGTTTCAATTCTAATGTTAGAATGGCCACCCTCAATGGGCATTTGAACTACTAATGTTCCACATCAAGCATCTTAATGAAGGGGTGTACAATGTCGCGACAAGCAAAACTGGTTTTTGCTGCATTCAGCGTGCGTTTGCGTTGAACTGATCAAAACGTGTTTAAATGCAGAACTGTAAAATCGAATGTACCTGGTATGCAGCATAAGGTCTCATTTTATACACAACACTATTCTATTCACTGCTTTTATTCCCAAAACTCAAAACAATAATAATAATATAAAACCAGTTTTCGAGATCCTTAGTCTCCTTTTCAATAACAACTAATGAAATTAAATTAATGAACTTACATATCAATAACTATGTCAAATTTACATAAATCCCCTCAAGTATTTTACATTATTAAATTTCTATTTTGTATCTTAACACTCTATATAAATCTATCTTCTTTAAACTAAAACTATATTGTTAAATTCATTACAATTGAAACAACTACACAATAAGGTTTAAAAAAAACAACCTCGGATTAGCTAGGCTAGTGGTTTCTGCTTGATTACCTTCGTCGTTGTCGTTGTCACGTGCAGCAGGTGGTTTGACTGCATTTCTACGATTCATGTACAATCCCAATGCCAAAGAGGCTGAAAAAAAATCAGCACGCTTACTTAAATATCATTTACCTGGTAATAAAACCAACGAATTATGGTTGCATAATTATAATATATATATGTATGATGGCAAACTTTAAACGAACCCTACAATATTTACTTACCAATTACTGCAATGCTGCAGCTTAAAATTTGAAACAGACATCCTACATAATGCGCCAAACCCGGGTCAGATTGAAACAAACATCCTGTATCATCTCTGCTGAAGTTCTGACTGCAACGTTAAGTCAATGTAAAAATGAATATTAGGCAAAATCTATAGACCAGCTTATATTTACTCAGAGCAAGATTCTGAGTGAGGAAATGACCCCAAACCAATTGACAGCATTAATTTCCACTTACAGATGGCGCTATGTTTGCCATATCACACCAAATGCAAAAACACCAATGTTTGATTGCGTTGTAGACATACTCATAATGGTTCAATCTTGATGAGAAATACATATTCGTGTTCCAAACAACTTAAGCTTTATTATGATATATAAATGAGTTCCAAAAACACCCGATCAATATTTTTAATTATTTTACGCTGCAACCACAGTCCTAACCGATCCGAACAGAGCTTCCTTTTACCATTGGAAATGTGATGCTTAATTTCAGACATCACGAATGGTCTCATTGTTGGTCATTATGTCTTTTTCTGTGTTGGAGAGTTATTTTGAAAATTTAAAATTTAAAATAGACTTTGAAGAAAAAGTTTATTTAATTTAATGAAAGATTCTTCCAACGTTTGAACAATCTCTTCGGGGAAATACAATCATGAATGTTTTATAATAATCAAGAAATAGCATATAGCCATATAAAAAATTGCATATTTAATGTGCTGACAGCAAGTTCATGGAGGAATATAGGACATGTTAGAACAGCAGCATTTTAATTTGCATACACATGACTAGTCACTCAAGTGATACAACATGTGCATCCAAATAAAAAATATAAACACACTTTGCTCTTTTAATCTGTGGGCATAATCCACCATTGGTGCTTATTAACACTGACGAATGAATCGACCAGATAAGAAGTAAGATAACTGGCTTAACCACTTACAAGTATTTGGAGCTTCTTCAGCATGGAGAAAAGTGCAGCTGTTCCCTTTATTGCACCTTCCTTCCAAGAAGAACAAACATTTCTTTCTGTTGGCTGTTGCAGCTGCAATGAGTAGAAGTATTTTTGTCGCCAAAAGAGACCTAGGACACGGTGGTTTTGATGTTGAATGGCACAGGCATCTAACGTAGTAGAAATGTTTGGGGATAAAGGCTAGATGACGTAAGAGACAGAAATAGAACTACAAGTGGCAGAGCCTAATCCATAGGTGGATTTAGAATTTGGCCAAGTATTAACACATCTAAAAGAGTCTCAGAAGGTTAGCCTAACAGTCTAAGGCGTCTGTCCATACACATGTCTGGTCTGGTGTGAACAGAAGATCGTGAGTTCGAGTCCATGGCGTTCTAAATGTTTACAGGGTTCCCTGAAAATTTCACATTTTTCCCATTTATATTTTAAAAAAAAACTGTTTCCCTGTACTATATTTGCAAATCAAAATAGTCCTTACATTATGCACAATAAGAATCATTATATAACATTTGGGCATGTCTAACGCAAACTTGAAGGTGTAAATAAAGAATTTGAGTTATCTTATACCGAGTTATCGGAAAGATTTATACTATAAATCAATATGGCTATGAATTTGTTCAATGAATTTGTTCAACAAAGTAAAATGTATATATCCATAAATCAAACATGGAAGACTGGGCGATGTCAGAATGGCGGATTTCGTCGGTAAGTAAGCTATTTGTTTAGCATATTTTGAGATGATTAAAAAGTTCATGCAGTTTGTTTGAAGAACGGGCTACATATTGTAGGGCGGATTCACCATGATGATTGTAATTAAAATGCAAGCACAGTAAAAGTCAGATCCAAGTCATTAGCAGCACTCAAGGTATGGGCATCATCAAAACGCTTTTATTACATCAACTAAACAAAGATTCTTGTAGTATTTGAGATTGTTTTGTACACTGCGCCTGGTAATAACGTAAAACATATGAACTATCTTGGAGAGCTGCAATAACTTGAGCACTCTCAATAATTTGGGTCTGACGTCAAACTGTTTCATACATTTCTTTCAATTCATAACTTGTAGATCATAGACTGCTCCATCATACACTTACGGGATGAGACGGGAGGGCTGGCTTTTGTTTGAACACTTGACCTTGAGCTCTCTTTTCTGATTTGATGACCTGGTGCTCTCTTTTTTATTTGATGGTTGATCTTCACTGTTGATCACCTTCAAGTGACACTTTGCAAAGCCTCCTTTCTTTAATGCACGGGCTGCATCATCCTGGAAATGATAAATAAAAATAAGACATTTGATCCTGAAATGTAGTCTACCCTACAATGTGCTAGGGGGATGGCTACCAACTATTATGGCCTAAGGATTGGATGAACACTGAATAAAGACTCCTAGTCAAGAGAGTGTTTACCCCTAACAAATTACGACACAAAATGCATAACAAACAACGACGGGACTTGCCGTCTGCTTCATTTTTCGTCTTTCAGCAAACAGCTGTATTTTTGCCCGTCGCAACTTTTGAACCTAATTTAATATTAAGAACTTGTTTTATTATTTCAAATAGGAACATATGTGACTTTATCATATTTAATTGAAATTATGTCAAAGTGCTCAGAGAGCGCGACTTTTTTAACCTAATTTAATATTAAGAACTTGTTTCATTATTTCAATTAGGAACATATGTGATTTTATCATATTGAAATTATGTCAAAGTGCTCAGAGAGCGCGACTTTTTGAACCTAATTTAATATTAAGAACTTGTTACGGGTAATACATAGAATATAATAAAACAAGAATAACATATTTATAGAACACTAATTACTTAAAATATCCAATTCACGTTTAACAATTGTGTATGTTCTACATTATGTTAACCGTCCTTCCGGCTGAATGATTTTTAAAAATGTTTTTTCAAGTGCCTTGTCAACGACGTTTTTAAAACTAAAACACTTGCCGCATTGCCTACACGCATATGGCTTCTCACCACTGTGGATTCTCATATGATTAGTTAAGTTACATCTATGGCGAAAGCATTTTCCACACACACTGCACTTTGGAGGTTGATATGGGGTATCGCCAGTATGTTTTTTTTTATGCTTAGTCAAATATTTATTTTTGATGAAGCATTTCCCACTTTCTTCACAATAAGTTCTTCAGGCTTGTCCTTATTCTCTTTGACTTGCCAGGTGATGTGCCCTGATGTTTTTAGATGCGCGCGGAACATGGCCAACTGAATTATTGGCTCCTCCTTGCATGGACAATGATAATGTCCCGCCCTAGATTTCGTCTCTTTGCATGCACGTTTTTTACACCGCGCCACAAAAACACCTGAAAATTGAGACACTTGCATTAGTACATTATTGTGCAAAAAAAACATGGACTTGAACAATGTGTCTTTAGTGATTGCATGCCCAATTGTTAGTGCATTAAAAAGTGGACTTTTTTAGTAACTTTCTTAAGTGTGCAATTTAATCTTCATAAAGGTTTTCATACTCCACTTCAAATTTTGCTTGCAGTTGCTCAATAATTCCTCTGATATAAGAGCTGCTGAGCTATTACCAACTACACTAAATTCAATTAATAGCACGAGTCCTTTCATATATCAGAACCCCTCCTCCATATCCATCTCAAGATGGAAACAATTAATTACAACGTTGACTCTATATTGCTACACATATCAAATTGATC
>CM032668.1:34513402-34558894 GCA_019095985.1 Streblospio benedicti | reverse complement strand
ATTCTGCATGGTTAAAATTCATTTGCAGTTGCAGTTTCCCTGCAACAGGAGAGATCGGTTGTGCGAGTTTTGCTATAGTTTTTGCGAACGTATGTGATCGTGATCGCCAAGTGATCTGTAACTGCTGCTCAGGGCTTTAAGGTCATAAACCCTACTTTTGTCAAGATATTTATATGGTTATGAATCTCGTCCAGTTGTTAAATTTTCTCAAACTCTGCATCCTTTTTTTCCGGTAGAACTGAAAAGATACAATCTGTCTCTCATAAAGATGACCACTCATACTCGAAAACGCTCCAATCGTCTGACTACGAATACATCCGAAGTTTGGTTAACTGTTTCTGGTGTCGGCACAGACGGCACTAGGCACTGGGGTAGCAGGCAGCAAGCGACGGTCTCTCACATCAGCTCTCCATGCGGCTTGTCTAGTTGTACTAAGGAAGTTACAGTCCTTCAAGTCTCACTTGACACTTGTACCTAAGTCCCGTCGCCGTTAATTATGATTTACAATCGATGAAAGGCTTTTAAACACATAAATCGTCAGGTCAAGACTGATAATTATGGCGTCAACATTGCATCGCCTTCGCCGTTATTTCCCCTTGAACGCCGACCAACGACTTCAATGTGCAGATAACTGTATACATGGTACGAGGTGGGCCATCTTGTCGTCTACTATGGGGCGTGAAGGCACAATGTACATACAAATACAATGTAACTCCCATGCATAACATTATATATATATATATATATATATATATATATATATATATATATATATATATATATATATATATATATATATATATATATAAATATAGTGATATTTATCATCATGTTTCCAAATACATGAATCAATCTGTTTTGATTTCGCAAATTGAGGTGAAATGCTAATGATTTTTGCATCTCGTACGAGCTGATTGTATAACTACGCCATTTTACAGGAATCAGCCATGATACGCATACCCGCAGCCTGCCTACCTCGCTTACCATGCAAATGAAAATTTACTGTACATCAAATCTTGAAAATGTGTTAGATTTTTTATAGCTTTCATTATGTGTTTTAGCAAGTCAAAAAGTTGCTTCAGCAGCTTAGTAACGATGATCGTGAAAGACAGAAGAGAGGAATGAAAAAATTGAATTGGGAGGTCAAGGTATGAAACTTAATAATTGAGCATTCTTCGAATATAATGTGCACATAATGATTGAGATGTATAGTAATAAATTCTTGAATTTCGTATATATTTTCGAAGTCTCAGTTATGTAATATAGCCCTGTAGACTTGAAGAACTAATTGTGTTTCAAATAAATAGAAATAAAACTTACAATACATGTACTTTACAATGGTAACATTCAAGTCGTAATTGTTGATGTATGTTTGTGGTTTTCAGGGGCAGGGAGGTGCGCCACAGAACAAGTAAGATGAGATTTGAATTTGAATTTTCTTATGTCAAAATTCAAAAGATTTATTCATGACAAACTGCGATTTCAAGCCATCTACAGCACAGTGATATGGATGTTGTTTTTTCAGAGTTGCCCGTAGTGACATTCCCTCCCTCCTCGATGATATTCCTCCCTGTTTGCCACCTGCTCAAAAGCCTCCTGTTGACTCCAAGTCCGGTATACAGCTGCTGCTGGGAATCAGTAAGGCACTGAGGTAAGGCAACAAGCTGAATAAATAATGTCTCATGAACAGGGATAAGTTATATGGGTAGTATGGTGGAAAGATAGGTAAAACTTTGAATATTCACCCCCCAAAAAGGATAAGAGAAATGTGGTACATGTAAAACTCGTGAGTATGAAACACGTTGATTTTTGCATTGAAGATGGAAATTTCTTTTCTTTCATTTAATGTGAATAAAATCTAGATGCACATACCTATCTGTGAAAATGTTCATTATTGAATTATTAACAGTCATTTAACGTTGTTTATGGGGAGGTATTGCCATTTAATATTGTTGTTTTTTTCCAGTAATATTCATGATGACAAAGCTGGGAGGACCGGCAGTGAGAGGTACGATGTAGCCAATTAATCCTTGTGCGCTAACGCACTGGCCTGTTGAATTTTACACATGGATACTGTTAAATTCATTTAACTTTAAAATTGCAGTCAACTAACGTTTTTTTCCATTTCCACAGGCTCCTCTCCACGTTATTGTGTCATTGAGAAATGGGCGCATTTTAATGGATTTGGATTCACTCTGCAGGTTTGTGTGTGTTAATCTCACCAATATAGAGTTAAACAAACTCATCAGAACAGAATACAGGCTGCACTGTTTGTAGCGAATACAGTCAAATCTATCAATCGTCATTACTGGCTACAGTTAATTTATCCTACTAATTCTGACCTTATAAAGGCAGAAATGAAACCATCGGGATAGATGTAAAATTATTTCCATACTAGTGTCTTTTCAATATAGCACTATCTGTTCATTCGTGAGGGTGACAGATAATGTATCTAAAATGTACACTTACCAAACGATGATCAGCTATAAAATAAGAAGACAATGCTAGCTAAACCGTTATGCTTAAATGCCGCTTTAATATGAATGTCAACACCTTTTCACACTTTTTCAGACTGTTCTCTAGACCACGTGATGTTTCTGGTGTCCGCTCTAACAGACGAGGTCAAGTCTCTGAGAGCAGAAAATGGTGAGATCTGTTCACAAGTGGACACCCTGAAGGAGGAAAAGGAGCAGATCCACTCTTCAGTGAACTTCCTGAGAAAGGAAAATGATGAATTGAAGGTAGGCAAATATCATGTCTACAAGATTCATGTACAACATAATTATCAGTTTACTACAAAAGTTGCTTTAAAGCTTAAAGTTTAGCTTGAGACGAATAGATAGTTTAAAAAAAAAGACACAATTGTTCCATTGACTGATTGACTGATTCCATTGACTGATCACATATATATAGAAATATATATATATATACCAATATATATATATAAATATTCTATTGAATATATAACAATACCACCATATACTTATATATATATATATATATATATATATATATATATATATATATATATATATATATATATATATATATATATATATATATATATATAATACATATAGGGTCATATATGATAGATATCAATTGCACATGTAAATGTAAATATGGTGGTTTATAGTTATGATCCAAGTACTTTGTTCTCACCACTACATTTTACACCAGGTCATTGGCATCCTTGCCTTATCACTATATCTTTCTCAACTCCCCGGGGAGCATGATAAAGCTCATTGCTACCGTAGCGCATACGTACTAATCACTCACATTTGCGTTCACTCGCCTGACCTGTACCTATTTAACGCGTAGGTACTAGGGGTGGGAGCCTTTGAATATTGCATAATTTTTTATTTGTGTGGTAGCAATTTAAACCACACCTGGTGGTAACCCTTAAAGCAAACTCAGTATGTTAAATTAGTGCAAAAAGTAAGGCTGATGAAATCTGTTCACATACCAGAGAACCGGCAACTACAAAAAGTAGGCGGCTTTGACAAGAAAGTGAACGGCCCTCAATTATGTTAACCCATACTCTACCGCCGATTTCATTGGCTTGACAAAAAAATACTCGCCCACGAACAAACCCAATTTGACAGTTTTAGGTTCAAGGCAATAACTTTTCTGGAGCGTCAGTAATAGTAATTTCTTTACATAAATTTACTTGTGTGTTCAGAATCGTATCAGGACTCTTATTTTTAGCAAATGGTAACAGAATTATGGTCTTATTTGTCTAGAATATTTTCCAAAGATCGAGCTGGTCAGGCCCTCGATTGTGATTTTGGCACTTCCAGTCATCGTATAAAATATTGTTGCTCATGGATATAAAAAAATGCGTGAATCGAACAAAAGAATATACAACAACACTTACAGGAGAGGGTATCCAGTGCGTAGCAGACTTCTAAACTTGAATGTCATAAGTTTGGTGTTTACGTTCTCCACATCGGCCTTGTATAGAGTCATAAACGTTGCTGGTAGACCTGTCCTTCAGTAGATGGTTACAAAATCGGTTTATGTAATATCTGATGTATGAATTCGTGTTGGTTCGCATATTATATCCACGAAAATCAATTATTTCCAAATTATTTCACTTGGCAATGACTCTTCACCTGCAGCCACATACAATTTGCAACAAATAGTGGCGTGCGCTCTCATTGGCTAAATTTAAATTAGGCTGTGCATGTCAGCCAATCGGCGATAGCGGCCGTAAATAAGAGACATATGCTTGAGATTTTAGCCACGGCTTCGCAACATCGAATAATACATTGTTGATGATATAGACTAAATGTTTAGCGGCGGTAAAAAAAAGACTCGATGTATTCTGCAAACAAATCTCTTGTTATCACGGCTGTTCTCCGGCATTTCTTTAGCTTTATTTGCTAATGAAATGACGTCATTAAAAATAATATCTCCTCACAAGAGACAGACTATAGTTTTGTAGATCTAGTGTATTGTTGTGGAGATTCGCATGCTTTGATATGAAATTTAGTAAGGTTATAGTTGAGGTACTTTTTAGTACATTCAGAACCAAGTTGACTTGGCCTGGGTGGGGATTGAAACCCGGACCTCTGGGTCGACTGCTATATGTTTGCATTATATCTGATGTATGTTTTGTGTCTGCTGCTGCAGGACAACAGTCACCTGGCTCCCCAGCCGAGGCCACCGGGCTGCCGGCCGACGACACCGTGCTCCCCATCAATGCCAGCCCGATACAGCACCACACGCCCCACACGCTGAGTAAAGCCTGCTCTACACCACTAAGACTTCCTTCAAACTGCATCCGACGAAACAGTTCGTTAAAATGATGTAAAGACGTTTTGTCTTTCACGGAGCCGAAAACCTTAAGACCATTAGTCGTGCACTTTCTGATTCTAGCGAGAAGACGCACGGTTAACGTATCACTCATGGAACGAATGGTACGCTATGATTGGTAAGATTATGCCCAGACGATCCGTCTTGTCTCTAATATAAACCTACACCAACAAGACTGCATCAAACTACTTCAAACTACACCAAACTTCATAAGACCAAGACTTGACATTTGGAATACTCATGACAGCTTGAGACAAGACGAATAATCCTGGAATCTTGGTTTGAAGCGCGTCTACACCGCAAAGACGTTGTCCAACAAAACGTCTTGTCGAATGCTGTTTGAATGAAGTCTTAGCGGTGTAGACAGGGCTTACACGCACTGTGCCATGGGGTCCTGAGCTCTGCCGTAGCGAACCTGTGTGCGGTTATTTGAATAAAAAGTTAAGTTGAAGCTGTGACTAGAAGAAAAATGATGCATGTACTTGCTGTCCGCAGAACGAGTGTATACTGAAAAATACGATTGATCCGTTAAAAGTTTATTCACCATTCATTAGAATACTCGCATAGGCGTAGTATTTTACCTGGCTGACTACACAAATACACGCGTTGGACAATAGACCAGGTGCTCCTCCGTGATATAACAATTCCATGTTTTATAATGTTCTCAAAAAAATACCTGCCAAAACGCCATGCAGTGGGAGTTTTTTTGACTGAATGTTTAGTTCCTATGGAATTAAACTAACATCTTAAAGATAATGCTCAACCAAAATAATTGTTGTTCTGTAAAATGCAGTATCAATGAACACTGCCTTTTCCAAAGCTAGTGTAAGGAAAATAATAATTATATTCAATGGATTTGATCTTTATTAAATCTTTAAATATACCATGCCGTCTTGTTAATTAAAACACAAGATCATGTGATGTTGCATAATCGAATGATTTTTTGCCAGACGTTTCACGGGTTTCAAACGGCAGACGTCACATTTAACATGGCAGAGATAGGCGAATTCTTACGTGCACCGTGCAAGTCACGTCTTACGAAAATCATTCGGTTGACATTTCTGCATTCACGTGTTTTGGTGGGTTTATAGCTGGTCTGTTATTGAGTGGCATTTAAATTTCTCTAGTTATTTTACTACGCTGTTTAAATGAAAGAAACTTTCAGAATGCACAGAATGCATTATTGCTTCTATTAAAACATACTTGTTCGGCCACTGAGCATAACCTTTAACTGATGCTGTTTTCCCAGGTGGTGAATAAGATCAAAAGAAGCCCACGACAAGATTGCGTTTCTTGTGGCAGACGCTGCCACCCTGGAATACTACAGGAGTCGTGACATCCCCATCACACAGGACATGGCCGATGTGACCCACTCATGCCAGGTTGGCTGCATTTTAAAGTAGACAATGTAAATGATTAAAAATTGTAAATTTTTGTTCTTATGGTAAGTGTCTAATGGAAAAAAAATCATAGTGTTCCAAAAAGTAGTTGGTGTTATTACAATAATGCATTGATGTTACTTTTAATTCGGTGGAAAGCGTTACAGTTCTTTTAGGTTTTCTAGAAACATCATTTTCTGTTACTATGAACTTTATAGTTTCAAGTGTGAATCGCATCCACACACCTGTTATCATGCAGTTTTGTCTAAAAGTGACATTTTGTTCTGCAGATTACAGAGATCGGCATCATGGAGGCGGAAGAGGTCGCTTTCTGTAACTGCGGTGTCGCCATTGAACAGTCATTTTCAAGCATCAGCTTCATCACATCAGACATTTTACGTCTTTTGACAAACGAGGATTTTTTAGATACCTTGTGTTCTTTCCGGGAGGACTTGTAGGATTAATGTATGATCATGGAAAGAAATTGTTCAGGTGTGTGAAATTATGGGCCCCAGCAACAAAAGGGATGTTAGCAATTTTCAAAGCATGCATTTGCCCTGCCTGTGATAATGTTAGTTACTTAGTTTGTATTGTTATAAGGAGGGCAAATGTAGGAGTTTTATGTAGTGAAATCAACAGCTGCTTTTGATGCTGGTGCCCATGTATTATTAAACACTTGAAAAGTGAATTTAATGTTTGAAAATAACGACATATTTTTAAATGTTGTGACTCTTAAGGAGACTTGCTGGAGATAAAAGAATTTGGAGGAAAACAAATTCTTAAAATGTTCTTATTTTTTATTTTAGTATAAAAGTACATTAATTTCCTTTTTTAAAAATGTATAATACTTTAAAGGTTGCGGGAATGGAATTTGGTTTATGGACCATACAAAAGATCATACAAATACGATGACAAATTCAGTCAATGTTAATTTTGACTGTACAGAAATTGTATACATGATCTTTTGCATGGTCCATAAACCAAAATCTATTCCCGAAACCCCTAAAGTGTAATACATTTTTATAAAGGGAAATGCTTGTACTTTTATACTAAAATAAAAAACAAGCACATTTTAAGAATTTTTTTATCTCCAGTTTCAAATTTCCACTTTTTTATTTAATATTTTTTTTCTTAGAATCCATGAGGCACCCCATCAGATTGCTTTACTTTACATTAACATGTCTTGAATTGAATTTGAATAAAAGTTCAGGCAAAAACACTCGAGATACGATGTTTAATCCATCACAACATTAGTTTTTTCAAGGATGATTACCATTTATGCGGAGCACTACTGGTAACTTCTAGTATAATGTCTATAATCACGTTCTTTGATACACATATTTCATATCACAGCCTCGAACATAACTAAATATACTTTACATCACACATCAATGATATTCAGTACATTTCCAAGAGGCTGGTTTTAATGCTCCCGTACCCTGGGGTTTGACGGTAACCCGGGTCACCAAGTCATGGCTCATGTATGTAAATATGGAGTGTTCATTTTTGTATTTGTACTTCTGTGAAGTAAAATTAAAATTTGACTTGTAAACTCATGTTGTTCCCTTTTATCAGAACAGCCAGTCATATTTAACAAAATTAGTTTTATTTAGTAACAACAATATTTAATAAATGTATTGGAAACATTTCAAGACAACTAATTCTGAAAGTGCAATATAGATTTAGTAATAATGTGACAATGACTTTGGTTCAAATACATTTATTCTGTTATAATATCACAAGATATATCATTGGACAATTAGGATCAACAACAAACTTTCATGTATTGTATATGTAATTGAATGCATTTTTCTTTGAAAAAAATGGGAAACTCCTTTATCCATAACCTTAGTAAAAACAAGCTGTCAAAAGCACAAAAGTAAAAAAATAAAAATAGTGAATACCAGTAAATTTGATACATAAACATTTTCAAGTCAATTATTATTCATTCTCATGAAAGTTATTGCTTCCTGATGAAACAAAAAACACCAAGATTATGCACACGCAAATACCAAGAACTTCAAGCCAGTTGTACAAAATAAAAATTATTAAAAAATGTATTAATTTTTTTTTTTTTTTTCTGTTTCTGCTTCCTTATAATCCAAAAACAAAGTCTTATTTTTAGTGAAGAATCGAATTTATTTAAGCATGTTTTGACATCTCTAGTGTCCTCAATTTAATTTAAAAAATATAGAATATTATGTAATATACGTTACATATACGTAATATTACGTAATATTCTATATTTTAGATTAAATTGAGGACACTAGAGATGTCGAAACATGTTTAAATAAATTTGATTCTTCACTAAAAATAAGACTATTTTTGGATTATAAGGCAGCAGAAACAGAAAAAAAAACAAAAAAATACGACCACATGCTGCATACCGTATGTCACAAATCTTGTCTAAAAATGTATTAAAACATGGATGTTTAAATTTAAACAATTAAATCAATTATAGATCTAGTCATTTTATCACCAGAAAAATTAGTGATTTTTTTGTGACACTTGACAGCAATTTACTTTTCTGCCCTTTACACTTTACGTTTATTTTTTTTACTATGATTCAGTGGCGCAGTTAAAATCAACAGATACATCTATACATGAAACATCAAATATTGGGAACCTAATACTATGCAAAATAATCAATCTTACTGATGTAACATAAAGCTCAATGTATTATAACGCAATAGAATGTGATGAGATATTATTTTTTTGCGTCGCTTCAGCTCAGCTGCTGAAGCAAGCATTGTGTTTCGTTCGTTTATAACTAACTAACTAACTATGTAACTATGTAACTAACTAACTATGTATGTATGTATGTCTCCGGACAAGCTAGAGCTTTAACCGTTGCACTGATTTCGTTCAAACTTTATACGACTATGAGATATGAGGCGACACTGAAGTGATTCGATTTTGGGCGCTCTGCCAATTAAATTTTGCTTTCTAGAAGCGCTTTTATGACATTTTTAATGATATTCAATGCACTTAGCCAGCAAGACAAAAAATCAATATTCCAACCAAGCACCAAAATTGATTTATTGGATTTGAAACTGATATTGATTATCATCTTGTTATTCAGTACTATGTATGGCAACACAAATATCTTTTTGCTGGATATATTGATTCTGATTCATTCTGATGTTTTCTCCTCAAATTCATAAATTTCTTGATTGTAAAGTATACATTATTACAGTATATATATCTTAATTGCCTATAAGTCAAGATCGTTCTAGCAACGCAGTGTTCTTTGAACACTTTTGATCTAGTTATAATTGCATTCAACGGTCAGATTGATAATAAATATAATAATCAATTAAAAATAAAATTTGCATCATAAAATATACTGCCTTTATCCTTGATATAAAATGTAAGTTGAATGTTCTGAGTGTAAATCTGATAATAATACTGCAGTGATAATTACCCCATAAAATCCAAGAAAATCTATGTAAAACGTAATGAGGTTTGTGTTAATATAAAATTAAGAATGAAAATTTTATGTTTAGAAATTAGATATAAAGAGTTTAGAAATTGTCACTATGAGTATACTATGAGCTATGCAAAGCTTGATGGTCTGTCAACAAAGCTGTCACTGCAACCACTTGGATTTATCACTTAACACCAGGTAATTCTGAGTCTGGTATTTGCTACGTATTCCGAAACGTCTAAAATATATTTTGAATTTATTTGATTCTTTTCGACCGGAGGCCTTTTCATGAAATGGATTCATGAAATGATTTTTTTAATGAAAAGTACTCCAGTTGAAAAAATTCAAATAAAATCAGAATATATTTTCAACTATTTAGATAATTTGTAATACAAGCTAGTGAAAGAAATCTGAACAAAAATACTATAATTAAATGTAAAGGAGATGTTTCAAGACAACTAATGCTGAAAGTGCAATATAGATTTTGTAATAATGTGACAATGACTTTGGTTCAAGTACATTTATTCTGTAATAATAATACAAGATATATCATTGGACAATTAGGATCAACAACAAACTTACATGTATATGGAATTGAATGCATTTTTCTTTGAAAAAAATGGAAAACTCCTTCATCGATAAGCTTAGTAAAAACAAACTGTCAAAAGCACATAAATATTTAAAAAAAATACCAGTAAATTTGATACATAGGAAACATTTGCAAGTCAATCTTTATGTCCATTCTCATGAAATTTATTGCTTCCTGGTGAAACAAAAAACACCAAGATTATGCTCCATCACATGCAAATACTAAGAACTTCATGCCAGTTGTACAAAATAGCGCTTGTCGTAATAATGCTTGTACCTAACCTGAGACTTCACTAGATTTTCTCGAGCAATCTCTAGAGTACTTTCTAACCTTTGTTTTAACTCCAACACATACTGATAACTATTGTACACATCCAAATTTGAACCAGAGTCTTCCCTTGTCCACAAATCTTGGAGAATTTGAAGCGGACCCCTGATAGTTCTACCGTACAACAGTTCGAAAGGCGAAAAACCAGTGCTTTCCTGAGGAATCTCACGATATGCAAACAATAAAGGACCAACATACCGGTCCCACTCTTTCGGTTGATCCGCACACACCTTCTTGAGCATACCCTTCAAAGTACCATTCAGGTTCTCAACCAAACCGTTACACATTGGGTGATACGGAGCGGTAATCAATTGTTTGATAGAAAGTAATCTATTCACCTCCTTCATTACCTCAGACATAAATTGAGAGCCTTGATCGCTTAAAATCTCCTTCGGAATGCCCACCCGGCAAAAGACACTCACAAGACCTTCAGCGACTGATTCTGCAGTGATATATTTCAAGCACACTGCTTCTGGATATCTAGAAGCATGATCGATCATTGTCAAAATATATCTGTGACCTCGATTTGAAGCAGGGTAAATTGGCCCCACTATATCGACACTCATTCTCTCAAAAGGAGTTTCAATGATCGGGAGTTTCTCCAGAGGGACTTTAGCGACTTTGCCTTTTGCCACTGTCCTTTGGCAAACGTCACACGATCTACAATACCTAACAACATCGCCCGTATACCTGGCCAATAGAAGTTAGCCAGTATTCTATCATATGTCCTTCTGACTGCCATATGACCGCTAACTATCGAATCGTGAGCAACACCAATGATCTTACTACGTAGACCTGATGGGACCATTATCTGCTTAACCACTTCACCAGCCCTATAAGAAGTGCTTTGAAAATATCTGTACAAAACCCCGTTCTCAACAGAATACCACACCTTCCGATCTTTCAACTGTCTGTCATCCACTTCACCAGTAAGGTACTTTCGGAGGCTTTGGTCGTCTTGCTGCAATCTGATCAATTCATTCTTGTCAATGGCAATATCTTGCTCCTCGAACACTTTCAATTGTTTGTCCTCCTTTGCTTTCTTGGATTGCGCCGCGTTATAACGTTACCAGCTTGTTCCATTCTCTTTTCCAGGCATGATTCCTGTTGCATCATTGGGTCTTTAGCACCATCGATATTCCCAATGATCAAATCATACAATGCATCCTCCAAGCATACAGCTTCCACCACTCCCGTATAATAAGGGGTATCGACCTCTATCATGGCTGTTGGTGCTTTGACGCTGCTCTTGTCGATCCTTATCATCACCTTGTATCTTCCTGTATACTGTTCCCTTTTCACAAAGGCTTTCTTGGTCACAACACCTGTACATCCAGTGTCTCGTAACACCTCCACTGGTGTACCATTGAGGGTCCCCATCATAACCGGCATCTTCCGGGCTGTGACCGTATGATCACATCCACATTTCACAAACTCAATTTTCTTGCCACAAGCAGTTTTAATCGTCTCATCACCAACGCATTCGCACATACTCACACAACCCGCCCCACCTGTATCGCTTATGTGAGTATCTTCCAACTGTTGCTCCACACAGGCACAACCACTTTGGGGCCGATTTATTTGGTTCGCCCTCGGCGCTTGAGAACTACCTGCCAAATTATTCTGAGGTGTATAAGGGAGGGGAGGCTTCTTCCTCTCCGGGCACGCCGTGGAAATATGACCAACCCGTTGACATATGAAGCATGTTCTCGTGTCGGGATATAGGCTGTTGCTCTGACCAGCACCTGCTATCTCAATAACGGCACCAACTTGTAAAGTGTTCTTCCTCTTATCATTTATGTACTTTCTGCATAATTGGTAACTATGACCGACCATGCGACAGTAGTAGCATCTAACAATACCCGGCTCAATAGCCTTCTTCTCACACTTTCCCACATTATGTCCATATCGATGGCACCACACACAGTAAGATTGTCTCTCATCAGCTGTCTCATCACCTTCTTTCTTCTTTTTCTTCTGACAATCTTTCAGCTGCTTCCCGTGTGCAATCAGATACTGTTCGGATGCTGCCAACACCTCTTTGTACTCTTTACACGACCTCTCTTTGAGAAACGTCGATAGCTCCAAGGAACACATCTCGATAAATTGCTCCATCACCATCAAGTTGAACAGACTCTTATAATCTTTCTTTGTATCAGATAGCTCCATCCACTTGTTCATATAGTTGCACAACCTGTCATAGTATTGTTCTGGCGACTCCATCTCTTCAGCAGATGCTGTCCTCATCTTCTTTCTAAAACCCTCTGCATTCAAATCATATCTTGCCAGCAGCGCCTTCTTTAACTTTTCAAAGTCTTTGGCATCCTCAGACGCCATTCTCGAGTAGACCCCAAGTGCTTTTCCACTCAGTAGTGCACTCAAATTTGATGCCCATCCAGATATTGGCCATTTATTCTCAGTTGCGAATCTTTCGAAGCGGATAATGTACTCTTCAATACTGTCTTTATCATCCGTGAAGTTCAAAAGCTTAGGAGCTTTCGGTACACATTTTCCATCTTCAGTTCGGTTCCTAGTTGACTCCAATTCTCGCATCCTTAATTCATGTGCCATCTTTTCTTGCTCAAGCTTCAAGTCATGTTGTCTTTTCTTCTCTGCTTCTTCTACTGCTAATCTTTCTTGTTCTATCTTCAAATCATACTGCCTTTTCTTCTCTGCCTCTTCTTGCTCATGTTTTAACTTCAGTTCCTCCAGCTTTCTCTCCTCAGCTTCCTTCACTTCTTCCCTTCTCTTCTGTCGTTCGTCTCTATCAAAATTTTGCTGCTTCTCTATCCATTCTCTCAGTTCTGCTCCGCTTAGACCAAGATCTTCTCCAAACTTCTTCAATTCACTCAATGACCTTGGCTCCATAGCATCACCCTTATCATCTGGCATATTGGATGATTCTATTGTCACCAAATACACTCAATCAACTAATCATACAATATCACCACAACCGATCATATACCCCTTGATGACCAAATGTCGTCTCCAACAATCCTGACTATCAAAGTAATAGTCTAGCAAAATATTCAAATAATATACTAGGAGAGTCCAGCAATCCCCTGCAACAAATATCTACCTTCACAAATACTCAATGATCAACTTAGGCGGATCGCACCTGTCCACTCCAGCAGGACTCCTCTTCACACACAAGCGATCCAACTATAAAGGGGGAAAATTCTCGACTATCTCACTACCTTCTATAGACGGGTACACTACCAAGCCCCAACTACTATCACATATACCACACAATACACAATACCCCACACACCACTAATAGCGGTCTTGGCAATGACGCTTATCCACTACGACGCTTGCCGTACAATACCAAAGGTCTTGGCTCAGGGAGGTTAGAAACCCGAAAGCATTTCTACCACAGTGCTACCCCTGCCGGAAAAGGAATACTACACCACACAAGTATCAAATTTAAAGTATTCTACCTTGAAATACTTAAAAACTCACCTATAGGCTAATGAATCTACCATCTAACTAACTCACAACCAATATTTACTATACACAACCAACTTAATATTCTATTTCAATTCATCTTCATACACAACCGATATGGTTCCAGCCACTCACGTTAACTATTCAAGGTCTAGGCTTGGCAACTAAGCTTGTTAATCATCATAAGGTTCTACTTTTGATCTGATATCATGTATCTGGCTACAACCCACCCAGGATGCTAAACCATTGTGTTATACGCTAGTACACAACAGGCACTTCACACTGACAGCACCACGAGCCTGATATAAAAATACAAATATATTACAATCTCAGTTACATATATGATTTGTAAATGACGCATTAACTACTGAACGAAGCATTCGTCTATTACAATCTATCGCTATTTAAAATTATTATCTATCACAATGCACTCATACAAATCCTGGCAAGCTCGCCAATGTCACAAAATACTAGATTGCCTGGGGCAGTCAAGCACTTTATGAGGGTGTTGGGCAATGGATTGTATGGGGCACTATTGTGAAAAGATAACGCAACACAATTTTGACGGAAGAAATATATAAAGAATAGTTTTAATTATAAATTGTTTATACAACCAGAAGCAAATAAAAAAAATAATGGGAAAAAAACGAATACACTCGGCTCCTCTTTAGTCCCTGGATAGTTCTAGATATTTCACAAGATTATAGCCAGTCCTCTACGTTGCCACGCTAACAATGACGGGTCCATTCTGTCGTCTTAGGAATATCCAACAATTTGCTCAAGCCACTATGTTAAACACAAGATTCCTTCCATACACTGTCTCAAGAAAAGTATCCAACTGGTCATCCAACCAATATTTCACACTATCAGTCTGTTATCCAACATCAATTTGTGTAAATCTTAGTAAATTAAGTTACTGTTATCAAATATACATAATAAAACGAATTAAGATCAATTAAGTTTTGATATAATTAGTTATTTACTACAATTTGTCCAAAAATATTAGAATACCACTCTTTAGAACCAAAATCTAAGCCAGAACGCCAACCCCCTATTTTCCAAGAAAAGATGATGGACTAAGAGTGAAATGAAAAATTCATAATTACAGATTGTCATAGTCCACAGGGAACTTAATTGGAACACGTCACAGACACATGGGTCTACATTTCTTTACATAGCTGTATTGAACCCTGCATGTAATTTACAAAATGGTCAAATCTATAATGGTATAACAAAACACATGAATTCCCTGGTACCATGTGTATATATACGTACACTCGAAAAGTATAGCTGGGATTTTTGCTGCCCATCCGACATCGACATCTTTGTTTTTTTCAAGTGGTGTTAGAGGAGGTACCAGCCGATTTTTTTTTAAGTACGCACAAAATTGTACCGCCGATGCTGAACACGCACAACCATTGCATCATACATTATTGAGAATATGTTAAAAAAATACTAATCAATAGATAAATCTAGACACTCTTTTATTTTTTCAAATTAAATAATACTTATTGTACATATTACTTCATGAAAAGCGTCACCCTATGTGACAGCCCGGTGTTTATAGAAGAATCAAACAATAGTCATAAACGATAAGTAGCCAAATATCATGAGCGCTGTTGTCGCCCTTTTCACTATGCATATTCGCAAATGACAAATGAAATTTGAGTTCCCTATTTCCAATTATGCGATATGTAGAATGGTGCAGAGTGGAACCGTTAGAAATTAACCACATCGTGTGTACCAAGCCCATGAGATCCTTTAAGTGTGTTCCCCCTTTTCTGAAAGACTGGATCAGCCATTGAAATATCTCAGGGATGTCACAATTTCCATTTGACAAACCAAATTTCAGCACCCTGCATCAAACATTGTGATCTGTAGAGGGTAGATGGAACGCCCTCGCCATTAATGAGTTATAAGTCAAAGTAAACTATAACACTACATGTATACGGAAATGTCGGTACCGTAAAACTGCCCCGACTTTACAAATTGACACGCACGCACGTACCGTACCCATGTTGCACTACAATTAATCAAGTCACCGCACCGCCATAAGAAATTGTACCTCTCACCTAGGCGAATCATAACACCCATACATTCGCAGTAAAGGGCTTATGGATAATAAATCGTATTCTAGCGTTCCATCTTCATTTTAATTTCCATATTATTCTTGGCTATGGAATCTCATGAGAGTGCATCCAAATTCTATTTTAAAATATTTTATATTATTTTACATATCAAAGATATTACTCACATAGACACGCGAGCCCGAGGGCCACGGACAGTCCCGATCTCATCCTCACGGCCGACGATTTCCCGTGAATAAAACTTGGTGACAACGACTGCTTGTCCAGTGGGAAAGTATGAAGTTCACTGGGATCCTGTGAGTGACTAAAGTGGTAGATTTGAACTCGTGTGCAGCGTTTAAATGGAAAGCCATTTATTGCTTTAAAGGCCTCTTTTCAAGTCATGTGGTGACGTGACATATGCAGATGGCACGTCTCTTTGTTACCCTTTTTTTGAATTAATTTCTATAGATAATTGGGGAAAAACTCAATGAGAGTATGTCTCTTGAATATTGCCAACAGAAACATGTCTATCTTACCAAACAAATACCATACATTCAATTTTATTGACGCTTTTGACATAGCTAAATTACCGACTTTACAGTTGTCACTTATGATATATGTATCCAAATTGCTGGTTTTATGCTGGTTATGTAAGAGCATTCACAAACTTGTAAATCTTTTGTGTCATATCAAAACACGCCAATGAATGTATATGGATTTGAAAATGATAAATTGTCTTTGCTGTAAATAAATTAATTGACTTGCAAATGACATTCACCTTTTAACTCGATACCTGCAATAGGCAGATGGGCCATGAGTGTGTACAGAAATTTAACTTTTTTTTATAAACAAGGTTAACGAGTTTCAATACAAGGTTAACGAGTTTAACTCTGTGCGTTATTAACTCATACACACACAGTTGATACTCCTAATGTTGTCATTATACCTTTATCCATTGGGTATTATGTCCAAAACCATCGGTGCCAATATTTGTAATGATATTTTGTACAGTGAACTACTTTTTTTTTCCAAGAAACTTTTTTCACTTATTTCAGGAAGGATAGTTACGGCGCTGTTTAACGCTCACGTTTTTTTTTGCGACCATGTGAGCTCTCTCCTGTGACGTCCCGGACTGACTCTCAACTATACGTCAACTATGTACGATTAGATGTGGGGCGTCCAAGTCACACTCTAAAAGTCGCAGAAAGGTCTTCAGGCGAAATCTTCTAGTGAAATAACCCCCCCAGTTTATGGGTCATATCACTAGGAGATTGTGCCTGCAATTCTACACGATCATGATAGTAGCTTTATGTTCCAATAGTCGACATGGGTGCATGACTTGTCACGGGACCCAGAGTGTTAACTCTCGAAAATAACTTTTCAAGTCTTCATCTCCTACTGTGTGCTTCTGTGGCCAAGTGGTTAGGGACTTTGATTCGTAACCAGAAGGTCGTGGGTTCGATTCCCGGTCGGATCTGGTGGTGGGTGCTAAGCAAACTCATCGCTAAATGAGTTGCACATTGCTCCGTGGTACCTACACGTTAATTAGGTACAGGCCAACGGGTTGAAAGAGTGAGTGCATGATTGTGTGAGTGATTAGCATTGTGCGCTGAATGTGCTGCCGATGCAAGCATATATGAGAAATGATCAATTGATGATCAATAAGTGGGCCAATGACCCGGTGTAAATTGTAGAGTCGTGAGAGCAAGACTTGGATCAGGACTATAAACCACCACATTCACATTCATTCATCCATCTTTGCTGCCCATTTAAACCACGATTATGATGCAACTGGCGCAGTGGCACAGTGACGTGTGCAATGAGTTTGCGCTCATGGAAACGAAGACTCAACCACACGCATTCTAGTTGAGATGGAGTCGCAACATGTACGGTCTATTCATTTTGCAATCATATGCACTGTTTCTTCGCTTTGCACGCAACGTCAGATCGTACCTCGGTTTTTGAACATGTTTTTTTGGAGTCAAAACATTTTGCAATCATATGCACTGTTTCTTCGCTTTGCACGCAACGTCAGATCGTACCTCGGTTTTTGAACATGTTTAACCGATTAGAGGAAACCAACCCTCGTATTCACGCTACTACAGATGGCTAAGTTGAGACTAACACTCAACTATAAATCAACTATGTACGATGTGGAGCGTCCAAGTCACGCTCTAATGCTGCAGCTTAGTCTTGAGGCAAAGTCTCATAGTATAATGATCACTTATAAGTAAATATATTGCACAAATTATATCATACACATTGCATATTTACGAGGTCATCCAGTCGGCATCGCGGGCAACGCAATAAAGTTTATGACTGCATAGATCATGTTCAACTTTTTCTTTTCAAATTTCATTAAGCATAACGCAAATTGAATAGCAAAGATAGACCTATTCAACGATGAAGCCATTTTTTTCAGTTCCAAGAAATGAAATTTTTTTAGATCGCAGAAGAGTGAAAGGGTTCATTATCTATGCAATTATAATATATTTATGAGGAGATTTTTAATGTAATACGGTGTTTATTTCACATCAGTGAAAAGATCTAACATCTGTCCAAATGGGAATATGCCAAATTCTTAAGACATGGCTACCGTCACATTTACGGTTTATACGTTTTAATATTTCATGTGAATGCTTTTCTAATCTATTAAGGTGGCGAAACCCACGTCACCTTTGAGAGCTGTATCTAGGTATTCTTGGGCGTGGTCTTTGGTCAGAACAAAAAAAACACTAATACAACACTGAATAAAGATACAACGCATAATTTTCAAGATTTGTGCCGAGTTCAAATGGTATTCGTCCTTGCAAAACTGAAAATTGCATACTTTTAGATCATTCTTACAACCATACTTGTCACATGAAGTGCTGTCGAATGAAAACGTGGTTGGTATGGAATGGCATCTGAGCGCAAATATATTTTTATGTGGCTTTTTAAAGATATTAAGACTGACTGGAAGACATACGTGCTGTTCAGTAAGTACTATATCCACATAGTTTTTTCTATTTGACAACTTGTTATCATATTTGTTATTTCTAAAAACACCTGAAAGTCATTCCAGTTTGATTGATGCAGGTGGACTTGTCAGTCACAGTTTGTACGAACTATTAACATATTTCAAGGTTATTTGTGGAACCCATACTCTGTTCTTTCTTTTTCTTCTTTTTTTTTGTTAATTTTTTTATATCTTTATGGGGGTGGCTTTTAACAAAGTCTACATACATGGGTATCTTTCTTTTTAAATTTTAGATCTTTATCATATACAGTAAGACATATTCGAATTTCATATCAATTTTTGTGAGAAGGGTATTTCCTCGCCCACCATTTGTTTTAAAATGAACATTTCTTTTGTTTGTATTGAATGTTGGTATTGTTGTTATCTTGATTAGTGTATTTGAGTGGGCTTGTTTATGAAATTCTTAATTCATGTGGTATGACGTTAAACTTTGCTTTATATTCTTTACTAAAAACAATTAACGTACCTAAATGGTCAAAGTTAAAGTTATCATTATACAGAAAACTACTACTTGTCGGAAATCAGCGACTGATGATTTGTTATCAAACCATCCAAACATGCACCATATCTAGATTGTTCCGGTCATCAAATAATCGATTGCTAGGTTTGAAGGAAAGAGAAGTTGTTGTATTAGAGCATTTAAAAACAGTGCATCTAAATTATGGAGTTAAACTTATATATCCCATTCGACAATCCAAACTAATTCAACATATGTGACAACACACACTAAAGCATCATTTGTAGCAGGAGCCCAAACATGTACATGAAAGAAGTGGAATCTTCTATATAAATTTGTATTGTATTGCATTGTACTGTACAATATTCAAACTAAACAGTTGAATTGTAGTGGGCGGCAAATGTCAACTGCCTTTACTCCTGGTTAGAAAAATGGCTCGACACCATATTATGGAAATTAGAAATGTTTGGAAATTATGTCAAAGAATGTATGTGAATCGGTTGCCAACAAGTCTGCATTCTATCTCATAAACGTAAACCGAAAATATGCGTGGTTAGTAGACAGACGTTTTTCATTGGCGCAATTTATCTAAAATTTGTCACGCACTATCACGCATTCACCTGGTTTGATAGTGATTTTGCATTGACTTTCCATGCATTTAATTCAAATTGTACCACTGTCATGATTTTTTTTAACGCTCACGCGTTTAAGAAAATTGTACATTGTGTCACGTCGACAGAAAGTAACCGTCAAAAAGACGGACCTGTACAATTTATGGTTACAAAAAAAGGCAGTACGTTTACTACTCCCTCGGGTTTGCTGTTCCATGTAAAAAACGACTCAAGATGCGATAATGAATAAATAATACCACGGTACATTGTTTCAGTGCGATCACTGGCTGATAAGCAGTATCGGCGAGAGAATATGTCAACATCAGCGTGATTCAGTGTGTGGAAAAAGGCAACTAGATTTAATCAAGTTACACAAACCGTTGGAACGAAAACCAATTGCAGGGTGGCGTATGGATACACACACACGTTTACTTTGTAAATAAAAGATTATGAAATATAATTGTTACCAACATGTACGTGAAATAAAGATTTTTATTCAATTAGTTCGCGTTCATCTCGTCAGTGTATTTTTGCACTGTCAGTGACCTCCAATAAGCTAGACTAGAGACCAATGCCCACGTAAACGTTGTCACGACATTGACCAATATTTACTGGGTAGATCGCTAATATTTTATAAAGAACTGATTGAGCTGTGTGTGAAAATACGAATTACAAGGTTCATAAAATTTTACTTATATGCCTTTTTAGAT
This sequence comes from Streblospio benedicti, assembly GCA_019095985.1. Classification (NCBI taxonomy): domain Eukaryota; kingdom Metazoa; phylum Annelida; class Polychaeta; order Spionida; family Spionidae; genus Streblospio; species Streblospio benedicti. The sequence continues at coordinate 34,538,041 of CM032668.1, read as the reverse complement.
CTTCTACATTTTATTGATGCTAAAATGATTTTGTTCAAGAAAAGACCATAAATAGACGACTACTCAATAAATTGTCAAAATTGTTACACTTCATTTTTGCATGTTAAAATGCCAAAACAACTGCTTAGACAGGATTAGGAATCTTTGATGAACGCCGTGAAATATGTGATCTATATAAATATAAGGCCGATGGTTTATCAAGGGAGACAAACTGTACTATCAGTTGTAAAGAACCATTTAGATTTAAATAACGTTTTTTTTCTTAAACAACAACAGTGAAAATTGATAAAATTAACTAGAACATATGGATTCGTATTACCATCGTTTTAAAAAAAACAAAACAAAAATGAAAATGGAAATATTAATTAAAGTTCACAAGCAGTCGTTATCATTTTCATTTTTTAAGGATAAACATGAAGTTAGTGAAGCTGGCGTGAGTCATCAATTTCAAGACCGAACTGCCCCTTTGAAAGCTTGCAAGATGGACCTTGCATTACAAATTTTGTTGCAAGGTGTACATTGACAAGCAGAAATTTATCAATATCAGAATTTTTTCTTCGTACTTCTGTAAACGTTTTTGTCATAAAGGTAAATTTATATTAAATCATAGCTAGCAGGTGGGAAGTTATTTTCAAATTTCATACAGCATAACTCCAATTGTAAGACGTAATGCTATAGATAGAATTATGAATCAACGATGAAGCCTAATTTTTTTCTAATAAAAGACATCAAGTTAAAAATACATATTTAAAGTAAAATACTGAAATTTTATCCAAAATACTTAAATTGTTTTATCGGGGATTTTGAAATTTAACGGGAGGGTTGGCAGGTTTACAGTGAATACATCTTTCAAACAAATTATTGATTATAATGCAACGCACAGACTGGCTATTTCACTGAAAATTTTTCAAACTCAAACGCTCATTCTGACTTTTCACATCAGAACTCACGCACCTTTTATAAAGTATCAAGGTATTCAGGGCGTCTCTTGATTTTACGGTATATCTTAATTGCCCTGTCAGTCAATGCATAATTTTAAGATTCTGACGCTTTTTTGAACAATTTTGATCTTGCACATTGTAATGTCGAATTTTTCAGTGTTCCATGTTTATATATTTTTAGTTTGTAGATACATATCTACCAAAAAAAAAGAAGTAACATGGACATGGTTTTGCGGGTGTTGTTATTTAAAATACATAGGTATGGGGGCTTTTTCACCCATAAAAGTTTATTTTTGGTGTGGTTTATAAAGCATCTCTAGATTCCACTAGTCTTCGCTGGTAGAACCCCTGTACGTAAGCTTTGGAATGGTGATGCGCCATGTTTCATGCTGTATTCATTAAAAGATTTTTTGCTTATGTTTTTTTGCAGATGGAACAATATACCGTATACACAAGACAAACTATTGAAGGGGTCCACAGCTCACCAACTATAGGAGTTCTATGAATATTGTTCTGCATTTTGCAATGCTGCCTTTGACCTTCAACAAACTGGGCTGTATACAGACTATGAAATACAGTTGGTTGATGGAAGCAGTGTTCAGTGTCACAAAATGGTACTAAACATCTTCAAAACAGCATTCAAACTGGCTAACAGTTGAAAATGGACTTATCCCCATTTAGTTGTTGAGGCTGCATTTTTCTATTTTTTAGTTCTTGATGATCATTTTAGTTCTTGATGAATGTGAAAAAATAATGTTAAAACTTTTAAAAATAGTGAGGCCATAGACTGGTTCAATGTACGCTGCATGTTTAACGACAAAAGCATTGTTGTTAAATGCACAACTGAATGGTTTGATAAAGTATGTTTTTCTGACTTTTTTAAAAGTTAACTTTAGAAGAGTTGATCGATATCATCAAGCAGGAAAAGATAGAAGTGGAAGCTTGCATCCAGTGGACTTTGCATGATGAAGAGAGAAGAAAGCTATGCTTTATGGAAATATTGAATGAAATACGCATCAAGCGGTTGCTCTGAGTCATAGTGTCACTAAAGCCGTGAAGGAGCACAGCAATATTTTGCCTGATATAAGCAAGCTAAGTGTGAAAATGAAAATCTGTCACCAAGAGTGTTACAGAGTATCCAAAAGTGTTAATGATTCTTGTGCCTGAGGTTGGGTTTTGTTTACATCCATCTGGCAAATGGATGTATCAGACAAGAATGCAAAAAACTTTAACTGTGTCAATGGTGGGAATTTTCCCTATAAAATATGGATTTGTGGTGAGGGAAGCCTATAAACTGATTTTTTATAATACATGCAGAAAAACACACAGAAATGGAATTGAGATATCCAAAGGTAACATCATTGGTGTTGTGCAACAGATGAAAATTTTTGTACATTGTAGAATCAGATTCACACAGGTATGGGTTTCATGTTGTGATATCAACAAAAAGCATGATATCATTTAAGTGCAAATGTTATTAATTTTAGTAGCAAAGGTGAATTCACAGAACGCCAATAACTATTGGCAACTGTGTGTATTTTTTAAGAATTTCAACGAAAGACAAGTGTTGGAAAGAATTGGCTTTATTACCTTGCGCAATAGTCAGTTAGATCGTTTTAGAGCATATCACCATGAGGGAAACATTGTTTTTGCTCTGATAGATGGGATGACAAAATGCTATTTGTACAAATATAGATTCAAATTCATGGAAGGAAATTGCTGGTCCTCAGGATCATGAGATGTCAGCATATTTTCACGCAAAGCATTTTTCACACTTCCAGGTCAATGACAAGATTGTCTATGTGGCCTGCCTGAACAGAGGTTTAGAAATTGACAAAAAATATTGTTTTATTCCATTTTTTTTTCTTTCTAACTATTATTGAATTGTTGTAGCGCCAGGCATTATAACAGTCCCGAACCAGAGCTAAAAATGCGAGGTGGCCAATTTTTTGTTTTAAAAGCTGGGGGCTTCCATAAATCATATAAAATAGCGGCCTATTGGGGTTTTTCATATGATATTTAAGCATACTATAAAATTAGAAATGCCACAGTTGGTTACGGGCAATAAAATTTATTTAAATCAAAGCCCCCCTATTTTTTTTAATTGAAAATTTTAAAATATTATAAAATTAGAAAATTATATTTTTTGAAATAATAAAATTTATTTAAAAAAAAAAACGTAAAAATTAATTATTGTAAAAAATATTTAAATATATTTAATTAAAGTTTTTTGTAAAATTTAAAAATTTTTTTAGAAAAGGGAAAAAATTTTCTTGGGGAAAATTTCAAAATTTTTATTCCGGGGAAAAATCTTATTTTTGTTAAATTTTTTTTATTTTGATAAAATTGAAAATTTTTTTGAGAATAAAATTTGGTTATGTTTTTTTGGTCCCTTAAAACCTTTTTGGAAAAAGTTTTCATTTTGATTTTGAAAAAAAATTTTTTTATAAAAATTTATGTTGACATAAAATGCTGATTTTGGGGGAAAAATTTACCCCCCCCCTTAAGTTTAAAAGGCCCCCCTTTAAAATATCCCTTGTCATTTAATTAAAAGAAAAAAAATTTCTTCTATTTTGAAAAAATTTTTATTTGGACTTATCCCATTTAGATGCGGATATAGTGAGGAATATCATTAAATTTTTCTATTTGGGAAAACTAAACATCCAAGCAAAATCCGTTGTGCAAGTTGTTGAGGCTGCATCATTTTTAGTTCTTGATGATCTATTTCGAGAATGTGAAAAAATAATGTTAAAACTTTTAAAAAATAGTGAGGCCATAGACTGGTTCAATGTACGCTGCATGTTTAACGACAAAAGCATTGTTGTTAAATGCACAACTGAATGGTTTGATAAAGTATGTTTTTCTGACTTTTTTAAAAAGTTAACTTTAGAAGAGTTGATTGATATTATCAAGCAGGAAAAGATAGAAGTGGAAGCTTGCATCCAGTGGACTTTGCATGATGAAGAGAGAAGAAAGCCATGCTTTATGGAAATATTGAATGAAATACGCATCAAGTATTGCTCTGAGTCATATGTCACTAAAGTCGTGAAGGAGCACAGCAATATTTTGCCTGATATAAGCAAGCTAAGTGTGAAAAATGAAAATCTGTCACCAAGAGTGTTACAGAGTATCCAAAAAGTGTTAATGATTCTTGTGCCTGAGGTTGGGCTCTTTTGTTTACATCCATCTGGCAAATGGATGTATCAGGACAAGAATGCAAAAAACTTTAACTGTGTCAATGGTGGAATTTTCCCTATAAAATATGGATTTGTGGTGAGGGAAGCCAATAAACTGATTTTTTATAATACATGCAGAAAAACACACACAGAAATGGAATTGGAGATATCCAAAGGTAACATCATTAAGTGTTGTGCAACAGATGAAAATTTTATGTACATTGTAGAATCAGATTCACACAGGTATGGGTTTCATGTTGTGGATATCAACACAAAAAGCATGATATCATTAAGTGCAAATGTTATTAATTTTAGTAGCAAAGGTGAATTCACAGGAACGCCAATAACTATTGGCAACTGTGTGTATTTTTTAAGAATTTCAACGAAAGACAAGTGTTGGAAAGAATTGGCTTTATTACCTTTGCGCAATAGTCAGTTAGATCGTTTTAGAGCATATCACCATGAGGGAAACATTGTTTTTGCTCTGATAGATGGGATGACAAAATGCTATTTGTACAACATAGATTCAAATTCATGGAAGGAAATTGCTGGTCCTCAGGATGTGGAGATGTCAGGGGCATATTCTCACACAAAGCATATTTCACACTTCCAGGTCAATGACGAGATTGTCTATGTGGCCTGCCTGAACAGAGGTTTAGAAATTGACAAAAAATATTGTTTTATTCCATTTTTTTTCTTCTAACTATTATTGAATTGTTGTAAAGGCCAGGGCATATTATAACAGTCCCGTAACCAGAGCTAAAAGTGGGGCATGCGCCGTACCTGCCACATGCTGGTTACGGGCTTGTATAACCCCAAGGGGGTCAAAGCCCTGGCCTATTGGTTAGGTTTTACATATGATATTTAAGCATACTATAAAATTAGAAATTCATCAGTTTGTAAAATTGAACTAATAAAATTTATTTAAATCAAAACGTATATATTAATATATTGAAAATTAATTATATTGATAGACTATATTATGAATTATGATTTTTTTGTCACTATATATCTACTATGTTATTATTGAAAGAAATAATTTACTGTACAAATATCAATGTGCATTCCGTGAAAAATACTCTACTGATATTGCATTAATGTCTATGTTTGATAAAATTGTAAATTGTTTTGAGAATAAGGAATTTGGCTTGGGTATGTTTATAGATCTTGCAAAAGCTTTTGATACCGTTAATCATCGTATTTTGTTAATTTTTTTTATAACATTCATAGATAGACATAGAATGCTGATATACAGATGAATATAAATTCTGTTATGTAATAGGCCCTCACTAATACTCACCTGTGTGCATATGAATGAAGAAAAAAAGTTTTGCATGTCTGATTGTTGAAAAAAATGTATCTACTTCACATGTAAAAAAGTTTGATCAAGCTGTGACTGATAAAAATGCATGATTCCACCAGAAAATTGTGACACCCCCCCCAGATTGCTAATGGTCCGCCCCTAAGATATCCCTTAGATCATCATATAAGTTACACGACAACAAAATTCTTCTCATCCTCTGTATCATTACGGTTACACAGTTTACAAATTCTCTCATTCCATGGAACAGAAATCATTGTAATAGTAGATTTCTTTTGCAAATGTGCACTAGTTTATTGATACAAGTTGATAAAAACTATAGAATATTTATATATATGTATAGACATACATTTTAAACCAAAATATTTACACACACACATACTTTATACATTATCTACTGTAAAACTAGAAATGTTTGTGCACAATTTAATTTGCAATTTTCATGGGTAGGTACACAAACGCAAACTTAAGTCGTCAGCAAACATTAATAGCCTACGTAAAGTAGGTCCAGAATGGACCAAATATGAACATTTTACTATACTGTTTGAAAAGTGTCGTATAAAACGTTTTTAGGTACCCACAGTTATTATTGTTCCAAATAAAGAAAAAACAAAAAAAACATTGGTATTGTGACTAATTGTTTATTTGTAAGTTCTTAGACTTCGAGTTCATCAAACAAAAGTATGTTTGATAAAATCCTGCTTAATACAATTAACAGTCCAAGCCAATATCAGAATATAAAATACAAGCAAAATATATATGTTCATTATCAAGATATCGAGAATATAGATAGGTAAAGTTAAATGGAAGGCAAAAGAAATATTTTGTGATTCCAAGAAATAGGTAAACCACTGTGCCAATCCTAATACACTTTTATGTTTTTACTTCTGGGGGAACATGACAATATTTTTAACAGTGTTTTTATTGATTTCATTTCCAAAGCATGGAATAAGAGACTTGAAAGCTTTTAAATTATTTTTCATGTATTAATGCCCGTACCAAAGGGCTTTTACCATTTGTAATATACATATTAATGTTTTTATGTCAAAAAATGTGTATATAACAAATAAATAAATAAAATAAAATAAAAAAATAATGATTGTAATGCATGGATACGATAATAATGAGAACATTATGGATGATTTGGCCAATTTTTCTATTTCTAATCATTTATTTTTTTCACTTGAATAAAGTTCTTGTATTACAATAATTCCAATGTCATTGTTGTTTAGCAGATATTCCATTTCAATGTATTGGCTCAAATGTTCACTATCCAACAAATGTGATTAAAACAAATCACTGATGACTAACTATAAACATCAGATATTAAATCATACTGAACAAAAATAATTAATTGATGACCAAAATTATGATGGTAATGTTCGTGAATATTACACATTTCAATCAGCTAAAAAGAATTGAATGGTGTTAAAATCATTGGAGGGATTCAGATAGTCACAATTATTAACATTTAAGAAATATGAATTTCATTAAACATACGTCTTACCTCAGAATAAAACAGAATAAAGAACATGGTAAAATTAAATGTCTACTTGATTCAAAGGAGCCACAGAACCACAGTCCATGGTTATAGCAATACAAGCTGTGGCTAGTCTTTCCCACCACTCAATAGAAATCCTAAATTCAAAAGTTAAGCTACACTAATTCTTGTTTTATCCTCAAATATTTTTACAAGACCTCTTCAGGAAAAAATGTACAAAAATGACCCTACTTATTTGTTTTTGTATATTTTTTTCTCCTGAAGCAGACGAAAATATTGGAGAATAAAACAAAAACTTGGTGTAGCTTAAATTTAACAGTCAAACACAAAATATATTCTTCTGGCTTTGGTACAATTTATTTAATAAAGCAATAGAGTTGTGATAAGAGTCTCCCTGCAGAGTGTCCGGTGTCCTCGTTCACTCGCCATTGTGGCGGTGGAGTGATTCGTTGTGGGCGCGGAATGCAATGTGGTAGTTGAGCAGGGGCCAGCGCTCGGGGCAGCAGTCGTACCTGGCAACAAGACCACAGTAAAGTCACACCACAACCACAATAAGAATCAGGACCAATGTCTACTTGGATGAAACAAAATAAAATATAAAACCCTCGCCTAATGCCTTGGGCAAACCATCTAACGGGGGGGTTATAAGGGGTCTAGAAATCCCATATCCCTCTTTTTTGGCCATTTTTCTCTTATCCCTCATTTTTTTCCTGTTTTCCCTCTTTATTAGGGCCCCTTTTCCTTCTTTTTCAGCCTTTTTTCCCTTATCCCACTTCCTTATAACCCCCCACACACACACACACACTCTAACATGACCCCTGAATGAAGATGTGAATCCCCGTGGAGTACTAAACCTAACACAATAATGTGCAAGTGTCCTACTCCCATATCAGGACCACTTACACAGTAAACATAATGGGGTAGCCTAATCCACAACTGTTAACCCTGTGTACACACCCCCACGAGGGTGCCGTACCTGAGATAGCCCTTGGTGGGCGGGCGTACCTGAGATAGCCCTTGGTGGGCGGGCGTACCTGAGATAGCCCTTGGAGGGCGGGCTGGCCTCCTCCAGCTGCCACCTGCCTGCTGTCCTCAGCATGTCCGTGTTGACGGCTGCAGTCTCCTCCCCGCCCAGGAAGTCCAGAGTCAGCTGCAGCACAAACAGCAAGTCAGGCGAGGATTACAGCACGGTTGTGCTCCACTCTGGAATGTCTAGACTAGCAGATCCAGGGTTTTCAAAAAATGGGGGGGGTTACATTTAAGGTATTTTTGTGGTGCTCCCCCGCCCCCATCCCAGCCCCCTCGATCTGCCTATGCTCAAGTTCGCTGTGGCAGTAAAGCATCATGGTTATATATACAGCTACTCAAAATTGTGTCACCAACGAGGCCACTTAAGTGTAATCATCACTGATTATGTGGAGATTCACAAACAGTAAGCAATTTGATTCATTTAAGTGCTATTAAGCCTTTCAAGGGAGTGTTCATAAAATATTGGGGTGAGGGAGGGTTGGTGCAGAAAAGGTTGTGGGGGGGGGGGGGCAAGAAAAGTTTGAAGTAACGTGTTCAGAAAATTACCGACCCTCCCTCCCAGTACTTTATAAACACTCCCTAAAGTGACATGATTCCAGAAGATATCATCTATGTTAATTTATGTTAATTGCAAACCATGAGGAGCACTAGACTATGCATCTTTGCCACAACAAGCTAGCATCATCCGTCAATCTCTGATGTGTGTGGATCTGACCAGAACCACTGAATTCAGTGCGCTCCCGGTTCCTCCCTAGGATGGTCAGTTTTCATAAGGGGTGACCCAAGCTTGCACATCTCCGGGCCGGCGCATTTGTGCCTTTGGCACTCATTGAATGGTTCCGGGCTCCGCGTTCCTCCAAATCCTGGACCTCCTGTCACTGGAATTGGTGAATACCTAGATTATTCAAATGATCTCATTTGCATACATGATAGCCTCTGACCTTGGTTTCGTCGTACGTCCAGTGCCCGTACGTCAGCGTGCACGTGACACGCGTGTGTGTGAGCTCACGCACGGCGTCCGCCGCACGCCCCACCTCTCCTGCCGAACGCGGCCGTCTGCGTGCACCGTGACCAGGTCGTCAGCGCCGCCGAACGCCCGCTCCAGGCTGCAGGGGCGAACGCACCGGTGTTTGATTACGTTCCGGAGGGGGGAGGGGAGGTAAATATAAATGTAAGGGTTTGATAAATCCCACATCCCTAATCTTTTTGGCCTTATTTCCCACATCCTTATTTTGTTTGGCTGAAAATCGCTCAGGCGATCAACGGCAGATCCAGTCTTTTTTTAAAGGGGGTGCACTTAATGAATTTCATGATGGTTTTCATATGCGCAATTGATGGCATATATGAAAAAAAAACATGAAAATGTAATATCTTAGTGAGAAAGTCCGGAGGGGGCGGGGGCAGGGGGCCCGGATGGGAGATGAGACAATGTCTATATATTAACATGTAGGAGCTTCTGTTCACATGCAAGCTTCGCTGTGTTATATGTCTTATATGTAGCCAGGAATGTGTTTCCAGCTCTCATTGATCTATAGTCAACTGATGGTTTGAGCTATTCACATCTCTTACAGAAGTACGTAAAGCTTAGGGCACAACCGGCAGTACAATTTCTCTCCTTCCATTGTAAGCTAAATGAGGTGGAAGATGAAGTACACTTCCTTACTAACTGTAAACTATATACTAATGAAAGAAAGAACTTTCTAGATAAAATTAAGGCAATCTTCCAAATTGAACACCTCAACAGCCAGGAGCTGTTCAGTTTTATAATTAATAATCATGATAAAAATGTTATTCAAGCCCTTGGGTATTTCATAACTCAATGTTTTAAGAAACGGCTTACATAGTCTGGGACATAAAATACTACTGTTGGCTAATATTTTGTTTCTGTTTATTTTTAATCAAAATGAATATTATTTCACTCATATGATATTAGCCCTTGCTTTTTTTATTATAATTTTATATTTAAATACATGTCTTGTAAAAGGACTTGCTGATTCAATAAATAATTTGTATAATGTCAAAAACTCAAGGATACTGTGTAGATCAGTGCGTGTCCAGTGTGGAAAAGTAGGGCATGCAGACATGAAGAAGTAAAATGTCCGTCTTGTTGGTTGTGCCCAAGGCTTTTGCTTAAAAATTTTGGTCAAAGACGTAAAAAACCCTATAATACGGTTATAATGTGAGTCTACAAGTAGCTATAAAGATGGCTGGGGCCCCGTAGAGAGTTAGTACTAGCTGGAGTGCATTTGTGATGCTGTGTATGCTAGTCCATCAGGCAATAGGGTTTGGCTGAAAGAGCCAGCACCTGGTGGGCGTGAGATCACGTCTCGACGACCTTGCGTGACGTCCATCGAAGTCCACGATGTTCATGATACACTATTTGGATCTGTTACAATAACAAAAAAGGGACAGATTCACCAGCGAGATATCGAGATAGGTGCGTGTCCAGAACGTTGTGAGATCGATTCCCGGTCGGGTCTGGTGGTGGACGATGAGCAAACTCATCACTGACAGGTTGTACACTATTTGGATCTGTTACAATAACAAAAAAGGCTATCAAAATGCTCACAATATGGTGCTATTATGCTCCCTCTAACGCTTTACGAAACCTAACATTGTGTCATACATGACTGGAGCACTGGCACTGTTTGGTTGAATGCATGGTTAATGATTAACAATTAATAAATCGTAATACACAGAATAAAAATACAGTAATCAGACTCAATTGAAGTTTAGATGCCAGTATGCTAGCCCAGTCTAGGATGACAATTGACACACTCGACTCGGGCAGACAGTTCTGAGTTGGAGCCCCGCAACTTACATAGATTTCTGCCAGTTGGAGATCCGCGACCTGCGTGACGTCATCGAAGTCCACGATGTTCATGATGGACAGCGCCATCGACACCCTGGTGGCGAGATTTGTCATTAGTGACACTGAATTATAGCAAGGATGTTTTAAGTATCCTTGATTATAGACAATACAAGTCAAGGACACCTCAGAAGCAAGGATATTAGAAGTATCATTGATTGTAGACAAGACAAGTCAAGGACACCTCGGAATTACGGGCACATTATTCTCACGTTGGTTTGTATTGTTACGCAAAATGTGTCCACTTCCAACGCTATGTTTGAATCCAACACTACAGAATGTTCCTCGTAGTAACACTAATTATCAGATCCACTCCCTTGGTGTCTTACTCTGTGACATTATCCACACACGAAATAAATAGACTATAATCTAAATATAATCTAAACTTGTGAAGAAAAAACAAAACCAAACGGATACTAACATCACTTTTTAAGCACTGATCAAAGGCAACTACATCAGTAAACTTTATAAAGAAATTTAACATGTGAATGAACCACACTTTCTTTTATTTAAACAAATCAAAGCCCCATTCCAAAAACATGATTAAAAGACCACATCCTGTGGACCCGGTCACCTAACGGGACTAGATGACCGCTTGACCGGCCGGAGGGCCCTGGTCGGGTTCCACTCGTCATAGTTGGCGAGGAGCGTCTTTGTGACCCGAGACTCCGCATTCCAGAATTCGAAGCCGCTCTGAAAACATTGAGAACTGAGAGGGTCTACGCTTCACCGGGTGAAAGCCGTTGGAGTAACTGCGAGAGTTACCCAAACAAGATGGAGGCATAGTCCGTTGATTCAAAATTTTTTTTTTGTTGATTATTTGAATTTGTGGAGCTAAGAGTCATGGTTTAATAGGAATGTATCAGCACTATGCTTGTATAATTAGATTGCACATATTGAAACACATGCTAAAGTATTTTAACTCCCAACCTTTGTTGGAGTAACTCTGTGTTTTAAGATAAGATAAGATAACTTTATTTCAGATGTATAACATACATCCATATAAAACATAATTGTATATAAACATATGTACATAGATGGTATATTAAATACAGCTAAGAATACTGTTATCGGACAGAATTAAAAACAAACAACTTTCTATTCCAACTATTATAACATTCAGAGGCAAAAGTAAAATAAGAAGAATTTAAAATGTATGCGACAAGCGAATTGTTGCATTTTTCAAGTCTTGTTTTAAAACTGAACATATTTTTTCGTAAAATGATATTAAAATTATCAACATTATGACTCAAAAAAATTCTACTAATACTACATCGTCCTTTTATATTTTATATTTTTATATTTTTGCATGACAAGACTATTTTTAAAGTCAGGAGTTACCCGCAACATGATGACAAAATGACAACCTTCTGCTACATACATAAGCAGATTCAGTACTCCTCCCCAGAACAACCCGGATCTGCCAGTAGTATGTTTGTAAGTATATTCTGTATACATTGATGAAAAGGCTTACTCCAATATTGGAAGAGATCAAAACCATGGGATTTCCAATTAACTGTACACTGATGTAAAAGCCCTTCTCACAAATTGACATTTTTGTCAACCTAAAATCCCATCCTGAGTTTTGGATGGTATTGTAAATTTTGGCCTACTGTGTTGGGAGAGTACCGCGACGGCCTGGCCCACAACAATACAATCCACGAATATTGAAGTCGTGGTATTGTAGCCATTGTTGCTTACCGTCAGACTGAGAGCAAATGGCGGTTATTTTATTGTTGTCAATTGGTACATTGGTACATTGTCTCATCACAGATGTGTTTAAAAAATGTAGAAAATTTTTACTCATGATTTTTCATCTCCCACTATGCAATAAAATACAGAATGAATGCTCATGACTGTCAGACTGGGGTCTTTAAATTAACATTTGTGACTGTGATAGTGGGGCTTTAGACGAACATTCGTGACTGTCAAAGTGTAAACATGGCGCATGTATTTAAAACCAACCATTATGAACTGTTCTATTTTGGTCGTGATCACCAGTGCATACCTTATAAGGTAACTTGGCCAATAAAAGACACTTTTTACTTCCTGGTGTTTGCATTGAATTCTGTTTGTGATTGGTTGGTTGGTGTCTGGGTTTTCCCACATGAAGTCATGGAGCGTAAATAGACAAATCACATGCGCAGTCGTCATACGGGCTACTTGTATAGTTACACAACAGACTGGATAGTTATCATAATCATAAAACAGACTTGATTATTCCTATGAAGAGAATACAAAATAAATAATAAATAGAAAATACAAACAAAATACAAGATACAGAATATTGAAAGAAGGACCATGTGTGTGTTTGTGAGAATGAGTGTGTTTGTGATTGTGCTGATGCTGGGATCTGCTACAGCCAGACCGGCCACAGTGAGTGGGGCCCAAAGCATCAGTGAGGGTCACGCACGGATGAACCCTGGGGAATATGTTGATGCCTACCTCCACTGCTACCAAGTGTTCATGGATAACTTTTCTGTCTTATCTGCCTTACATGACATATGCCTGATCAGAGACAAGCTGAGTCTGTGTAAACAGAAGGTCAAGGCCGCCTTCCCCAGGGTGGAGGACTGGGTGATATGGGGGTGCTTGGGGGAGAAGCAGAGTTTTTAGCCACGTTCTGGTGCACTCACAAAACCCGTCCCATCCATACCAATCAATGCTCTGTTCTACAAGTACAACCACTGCCCTAATGTTTATAATTGGTTTATGGTGCTGCCTCAGGATTACTCAGCTCATGCCAGGCTGTCCTATACTAGGGCACTGTTTGCTTATGCTGCCATGAAAAGTATCGACATAGCCCGCCTCACCCGCTGGCATCCCAAGAGCAACTACAGTGACCCGGCAGATCCTGTCTATCAAGCACTCAGCAGTTTCCACTGTGCATGGCACCGTTACACTCAGTACAACGCCAAGATTGTGGATAAATATTGTTTCATATGGGACACTTACAGGGACCTGGAGGAGCAGAAACAACAATATGAACATGTACATATGGATGGGCTGTACAACTGGGACCCCAGCATGTGTCCTTCTGACCCTGAGGACCCAATGGAGAAGATGTTAAATGTAGGTGAGCTGAGAGATTGGCTCAAACTGCAGGTCAACTCGTCCCTGGGTCAGTGCCATGCCAGCAACGTGGCTGTCAGAGGCGGATCCTGCATCGTTATTCACCATACCAGAATACCTCCGTATATAGACCTCCATCTCTTCATGCAAGGATTTTGTGAACCCATCAAGGAACTAAGGCAGTGCTGGGAGGAAGTTTTAAAGATGTGCCCCAAACAAAGAGTGAACAGTGACATGGACGTGCTGATAAAACTGCACCAGTTGGCCTGTGACCTCAGTCTGCAGAACTCCTCACTTGTGTGGGACGTTATATACTGGTGGGGCAATGCTGTCAAGAAGGTGGGAGGGTCACAGGTCATAATGCAAGAGTTATCTATGGTGATGGACGTTATTAACAACAGACCACACCAATCTACCACTGTCATCCCCCTCCCCTTTGCATCCACCCTGAATGCGACACTGACCACCCAGCCCCACATCACACCCCAGATACGGAGTCTACTGCAGCAACTCATCTCCCACCTCGACAGAACCAACATACTGCAGACCTACCGCTTCCAAGGACTGAACCTGCTGCATGAGCTGTTTCAGATCAATGACAGCATTGCTGAGACCATAAACGCCGCCCTGTGTGGACCAGTAGAACTTCTCCTCACCATCGGCGGATTCATCGACTACGACCCAAAGAACTTCAGACAGTGGAAGTTTCTGTATCCTTAGGCATTGATAAAAAAACTTCAAATAGTTGCCATGGTGACATTGAATAGAAAGTGAAGCAACTTTAAGAACAACCTTTTGGTCAGTTGAATTCAAAGACAACTGGACATTTCAAGACTCCGCATTTCAGAAGTCTAAGCCGCTCTGAAAACATTGAGAACTGAGAGGGTCTACGCTTCACCGGGTGAAACCCGTTGGAGTAACTGTGAGAGTTACCCAAACAAGATGGAGGCATAGTCCGTTGATTCAAATGGTTTTTTGTTGATTATTTGAATTTGTGGAGCTAAGAGTCATGGTTTAATAGGGATGTATCAACACTATGCCTGTATAATTAGATTGCACATATTGAAACACATGCTAAAGTATTGTAACTCCCAACCTTTGTTGGAGTAACTCTGTGTTTTAAGATAAGATAAGATAACTTTATTTCAGATGTATAACATACATCCATATAAAACATAATTGTATATAAACATATGTACATAGATGGTATATTAAATACAGCTAAGAATACTGTTATTGGACAGATTGATTAAAAACAAACAACTTTCTAGTCCAACTATTATAACATTCAGAGGCAAAAGTAAAATAAGAAGAATTTAAAATGCAAATTGTTGCATTTTTCAAGTCTTGTTTTAAAACTGAACATATTTTTTCGTAAAATGATATTAAAATTATCAACATTATGACTCAAAAAATTCTACTAATACTACATCGTCCTTTTATATTTTATATTTTCATATTTTTGCATGACAACACTATTTTTAAAGTCAGGAGTTACCCGCAACATGATGACAAAATGCCCGTCTGTTACATAAGCAGATACAGTACCCCGCCCCCTCCAGAACAACCCGGATCTGCCAGTAGTATGTATGTAAGTATATTCTGCATACATTGATGAAAAGGCTTACTCCAATATTGGAAGAGATCAAAACCATGGGATTTCCAATTAACTGTACACTGATGTAAAAGCCCTTCTCACAAATTGACATTTTTGTCAACCTAAAATCCCATCCGAGTTTGGATGGTATTGTTTTGAGTGTTGGGAGAGTAGATTGAAAATAATAGGCCTACTATATTAAAATATTGATATAAACCACAACTCACCGCGAGACCGCTGGCCCACAACAATACAATCCACAGCACAGCTCCCAGGACCGACATAGCTACAAATGGCGCCAGTTTGTTTTGCTGCACCAATAGCATATTAAATTGTCAGGAATGAACGTCAATTACCTTGAAAAAGTAGTCTAATTGGAAAACCCACATGTAAAATACAATTATCGGGAAAAGTAGGATACGGGGCATGTATTGTTATTGCCAATTGCAAGTCAAGTCAAGTCAAAAAATTGTTTATTATGCTGACACAGTAGATCTTCAGTAATGAATATGATATACAAATTTCTCACACTCCAAGTGGTAATTATGAATGGACGAAGCGGTCCATATATTCACAAGCGCCCCCATTCTCTCAAGCTCCAAGCTCTCACCTCTCAGGGCCCCCCCATACTCTCACCAGCTGCCGCCATCTCTCAAGCCCACTCCCCGCAATATACTCTCAAGCTCTCACATTCTCTCAAGCCAAGTACCCCCCCCATATATTCCCCGTTTTTCTCAAGCCCCCACTTTCTAGTTACTCCTTCTTCCCCNCCTAAGGTGTATACTCACCGCCCCCGCCCCCCGCAAGCCATATACTAACAGCCCCCCACCTGCCCCCTTCTCTCCCGCTCTCACATTCTCTCAAGCCAAGTTCCCCTCTCACCCACACTCTCACAAGCCGCTGCAATCTCTCAAGCCCACTCCCCGCCATATATTCACAAGCACCGCCCCCTCCCCATTCTCTTAATCTCTGATGAAAATATGTTATGTTTTATTTCATTTTGAAATTGTTGTTGTTATGTGTTATCTTTATATATGTATATTCGAGTCATCAAAATCCCATTCCGTGGGACCCTCCCACGCAAAACAAAAATTTCAAGGATCAATCACTGCAGACTGAATGTTACTAAGTTAAGTGTCTATTTAAAAAAAACTTCAAATCAGGTATGATGCAGCCTCTTTACTGCTTACTCTCATCTTTGTATAAAAGTCAATGAATTATGTGATAAATAGGAAATTTTACTCTCACTGTTCTTGTAAGCAAGCTCCTACCACTGTATTGATATAGCTGAAGACACATCTTCCATTTATATATGTGATCAATAGGGTTTACTCACTCGCTTCCCTCGCTTGTCTACACAAAGGACAAATGCACACACCCCAAACCATATGATAACCCTAAATATTACATTCAAACACTTTATCCTGTTTGACAAGTCGGGCTCTTCCATAAATGTTCTTGTGATGCTTGTATTTGTACATAATGTTCTCTTGGGCTCAGAAACATCAGACTGTGGACTATTATGTATAGGGACTGCCCATTATGTATTGCCAGGGGAGTGTGAGGATTTGGTCTGATGTTCACGTACAAAATTCATGACCCCCCACCCTTATTTTTATTTACAAAAAAGGCAACTCCCCCACCCTATTTTTCATGTAAAAATGGGCGAACACCCCCCCCCCCTCCCCCGTTATCAAGTGCTTTTTTTTGCCACGATTATACGCACTAAATTAGTATGTGTTTTACCCATGAAATGACGGTAAAATAAAAAATGAAAAAAAAAATCTTAAATATTACCTTGAAAAAAAATATATGCACGAAAATAGAGATTTCCTCAGACTCCTCCTGACTTAAATAATGAGCACTCCCTTATTAATTATCACGAACGATCAGCGTAAAGTAACAAACCCTATGCTATTCAGCGAGAGCGGCCCTTACATGGATGTGCTGGTGGTGTCAGTGTGAATCAGATCATTTACATTGAAAAATTATCATTCTTCATAGAATTTCCCACCTCAGCATATTAAATTGTCAGGAATGAACGTCAATTACCTTGAAAAAGTAGTCAGATTGGAAAACCCACATGTAAAAATACAATTATCGGGAAAAGTAGGATACGGGGCATGTATTGTTATTGCCAATTCAAGTCAAGTCAAAAATTGTTTATTATGCTGACACAGTAGATCTTCAGTAATGAATATGATATACAAATTTCTCACACTCCAAGTGGTAATTATGAATGGATGGATGAGGGTCCATATATTCACAAGCCCTTGTTTTCTCTCAAGCTTCCAAGCTCTCATTTCTCAGGCCCCCCCATACTCTCTCACCAGCTGCCGCCATCTCTCAAGCCCACTAAAGATATCGAAAACTGGTTCAAAAATCTCACATTCTCTCAAGCCAAGTTTCCCCCTCACCCATACTTCAAATGATGATAAAATCATCTCAAGCCCCCCCTTTTATATTCTCACCCCCCCTCCCCATTCTCTTCCCTGATGAAAATATGTTATGTTTTATTTCAATTTTTAAAATTGTTGTTGTTATGTGTTATCTTTATATACTCGAGTCATCAAAAATCCCCCCCACAAAAGCAAAAATTTCAATCCAGCCACTCCCCAGGCTGAATATTCAAGCTTAGGGCACATTCCACACCCGGTGGTTATTGCCCCCATGTTAAGCTCTGCCGGCGTCAAGCGGCGTTTTCCGCAAGCATTATTCAATTTTCACAAGCACATACGCATTTTTATCTTGCGTTGTGCCGTCGGCACCAGTGGTTTTCATTGAGGTGGCCGTGCGATCAATTTTGCATAGAAAATATGTACAACTTATGTTTTATTTCATTTTAAAGTAAATCCGCCCGTTTGGTGCAGGCAACGCACGGCCCCAGTACTGTGTAAAGCGAATTTACGTATGTTTTAAATCATTTGTAAAATTGTTTATCACCGCATGGGCCTCTCCTTAGTCATCAAAAACTGAAAAACTTAAAAAATAGGTATGATGCAGCCTCTTTACTGCTTACTCTCAACTTTGTATAAAAGTCAATGAATTATGTGATAAATAGGAAATTTTACTCTCACTTTCTTGTAAGCAAGCTCCTACCACTGTATTGATATAGCTGAAGACACATCTTCCATTTATATATGCATAGTGATAAATAGGGTTTACTCACTCGCTTCCCTCGTTTGTCTACACAAAGGATAAATGCTATAGCACACCCCAAACCATATGATAACCCTTAAATAAACATTCAAACTCTTAATCCTGTTTGACAAGTCGGGCTCTTCCATAAATGTTCTTGTGATGCTTGTATTTGTACATAATGTTCTCTTGGGCTCAGAAACATCAGACTGTGGACTATTATGTATATAATTAGGGACTGCCCATTATTTATTGCCAGGGGGAGTGTGAGGATTTGGTCTGATGTTCACGTACAAAATTCATGACCCCCCCTTATTTTTATTTACAAAAAAGGCAACTCCCCCACCCTATTTTTTATGTACAAAATGGGCGAACCCCCCCCCCCCACACTATCACATGCTTTTTTGCCACGACTATACACACTAAATTAGTATGTGTTTTACCCATGAAATGACGGTAAAATAAAAAATGAAAAAAAAAATCTTTAATATTACCTTGGCACAAAATAGACAACCCCCTTCTTGTACTTAGTACAAAATTGATGACCCCCCCCTAAAATATCTGCACCAAAATAGACCCCCCCCTGGATTTCCTCAGACTCCTCCTGACTTAAATAATGAGCACTCCCTTATTAATTATCACGAACGATCAGCGTAAAGTAACAAACCCTATGCTATTCAGCGAGAGCGGCCCTTACATGGATGTGCTGGTGGTGTCAGTGTGAATCAGATCATTTACATTGAAACAATTATCATTCTTCATAGAATTTCCCACCTCAGAACTTTCAAAACACCCTTATTTATAAATGTGCTTAGGACATTGTGTTTAAAATTGAATTATTCAAATTATTGTTTTGTCATCAGTTGTTTTGATATTTTTAAACTGAAAAACATTCTGTTCAATAGATTTTTTATATTCAAAACACAAAAGCTGTGTTTTTATTTTGAATTTTAATGTATTACATTAAACAATTAAGAGATTAAGAAGCAATTTATATCAAACCTAAACTACTTTAATAATATTATTTGAAAAAGAGGATGAAGTGTGTGAAAGAAACTTTTCTTAATGCAGGAATAGATGGATAATGATGGATACTGACACAGAAAGTAAATGTAAAAGTTCACAAGGTGTTGAAAGCTCATCTTCCAACTCTGTTTCGGACCAGCAATTGAAAGTTCGTAGTGGAAGCAAGCATCAGTGTTTAATTTGTGAAAAGTTATTTCGTGATAAGGCCAACTTGAAAAAACATATTAGAGCGCATAGTGCTGAGAAACCATTTGAATGCAGTGAATGCAGGAAATGTTTTAGTCAACGTAGCAATTTGACAAGCCACATGAGAATCCACTCTGGGAAGAAATCTTACTCGTGTAGTGAATGTGGAAAGTGTTTTAGTAACCATAGCACCTTGATCAGACACAAGAAAACTCACTCTGAGGAGAAACGATTTAAATGCAGTGAATGCGGCAAGTGTTTTAGTCACAGTAGTACCTTGAACTATCACATGAAAATCCACACAGGGGAGAAACCATATGAATGTGATGAATGCGGGAAGTGTTTTAGTTTCAGTGGCAACTTGATCAGACACAAGAAAATTCACTCTGGGGAGAAACCTTATGAGTGCACTCAATGCGGGAAGTGTTTTAGTCGCAGTAGCAGCTTGAACGATCACAAGAGAACTCACTCTGGGGATAAACCTTTTCCGTGTCGTGAATGCGGGAAGTGTTTTAGTCAAAGTAGCAGTTTGACAAGCCACATGAGGATCCACTCCGGGGAGAAACCTTACTCGTGTAGTGAATGTGGAAAGTGTTTTAGTCGCAGTAGCAGTTTGATCAGCCACAAGAGGACTCACTCTGAGGAGGAACGATTTAAATGCAGTGAATGTGGGAAGTGTTTTAGTCAAAGTAGAAATTTGACAATCCACATGAGAATCCACTCTGGGGAGAAACCATATGAATGTAATGAATGCGGCAAGTGTTTTAATCAAAAAGGCCACTTGATTGGGCACATGAGAATCCACACCGGGGATAAACCTTATACGTGTCATGAATGCGGGAAGTGTTTTAGTCACAAGAGCAGCTTGACCAGCCACATGAAAATCCACACTGGGGAAAAACCTTATAAGTGCACTCAATGCGGGAAGTGTTTTAGTCAAAGTAGCCATTTGACAAGCCACATGAGGATCCACTCCGGGAAGAAACCTTACTCGTGTAGTGAATGCGGGAAGTGTTTTAGTCGCAGTAATGGCTTGAACTATCACATGAGAATCCACACTGGGGAGAAACCTTATGAATGTAGTGAATGTGCGAAGTGTTTCAGTCACAGAAGCATCTTGATCAGCCACAAGAGAACTCACTCTGGGGATAAACCTTATACGTGTCGTGAATGCGGGAAATGTTTTAGTCAACGTAGCTACTTGACCAAACACATGAAAATCCACTCTGGAAAGAAACCTTACACATGCAGGGAATGTGCGAAGTGTTTCAGTCACATTAGCAGCTTGATCTATCACATGAAAATCCACACTGGGGAGAAGCCTTTTGAATGTAGTGAATGTGGGAAGTGTTTTTGTCACATTAGCGGCTTGATCTATCACATGAGAATCCACACTGGGGGAAAACCTTTTGAGTGCCCACAATGCGGGAAGTCTTTTAGTAAGCGTAGCTACTTGACCAGCCACATGAGTCAAAGTTGCAGCTTGACCGACCGTGTGAAAATACATATGGGAGAGAAACTATATCCATGTACATTGTGTAGCCAATCATTCAGTAGCATTACTGGTCTTCAATCTCACATAGAATCCCACTCAGGAATTTGCCAGGATGGCAAGTGTGTTAGTAGCACATGCCGGCGATGCAGCTTGACCAGTCCTACGAGGATGCACACTTTGGAGAAACCGCATAAGGATGTTAATGGAGGGGAAACCTCTCAAAATGCTGACTCAACCGCTGACTTGAGTACACATGTGGAAGAGAAACTGTCTGAGTGTAATGAACGTGGGGAAAGTATAAGTGACAATGACAATTTGGTCAGTCACATGAAAACTCACACTGATGAAAAACCGACAGAACACATGAGAATCGATGTGGAAGAAAAGCCTTATGAATGCAATGACTGTGGGAAATGCTTTGGAACAAAAGTTAACTTAAATAGTCACATGAGAACTCATGTTGAGGAAATTGCGACAGAACACATGAGAATCCAGGCAGAAGAGAAACTTGATCCGCGTACAGTGAGTGAGAAAGTGTATCAATGCAGCGAATGTGCCAAGAGTTTTGCTCGCAATCGCCAGTTGACAGAACACATGAAAACTCACAGTGAGAAGAAACCACATGTTTGTGGTGAATGTGGCAAATGTTTTCCTCAATCGAGTGCGTTTGCCATCCACAAGAGAATCCACAACTCGCTTAGAAAAGCTGACAGTTTGATAAATAGCAAATGAAGTGGACAAGTAAAGTGGAGAGTTAAGTTAAAAAACATGAACATGTACATAGGACAAATTTTATATTCTATGTTTTTCTTTCAACAAGTTTAGTGTTATGTTGTTTTATTAAAGATGTCTGTCTTTTGCTGTTGTTCTTAATTCCAGATCTAACTTTCTTTACTTGGTATAAACAGTACTGCTCTCAGTAGATACATTTGGTTCCTAAAGAAAAAGGACTTGTTTTTTTTTCACACCGAAAATCCAGTCTACATCTTCTTGTCATAATATTATTTGAACAGTTCAAAAAAGTTTACATTAAACTGGGGCTGTTATGAGAATGTGTGAGGCCTTTGTGTGAATGTTCACATTGTGGACAACTTGTCAATTTGTTTACCGACAGACGGTCATAAGCGCTGTTCCTCTCATATCCGTGCTCTTACATGAATGTAGGACGGCCCCTTGTGTGAATGCTCATTCTCTGGTACATGATGAGAAATATCACATTGTGGCCCACTGTGTAAATGTAGATGTTATTGTAAATGTTTATTCTAATCTAAACATTCAAATTCTAAATGCTGTTTGACAAGTCGGGCTCTTCCATAAATGTACTTGTGATTCTTGTATTTGTACATAATATTCTCTTTAAACATTGGTTCTATCAGAAACATCAGACTGTGGACCATTATGTATGTTTATAGATTATTATGAACGATCAGCGTAAAGTAACAAACCCTATGCTATTCAGCAAGAGCGGCCCTTACATGGATGTGCTGGTGGCGTCAGTGTGAATCAGATCATTTACATTGAAACAATTATCATTCTTCATAGAATTTCCCACCTCAGAACTTTCAAAACACCTTATTTATAAATGTGCTTAGGACATTGTGTTTAAAATTGAATTATTCAAATTATTGTTTTGTCTTCAGTTGTTTTGATATTTTTAAACTTAAAGACATTCTGTTCAATAGAAGTATTATATTCAAAATGCAGAAGCTGTGTTTTTATTTTTAAATCTAATGTATTACATTAAACAATTAAGAGATTAAGAAGCAATTTATATCAAACCTAAACTACTTTTATAATATTATTTGAAAAAGTAGATGAAGTGTGTGAAAGGAACTTTTCTGAATGCAGGAATAGAACTTTAATGATGGATACTGACACAGAAAGTAAATGTAAAAGTTCACAAGGTGAGGAAAGCTCATCTTCCAACTCTGTTTCGGACCAGCAAATGAAAGTTGAAAGTCGGGACAAATATCAGTGTTTAATTTGTGAAAAGATATTTCGTGATAAGCCCAACTTGAAAAAACATATTACAGTGCATAGTGCTGAGAAACCATTTAAATGCTGTGAATGCAGGAAATGTTTTAGTCAACGTAACAATTTGACAAGCCACATGAAAATCCACTCTGGGAAGAAATCTTACTCGTGTAGTGAATGTGCAAAGTGTTTTAATCACAGAAACACCTTGATCAGACACAAGAAAACTCACTCTGAGGAGAAACGATTTAAATGCAGTGAATGCGGGAAGTGTTTTAGTGACAGTAGTGCCTTAAACTATCACATGAGAATCCACACAGGGGAGAAACCATATGAATGTAATGAATGTGGCAAGTGTTTTAGTCAAAGTGGCAACTTGACTGAGCACATGAAAATCCACACTGGGGATAAACCTTATGAGTGCACTCAATGCGGGAAGTGTTTTAGTCAGAGTAACGACTTGACCAGCCACAAGAGAACTCACTCTGAAGAGAAACCATTTAAATGCAGTGAATGCGAGAAGTGTTTTAGTCAACGTAGCAATTTGACAATCCACATGAGAATCCACTCTGGAAAGAAACCTTACGCATGCAGTGAATGTGGTAAATGTTTTAGTCAAAGTAACAGCTTGACCAGCCACATGAAAATCCACACTGGGGAGAAACCTCGTGAATGTAGTGAATGTGGGAGATGTTTTAGTCACAGTAGCAACTTGACCAAGCACATGAGAATCCACACTGAGGAAAAACGTTATGAGTGTCCACAATGTGGGAAGTGTTTTAGTAAGAGTAGCCACTTGACCAGCCACATGAGTCAAAGTTGCAGCTTGACCGACAATATGAAAATACATATAGGAGAGAAACTATATCCATGTACATTGTGTAGCCAATCATTCAGTAGCATTACTGGTCTTCAATCCCACATAGAATCTCACTCAGGAATTTGCCAAGATGGTAAGTGTGTTAGTAGCACATGCAGGCGATGCAGCTTGACCAGTCATATGAGGATGCACACTTTGGAGAAACCGCATAATGATGTTAATGGAGGGGAAACCTCTCAAAATGCTGACTCGACCGCTGACTTGACACACATGTGGAAGAGAAACTGTCTGAGTGTAATGAACGTGGGGAAAGTTTAAGTGACAGTGACAATTTGATCAGTCACATGAAAACTCACACTGATGAAAAACCGACAGAACACATGAGAATCGATGTGGAAGAAAAGCCTTATGAATGCAATGACTGTGGGAAATGCTTTGGTACAAAAGTTAACTTAAATAGTCACATGAGAACTCATGTTGAGGAAATTGCGACA
>CM032668.1:34503246-34513302 GCA_019095985.1 Streblospio benedicti | reverse complement strand
ATTTTATATTCTGATATTGGCTTGGACTGTTAATTGTATTAAGCAGGATTTTATCAAACATACTTTTGTTTGATGAACTCGAAGTCTAAGAACTTACAAATAAACAATTAGTCACAATACCAATGTTTTTGTTCGTTTTTCTTTCTTTATTTGGAACAATAATAACTGTGGGTACCTAAAAAACGTTTTATATGACACTTTTTCAAACAGTATAGTAAACTTTTCATATTTGGTCCATTCTGGACCTACTTTACATAGGCTATTAATGTTTGCTGACGACTTAAGTTTGTGTTTATGTACCTACCCACGAAATTTGCAAATTAAATTGTGCACAAACATTTCTAGTTTTACAGTAGATAATGTATAAAGTATGTGTGTGTGTAAATATTTTGGTTTATAAAATGTATGTTCATACATATATATATATATATATATATATATAGTATATATATATATATATATATATATATATATATATATATATATATATATATATATATATATAAATTTCTATAGTTTTATCAACTTGTATCATTTGCAAAAAAAATCTACTATTACCTTAGGGGCGGACCATTAGTACATTTTTAAAATATTTTTAAAAAATTTAAAAAATACATCTTATTGTTCCTGTGAATTCATCTTTGCTACTAAAATGTTAATAACATTTGCTTAATGATGTTTTTGTGTTGATATCCACAACATTCCATACCGGTGTGAAACCGATTCTACAATGTACATAAAAGTTTCCATTTCTGATGGAAATGTGTGTTTTTTCTGCATGTATTATAAAAAATCAGTTTATTTGCTTCCCTCACCACAAATCCATATGTTATAGGGAAAATTCCACCATTGACACAGTTAAAGTTTTTTGCATTCTTGTCCTGATACATCCATTTGCCAGATGGATGTAAACAAAAGAGCCCAACCTCAGGCACAAGAATCATCAACACTTTTTGGATACTCTGTAACACTCTTGGTGACAGATTTTCATTTTTCACACTTAGCTTGCTTATATCAGGCAAAATATTGCTGTGCTCCTTCACGACTTTAGTGACATATGACTCAGAGCAATACTTGATGCGTATTTCATTCAATATTTCCATAAAGCATGGCTTTCTTCTCTCTTCATAATGCAAAGTCCACTGGATGCAAGCTTCCACTTCTATCTTTTCCTGCTTGATAATATCAATCAACTCTTCTAAAGTTAACTTTTTAAAAAAGTCAGAAAAACATACTTTATCAAACCATTCAGTTGTGCATTTAACAACAATGCTTTTGTCGTTAAACATGCAGCGTACATTGAACCAGTCTATGGCCTCACTCTTTTTTAAAAGTTTTAACATTATTTTTTCACATTCTCGAAATAGATCATCAAGAACTAAAAATGATGCAGCCTCAACAACTTGCACAACGGATTTTGCTTGGATGTTTAGTTTTCCCAAATAGAAAAATTTAATGATATTCCTCACTATATCCGCATCTAAATGGGATAAGTCCATTTTCTTTTCACAACTGTTAGCCAGTCCACATATGAATGCTGTTTTGAAGAAAGGTGAACTGATGGCTAGTACCATTTTGTGACACTGAACACTGCTTCCATCAGCCAACTGTATTTCATAGTCTGTATACAGCCCAGTTTGTTGAAGGTCAAAGGCAGCATTGCAAAATGCAGAACAATATTTATAAGAACTCCCTATAGTTGGTGAGCGGTGGACCCCTTCAATAGTTTGTCTTGTGTATACGGTAGATTGTTCCATCTGCAACATAAGCAAAAAATCTTTTAATGAATACAGCATGAAACATGACGCATCACCATTCAAAGCTTACGTACAGGGGTTCTACCAGCGAAGACTAGTGGAATCTAGAGATGCTATAAACCACACCAAAAATAAACTTTTATGGGTGAAAAAGCCCCATACCTATGTATTTTAAATAACAACACCCGCAAAACCATGTCCATGTTACTTCTTTTTTTGGTAGATATGTATCTACAAACTAAAAATATATCTACAAACAAGGAACACTGCAAAATATCGCATTACAATGTAAACTAGATCAAAAGTGTTCAAAGAACACGGCGTTGCTAGAACAAAGTTGACTTATGGGCAATTAAGATATATACTAAAATCTGAGACTGAAACGATGTATACTTTATAATTAAGAACTTTATGAATTTGAGGAGAAAACTGCAGAATGAATTTACAGCGGTGATAAATTTTCAGCGAAATACATTGCTCTGTGTGTTGCATTATAATCAATAATAGTTTGAAAGCTATGTATTTAAGTACAGCATACATGACAACCTCTCTCCGTGAAATTTCAGTATCCCGATGCTAAAATTTAAGTATTTTGGACAAAATTTCAGTATCTTATGTTTAATATATGTATTTTTAACTTATTAAACTATTTATTAAATGCAATTGGAGGTCAGTTAATTCATAATTTACACTTCCAGCATTACGTCTTACAATTGCTCTGAGAAAGGTGAGGCTGCCCATGTGCTATGATGTGCATTATAAATTTTGCTGTTTTTATGACAAAAACGTTGGAGTCTATAAAGTAGGAAGAAAAAAAGACTGACGTAAAGCGAGTAGAAGAAGCGTCAGCCGAAAGGCCGCCCTCATCGTGGAAGTATCGTCTGCTGCTCAACACCTGCAACAGACACGCATAACATGCACACGCTTAGAAATGAAGACAGCGTTCAAACCTGTTAGAGTTCGGTTTACATTGTGACTCACAACTTCACTAACTTCATGTTTATCCGAAAAACCACAAGGAGCTCTAACGACTGCTTGTGAACTTTAATTATATTTCCATTATTGTTTTTGTTTTGTTTTTTTAAATGATGGTAATACGAATCCATATGTGCTAGTTAATTTTATCAATTGGTTCACTGTGGATGTGCAAGGAAGAATTTTCACAGTATTTAAATCTATTATATTCTAGTAAACTGATAGATGTTTGTCTCCCGCATGAGAATTATACCATCGGCCTTTATATTTAATAGATCACATATTTCACCAACATAGATCCATTAGATCCTGTCTATGGGTTGTTTCTGATGAATCTGACACCATGCAAAAACTGACCGTAAACAATTAATTATCCTTGCATTCGTTATTTTCACTTTCTTGAACAAAATCATTTGATTCAAGAGTATCTAAGACTAAAAGGCATATAAGTAAAATTTTACAGACCTTGTAGTTCGTATTCGTAGCACACGGCGGAATCAGTTCTAAATTCTTGCGATGTGCGGTCTCCCCGAGTAATGCGACCGTGGTCAATGTCACGATGAAATTTTACGTGGGCATTTTATACTTGTCTTCCTTAATGGAGGTCACACATGTTGCAAAAATACACTGAAAGGCATGGTATGCGAACTAAGGGTAGAAAACGCCTTTATTTCAGGTGTGTAGGTTAATAATTAATGTATAATCAATTCTACTGCATAATCAACACGTGTGTGTATCAATAGCCACCCACTGCAATTGTAGGTACTCGTTGACGGTCCTCTGTGTACTTGATAGAATCTATTTGTCCTTTCTCCACACTGAATGCAACACGTCATGTTGACATATTCTCTCGCCACTTAGTATGCCAGTGTGTCACTGAAACAATATACCGTGAATTTATTGCCTGCGACATCTTGAGTCATTTTCTGCATGGAACAGCAAACACCGAGCTATGTCACGTGCACCATTTTTTGTAACCATAAATTGACACATACTTCTTTTGTTAGACACTGTCTGTAGAGATTCGAGAATTTGACAATTTGTTATTATTCATGTGATTTAAAAAAAATGTGACAGTGAATTGCACAGGAATTAAATGCACGGAATGAAAGAAGCATGAAAGAAGCATGAAATTTGGCAGGTTGCGAGAACATCCCATATGAAGTATTTTAAGCTATAGGGCCATCGCAGATTTGACCTCTGACCCGAATTACGGCCATTTTCCAAAATGGCCGACAAAAAAATATATGATCATCAACATCTCATCATCTAGTCAACTCAAACTTATCATATTGGTGTTAAAAATGGCCGACATATATTTTCAATAGTAGACAATGTCTACTTTCAAACATATATCCTTTATTTGACCTCTGACCCCAATTACGGCCATTTTCCAAAATGGCCGTCAAAAAATATATGAATATCCATATCTCATCATCTAGTCAACTCTTAAGTGTGATTTTAGTGGTCAAACCTACAGGTTTAAGATTAAGTGTTCTAATATAACTAAATCAATGACCTCTGACCTCTATGGCAGCCATCTTTCAATATGGTGGCCACAATATGGCGGATGAAAGTATATGAGTTAATAGCTCTTTGCCTAGTTGATATAGAATTGTGATCTTAGTATCTAAGAATACATTTGTAAGCCAAAGTGTAACGACTATTATCAAAGATTTATCTGTGAGTAAGGTGCCCATTAGAGCAGTTATTGGTACTGATTCAGGTTCCGATATTATGACAAGGTCAATGCAAACTGTTTTTAGGCCGACCACCAAAATCTTGTAGAAGTGGATTATAGGTAGAACTTGTGACCCGCTAATTGTCGATGCATTGAGTTTGAGTTGTGAAAATAAAAGGAATAACATTTGCTTATCTATATTTTATACCTACGCATTATGAAATCTTACAATCAATATGCATCACTGTAAATATATACCAATATAACGAGTATATGTATATACCAGGGATAAATTTCACTTCGTAAAGCAACAGATCATCATCTATGTACAAAATAATTATTTACAAAAAAGTACATCATAATAGATACCATTGCCATACACCTTGTTTGTCATGGTGCAGTATTGAGCAAATAACATTTCATTCACGGTCACATATGCTGCGACACAGACAGAGAGCAGTGCACGGCAGTGTAGCCTTTACACATTTACACTTGGCACTAACAGCCTTTCTTACACCCACACCTTAATAGCTGGTGACAGGCATGCGAAGCCTCAGGCAGCTCAGTCCATTTCACTTTCCAACCTCCATTGTCTGTTTGCAACCATCCCCATTCGGCAGGAGATGGTAAGTTGGGTTCATGAACAAACATGGTGGCCCAGACATGACCTGCCTGGTATGCAGCTCTTTTTGTATGCTCTTTTAGTGCAGCTTTAGTCGGTGGAAGCCCGTTCATTGGTCTTCCTTTCTGTGCAAATAGCTGCTTTCTGGCAACATTCACATCTTCTTCACTGCTTGTGCGATCATACAGCAAACTCATACATCGCTCCAGAACATCATGGTGGTCAGTGCGGGAGTCACCTCATCATATGCCTTCCAGATGTCCCAGACAGTGCGTTTTCCACGGCCACCAAAGCATGAAACTGTATCACAGCCACTAAATGCATGCAGGAATGGCAAGGCTGTGCAGCGATTCGGACCAAGTGCATTAGACATATGATGTGCAGGGAGGTATCGAAAACTCTTGCCTGTACCAAATGCAATCCAAAGCTCATGTTCACGGGGCCTAAGGCTTCTCCTCGGCGCTCATTTTGGCTTGTTGTCTAGGGGCCAGCTGAGTGCCCAGCGATGAAAACGCGACCTAAGTCGGCGGTGCCGGTCCCCGACCGCGCTACCGCTCTTGCTCCTCGCGAAGGGATAAGGATCTCTGTCGGTGTCCGGCCTCTTCATCCGGACCCACCTCCGTATCTTCTTCATGTTGGATGGACAGTGTGGGGGAACCGCCCCACACTGCCCCATATGGCTAGAGCCCCCACTTCGTCATCCGAAGAACATGTTGTCGATGTATAGTTTCGTACTATTGAGGCCACAGTGGTATTTAGTTAGGGTATCGTATTGGGAACGGGGCTTGTAATGGATTCGCACGTCTAGGGGGATGGTCCGGCCTGCAGAACCGGGTGATATGATGAAGGTGATGTTTTGCCCCAATGAAGATAAAAAAGCCTGGACATGCGACTAGGTTC
Source organism: Streblospio benedicti (assembly GCA_019095985.1). Classification (NCBI taxonomy): domain Eukaryota; kingdom Metazoa; phylum Annelida; class Polychaeta; order Spionida; family Spionidae; genus Streblospio; species Streblospio benedicti. The sequence continues at coordinate 34,507,367 of CM032668.1, read as the reverse complement.
ACGGTTAAGTCGCAGCTACTATTTATGGGTCACTGCTCAGATGAGGGAAATGACTGAGTCTCAGAGTTGGTGATGAAAGTGAATGAGGGTCCAACTCTGAGTCCAACGATTGGATGTAGATGCGGTGGAACCAGCAGGTGAAGAGCTACTCTTCCTGTAATGTGGCGACAGGACAATACGGAGTCGGGGAAGCCTGCTGGTTCGCTGATGGACTCCCCGGAAGGAGATCGGGGCCTTGCCCCGGCAATGATGGAGCAGTGACTAGAATTGATACCAGAGATCTGGATAAGATGGTGACCTTTTTCGCATGCGCGATCGAAAAGCGACTCAAGTCCCCTTGAGTCAACGAAAATCTGGAGTGGTAGACATCCCAGCCTACGCTCCTACAGCCTTACGCAAGGTAGGCATCCCAGCCTACCCTATACCTTATGCACGGTAGGCATCCCAGCCTACCCTACACCTTATGCACGGTAGGCATCCCAGCCTAGGCATCCCAGCCTATCCCAGCCTACCCTGCCGGCTAGACAAGCATCCCAGCCTGTCTCACGGCTATTCAGCGGCTCCCTCCCTCCCTCGAGACCTCGACGTGCCAGCCGGGGGACTCGAAGGAGGGGCCTCCCGGAACGGAGAGCTGTAGTAGAGTCGTCGCCGAAGGGCGGCGAGGATTTAGGACTATTGAGCTCAAGTCTGCCTATGGGCCGGACATTACACGGGGTCGGATTATATGACCTTTCGTTCCTCTATCTTTGCATTGTTTTTAAGGAAGTACTAGCCCTGATCACTACTCATGATTTGGACGAACTACACTCAAGGGGAAGACCGGATCGACTGACGGATTATTCGGATTAAGATGAACTGAACTACACTTTTAGGGCGATATGACTGGTTGACTGATGGACTATTTAGGATTGAGATGAACCACCGGTCCGGCCATTATGATTACTGTAAAACTAGAATATTCTGCGGTCATCAATTTTGCAGCTGAAGTTTTAACAAGTTTAACAGTAAAACTCGACACAACTTGGCAATTAGTGAAGGGCAGTATGAGTAAATTATGGTTAGTTTGTCACATAACTATTTGATTACAGGCACCATACTTTGCCATTGTGGAAAAGACTAGACTTGATGTAGGTTTGCTCATTGTGAGTACTGTAAAACTAGAATATTTTACGGCTAATAAAATCGCAGTTAGAAGCATTACAAATTTAACAGTAAAACTTGGCATTATTTGGAGACAAAATAAATATGATGGGTAAATTGTTGTTGGCTTGTCTTCATTTATTGATCTACAGTCAGAGTGGAGTAACTTACATTTAGTGCAATGTATGTCCAGCGATTAGAAGAATGATAAGTCCTTTTTAACTGGTTTATTAATCACAAACTGAAGTTAAAGTTACATGGGGCAACTGCGTACCATAGGCATTGAGTTCTGAGCATACAGATAAGTATAAAATTTTACTGGCAAGTTCATCAAGAAACATAATATGTGATCAAGGTCGATAGTACATCAATCCTTTACCCTCAGTGTCGGAGACAACTTATATAATGTTTACTACTCGTACTACACGCCCTCTGCCAGCATCCCAGCCAACAGAAGGTGGGTCTTCAAAACTAGATCAAAACTAACATGGTATCTAAGATCAGGTCACAAGACCCAGGGACAGTTAAAATAGGAAACAATTATGGTAATAGCTCCGCTTCTGCCAGCATCCTAGCCAACAGAAGGTGGGCCTTCAAAACTAGATCAAAGCTAACATATATATAAGATAAGGTCACAAGACCCAGAAACAGTTAAATTAGGAAACAATTATGGTAATAGCTCCATTGAGCTGTAATCAAAACTCACTTTGCCCGCATTGCAAAATGCCAGAACATGCACCCAGTGAACGCATTGCATTTGCCCAAACTAACTAAAAAACAATTAATATACTTTACATTCACCAGAAACCAGAAACAAAAATATATTTGTTAAATTAGAATGACAAGATGAAATCAATTATGACCATTGAGCTGTAAATTGAAAAATCACTTTGCCCTCAAACCTCATAGTTGTGTAAAGTTTGAACGAAATTGCACAAATGCCAGAAGACATGCACCAGTAACTAAAAACAATTAGAACGCATTCTCCAAACAGAGTAACGAATTTACAACTGGTATAGTATGACCTGACTGCCAGACCGATCGTTCCGACTTTACAATTTCCCGTGTGATGCCCGTCTACGGTGAATATCCGGCCCAAACTGCAGACTACGCTCGTTTTGACTTTGAATAGACCAATGTCCGGTGTACTCACCCAAACATGGAGTAATATTTTATTAATGGAAGCCCCTGTCAGTTCACCTACAGTACCAATGTCGCATGGTAAGACCTCTACCGCTATTCGCGGTTGCTAACGGACATTTAAGCCCGGACATTCCAGTCCCTCTTAGGCTCCTGTTACAGAGCAGCAATCCCATTCATCTTTAATGGGGTACGGTCATGACACCAAGACGGCTATGGAACAAGCATATGCTGACAGGAATTACATGGCTACACTCAGTAGTTATTGCACTACTAAGTAATGGCAGTTAAAAACAAAGAAAATGAAGTATAGATTGACTGAATACATCATGGAAGTGTCTATTCTCTAAAAACCGAATTTGGCATTAATCCGAGAAAGGACCAATGATATATAATTTTATTCCAACAAAAGACATCTTATACTCGTATCTAGCAATATGGTTAATCCACTATTCAGTCTAGATGGCGGAATTTAAGAGAAATACTTCGGCGCCATCATGGCAACTTTCGTCTGGCCGGCCACTCCAGACTGAAGTGGAATATTTTGGTAAAAAAAACGAAAAACTTCACTGCCTGTGTCATTATTTACAATGTGGGGAAACTGCCCCACATTATGTTCTACTTAATAATTGATAATTACCTGTAAACGCGCGAAATATAGCAAAAAAAAACTGACACTTTCAAATCCTCGACGTTCCTATCGTGCGAGACTCTACACAACTGCCTCGTTCTCGTTTTTCCGCAGTACTCGTTTTTTTGCCGGCTAACTTGCCGATGACGTCATTTTTTTAAACGCAGAACGAACGGCATCACACGGGGCAACTTGCTTCAGCGGGATTTGGCAGCTTACTATGTCAGACTTGGTTCCTAACCTCAGCTTGCCCATATGAGAAAGTGATTGAGGGCATGGCTGTTTCTCATGGGCAAAAAACTCATCAAGGTTGCCATCACATGTTTGGCAGGATATGTACAAACTAGAGAAGAGCGAACAATCACTCTTCACAGACGATAGCAGTTGCTTTTCTCTTAATTGTTCGCTTACTAGTGGACGACTGAAGAGGTAATTTGTTTTAATTGAATCATTATCATGTTTTTTCATATGTCACCCGACGTTCTTTAACAAATGCATCATACTGCTCTTGTCCTTTTTTCTCCATTGTGCGCATTGTGCTGTGCACTGCTGGATCAGAGAGCTCCCTTGTGTCCAAGACGAGCAAATCACCACTCTCTTCAGTGAATGGGTTTCCCATCTCTTCAATTACACTACTGAGGGCATTAACTTGGTTGAAAAATGTTTTCTGTGTACTTCCTGTTTGTTCATGATAACGACAATCTGACTCTAATTCATCCTTTTTTATTGATGTTTGAAACTCCTCAATTAGACGAGCCATCTCTGGACCTGACACCATCCATCTTTGTAAGGTTGTGGGGTTCTGCGGTAAGCCTACAGCATCTCCATCTCCCTTCACACAGGCATTGTTTTGTTCATGGGCTTGGTCTGTAGCTATATAAGAAAATGCTCGCTTGGTTTTCTTCACAGTGAAGTTTCCATCCAGGAACTCCTTGTATATAGCAGGATGTTTACGTCCAAGAGTTGTCATGTAACGTAAATGCACTGAAATCCACCGTGCATAGTTGGTGTGGTCAAGAGAAAAAAAACCAAGGCACAATCTTTGATAGTGAATCTACATAAAGTTTGAAATCAGCCTGTCTCAGCGATCTGACAAACAGCAATACATTGAGTTCCGATTGCAAAATGGTGAACCAAAACTGAAACTGAGGACTGATTGCGGACTTCTCATCGCTCCAGACTTATATTGTCTTCACGTTTTCTTCACTAT
>CM032668.1:34486718-34503146 GCA_019095985.1 Streblospio benedicti | reverse complement strand
TTGTTAGTATGTGCAAAAAACCATTCATTGGTTTTTTTATGTGAACACAGTTCTTGCCAAAGCTAAGAAGATTCTTAGATGAAGACAGCATTTTTCTCTGCCATGTCAGTGGTTGACATATTTCTGGGATTTATTTCACCTAGCTTGCAAGTCTATGTCAACCGATTGACATAGTTTATGCTAAATGTGTTGGAAATTTAATTTTTATGTACAGTGCATTACCTGTCCAGCTGGATTTTTATTTGGCTTGGCCAGGTTGACAGTCTAATTTGTCTACCCAAAGTACCCAAGTATGTTCCTTTCGAGTCAAGGCAAATGTAAGGGAAACCTTTTTACTGCCAACTAAGGTCAGGACCATCGACCAGTAGAAAATTGCTCACGTGGGCCTCAAAATCATTCAACAACTGACTGTAAAGGATTGGCTTTCTTATAGTACTTTCTTTACAGCTGTGATTGGGTTCTTGTAAAGGTGTGCTGTTAGGCGCCACCCTCCTCTGATTAAGGCTCAGAGGAGGGAGAAGCCGGAGTCCTGCTTTTTAATAAACTTTTGCTGGCATAAATATCTTTTATTCCATGCAAAATGTCAAAAATACAACAATTCACATAAGGGCATCAATTTAGAACATCTAGAATTCGAATACTTCTAGAATACATCTAGACATCTCCAAGGAACTAAGGATACAAGAATACCATAGAGCAAACCAGCAGCTGTACATATACTAATTTCACAAGCCTTTGTCAGCAATATCTGACCACATTAGTTTCCTAGTTAAACTGGTAATATCAAGACTATTACCCTGCCACGACTCACTTTGGCAGTTTATTAAAAGCTAATCAATGTTTTAAACACGCTTGTTCTATAATTAGTATATTTGCCGACAGAAAGTCTGATTTTCTCTGATTACAGCGACGCGCATCACAAACATGATAATTTCTGGCATAACAATCTAAATGAAAACATAACATGCTCTACTTTAAATAGGCCATCTCTTTACAATCACCCCCCTGCCTTTAAGATAAATTATTTTACCCTAAAAATTCATTTATCTAAAAATGAGAATCAATGCGTGTCACTCCAATACAAAATATATATAACATCAATGACATTATGATACCATTGCACCCTTAACCGGCACAATTTACAGACATTTCATACATGAAACCACTAGCACATTAAACATTACTATCTTCAGTAGTCAAAAACTCTTGAACTACAACCAGTTTTACCATCAGTGATATCAACATTATTATGTTTGCTCCTCAGCTTTTTAGATCTCTAAAATATAGTATGATTTATATACACGATGATTTTGATATGATCATAAATTGATGATTCTGCCAACTCATCTATGGGTGAGAGTCTTGTTGACAAGGGTGGTTAATTTATGGGTAAAATTAAATCAACCTAACAAATTATAGTAACAGTTAAAAGTTTAGGCACCCGAGCACGTTACTCAAACACTCATTTGTCTACAATGATGCAATAGTGGAACCTTGGCCTAGAATTCAGACTATGCATGACATTGTTACAAGGACAAACAGCATACATCCTAAAACTTAAAACTCACACCTGCCCGCCAGCAGATGCACATCTAGATCTCAAACTAGCAACTAGACTTAAATACTCCATTTCTGGCATCAATAACTAGATACTAGATGTAACCGTGCATTCACAAGATAAGGGTTATCTCATGCACCTGTAATCTAACTACAGTAGATTACCCGTAATCTTACTAGATTTGAAACCACACACTACATAACATTACACATTGCCACCTTAAAAACTAAAAACCAGTTTTAAAAATATGAACCAGAATATTGATACAATCATAATCTCCTTAGAACGTGTCCTGAACTTGAACTGCTTACATCAACAGAGAGATGTACATCTACTTAACAGTTAACTCAATTACTTGAATATCTAATCTACAACTCATTATTATAAAATGTCACTTGAAATCTTAAAACATTACACCATGCTTTAACCATTGGTTCCAATTTACTTGATAGTTTGCTATAACCCTAAAAATAAATTGTACTTATAACATTTACTTTACCAGTTCATTTAACTAAAGTTCACCATACTTGCATTTCATTATCCAGTATGTAAGAATCCACAATATCACTAAACACACATCATCGTACTGATATCAACCGATCCATGGCAGTATAGGTCCATCCATGTCCACCAATGACTTCTTGATGACCCTGGTTCTTTGAAATTCTTTTTCACTTTGGCAATACCTGTAGCGTGCTTCCTGGTCATCATCTTGTTGAGTTTTGATGACCATGTAGACTGGTACCCCTGGAACTTTGATCATTCCCGTCTGGTACTCTTGAAGACACCTTCCACTCATCTTGACCTTTTACACCTCCAGCCCGATCCAGTTTGACAGGCTGGCATCATCTTCTTGACCACAGGTCTGGATGACAGGTCGCGAGGAATGCTTTTTCCCACTCAACTCACTGCTCATGTCCACTAAGAAATCCTAGCAGCCTAAATAGTCCTGCTAACACTAGCCACACTAGTCCTTGCTAACACTAGTGTCACACCTGGCCCATGATGGCAATGTTTCATTGTCACATCTAGCTATAGCCACACGATGGCAATGTTTTATCCAACACTAGCCCCGCAATGTTTTTCACACCTAGCCCCACGTTGGCAATGTTTTATTGTCACATCGAGCCCCATGTTGGGCGCCAAATCTGTAAAGGATTGGCTTTCTTATAGTACTTTCTTTACAGCTGTGATTGGGTTCTTGTAAAGGTGTGCTGTTAGGCGCCACCCTCCTCTGATTAAGGCTCAGAGGAGGGAGAAGCCGGAGTCCTGCTTTTTAATAAACTTTTGCTGGCATTTGTATCTTTTATTCCATGCAAAATGTCAAAAATACAACAATTCACATATAGGCATCAATTTAGAACATCTAGAATTCGAATACTTCTAGAATACATCTAGACATCAGGATCCAAGGAACTAAGGATACAAGAATACCATAGAGCAAACCAGCAGCTGTACATATACTAATTTCACAAGTTATCTATGGTAGTAGAAATATGTTTCGTGTTTGTAAAAGAGATGTGAGAGGTAGAGGGCTAGAAAAAGATGTCATAGTTATACATTTAAAAAACATTCGAATACTCTGTATGCCTTTGATGTAAGATAAGAAAAATGGCTCTATTATATACATACTTTTTGTACATGTACTGTCACAAGTTACATCTAGAGTATTTTCTATGGTTACAAGATAAATGATATAAGATAAATAATATTATATGGAATACAGGATTAGAATCTATTGAAATGGCTCAATGAAAAATTAAAACACCACTTTAATAATTTAATACTTTAATATTTACAGCTCTAATTTTATTAACAAATATTTGATAGAAAAAGCTGGTACAGAGGACTACTGTTTTTTGATTTGCTTTAACCTATATCGGAAGTTTTAAAGAAAACTACTGAATGTTATGATGCCAAACTTTCTGGTCTTCCCAAGAATGAACCTTAAACGACACCAGACATTTCCGGTGTTTATATGACATCTAGCTGATATAGTATTTGCATTCTAATATTTCTGTTTATATTCTTAAAGCTGGTGTGTACGTCTTAGCACGTTGAACTTCATCATATGTAGTAAATAATTAGAAGTCTAATTTAAATACATATAGTGTGACAAAACAAGTGCACAGGTTCATTAAAGAATGGCAGCAGAGTATAAAGTCACTTAAGTAAGTTTCACTCGACCAAGATAATATCCCCTCTGTCACACAAACTTTGATAGGCGTAGTTCTCCTTCATTGTGGCAACTATAGGATTAGGGATTCCTCCCTTGCACTAGTTTGAGAAGGAATAGCCTTCAGTTTATCACCTCTGCAGTTAGACGCTGGTTGATCAGTTTATAGGGATTGGCAACCTGTTCCATAAAAACTGACAAATTTTTTAATATCAAACAGTGAAAATTGACATCTATTTTAAACTGCTGATAGATACTCAACGGTGCTGGGACTAATTGTGCTCCAATGAGTACCCTCCTAGATGTTTACTGTATTCACATTTGCTTCTGTGTTGATTTTGTTGTTTTTGAGCGACTACATGTGCTGTGAAAGTGTGAATACATGATTTTGGCGAATGTAGGCATTTTTAGAGATCCATTTAGTATCAAGACCCTATCAAATCATACAGGTTTGAGGTCATGAAAAATAGTCTTATTAAAGAGGTGGTCTCTTCGTAGAGACAGGCCCGTAAGAAGCAAAATGAGATTGGGAAGGCCATTTAAAAGTTGTCGTCTATAATCATGGATTTTTGTTTTTTCACAAATGATTGGTCAGGCCATAATTGAATTATTGCATTATTTTTTTTCCCACACACAAATTATTGGTCAGGCAATCGCCTTACTGCCTTCGCCCTTCCTACGGGCCTGAGAGATGGTCAGAATTTGATGTTATGATGTGTGTATTTTTGTGGCCTGCAGATTGCGTTTTGTGAGAACCGTGACGAGACCGAGTCAGGGACAGCGGAGCGGAGGCACCAACTCAGGGAGAGGTACGCAATGGCACAATGGTGATTTGTAGTACTCAATCACGTGTGATTACAACTTAATTTACAATTGCCTGCACAGGGAAAGATAGCACTTGTGATACAAAAATGTGAAGCCAATTTGTCAGGCCAATTTCAAACCCAATATTACATGTACATTTATATAGATGATGTATATGAAGAAATACTTACTTGCTTATGTAAGCTATAAACGAATCAAAAGGGGTGTGGGTGGTGGTGAATTGATATACAGAGTTGTAACTTGCAATATGTAATGTGTCATGCATTCTTTTCACCCATTTGAAATTTTGAGATGAAAGAGAGACTTGTTACAACATGACTCCTGTTAGGACAATAAACCTGCAATTTATGTGGATTGTTGTTGAATATACATGAACTACTCCAGGTGTTAAGCCTCACTTTCAAAAGTACTTCATGCATATAAAAACACTGTGTGACAATGATGCATAACGCGTTTAATCCCCAGGGAGGAGTTTCCGGCCACCGTCCAGGAGCCTGATGTGAAGCCGGTCAGACGCTGGAAAACCATCGTCAAGTCCGGACGGCCGCTCGGCGCGGACAGGGCCAAGAAAATCAACGTACAGCAGGTCTATGACACATGTAGCAGTAAGCCACTTGTTGATGTAGGTAAAACTGACTAGGACAAAATATATAAAGGTTAGTTAGGACAATGTTTAAATGTCGGAGGGTGTCCTTGTTTATTCCACATGTGCAAATATACCGGTATGTTTATACTGAAATTTTTGCAATAGAGATGTACGTGTATGGAACCATTGCAATGAAGCATCACATCACTGGTCAATTTCTAAATTAAAAAAAATATTGGGTGAAATATTACAGTTGACAGAAAACAGAATAACATACCTAATCTTCAATGAATTTTGGATCGTAAAGAATGAAATATTGGTAGTTAATTTTGTCTTCTGAACATTTTACCAGAGTTACACACTTTGGCATTGACAAACAGCAACTGTCATACTAAAACTGGTTCTCAATATAAATGAGTACGGGTAGAAATCAAAGAGTAAAAATAGTTCCTCATTGCAGCAAAAGAAGGAGATGGAGAAAGCTGTGGAATGAGAAGAGTTCTACGACGGTGACATCCTGTTTGATGACAACGGCAGTGACGATGATGAGGAACATCGCAAGATTAAGTCCCATTATCTCAAAGTTTGACCATATTTTTTATGGACTGGTATGTTTATGTGTAATTTGTTCATAGCATATGCAAAAAAAAAAATAGTAAAATATTTTTACACACTTAAAATTGTTTATCAAAAATGTTCGCTTAGATTTAAGGCTACTTGAATCGTAGTTTTTGTAATTTCAACGTAAATTACAAGGTTAGAAACATGTCAACTTTTATAAAAAAAAAAAATGAATCGAATTGATTTATAATCAAATATTTAATGGTTTACCATTCTCTACTGTTTATATATGTTGAAACTTATGACGTTTTTATATAAACAGTAGAGAATGGTAAACCATTACTATTATTATGAATCTACCTACTGTCACTAACCTACATTCGATCATGGAAATTGATTTGTTATGTATACAAGATTTGTGATATATGGTATGCAGCATATGGAAATTATTTTTTTTATAATAACATTGTTGTTGTTGTTTTACAAAACTTTTTTCTGCATGCCTTATATCCACTATATTAAAATAATAAAGTCCTATTCTAAATTTAGAATAGGACTTTATTATTTTTCGGATATAACTTTAGCAGAAAAAGAAAAAAAAAACAACAACAATAAACTAAATAAAAAAATGATTTGTTATGATTTCAAACATTTAACTCATTTGATAATTCATAAATTTTTTACCCCTCTGGCTCTGGTTACGAGACTGTAGGCCCCCACATGTGATAATAAGAGCGGTGTCCATTTTTAAGACATTCAAAGCAGTTCACTTTTTATTATTTAGTTTAGTTTATTTAGTTTGCCATATTATATTTACAAATAACATTTATGATATGAAATACAGACAGTTAACAATATTTTTAAAAACATTAGAATATTTAAATTACCATAGTAGATGGCGGGGGTGGAAAAAGTGGATGACTTATCAAGTTCTACCCCACGTATATGTTCTGATCACAGTTAGTTAAACTATATTTAAACATTTTTGTGTAATATCCTAAGAGTATTACAATGCAATTTGCTTTACATATCTTTATTATATTTACACCTTTCAAGTCAACAGACTCCTTCTCAAATTTGTTGATGTTTACACTACTAGTGTGAACATCAACAATTGAGATATATGACAAACATAGGAAAAAGAGCGCAGCGCGCACCGACCTCGCATTAAGACGAGTACACAACTTCCACAGGTAGAGCTCACAGCTTCCGTATTTATATATTCCGCAGTTCCTTCATTGAGAAGATATTCGACATACAACATGGGGAAGGGGACAAAGTGACGGACCTCCCTCCTGAGGCGCGAGGCCACCAGGTCACTGACCTCCCCCAGCAGCCGGCCCGTTGTCAATCGCAGCAAAACAAACGGTAGCCTGCTTTTTGAAACTGACAGTTACAGTAGAAGCTGCCCAAGTGAGCAATGAGGCAGCCTCGGAGGGTGGGGGTCAATATCATTGTAATGTATGGATTCAATCAAAGTCAATGGGAGAGACGTAATGCTATCGAGTCCAGTAGCAACACAATGCACTCGACTCGTGGTGGGTCAATATATAGTACTAGTGTAAAGAAAGTGAAAACGGCACGCGGTTCTCCGTCAGGTAGCGTACACTCCACGTGATAGAAAGCAAGTTTCAGAGACATAGACACACAACATGCACAATGCATCCTGCCATGATTACAACGTGCTCGACGCACATAGTGGCAGAGGCTAGTTAAGGCTACAGCCTAAGAATAGTAACAAGGCAGACGGTTGATGCTAAATAAAGTAGAGGTACTGTGTCTCGGGGGATTAGCGTAATGGTAGCGCGCCCGCCTATGACACACGTGACCGGTCTGAATCATAGACGGGAGGACGTGAGTTCGATTCCACGATCTTCCAAATAACTTTACCTTGTCTCTGAAATTCCATTTCACTAGTATTGAAGTATAAAACCCACTGGGCGCTTATCCAAAGTTGTGCTGTTTTGGGGCATATTTCAAACTGAAAATAGGTTCACTTATAGGCCCAGGGACATAAGTTCAAACCTTAAGCCCACCCCCCATTTTGGCAATGAATAAGCAATAAGAAACGGAGAGCCATATATAAGATGTGTTTTTAAAATTATTGCTGTTTTTTACTATATAAATTTATGTAAAAATAAAGTATGGTATAGAAAAATGTATTGTATCTTTTATTCTTACCACCCCAACACAAACAATTCACTGTTTTTTGTTGCATTATTGCGCAAACATTGTCATGGGTGTTCCCGCAGATCGCAGACTGTCAGATATGATTATGCGTGTGATTGATGCTCAAAATAAACTATTAAATTAAAATAATTACCAACACTTATTTATATGAATGGAATCGCATATTACCGCAGACTATTTCCATCTACATTATACATTAATACTACAACTAATAACAGAGATATGATCCAATATCTGTGTTTTTTGTTTTGTTTTTTTTATCAACTTCCACTACGACTGCCATGCGATGCTCATGATTTTCCGACCATATCACTTGATTTTTCATTTCACAAATAGGAGGGAAAAGTAAAACTAAAAACTAATATAATACATACCATTGGAAAGAGAAGTAAATTCTGAATAAAAAAACTATTTGTTGTCATTTTCTTACCCCTCCATAATTTATGTTAATTGGGCAGTTTTCATTGGCGCATGTCTCAGAACCAAGACGAACTTACCATGACCATGCATCATTCTTAGGCCGGATCAAACTAGATTAAACCTTTATATTAGATAGCATTTGAAAGAGGAGAAAATAAGGATTAAGAAAATGAAAGCAAATCCAGACATTTGCAAAAAATATCATTCAAATAGTGAAAAAATCTAGGTGAAAAAACTTTGGTCGTGAATTTCACAGTCAGTGGGGGGTTTCCAATTTTAGAAATTTGCTGTTATGATTATTTTACTGCATTTTCTTTCACATCTACTGCCTTTCTAAGGCAAGTATTTGGTGAATAGCACTTGGTCTCATATTATTGTTCTTATATTTCTTTTTAAGTGCTAGTACTTGTAAAAATAAACGAAACAAATATATCAAAATTTTGTCTAAACTGTAAATATCGATCGCAGCGTAGCTACACGTGATTGAACTTTCTTTCATAATGAACCATATGTAATGACATATACGCCCAGGAAAGTTACTTTCATTGACATTGTCGTGCAAATATAAGGTCGGCTTTGTTGGTGGAAAAAGAAATTCAGCTCAGTTAAAGGCTAATGGACCCATATACGAACCATAAGCCCATGTTCGAAGTCAGGCCCAGGGGCTTTTATACGTGAATAGACGGTATCAGTTAGTCATAGTACAAATACACACTTATATACAATAGTACACACAATTAGTTAAAAACATGTACAAATGAAATGAAAAGACTGTTATGGCCCAGTCATTTACAATTTGCTGGGGGTCAGGCAGATATTGGTGGTGGTGGTGGTGGGGGGGGTCATACTTTCAAAATTGAGGTCATATTTTCAACTTGAAGACCATTGGGGGGGCCATACTTTTGGTTTTGAGGGGAAAACAGAAAAGCATAATCGCATGAAATTTGTAAAACAAAGAGGTTTTATTGACAAATGTCAATTGACAAATCTAACTGAGCTATGACATGGGTTTTAAGGTTATTTTTCTGTTTGAAATAGCCTCAGACGCTATGAAAAAGGGTCTAAATTTCTAAATTTTCTAGGGGGAGGATGCCCCCAAACCCCCTAGAAAAACTGTGCACCTCCTCGTTCAACATATTATGTCTCTTAATTTTTGCAATCCTGGCTACGCCACTGTACAGGTAATGCTTCGACATACATAATTTGAAATAATAACCTATATTGATATTCCAGCACTATTTTTTGCCTTTGAGACAACTATATATAATCAAACACAAATCTAAATGTTTGATAATGGACTATATGGCAGACTACCTACAGGGGGAATATTTGAAGTATTATAAAAAAAGAGCATGATAATGATGAAAAAATGGGAAGTGGTAGACATGGTAGAATCTCAGACTCTGAATCTGAATTTTATTTTTGGAATGTTCTTTTATGCTGTGTGAATATGTTCATAATTGTTTAATTTTTAATTTTTTAATTTTTATTAACGTTTTCAAACCATGTATGTTCCTTGTCATAAATTAATCAAATAGAAATTTTATATTTCAGTTTTTGACAAGAAACCTACGTGGTTTGAAAACGTTAATGAAAATAAAAAAAATCAAAATTCAAAATTAAACAAATGTGAACATATTCACACAGCATAAAAAGAACATTCCGAAATAAATGAGACCAATTAACTTATTAACAGAATGACTCAAGATACCTCAAGCAACATTGGTCTGGTTTTACTTGCTTTGAATTATTTTGTCCATAGCAATAAATGCTACCTTTTTAAAACATTAGATAGATTATCATAGTTGTTTGAATTGTAAATGTTAATTACTTCGGCTTGTCATCATACTTCCAATGACTAAATGCGTTTAGATAATGATAAAAAATCTATTTTACACAAATATAAGTAATCTATTGTTTTCTTTAACAAATAATTCAGAGCAAAGTGAATGTAGAGTCATCTAAGACTGTTGTATACTCCCCAGGGAGTTGAGAAGATATAGTGTGACAAGGATGCCAATGACCTGGTGTGAATGTAAAGTCATCTAAGACTGTTGTTTACTCCCCAGGGAGTTGAGAAGATATAGTGTGACAAGGATGCCAATGACCTGGTGTGAATGTAAAGTCATCTAAGACTGTTGTTTACTCCCCAGGGAGTTGAGAAGATATAGTATGACAATAATGCCAATGACCTTGTGTGAATGTAAAGTCGTCTAAAACTGTTGTATACTCCCCAGGGAGTGGAGAAGATATAGTAGACTTCATTTGAGATGAGTGTGAAGGATGTTGCACAATATGTATGTCAAAAGAAAAGAAAAAGCTTTAGTGCAATTAATGGACTGAAAAGTTGTCAATGCCATATGATGAGTTCACGCAGCTGTGTAATCTTCCCCATCCCACCCAAACACAAGTAAAACAACGCATGTAATATATTTATATCCATTCCATTTATTATTATATCCATTCCATTTATTATTTTTCATAATGATGTATATTACCTGATCAGCAAATCCATTCACTTATAATTTCAGTACGTACCATTGTAAAAGTGTAACAACTGCAGATTTAAAATACCAAAATACTTCATTGATATAAAGGAAGAAGTATCATGTACTTTGTATACATGCATGTAAAGATTATTTCTAGTATTTCATAAAATCTGTTAAATCATTTTACATTTAGACTATTTTATAACCCTTGTATATTAAAACACATGAGGTTTGCTCATAGCTTGCTATATGGGAGGAAAATAAATTGTTAAAACATAAGCATCTTTTATACATTGTCCTATAGTATATTTTTCGTCCATTCAACTTTCAACAGTTTTAAATATATACAAATTCTATGGAATGGACTAAATCTGAAAAATACTCAACCAAATACCTAGTTATTTTTGGGAACATGTTTCTTTATATCATAATGAAACTACACACTTTTTCGAGACAAATAAATGTTTTCAGTCAAAATATGCCCTCACAAAATATAAGCACAATCTATGTGTTTTGTATTTGGAGATCAGCATACTGTATGTTTGATTTTTAAACACCAGATTTCTCTAATTCAGTCCACTATAAATTCCATCAATAACAAAGCAATTTTATGTCTTACAAAAAAAGCTGGATAATTCAATGTCTTCGGGTTTTAGCACAGCCAAACTTGCCTAATCAAGTTCATAAACCTTTAACAAATAGTAAATCTAATGACATATATCATAGTACATCAGTTTTACACAAAAATAAAATAAAACACAACAATATTAGCAAAATAATCACTAAATCATAAAATATCCTACTAAAAACAGTTAAATTACAAGGTCTCTGTATGTGATTATCCTATTGATTGCATCATTACCCCACCCTATCCTTGCCCAAACATACAGTGTCTGTCCCTTCCCGGCCCACACCCATCTATCTCCTCCCCATCCTGCAGCTGGAGCCGCGTGGCCGTGAGCGTGGTCACGTGGTCGCCGCTGGCCGCCGCGTGCACATGGACGTCACGGTGGTTGTGGTCGAGCACAAACACGTGCTGGTCGTCGGACGATACAGCACGGTAATAGTCCAAGGGAGTGTAGGCGGTGGGGACCTGGTACAGACGTTCTCCTACAGAATAAGACAAAGGTTGCATTATAGTGTGTGTTATCATTAGTGTATCATATTGGATGTTGCATTTGTCACTTATTGTACTGTACAGTCAAATGGGCTACACAAAATTACAATGATAATGATCATTATATGTAATTTAGACTTATTATTCCAAGTCAGGTTAGGACTATATCACATAATCTCTGGTGGGATTCGAACCCACGACCATACATACAATGAGTTAGCCTAAAGTGCTAGGTGATTTGGTGTCTATGGTGGTGGGTTGCCACAGAGACTATGTGATATAGTCCTAGCCTGACTTAGATCATAAATCTTATGACTTAATTACATATAATAACATATTCCCAAGTCCAATAAATCATAAATCATTTCAATGATGATTATATTCAGAACAATACAGTTTTTATGGTTTTAAGTTGTTGCAGTATAATTCTTGATTTTTGCTATTATAACTATTTTTCATATTTAGTTACATCTCAAGGTCCCGCCTATGTCAATGTACTTTTCCATACACAGTAGAACCCTCAATTAGGTCACATTCCAAATGAGACCACCTCTGTAATAAGAATATTTCTCACAGTCCAAAACCTTTGTTGAGATATCAATTTTTACCTCATAATAGAGACCACCTCTGTATTAAGACCATTGAGAACGGTCCTTGGCAGGTCTTAATGGAGAGGTTCTACTGTATTCATGTTCCATGTCATACATTATTATTCTGCACTGTGTGTATCAATATCAAGTTGTAAATAGAGATACACTGTGCCTATTTCACAACTACCCTTTATTAAAGTCATAGATGATACATTCTCACCACTTTTGCCGCTCATTCTCGATTCTGATTGGTTAAGAGCCATGCGAGATATGAGTGTATCACTAATTTGAGAGGTGATCACTACTTTGTGAATGGGAAAACAAGACTTTCGTGCTAGGGTGTTTAGAAAAATACGGTGCCGTTATTCAAAGGTTGACGTTTCAAAGCATACGTCGCAAGCAATGTATTTTACGCGCGACGCTCGTATTCTATGAAGACCGGCCTCCATTGAAATAGGTGTCAACAAACAATATATTTTATTGACGGTCTGAATTTGGCCATTTTAGTATATACATGTATTATTAGTATGTATATAATGGGTCTTAACAAAATAGATTGGAATCAAAACACCATGGATTGTTTAAGCCACCTGGATATGCAACCCAATTGGCGTTTTGGTATCTTTGCTGCACGCGTTCGCTGGCGCTCACTTGTGCAGACAAAGATACCACTCGTGCAGAGATAGGGTGTTCTCAACACTATAACATACCATTACCCTTATAATATATGAAAAACTTTTCACAATATATTACATCACTAACTTGAAATAGTATCACATAGAATTCATAAATAGATAAAATAGATGTGTACACACTATAGCATGATAATGCAGACCTCCCTGTACATACCTGTGCTGGAGAAAGCCGCCAACAGCTTTTTTGTCATTATCCGCCACAAAGACTGTCCCTGTGGGGCTGATGCTGACTACTGGATTCCCCCAGCTCCCCTCCGTGCTGCCGCGTAAGGCTGAACAGGCGGGTGCTGTGGTCGGTGGTGGTGTACACATGAAGCTGGATGTTACCGCGGCTGCCCTCCGCATACACCACGTGGCTGCTGCTGGCCACCCACAGCACCCGGCCTGAGGACAGATACATGACAGAGCTGTACATGGTGATCACGTATGCTGTAAAGCCACCTCACACTACAGCATGCAACGGTGTACAATGCAACTGTGTACATTTTTACGTTACATTTTTGCTGATTTTCAACCAATGTAATATGTAAGCTGGGGGGGGGGTGGTTGCTGAGACAATAATTCAGCTGTGTGCCGATATCATTCTGGTCTCACAACCTCACCCACCCGACTCCATACACATACAACACTCATCCATTACCAGCACCCACCAGTAGATAACACCACAAACTCGGATGCTGCTCGTTCACTTAACCAAACAGCCCATTATCCAAACCTCTCACCTTCAAACCGCCACCGGCCCGCCTCTGTCCCGTCGGCCTCAAGCAGCACCGTCTCTGTCCACTTGGCAAACAGGAGAGCGCGGCCATCACCAGCAGCACGGATCTTCCACCACGACTTTCCTGCTGTAGCGGCGGGAGCCGGGCGCGTCCACTGTAGCCGGAAGCCCGCGGCGGCGTCTGGGTGGTACAGGGACACCGTCTCCAGGTCCTCGTGAAGCAGGACCAGTTCGCCCGTGTGGCTCATGGCAGCAGACCAGCGGGGCGGCAGGGTGAAGGGACGTCACTGTAACATGATATGATGGTAACGGTCAGTACACAAATCAGTACATTAATAGTGTGTTATAATATAGGGGCTTACACTATTAGATACGCTGGCCCTCTATAATTTATTTTTATGACCTTTCCTGAATTATCTGAAATTTGTATATAGTTTATTGTTTAAACATGACACATATAAAATTATGTCCATTTCTATCCCATATACATGTACATGTATGCTGTAAAAAGAATTGAATAGTATTTCACCTGTTTGTTTTGTTTACATCTGTTTACAACCACCAACACTGGAAAAGAATAGACATTGTTAAAATTCTATATACAAATGAAAGAAAATAAGTCAAATAGTCGTGATTCTATTTGGTAGAAACTGAATCAGACAATGCAGTGATGCAACTAAATTTCCGGGTTTACAATTACATAATCTACAACCAAAAGATATTCCGGTAGTAGCAAAGAGTTTGAAATATTTGTATGTTAATATGTGGAAGAAAGAGGTCCATGGTAATAATATAAACGATGATGTTAAAAATAGAGATGATCGATCTGCTGTTACTAAATTAAGAATCAGTGCACATAAGTTATTTATTGAAAGAGGACGATATATTAGGCCACCTCTTGACCGGAATGAGAGAATTATTTTCTCACTGTCTTATAATCAAAAAGGCACACATTGAGGATGAGTTCCATGCTTTAATAGTTTGTCCTAAATATTGTGAAAAAAGAAAAGTAATTTTTAACTCAGTTGAATGTATATGTCCTAATTTTTAAAGATTTGGATGATTATGAAAATTTATATTTATTATGTCAGCTGAAGGCAACAAATAAGTAAACTGGTTAGTCTGGTAATGAAAATGTTCAATCAGTCAATAATTATGTAACCGCATCTGAGAACCAACAAAGTAAATGTTATTATCCAGTCAGATATCCACAGTATGGGAAGTTTCTCCAAAATATGTACTAGACACAAAGACACCAGGACTGGCAAGTTGAAAAACTTACAGGCCCTAGTGAATTCTTACCAGCCCTACCAACGGCACTCAATATCTAGGGGGGTTGGGGCATTCCACCTTGGAATCTTTTCTCTATATATTTTTAAAAGGAGCTATTTGGCGTCCTTTTTGATAACATTTAGTATTATGACAATAATATGTTAAAATACGGGGTCATAAAGCTGCCAGACAACCGGGCAGGTAAGTCTGAAGACCTGCAGGCCCAATAGTAAACTTGCCAGCCTTGGGTCACCAGGCAGGCAGCTATTTCCCATGCTGATATCCAGATAGTATCTGACTAGAAAGTATATGTCAAAGACTTTATCAATGTATAACTGTTTAGAAATAAATCAGTGTTAAGCACATTACTTTCTTGTGATTTTACTAATAAAAATCACAACACATTCTATCCATGTGGTTCCCAGAAGAGTGAATATTCTTATAATTTATATTCATGCTCAAGTAAAAACATTTTTTTCCAAAGTCAAACATTGAATTTCCAAATGATAAAATCTGTATTGAAACTAAAAGAACTATTCACAAATTTATCCATTGCTAGTCCAATAAGCAGATAAAAACGCCTATGATTTCAATATACAAAGTATTTGGCGTTGAATTTTTTTTCTTTGAAAATGTGTTAGACAATATTCTTATTCAGTACTACGAGATGGTACTGAAATTTGGCAGGTGTAAACACTCATTATACTTACGTCGTAACTTGATAAAGATGTAGACCAAATGACTTAAAACATATGTACGCTACGATGTTGCATTATTTACATTGCCATGATAAATTGCAACATTTAATGAATATTACACATGTTGTTAAGTTCGAGCAAAAAATTGTGTTAAACTTTCCATCAAACATAAATGGGCTGTCATTTATTTGTGTTTGAAAGAGGTGATTACTAGGCATTTGCTTTTTTAAGACACGTACAAAAGAAAAGAAATTTAAAAAAAAAAATGAGTCCCCCATAGAGATAATGCACCAACACAGTATCCAAGAATACCGGATTGAATAAAGGTTCCGTCAATGCTACAGTAGAGAGTGGAGAAAGATATACTGTTACAATGATGCTCCCAAAAAGCTGCTGGTGAATGTGGATCCGTCTGATCGTATAACCATAAAATGTAAATGTAAATGTCTGGTTTATAGCGTCTTGACTCAAGTTTTGATCTCAATGACCTTTACAATTTACACCAGGTCATTGGCCCAATTAATGATCAGCAA
>CM032668.1:34462170-34479214 GCA_019095985.1 Streblospio benedicti | reverse complement strand
GAAACGACATGAGTTGTAATTTCCTAATTAATATTTTGCACAAATTTCTGCTCATGTCACATTTCAATTACTTTCACCCCAACAAGGTTAATGACCCTGCACTTGTAAGAACATGCATGTCTTAATTACTGCTCTGCAAACATTAGCACATTGATTGACCACTTGCCTTAACTGGTAAGCAAATATAAACAATGCCTCCTGCTGCTTAAGGTCACAAGTCTTTAATCTATGTTTGCACATGAGTCTTCCCCAGTGAATATTTTTTTTTCTAATGGAGTTGGAATTTTTTAACTGTCCACTATACAGAGGTATCTAAAGCTATTTAGGAGCAAAAATAGTGTCCACTGTCCACAAAAGACAGGTGTCCACTATACAGAGGTTCGCGTTATATAAGCTACATAGGAAAACTGAAACGGGAGAAGTGAAAAGTGTCCACATAAGGCAGGTGTCCACTATACGGAGGTGTCCACATGGACAGGTTCCACCGTAGCTTCATTTTGACACCTCAAACACTATTGCTGGCTCATTAATAGCTGTGCTACGATGGTTTAGAAACATATGCTGGATGGGTGTGAAGTGCTCTAATGGACCTTTATCAGTGTTTGTAAACACTAACATCTGTCGAAACCATGTGGCGGGATACGCCTTGGTTTTGTACTGAATCACGTCACGAAACGGGTGACTTTTGAGAGCATTCTTGCTAAAAGTACTTGTTGTTGTTGTTGTTTTCCCAAACCATGGTGTAGCAATATCAAAGCCATCAAGTCTCTTTAGATTTGAGCCTTTTTTAATCAAATGCGTGTCATAGACGCAATGATTTGGTTTAAATTACAGATTTATCTGACCCACCAGTAGAGCTTTCCCTAGATTTATACCGCCGATGTTTCAATATTACTTTCAAAGTTGGTACAAATATAGTGCAGTAGAACCTCTCTATTAGGACCACCTCGGGGACAAGTGTTAGGTGATCTCAATAGAGGTGGTCTCTATACAGACGTTTATTTTAACACTTTACGAGGGTTTGTTACCGTGAAAAGTGGTCTTATCATAGAGATGGTCTCAATATAGAGGTGGTCTTAATTGGAAGTTCTACTGTACTTGCGATGGCTGACAGTGATTATTGTGTGTACTGGCAGAGTACATTTTACATGACAATTTAGGAAATATTCTCAGGCAGGAAAACCCTCACTTTCGTTTAGATGTGTCTACGCATGTACCTCTGTTTCTCGTGTCTTCCACGTATGGAAAACTGATGTATCACTTACACTCAGCTATTGCACCTTAATCTGCCAGTTTAGGTTACGAAATATTGCTTGCACATTGCAATGCACAGTGCTTGTTTTATCTGTTAATGAATAGTGGAGTACACGCATTTAATACGTCAACAATGCGTCAAATTTGAAAGCTATTATTGACAGTGGCATTGGCAATAGAAAGGCAGGGTTTGGCGTGCAGGGGTTCACGTGTGCATTGTGCTTGTTCGGTATTTGCTATCTACTAGCAGTTAAAGCCCCATAGAACTTTTATTAGCACCCCTGCTCCAAAAACTGTATCCTATATAAATATAAATATGACATGATTTTTTTATCAATAACTAACAGAATATAGCATCTTTAAGTACAGAAATAGCACATCAAAACCAGACTAATTCCCGTGCATTTGTATGGAAACATGGGAAGGTTTTCACCGTGCCATGGGTGATCACGTGACGTATAACGCGTGGGTTTCCTTGAGAATATGGAGCTTATCAACATATCAATGGATTATGTACATATAAGACATGTATAGTCTACGTATACATCATGTAGGGGTTACATACAGTAAAGAAGGGACAAGCACATTAAGCACATGTCCATTATGGTGAATATCTAATTGATTTTAAATTTGTCCACTAATAGAAATGTCATTGTTTGCTATAGTGAAAGCCACAAAGCTCTAAGACGCTATAAACACAGAGGTCTAACAGCGAAAATGGACACTCAAAAACTAGCCCGGTCACGTTCTCAAAGCCGTTTCTATGGAAACGCAGTCTAAAAGATGACCAGCCATTGCTTTTTTATGCTACCAACGTGTAGACGTGGGTTGCTTGGTTAATAAAAATGCTCAAGTAGTGGATTTCAGACTCTCCTTTAAGGGTTTAGCCTTAAGTAGTATCTAAAAACACAGTCTGTGCTCGAGAGTCGGTGTCAAAAAGGTCATGCTTCACTACAATCTTTTTTAGGACTAGACCCATGAGCTATACATTTTTGTCCATAATGACAAAATTATAATTTAACCGTTAAGGTTTTAACACATCACCAATTATTATTTTCCAGAATATTACTTGTGAAGAGAATAAAATTAGGTTTAAGAAGTTAAGAAAATATTATGTGCGGCTTCTTAAACGGCATGTTTAAAGACACGCTCGACATATGACATTCAGCAATATTTCCAAGATTGATTTGGTTATTTTAATCAATGTAAATGAATATAATGTCACACATAGGTCTGTGTGACACCTCATTTTGACTTCAATGCGCTCCCCACTCAAATTTACATACACCACAGCCAGTCCACAAAAGACACGCCAATTGGTAACCACTGTCAACGGATCTTCAAAGCAACTTTTCCACGTTTCTAATCTTAATTATTCTTTTTTGGTGAAATTCGATGGGTTGAAATTAAAATCTGTGATTGCAACCCTAACTATGGGCTAGAAACACCATATTCACGTTTATGCTGTCACCTAACTAGGTCTCGAACCAATGGAGAGCCTTCCCCATGCAATCAAATGGAGGACTTGCTTTGGCTAAAATTTCACATATCTGTTAATAACCTACAGGGTATGACGTGACTAATGTGGATGAACAGGCAAATGGTGTGCCTTCAAAATTAAACTCAAAATATATTACATGAACACCTTCCCAGTGAGCTACTTTAAATGCCAGATATTGAAAATATGCATGGTCACCCTGCCAATATACACCATGTCACAAAGTATGACAAAGCAAAATCTGCAAGCTTCATTTTCTACTTGTTTTCTTATTATAATGGATTATTAATAAATTATAATAAGTGGCTTACCTCATCTCTGTGTGTGTCCGCTTGTAGTCGAGTAGAGAGCATCAACAACATAAACGCGATCCTGGCAGCCATCTTTTCGAATCACTGACAGCTTGTGTTGGCAGTGGTGTGCAGACCTCAACACTGCCGGTGTTTATATAGCAGCAGCCACACCCAGGGTTCAAACTTCACTTGGCTCACTTCTTATCTACAACGGCCAGTGGTTTGGAAGTGTAAAACTTTGCATGTAAACACCAGATTGTTATAGAACAAAACATTGATAAGAAAGCGGTTTTGGCTAGAATTTGATAACAAAGTACGTGGCTTAATGCTTTTTACTTGCTGACACTCAGTTTTATCAAGAAATGCACATTATCGCCGAGTGTTCTGCTTAAGTGTCAAGATATTTCTTGATTTGAATTGAGTAAAGAAAGTTTTTACATATCAAAGTGTAAACTGCAAAGTGTAAATATGCTTATGTACAGTCAGAATTCACAGGGACTGGCGCACTAAATGTAAATGTGCTTATATTATTATTTACAGTCGCTTTTGCCATTTCTAGTGACTTTGTAGGTAGCAGAAGAGGTAAGTTTGCTCAACATCCACCATCAGTCCAACTCCCTGCTATCTATTCGGCTACAGAAGCACACAAGTGATGGACACTTTCATTTAGATATTTCCATATATTTGCATATATAAAAATATTAGGATTTAAACAATCAAAACGAATGAGCTAAATTCAAAGTGATGACATTGAAAATATATTTATGTTCAATCTTCAATTAAGAGGTTCGGTATATCAGTTGCACTTTCCCTCAGTCAGTCTTCTGGTCAGAGTAGAACTCCCTATCTACTCGGCCACAGAAACACATAAAATGTAAGTAAGCTTTAACTCCCGGAATCAAACTCACAACAATATAATGACAAGTCCAACACCCTATCCATTCTGTTTACATATTCTGATAACTCATTTTAAACCAATATTGTTTCAGATATATAAATTCCAAATGTTCAACCCGATTTGATAAAAACAACTTTATCATTCACGTATCATTCCACTCTCGCTTATCATTAATGTTTGCCAGTCCTGTAAAACTGGGTGCGACTGAGATAAACAGAGTGTGCTGGGATTTCAGAGATAGAGGGACGAAATGATCTGGTTTCAGTTAGAAGGATGATATCCGCATAAATATTCTTTTAAAACGAATGCTTTAGGTACAGTCTAAACTAACGTGAATAATTGTAGACTATTAGGTGATAATCATGTAAACAATGTCTATATAAATGTATGTATACATAAGTTGGTATATTTCAACATAAGTTCCATTATATGACGAAAGATCATTCTAAGTTATGTAACAAATGATGAAAAACATGTTAAACTGATAAATTCTTGTGTTTTTCAATACGTTGGATTTGACAGCCATCTTGGATTTAAAGGTCGAATGGAGGTCAAATCATTATAAAAATATCTGAATTGATTTTCTTGTCTTAAAGGGACTCGAGAGCAAATGCATTAGGCCGGGTATGAAATATTGGTGTTTTTATCTAGTAGTGTGAGCAAAGTAGTTAGTGTAAGAACCCGGGGCGGGTGGAATTTATTTAGCGTCCACCACAATTGGCTAGGCAATTAAAGAACTTTAATTGCCCGGGTGCAGTTAGGCTACGTTGTCCTTGGGGACGTTCAGAGAAGTGCAGCGCACGTTACTGTTTGGACGGTCGACGTTTTAATGAACACGTTGAACGCAGCGCGTTTTACGCAGGTCGCTCAGAATTCTCGGAAGTCTGCAGCCACTAACATCTTTATAAACAAGGCAGATATTTTATTGATGATCAGAATTCTGAGCATTTTAGTATATACATGCATTGCTAGTATGCATATACTAAGGTGTCTAATAAAATAGAGTGTCATCAAAATGGCATGCCGGGATCATTCATAACACCTGGATATGCAATCCTTTTGACTTTATCAGCAGATCGGGAAGAATCCATCATGAGGTGCACGAACGGTAAACACCATCAAGTTAATAAATCTGTTAAAGTAGGCAGATAAAAAAGGCAATAGTCCGTTTTAGCGTGGAGATAACACTAGCTATGCACTTGTGCACTTTTGCATAGCTAGTGTTATCTCCAAGCTAAACCATACCATTACCCTTATAGAACTTCCACAGAGAGACCACCTGTATATTGAGACCACTTTATCAGGACAGTCCACAAGTGGCCTAACTAGAGGTTCTACTGCAAACTGACCACCCATCAAAAGGGGCAGAGTTTGTTTGATTTTAGAACTACATGACCGTGACGTTATGATTCATTGATCAAATCACAAGGTGAGGAAACTCATGTATCACCTGACTCCTCACTGACCCCTCACTGACCCCTCACTGACCCCTCACTGACCATCCATGAGACATGGGCCTGCTGTTGTTTATAGGAGGCTAGCTGTGTATAATGATGGACTTCACCACGCGTGTCATAATGTAAGGCCAGAGTCAGACATTCACGGTAATTGACACCGAATCAACACACAAGTTCAAAGAAACTTTTGCGATAATAATGAGAAACATGTGAGGGGAAGATGACTCTACCTTTGTAAAAACTCATCTGTGACAAGGCAATTGACAGTTAACAAGTACAACAACAGCACAACTCATATTCATACTGGCTTAATAATCAGCTTTGTGAGATTACATTTGTGCCATTTGCACTTGCTCTGTTTTCTCTCCATTGGCACTTGCATTCCAACAGCTACTAAAACATGTTGACTGCACCAAAACTAGAGGCTGTTTGTAGCGTAAACAGGTTTATCACCAATTACACAGGGCTTCCTGTGAAGGAAATGGAGCCTCACACAATACAGTAACACCTCCATCTCTATACACAGACCACCAGTGTAATAAGACCAGCTATTGGAGAATGAAAATCCCATGAAGAAATCACATTGAATCTCCAAATCGAAACCATATGATCTATATTCAAGAGACCACCTGAATAATACGACCAATTCTCACAGTGCCAAACCTGTATAAAGAGACCGAACCTCTGTAAAGAGAACATCTCTCTATTGAGATCACAAATGGTCTTAATAGAGAGTTGCTATTTTACACTAACAGCAAAGCTTGTTTTCAACACATAAATCACTTACACATCCTTAGATGGTAATTGAAAGAACACACGAGGCAGAAAATGTTTCTTATTAAAGCATATTTTCTCTCATGGATTGTCAGGTTAATTATTTTAAAAATACAGAACATGTCACAGAAATAGATTCACCATATTTCTGTAGAAATGTGGGTGACCCAACAGAACACACATCATTACAATATTTAAATAGATGAATCCATAATTTTGACATACCGAAACAGTTTCTTTACATGCAAAACAGTTACTTTTAGCAGGGCGTGTATAGTATGTACAATCTCACGTTTTCACAAAGTGTGAGATCCTACATTCTACCAGCCAAAAGTTGAGCCTGTGCCAGAGATAAGCCATTTACCAGCCGACAAAACCTACATAAGCAGCGTATCGAAATATCTGAACATTCTCAACACGTTGTACAGTAGAACCTCTCCATCAGGACTCTATAACTCACCTAACACTGCTCCCAAAGGTGGTCCTAATGGAGAGGTTGTATTGTAGTTATCAAAACACCTAAACATAACAATCTTTTCATTCTAGGTAAATTTCGAGTCCATAGACTCCTCATATAAAAATCCGAAATACAAGGAGTGAAAAATGTCCAGTCAGTAACCGATTAAGGGGGGGCTGACTGGGCTATAGCCAGGGGCCCCCACAATTCGGGGGGCCCCCAGATTTTGGAAAAATTTTACGCGCGCAATTTTTGACGCGAAAGCTCCAAATAATAAGGCGGCCCTCATCAAAATTTAGGGCCCCTACTTATGTTTAAACTAGTACACATTCTAACGCCCTAAATAATATGAGGCCCCTAGTACATTTCTTTTGGGCCCCAGATAATGCAAGACAGATTGCATTTTAAATGTTTGACATAAAAGCACCAAATCAAGAGGCCCCTAACATATATTTGCCAATGAAATGAGGCATCTGGGGCCCCAACGTACATTTAAACTGGCACACACCCAAATCCTCAGAACTTATGGGGCACCTGGCACATTTCTTTTGGGCCCCAGATATTGCAACGTGGATTGCATTTCAAATGTTTGACGTAAAAGCACCAAATCAAGAGGCCCCTAACATATATTTGCCAATGAAATGATCTGGGGCCCCAACTTACATTTAAACATGCATACACCCAAATGCTCTAAATAAATGGGGCCACTGGTAAATTTCTTTTGGGCCCCAGATATTGCCACATTTAGTTACGAACATTTAAGTGGTAATCCCGCAATTTAGAGAAACCAGACATTGTAAGTAGATTAAATTTTGATGATCTTATTGATCAATTTGCCAGGCAAAAAGTAAGAAAACATGCTTTGTGAGGTATATGTTTTTATTTTGATTTGCTTCTTCCCTGACAATGAATGTAATATAAGAAAAATATTGTGTTTTTGAATTTTCCATTAATGAGAGGATTTCTTTTCTAGAATATTTTATAATTATCATAATTTTCACAGATGTAATTTAGTGTGTACCATGGTTGATAAAATGTTGGTTTCATTTGTCTTGAAATAGTCAACAAAGTACTGTCTTTATTTAGGGTCCAGTAACTAGTTATTCTTTGTTCTATATGACGTTTGTAATTTAGTGTGTACCATGGTTGATGAAGTACTGGTTTTGTTGGTCTTGTACAAGAAAGTACTGTCTTTGTTTAAGGTTAAGTAAATAATGTTATTCTTTTTTATGTGACCTTTACTCTGTGCCCCTCATTATAAATGCCAGTTACATTGAGTGGTGCAGCCAATGTGAAGGTTTACAAATCACATGTACCATAGGATGAAGGACATAGAAATCAATTTCATTTAAGCAAATACAATAATTAGGTACTAACGAGGATATTAGAACTTTATCTTTCCACAAAGGGAGTGCCAAAGAATTTGTAATTGCTTTTTATGTAAATATAGGTGTATTATGTGAGAACCATTTGCAATTATCAAAGTGAATATTTATCTGTATTTTATATGCTGAGAATTGAGATTATGGTTTGTTATGTGATGTGTTATGTGAGAGTTTTAGTAGAAACAGTAATCTTATGTTCTACATGTATGCCATGTGCTTACAGTAAATAATATAGAGAATATTGAAGGTGTAGTGATGTTATTCTCAGGATATTATGTATCCTAATAGGAATCCTAATAGGAATTATTTATTTTTGTTGTAGATCACCAATTCAGTAATGTAAATAAAGGATAGTAGAGCTTACAATTAAAAAGCTTTTCCTCTTTATTCTCTTGAATTGAAAGTAATAAAAAAATAGACATATGAAATGGTGTTGCGACGCGATACATAATGTCGCCAAACATGACGAAACGTCGCGACGCGTGCAAAAAGGGCCCCACTTCGAATCTCAGCCAGGGGCCCCACTAAACCTTAATCGGGCCCTGGATGGAATGTGAATGGATGCAGGAGTGAAAAACAATCAGGAATGAATACGAAAACGGGATGAGCCCGATAGATTTGAGGGGGATGGAGAATAGATGGGAGGTATGGGACAAGGAGAGAACAAGGGAAAGCATCAGAGAAAAAGAACACGAAACGCATGTGAGGGAACTAACAGGAATGGCCACATACTTAAGGTGGTGCGGCCCAGCACAGAGCTTTAGCCAATTGAGGAGCACTGACACTTATAACATTTGTGGTGTGAGAAAACCGGATCGTTGCCCAATATGCAAGGAAACGTTGAACTCTATGGTAAACCACATGATTTAGGCACGTGTAGTTTCGGAATAGAATTGGTTAAAACATGGAAAGATCTCCGAAAAAAGTGGAACAGAGTAAGTATGAAGAAAACAGGAAAACAAGCGGTCAGGAAACAGTAAAGACAGCACATGGAAAGGTATGATATCACATTATTAAAAATGTTTTCGTTGAGTAATTAAGTGTTCATAGTTTATGGGTAAATGGGATAACGGAAGGGATGTAGTACCGAAATAACACGTAGGTGGGAAGGGAGGGACAGTAGAAAAGTGAGAATACAGCTGACACAGGCTAGATTAGTAGATAGGTAGGTAGGAAATTATAGGGATGGAGAAAAAAGGACTAGTGGTAGGTAAGAGGGGTCGGGGGACACATGAGACAGCATGGGTAGAATAAGTAGGGTCAGGGAAATGAATGTACAAGTCAGGGAGGACTGATTTGGATGTCCGAACGATGGAGTCTGGTAGTCGAACAGGATGGACATAGGTTGGAGGGCAGAAATGGAGGGACAGGGATGGAAATGCAGATTGGTGGCATCAGAGAGATTAACAGGAAAGACAGGACAACGTGAAATGATTGGGTAAGATGTGTCCCTATCATGGTAAAGATTAATATCATGATAATTTACTTATTTATTTGTTTATTTTTTTACTTATTTATTTGTTATATATATATATATTTATATATATATATATATATATATATATATTTTTTTTTGGTGGGGGGCGGGTTTAGGCTGGAAAAAACAGGAAAGAGTAGAAGTAGCGTCAATAAATAGAATATGGTTTTTTCACAACTTTTATAAGAACCATTTATTACACAACATACGCGACCAAAACTAGAAAAAATAATGGATAAAAGTATAGCGGTATAAAAGACAAAATATAATAGTACAATAGTATAATGAAAGACGAGTTTATACTCTGCAAATAAAGGACATGACGCAACTCCTTTTTCTTCTTGATGACTTTCAATTACAAAATTGGATATTACCGACTACAAAAGCTAATCCTACAAATGATGCAACTATAACATGACGATTAACAGGTGATATAAAGAAGAAAATACAATTCCTGGATTCATATGATGACAATACTCATTTGTAGAAACCCAATTAAATAATGCAGCATTATTGTGAAAACTAAACACTATACATTACACAATAAACACGTAAAAGTTCATAATAGCGCAACATCTTTTCCTTCCCTCTATCAGAAAAAATACAGAAGTGTCAAGAACAAAGCATATTTTTTAGATATGAATATAACACACGTTGCACAGCTTAAAAAAAACACACAAAAAACGCTAACTCTAATCAGAATCACTCGAGTCAGAACTGGTGTTTCTTGAATCAAGTACATAATCGTTTAAATATGCAGGAATCTTGCGTTGTCGTGTGGAACGCCTAGTGTTAGTAACATGCGGTGAAGATTGATTATCGTCTGAGCCAGCACTATCAGAATGAAGTGACGGTCCTGATGGTGTAGGTGATCTGGGTACATTCTCCACTTGTCGTGGGACTGCTATTTCACTATCATCAGAGTCGGACCCCGAAGCATAGCCTCTCTCACTGTGGCTAATCGTGGAGAACGATGGCACGATGACAACTTCACTGTATTTTAGCTTGTAAACGTATGACCTGTACTGGCTGCCAGCCAGTTTCCTGGCAAAAATGAACTGCTTATCCTTATTCACAACCAAATATCGTTCACGGCTGTGATGCTTATCACCATCACCTTTTATGAATACAATATCTCCGACCTCAACAGATGATATTCGTGAGGGAAGACCATTTTTAGCCTGAGATCGGGCACTAGGTCCATGCGCATTCTGACAAAATACTTGTTGCTGTTTTGACAAGTGATCGTCCAAAAAGTGTAACTGCTCTCCTGTTATGTTGTCACGTTGAAACACTATCTCCTTTGCACTGAGGCCCCTATTGCGTATGCGTGAATTTAGTGTAGCAGTGACTTGTGCTAAGGTACTCTCAGAGACAGCACTTCCATCGGGATGTACTCTCTTCAGCTCATTTTCCAGCTCCTGAACTCCCTTTTCACCCACTGGGTTCTTATTCCTGTTTTTCATCCTGCCAATCTCAAGTTGTATGCCAGCTGCTGTAAGGTGTTTGTCGGAGGCAAGACTAGTGAACCCAGGAGCTCCATCAACTCTTACAATGCAGCCGCCAGGTGCTTTCAGTAGTGCAGTGGTCTCTATGAGCGCAGTCCTAAGTGCCTCACTCTGCTCGTTTGGCAGCAACTTACAAACTGTGAATGATGAAAAACAGTCACGCATGACAAATATACATTGCCTAGCCCTACGTAGAACATCACATGCAAACGTTGTGCCCAAAACTAATGGTTGATCAGATGTAGAAAACTCTTGCAACTCTGTGGGTAGCCGAGCAAGTGCAGCACATTGATAACATGAAGATGTGACCTGATTGATGAGTAAGTCTGCATCTAGGGCATAAAAGTACCTGTGGAACACTTTACGTAGTTGACTAGCAGTAGAATGATCAAAACACAGATGTATAGCAGATAGAAGCCCGCAAATAACTGATGGGGTACAACAATGAGGTCTCTTGCAGCATGGCATGGGCATGGGCTTACGCACAACTAATATTCCATCACGACCTATAGTGCAGACACGAAGATAGCGCTTGACACTTTTCATATTGGTAAACTTACTTCTAGGTCTGGTGGCCTGGTATAAATGAGCATAAACTCTCCGTAACACACTACAGTCCTGCTGTGACCTTTTCCATGCAACAGGCGACAGATATGGCATAGGAGATTTGCCATCTAACACCTCAGCAACTGTAAGCTTTCTTACACTCATGTCTTCACTTGCATCAATAAACTTGCAAACTTGACAGTTCCTATCTGCACACTCTGCTGGGTTTCTTGATTGATAATCTGCCGGAAGGTTAGAACTTCCCTGGATATATTGCACAGACACCTGGAAGTTGGAACCTACTCAGTGTAGACAAAAATGTTGAAACTCTAGCACTGTGAGAAAATTCGCCCCTACACAATTTTTGAAATGCCTGAACACATGGTTACGAATCTGTTAAAATTTGGACTGGTTGATTGCTCTCCAGAATGTATGGAGCCCAGTGATTAACTGCACTTCCTATTGCCAATGCTTCGACTTCACAAGGAAGCCATTTTCTCTGGTGAGGTTTTAGCTTAGCAGAGAAGAAGCCTCCAATCCTCATTTTACCCTGTCGAATAACATGCAGAACAGAACCGATTCCGCCTGGCTTGACAGCTGCATCACTAGAAATTACCAAAGTATCTTCAGGTCGGGGAATTGTGATGGATTTCAGGTTACCCAAAGCTCCTTGTGCTCTCTTGAAACAAGAACGCAAATCATCAGTCCAGTCAACCTTTGCTTGAGATTCTTTACCAGCGGATGCAGCTTCTAGGCTTGATACTGAAGTGGAATGGCCTGGTAGGCAACTTTTTAGTTGTTTGTATGCCCCAAGCCATGAGCGCAACGCCTTCACAGTTTGTGGCTCCTGGATAGTCATTAAAGGTGAGATCTTATGTTGTGACGCAGTTACAGTGCCACTAGACCATAACCAGCCCAAAATGTTCGTAGTGACCGGGCATACTTCAGTTTTCGAGGCACTGAGTCTCAAGTTATTAGCTTCAAATCGTTGCAGAATCCTCTCCCAGTTGTGTAAAAGCTGGGCTATGGATTGGCCTCCTGTATATAGGTCGTCAGCTAATTTCACAACAGTGCCCTCTTCCATCATATCGCCGAGAACTCTGGTCATTAGCTCATTGAGATGTTCTGTGCTTCCGGGCATGCCCATGGCAGCCCTAGTGTATACACGTATGCCTTTGAATGGAGTGAGTGTACCTAAATACTTCATAGATGTTCTGGCCATGGAAAGTTGGAAAAATTGTTTAGTCATATCTGTCTTGATAATGTAGTTAAAACGAGCCAGAAAAGATAAGATTTGGTCTGTCGATGTGGATTGGGATGGGGGCGGCTTGGCATATGTTCCTATGGTGTTAAAAGCAGTCACTAGTCTATGTGATCCATCAAGTTTTTTTACTAAAAAACTAGGGGATACATATTCCACATTGACTCCTATATCTTCTGGTTTGGCCAGGATGCCTAAATGTTCTAATTCATCCATCTTCTCCTGAAGTAATTTCATTTTGTCAGAGCTATAAGAAGGGAGTCTCGCCTTTTGCACTGGAGGCTCCACAGGACCCATATTGATGTAAGCTTGAACAGGACCTGAGGCGTTATTGTACCTTCCAATTTTTGCATTGAAAACATTGTCATATCTAGAATGAAGTTTCATAAATGCGTCCCTTTCTGACTTAGACAGCTTGTTGTCAGGGTAAAGTTTGATGCATTCAGAATGTGTTGACACAGACGTTGCAATAAGTGGTTTGACATTATCATCATGGCTCTGGGAGCAATTTTGTTGCTCTGAATCTAATGTGGTGTAATGTACTTGGGCTAAATGCTGGTTGTTGCTAACTAACACAGGTTCCTGTGATGTGTTGTGAATTCTAATCCGTCCTGCAATACTCTTAGTTATGATTGGCTCAATCCATGAACAATCGCCTGTATCACATCTAGGTTCTATTGCAATTACCATATCATCACGGAGCGTAGGAGGTGATGCAACTTCAATGAATTCACCTGGAAAAATGGTTTGTTTACCAGAAGCTTTAATCAAAACTGATGTTGCCTTCCTAGCTTGCAGAGGCAGTGACATTTTGGGTAAATATGGTATGAAGTGGTGACCTTTAATAACGATACGCTTCCTTGGGATATCAGGGACAACATCATTATGTTCCATGAAAACGGTCCCTGCTAATATCTGGCAGTCAAGGTTGCTAACGACCACAGCCTCTAGTGAAAATTTAAAGGCGTCTCTAGTAATAAATTCACGCACCTCACCTCAAATGTCCAGCTGGGTGACGCCATCGGCTTGGACGCCAGTGTGAGTAGATGGTAAGATATTCATATCCAATTTCTTTGCCACAGATAGGCTAATAAGTGAACAAGTCGCTCCAGTATCTAGTGTAACTTTGATAGGGTGGTGTTTGTAGAAACAGTTCATTACAGGTGATGCTGACGTCGCAACTCTATTGACCATGAGACTTGTAGATCCATCTAGTCATTCATCTTCACAACCATCCTCATGATCGCTATTTTCCTCATCACATACCACCTTACAAGATTTTATAAAATCAACCTTGTCTTCATAGGATAAGAATCGACATGACCCAACTGAATGCCCAGCGGATGGGCGGCCTTCAGATTTACACAAGCGGCATTCCTTACTAGGTTTATGTCGTTGGTGTTGTTTGGGTGTAAACTTTCGACCTCGAGAGAATGATGAGTAGCGAGGACGGGGCTTATCACCACGTGAGCGGAAACGGGATACCTGCAGAGATTCAACAGCTTCGACTGCTTCCCTCTCCAACGCTTCAACGCGAGCCACTTGAACGTCATCTCGCTTCAGCTCCTCTAGCAATGCATCCAAACCAGACACAATTTGCGGCTGCAAATCCTTTAGCGCCTTTTATTTGTAAATCCGCTGAGTATCTAATTGCTACCAACGAAGGTAGACGGAGTCCATCAATTCTAACCACCTTAAAACGGCCAAACGTTCCACAGTAGGACTGATGTCTTCATTAGTGGTGACCTTGGTGTCATTATGATGTAATGGGGAATCTTTGACTAAGAGATTGTCATGAAGGTGGGCCAGAACTCGTCTGTAAAGGCGTTCAGGTCGTTCCTTGTCTGGGCCCTCCCATGTAATTTTGGTTAAGGAGAGAAATTGGCTTTCACTCTGTTGAAAGCCGTAGTATTTCCTAATTGCTTGCCATACACCTGCAAGGCTGGTGCTTTCATTAATAATTTCATGGCTCAGGTAGTGTGGGACCCACTGTGCAACAACACCTAACATTTCATTTAGTACACTGGCCTTGTCTTCATCATCAAGGCCTCTCTTAGGATCAGAGGCTCGTGCCTTATTCCACTTCATAGTCTTTTTCAAAAAATCTTTAAACGATGCTTCTTTGCGTAAACAATGCATCATGTGATTCTGCCACTTACAAAATGATGAGAAGTCTTCCTCTTCTCCTAGAGTCCATGGTTTAGGTCCTTTGGTAGTCATGTTGAGTTATAGCTTGTTCCACTTGTTGTTTGAAGAAATCACCAGTCTTATCACAATCAAAGTTTGAGCTCTATAATAATTGACAGGCTGTGGGTTCAGAATACCGCTGCTACCACGTCAATAAATAGAATATGGTTTTTTCACAACTTTTATAAGAACCATTTATTACACAACATACGCGACCAAAACTAGAAACAATAATGGATAAAAGTATAGCGGTATAAAAGACAAAATATAATAAGGCCAACCACGTTGGACGTGTTAGGTCATCGCACGTACGTCATAAGAAACCAGTGTGCTTGAAATGAAAAATCTGACTGACTCTGATCTGTGACCTATTTTTATTTGCTACAGAATTTTTAGAAGGCTAACATCCTACCGATGATGCTTATTGATTAGAAAACGGACAACTTCCTGCAATCTCGTTAAAAATTAAAAAGGGACACCATAATATTTACGAAAGTGCTTCGGTTTAGTTCCTAGACAAACAGCACTCGCTCCAACATACGCGTGACGTAAATGCTTTACTTACGTTGATTAAACGGTGTATGTCACAACGTAGTAAGCATACGTGCATGCTGTAAATTAATACATCATCTATCCAGCATCGGTATCCTCAAATGGCCTCAATCAATACCACCATACATGCCATAGAAGTCATAACACTGTCCACATTATTTCACTGATTTTAATAACTAAGCGTTATTGATAATCAGTTGAATTTATACCCCATCATTACTTGAATCTTGCCCTTTTTGGTTTACAATGACAATTTTTTAAACATAAAGGTGTTTCGGTTTACATACAAAAGTTATTTGTATATGTTATCTTGTACGCACATCATATAAATTTGCTAGAAATGAGATTCCAATGGAATAAAAGACATTTTTATTATACTTTAATTTCAATCATAATGTCCTCAAAAAGTGACCATTATTCTAATGTTATAAAAATTAGGCAATTGCATGGTAATAAAACTACTTCGCAGCTCCTATGAGACTAAGAGTGTCTTAACTTCGCAGTTTGATTATTAATTAACTTCGCAGTTTGATTACTAGATAGGATACCAATCAAAATAGCCATTATTATATTTCTAGTGACACAAGTAGATCTCATTATAAGATACTGGTTTGACTCGAGTCATGATAAAATGTTGATTCAAAAGGTATAAATTACATTTATGGGGGGAACTATGCATAAGCCCGTAGTTTTACAATATTGTTATAAAAAAAAAAAAAAAAAAAAAAAAAAACAAGTCCAGACTTATATAAGTATCACAATAGTTTTTAATCAAGGATAACACACAGTTCACACACTAAGCTTTCAATTTTTTTTTTTTGATTTTGAATTTCCATCAAAAGACCAGACTGCATGAAAAAAGGCGAAGAATTAATTTCTAAATATAATGGCTTGTACACGTACAAGTAATTTTTTAAGCAATAATTATGTCGATTGTCAACAGTCTGTAGGTCAAAATCTAAGGGTTGGCCATCTGTAAGGCAATGCCTTTATCTGAATATATTAGTACAATAGTATAATGAAAGACGAGTTTATACTCTTCAAATAAAGGACATGACGTAGGGATGTAGGGTCACGTAGTGTAGGCAACAGAAGATAGATAACAGGATATAGG
This sequence comes from Streblospio benedicti, assembly GCA_019095985.1. Classification (NCBI taxonomy): domain Eukaryota; kingdom Metazoa; phylum Annelida; class Polychaeta; order Spionida; family Spionidae; genus Streblospio; species Streblospio benedicti. The sequence goes on along the minus strand of CM032668.1, from coordinate 34,462,553 downwards.
GCACAAAGTTTCAACATGTAGGTAGGAGGGTGGAGAAATGGGCGCCCCCCCCCAGGATGGTTTAACCATTTCGGGTTGCTGTGGTCGTCACCTCCTCACCTAAAGGTGGATAAGGCCCTAGGGTTGGCGTCCAACTGGACGTGAGTACTGGTTAATAAACTACGTTCCACCTTCAGCCCGGGTAGGGGTCAGAGATGGAATGAGGTTATGAGATCAGGCCGACCTGTGCTACCATACCATACTATGCATGTGGTTGAGCTCAGAACAGAGAATATTATTTCAACTATCAATTTGTATTTATTTTAACATTCAATATACAACATAACACCACCCAGGTAATTTCTTAGATCACTGCACACCCAGTTCGTGCATTTTATTGTTTA
>CM032668.1:34448615-34462070 GCA_019095985.1 Streblospio benedicti | reverse complement strand
ATCATTAGCTTTAATTTCATCAGCTTTAAAAACATAATGCATTTACACAACGTAATCATACATTGATTTCACAATGAGGCTAAAGACCTTCACCTACATTTTTAAAAAAATGAAGGTTTGATATTTCAACAACAATGTTTATCTATAATTGACAGCAATCGACTTGCTTCATAATTGGATTTTCTATACGCAATTGATGAAGACATCAAGTTATCATATCTAATATTGTTATTAAAAGTATAACTACCATAAATTTATACTTTGGTACACACTCTTGTTAATGTTTTTATTCATGCCATCATGGTCTAAGAATTGTAGTTTAATTATTGCTTATCATTGTGGCATTGAATTTCCAGCTGGATCTCTGTGATTACTGCTAGAATCTAAATGAAAGAATGAACAGAGAAAAGCATAGAAAAATTGTGGACCAATATTTTCTGTGGACGCTACTTTGGTAAGTAAATAATTATTGTTTGAAAGAAGTTGTAATTGGATACTTCAATTTAGTATTGTGTTCAAAAGGAAATGAAGTCAATTAAAGATGTATGACACTTTTTGTAACAAATAAACTTATGAACTTATTACTTTATCGTGTGCATGCATATTGGTTAAAAACAAAACAAAAAATAATTATTTGATAGATTACGTATATTGTCATCTCACCATATTTATGTATGTTAAAACAATTACAGGTTGAAGTTCAACTATGCTGAGCAAGATACCAGCAATACCATAGATATAAACAACATAGCAGATTATGCTCTCACGTCAAACATCATCACAACAAATCATGTCATCAAGAACCACATTCTCACCATTTTCAAAAAAGCAAAATTCTGCAATCACTCTCAAACATTTACCAATATTATTCACAAACCACAACATTCATCACAAATAGTTCCTTTTCATACTATTTCAAATATCTTAACATTTCCATTTAAATATAAGGACAATCATACACTAGACATTTGTAATTCATACTACAATAACTTCATCAATATATTTGTTCATATCACTGGAAAATTACGATATTTTTTACAATAACAAAGAAATAAAACCACATTCTATAGGTCTTCCAGAATCCATAGTTCTTAATTATCAAAATATCACCATTTTACAAGAATGTTTCAATCATTTTAAACCATGTCAAGGCATTCAATTAGGTCCTCATCCACATCTTCCTGCAAATTGTCAATTTTCAATGAACTCCATAGTTTCATTTCATTGTTCCATTATTACAGCAAATCGTTTCATGACATGTGCGGCCTGCCAGCGCTCCAAAAAATTATGTGAAAGGTAAATGTTCAATAATATTCCCACTCCTTTATTTATTGCTCTGTGTTATTGTGTTAATGAACAAAATAATTAACTTAGGTTTAATACATTTATTTACTATTAACATTTACTATTTATTTGCAGTTACAGAATTTGTTTCATGTTGTATTTACATCAAGCCAGACTTTATAAACTATGTAAACTTTCATACAGCGATTTCAACAAAACCTGTAAAGAATGTACAAGAATCCCACCTAGGTGTACCTCAACAACAACAACTGCCTCAACAACAAGAACAACAACAACAACTGCCTCAACAACTACTGGATATACTACCTACAAGTGTGTTCTTTATAGGGTGCAAACATTATAAATATATGTCAATTTCAATACTCATGAAAATATATATATTTAACTAGAATTGTAGATTTATGGTTTAAGGGTCATTGTGAAAGACAAAGTGATCGGAAATTGGAATCATAACATTCAGTAGTTATGCTCAAAACGTTTGTCAACCAAAAACAAAAACAGCTGCTATGCTGTATTTTTATTTGATTTGATTTGATTTATTTAATTTATCACAGGCATATTAATACTACAAAGTAAATAAAAGATTACAGATAGGTGTACTGGGACTATAATTATATAAAATGATATAATTGACACAAACACAAACACAATATTATGCATATATTTACAAATAATTAAATTCCAAATATGCATCAACTTCTTTCGTTTTCAGGCCGAAATAATGCGGAAGAAATCCACCCTTAGTGGTGTTATTTTCAAAAATGCAAGGTATTTTAAATTCAGTACTGATAACAATACTTATATAAATTATATTAGATTCATCTAATTGATGTGCACTTGTAATTTTCAGGCCAAAATAATGCTGAAGAAATCAACCCTGGCAGTGGTGAAGAAGTCTTAGTGGACTCCCAATCACAAACATCAAAAATGCAAGGTATGTTAATTTCAGTACTGATAACAATACTTATATAAATTATTATATTAGATTCATTTAATTGATGTGTAGTTGAAAACAAGTTCACAGAGCTATTTTGTATTGTAATTTTTAATTAAATATTTGGGTTTGAAAGGGGAACTTTACCTTTAACAAAGATAATTTGAAGTAAATGAAAAGGGTCTCTTTTTAACAGCGATTGCAACCATCCACAAATAATTTATACCAATATTCCTAAAAAATACATGTACTGTATGTTATTAGCAAAATATGTAATATTGAAACGTAGTGTCGTTTATAGATGTCGCTCTTGCCTTATACTATGCAATAACCATACTCTTGGTAAGGTTTGTATACTTTGCCGGTATCAGAGGGCTATATCTTTTGCAGATCATCAGGCTGCCACAGTCTCACATTGTACCCAAAAATATAGATAAATTGAAAGAATATTTAAGTGAAACATTTGTCGAATTAAACAATGAGCAAGTATTAATGATAGCTACACAAATTTCCCATTCACAATTCCCAAATTGTAAAAGTTGTCGTTGGTCAACGGAAATGATTAGGTTAACCGATTAACCGCCGATTATCGCTCATCCAAGTAATTCATGTTATTTTCAGGAAAGCAAAACGATACTGCGACTGGATATATTGATTGGACACCCTGTATCAATTACCGTTTGGAAAAAAAATCGCGGTTTATGCATTTCGTCTTTTACGTTCACCAGCAAGGCAATGTGAACTGCCAAAAGTGTTAAATCACGCAAAATTAATGAAATATATGGATATATATAGCTTGGGCATGAAAAAAATCATCAAAATCAATAACCGGTTTGTCAATGTAGGGACCGGTTATGCTTAGAAAATCGACCGTAGCCAGTTAACCGGTTAACCGTCCACATACTAATGCCTAGTGGATCAGGCTCAGTATACACGGACTTGCATCCACCACAAAAGTATTATGGTTCGGGCGTTGTTTGTTTGGGTTGTAAATCAATATGTTGTTTTTTTTTATTTTTGGGGGGTTGGTTCAAATCCTAAGCTATCTTTTACTTTTAGTTTTCTTTTTACCTGCGTCGCCAACGGCAGAGCAGGTCTAGAAACCGGGTCACTTCGTCCGTCTGTAGTAAAAGCTTGTCTCCGCTACTCCTCCTAAACGACTCAACATACAGCAATGAAACTTGGTATATAGCAAGAACATCATATGTAGATGTGCATATTGTCAGGGATTTTTGATTCTCAAATTTTTATGGGAGTTATGCCTATTTGAACTTAGAAAATGTGTGCATCTTATACTAATAGCTTGTCTCCACTACTCCTCCTAAAAGACTCAACATACAGCAATGAAACTTGGTATACAGCAAGAACGTTATATGTAGATGTGCATATTCACAGGGATTTTTGATTCTCAAATTTTTATGGGAGTTATGGCTCTTTGAACTTAGAAATTCCCCTATTCCCAATTTGTGACTACATGCAGTGTACATTATGTGCAAATATCATATTTCTTTTGATTACTGTATCTCATCTATTGAAGGGGTGATTTTTGGAGACTTTTAGCAGTGAGTAGCTAACATATGCATTTATCTATCTGTGGTAGTTATGCCTCTTTGAACTTAGAAATTTTGTGCTTCTTTTTAGCCGGGATATTATATTCTACAATTTTTATAGCAGTTATGCCTCTTTGAACTGAGGAATATTTTGCCCCCTTTACTAATAGTTTGTCTCTGCTACTCCTCTTAAACTACTCGTCATACAGCAATGAAACTTGGTTTATAACAAGAACTTCATATACGTATATATGTAGATGTGAATGTTATATTCATATAACATTCCTGTAACCCTGTTACACGCGACGCAGGTCCAGACATCGTTAGGTCTCGTTCTGGATGATTTTTGACTTGCTTGTATTTCATTTGATGCTATTGAAATGGTGTCGGATTTTTTTAGTGTTCTTATTTTTTGTTTGGGGTTTATTCAAGTTATCTAGGTTGGATAGGGATGTTTTGGTATTTTAAGATAGTTTATTTCAGAATATTTATGCTTTTTATTTTTGTTTTGTTTAGTGGGTAAGTATAATAATATATAACTCATAATATTGGCCCAAAACATTTATTTGAGAACATATAAATGATTGGAAGTAATCGGGAGTACTGCAGGCATATGTCAATTTCGTATGTGATAATATTTTATTGGGAGAGTTGTCATTTGCTATATCTTGTATTGTTATTGAAAGAAAACTCGTATTTGGTTTTCGTAATCGTGTGTTTTTATGTGACAATTCCATTTTATCAGCAATTACAAATTGTGATACATTTTCACAGATCCAGTCTTAATTTAGTATGGAACCTACGATTGTTCTAATTTTTTAAACTTAATGTCTATATTTGTATAAAATTTTAGCTTTTTGTTTTATATATGGATATTTATATGTTTTATGCATGTTAATATCTGAAATAAATAAATAATAATAATAATAATGTAAATGAACTTGGTCTACCTTTAAATTTCTTATTGGTTTGCGTATCGTGATGTGCATGAGGTGTGTCTTGTAGGTATGCCGGTGGTAAGCAGTGAGGTTGATTGTCGGATGGATGTTGTGCTGTTACTGTGGAACTTGTATCATCATATTGTGGATTTGGCATTAAGATAATTAGAGGTAATTGAATTTATAATGATTTGAATAATTTCTGGTTTGGTTTTTTTTGCATTTTATTGAAATCTACATTGTAGAATTTTGCTATTGACGTCAATTCTGTTTTAATACAATTTTCAAAATATTTTGGGGTTTCTTTTGCTGTAAGGTATAGTTTTGAATGGGATTGAAATTTATTGTCACTAGTATCTCCATGAATGTTGACCAGTTTGAATGGTTTGATGTTGAATTGTGTTTTTGTTTTTTTGCTTATTAAAATATTTTTTCTGTGTTCCATTTTTTGGTTTGTCCTTCATTTATTTCCAGTCTCTTAACATATTCAACATTTGAAATGTGTATGTATGTTTTTATTATTCTCACATACAAATCATTGATATTGAGTGCTATGTTAACTAAGAATTTGGTTAGATTTTCAATTTCATTATTTGATATTTTCTAATGAGTATGAAATCTTGGGAAACAGTGGAGTAAAGGTGACAAATAAGGATTGGTTTGATATTATATCATCATATATATTTTGAGTACTGTTTTCTGAGTTTTGGGTTTTAAGGTGAATTCTTCTTTTTGTAGACTCTAGATTGAGAAAAAAATTAAAACACTCATATGTAATGTGAGTTGGTCTACCTTGTTTTTTTGTATTTGCTTCATAAAGGGATTTAGGATATTTGCAATTTTGTGTTAAGTCTATTTCAGTGGTTGTTATTTGTTCTATTAACTTTAACTATCAAAAATAATTAATATCCTGAGTTTGTTGTTTATTCACATGTAATGGTAATTTTTTATGTAGCTATTTTTTTTGGTTTTTTGAATGATGTGTCCACCTACGTATCGAATTTTCGTAATGTTTGGAATAGTATCCATTATATTTGTGCTATTGTTGGTCAGATTATTAGTCATTTTGGAAGATTTGAAAAATTTTCTGCTTTCTATCATTTTTACACCCAGTATTTTTGTAGACCGTTTGTCGTTCCACCACGGAATACTCCTAAAATACTAATTTTGGGCATCCGGAGTACAGAAATGGCTATTGAGGGGTTGGCAGCCCTGGAACAACCTATCTGAATGACGCCTATCTACATTCAATATTTATTGATAAATGTTCAATCACCTCGTATGAATCTCTGGCCTCATCTAAGGCTTATTCTTAAGTGATTTGAAAGTTATGTGTCATAATATTCAGTACTTTTCATTAAAACCTTTGTTATAGGTTCGACACAAAACCATCACAATATATGATATATAATATTTAATCTATACTACTGGAAACTATGTATGTTATCAAATTATATATATTAACCTGGATGTCTAATCTTCATGCTATTACGATCACAATATAGTTGAAAAAACAGCTATGCCGTACGAGGACTACAATAATATGACAATATTCAGATAGGCATATGCAATAACATTTCATATGACATTAAAATAAGGTGTTATACTCTACCAATATCTTTACTTTCAGATGTCGATTGCCAAAACAGACATTTAGAAGACCGCGTGCAAGTACAACTGAAAAAAGGTGTACAATTAGAACAAGAACATGGTAAAAAATATCCTCATCTATCATCTCACCAAAGTAACTATCAATTCATAGCTACCCAAATTTCTCATTCTAATACAAAATTCTCCAAAACATTTCGATGGTCCACTGAAATCATAAATTTTTCTTTGAGATTATGGACCACTAGTCCAAAATGTTATTCTGAAATAGTCAATAGTCATTTTTTATCACTCCCTAGCATATCACCATTAAAATAAAATAAAAATTCACTTCATCAGCAAACCGGAATTAACCATGAACTCATTCATTGGTTAGTGACAAATAGCCCAAAATAAAAGTTCCGATATAGCCAAATAAAGATTTAAAAAACAATAAAAAATCTAGTTTTTATCATGTGAATATCATGTAAATATGAAGTGTCATAGCCAATTATATTAATGTATATTATAACACGATGATTCAGTAAACTCATTGCTATCTAATATTTTGTTGTTATTATGTCATACGTCTTGATTTGACATGAAACATATGTGTTGCCATTGAGATATACGTATATGCCCATAAGGCCACGGTAACTTGATTCTATGGATGACGAGAGCGCCGATGCATTAAAACAACCCCCGATAGATAAATAATCTTTCAAATAAGGTGTGTTTTTATAATCGCCGACGATTCAGCTAAAAGATCCATATCAATATTATATTCATCGGCCGATGGCGCCATGTTTGCTAGTGACGTCATGCTACCAAGGACGCCATTCGGTTTCGGTTTCTCTGCAGCAGGTTTCATGGGACATGTGACATATTGCACATGCGCATTCACACGGAAGTGTGTATGTTTCCTCTTAAAATTAGTAAGTTTTATTTTCTATTTTCTGGCAAGCATTCGTAATAGATTTGATGGAAAACATTACTAATGGCTTACACATTTGTTTAGTTGAGAACGGCAGTTGACAAATGTAATGTTCAATTGATTTGACAACCGGAATCATAGTAAAACCAAGGCAAAATGTAGATGGCTGAGCGATAATAAATGGCGATGTTTTTAAAGAATGGTCGAGGCTTACATCCTACCCAGGAACCTGTATGCCCTAGAATCACTAGTGGTAAAAGACAAACAGAAGGAAATGCTCGACGTGTTCTTCATAGACCTCCTTAAACGCATCCAAGCGCTACCAACTAACGAGGCATCATACCTTCTAAGCTGCCTACCTGCTGAGGCTATCCTAGACATCAACACACTGAACTTCTTTGGAAGAATCATGAATGACCCATCATCCATTCTCCACCAGGTTTGCTGCCAATTGGCAACAAAGTCAATGACATTCAATAGCTGGTTCATCGCAGTTACCAAACTCACGTGAGCTGCCTACAACCCATTCCTTCATGATATCACCCCCATGAAGACTACAGCTTGGAAGAAAATGGTAAAGAAGAGAGTCAAAGCTTTCTGGGTAGAAAGACTTGAGAGATCAACAAGAAAGGCTCAATTGGGAACATGTGGAGTTAAACCCCCAAGCTAAGGTAGTCCTATATACAGCATACATTTGTTCCTAGGTGTCTCTCTAGGTATACAGGGTATTAAATCAGCTTTACATGTAGGTAGGACTAGGCCTAGGCACCTGCGTACCTGATGTCTTCTCCACACAAATGATGCTGTGTGCCAGCCACATGTAGCACTCCCCTAGTGGCATGAGTGGCCCTTGGGTAAAGCCTTCGGGAGTCCAAATGGGCGAGTCAAGCCTCAAGGCCACCCTAAGATGGGTCAGCACCAGGCAGATGGAGGACCATAGATGGATTTTACAGTGGTCTGATAGTAATACTTGACGCTTGGCTATGATCTATGATTGACCCCATAGGCCTTAACGGGCTGAGGGTGAGGGAATTGACCAATGTCTTTACCTTTTGTGGAAATACATATTGACCCATACCTATTAAATAAAGAACAAAATGACCATTGGTAATTGAAATGCACACACCGCCTGATTACAGTGACTACTGAATATTATTTTATTCCCCCATCCCAAACTTTTCTTCGGATATTTATTTATTTTTATTTTTCCCCCTTCCTGTCCGCTATTGGCTTGCACATAAGTTATATGCTTATGTAATGCTCATACCATATTAGAATCATGCCTGTGGGTGACAAATTGACCCACCCCCCACCCCCAGGGGTGCTCCAAAAATAAACAACATAATTGTAACTAGTTTATATTTCATTTTATTTCCACCAAACTTGTACACAACTTATATGACTGTCTTATCATCATATCATATTTGAATCATTCCCCTGGGTGTAAAATTGACCCCTCCCCAGGGGTCCATATTAAAAAAATTGTATCTTTTTTTCTTTTCTTTTTCCTCTAGCTTTTTGTACAAACTTGTACACAACTTGTATGGCTGTCTTATCATGTCATATTTGAATCATTTCCCTGGGTGTAAAATTGATCCCTCCCCATGGGTCCATATTAAAAAAAATAAAAATAAAAAATATATTTGTGATTGTCTAAACAGAAAATAAGTTTATGGTCAGAGATTTGAGGTGATTTGTATAAGAAAACAATACTATTTCAATCAAAGAATAAAAAAATATATATTAGAATCATGCCTGTGGGTGACAAATTGACCCACCCCCACCCCCAGGGGTGCTCCAAAAATAAACAACATAATTGTAACTAGTTTATTTTTCATTTTATTTCCACCAAACTTGTACACAACTTATATGACTGTCTTATCATCATATCATATTTGAATCATTCCCCTGGGTGTAAATTGACCCCTCCCCAGGGGTCCATATTAAAAATTGTATCTTTTTTTTCTTTTCTTTTTTCTCTAGCTTTTTGTACAAACTTGTACACAACTTGTATGGCTGTCTTATCATGTCTTATTTGAATCATTCCCCTGGGTGTAAAATTGATCCCTCCCCATGGGTCCATATTAAAAAAAAATAAAAAAAATTATATTTGTGATTGTCTAAACAGGAAATAAGTTTATGGTCAGAGATTTGAGGTGATTTGTATAAGAAAACAATACTATTTCAATCAAAGAATAAAAAAAATATATATATTTGTGATTGTCTAAACAGGAAATAAGTAAAACATTGGCAGGTGAGGATATAGGGACCTTATGGTCCTCTTGTTATTATTCTTACCCACCTAGTGGAAAATTTTATAGCCAATTTTTTCGTCATCCATAGAATCAAGTTACCGTGGCCTAACATGAACACTTCATCTAAAGGAAAATAATTTGCATTCCATTTTAAAATCACACCAAAATGAAAACTGTTTTCTTATTATTTTTATGGTTTAATTTTTTTTTCAGTGTGCACGTCTTCATCTGCTAACAGGCCATCTTTTCATTATCATATCCTGAGTCGGCCCGGGAAAAGAAGCATAATCATGTATGGTTCATCGCATCTGCACTTATTAGATCTTCATTAAACCGTCATACATACTTCTACATACATCACATCATGATTTGAAGATATAGGTGATTGTAAACATGATACTAAAGATTATTAAATGAAGACTTGCAAGCCTGAAATGAGAAAATGTAGATGAAATGAGAAAATGAAGATGGGCCAAAAGAAACATAAGTTGTGGTAAGAATGTATTATATTTGCTTAGCATATTAATACATAGCTTAAATTTTATATTTTGGACAATGAAAAACTGATGTATGATCTTTCAAATTTTCAAATTCATTTTCTGCTAGGCCATGACATGTATCACATTGTATCCATGCTATGCCTAACGGATCTGAGTCAACATATTTGCTATTGCAGCCACCACAGAAATGATCTTCAGAATGTTCAACTTGTAAACTTTCCCCATCATTAAGTTCCTTTTTTTTCTTTTTTTCTGGTTCGTAACCTAAACTATCTTTAGTTTTTATTGTTCTTTTACGTGTAGATTTTCAAGATGCTATTGTTTCAATAGATATTATGGAAATGTTATCTATGGATGTATTTGTGTTATTTTTGGATTTTTTAATATTTGGTTTTGTTTGTACAGGAGCTGTATTTATGAATGAATTTAGATGTGAATTAGGCATGACATTACATTTTAGTATCGTGTCTTTTCGAATATTAATGCTTTTTATTTTATTTTGATTAGTTGGTAAATAAATGTTATAGTATTGTCCTAATAACTTCAGTTGCGCACAAGTGAATGATTGAAAGTAAGTCTTTTGTGCTGCAACCGTATGTCAATCTTGTATGCCGCGATACAGTTTTGTCCGGAACATACCCTATCTTTCACTTTTGGCTCTTTTTCAGGCTGTGATGCGGAGACTACTGATGTGTTGTGCACAGATGGAGTGGCTAACGATGTTGGACCTAAATCCACGTGTTTGGAAAAAATACTTTGAACCTCATCATCAGGTAATTCATTAACTTGTGAAGTTCCTGTTGAAATTTTGTAATAAGGATTTGGCATTGCCACATTAGTTGAAATGGAATCAATAATTGATTTTAGGATGTCAGTGATTTTTTTTACATGGTTAGTTGCTGTGACATTGTGATTAATTCTGCTTTTTTAAAAATTTCAAAATATTTAGGATTTTCTGTGGCTGTGAGTTAAAGCTTGGAATGGGATTTGAATTTGTTGTCACTATTATCTTGTTGAATGTCAGCAAGTGTGATTGGCTTTTAGTCTAAACTGCTTATATTTATTTGTTAATACGTTTTTCCAATGCTCCATCTTTTTGCACTGGCCTGCATTTTTCTCAATTCTTTTAATATATTCCACATTTGAAATATGCAGGTATGATTCTATGATTCTTGGAAATAAGTCATTTACGTTAACTGCAATAACTACCAGATCCACGGTAATTTTTTCAATCTCATTTGAACTTTCTTCCGATGCAGGGCATGGATTGGTGTCAAACATTTTGGTGAATAAATCGAATAAACATCTATTTGAAAAAATCTCTTCCAATGTGATCTTAGCACTATTTTGGGATTTGGTTGTTTTAATTTTGAGTACGCTTTTTATAGATTCGAGATTAAGGAAAAACAATGAAGCATTTGTCTGTAATGCGAGTTAGCCACCTTTGATTTTTATTGACTGTTTCTGAAAGTGATTTGGGGTATTTACTAGTGTTCTTTAGGTTTTCTTCAGTGGTAGTTATTTGATCCAACAATTTCAATTGAACGAAGTAATCAATATTATTTTTTTCTTTACTATGTAAACTTGATGGTATTAATTTATGCAATGTTTTCTTAGTAATTTGGACAGTATGTCCTCCTATGTTTCTAATTTTATTGACATTTGGGATGGTATTCAACTCATTAATGTTGGTCCTCACATTATTCTTAATTTTTTTCCTTTGAAATACGTGTTTCCATCATGATTAACGTTCCCACATGTTGCCTAGATTCTTGTGCCGGTAAAAGTTCAGCCAATATTTTATCAAATTGATTCGCTAATGCATATTTTTTTGTTTCCATGTTAAACTGAAACCATTGGTCTTCAGTCAATGGATAACCATTATATAGTTTTGAGAATTCCATTTCCATTTTTTCAAATATTGTATTAATTAATTTTGAATAATTATGTGGTCCTAACGAGTCTATGTATGTATTGAACTTATTGATTGTTGGTGTATTTACATTATCCTTTAAAGTGTTGATAATGTCAATATGTTGTTGATCGAAACTTGCAGCGTACCTTTGACAAGTTTGTGGTTCATCCTCCTCTGAAAGATCTGCTGACAGGGTATCGTCATCATCATTTTCCAGAAAGATGTATGGATGAAAAATCTGTGTAAACATCTCCAATTTATCTAAGGTAAATACAGAGATGTGAACTTACGTTTTTTCCCGTATTTTGTACGATTTTTGACCCCTGGAAATTCATTACATGGGTTTATTACGGGATTTTACTAGTATGTCAGAGAAATATGGACAATTACATGTATGTCTCACTTCGGACAAGCTAGAAAGCTTTTCACCGTTCCACAGATTTCGTTCAAACTTTTTACACAACTGTGAGGTATGAGGCGACACCAAAGTGATTCGATTTTGGGCGCTCTGCCAATTAAATTGTGTATTTTAGAAGGCCATTTATGACATTTTACTGATATTCAATGCACTTAGCCAGAGAGAATCACGCGTATCACGTATCACGTCACGTTTTACGTCACGTTTTACGTCACGTTTTACGTCACGTTCTACGTCACGTTCTACGTCACGTAAAACCTCATATTCAGCCACAAATGATATTGTGCATGAGTATTGATTTTTTTTTGCTGGCTAAGTGCATTGAATATCAGTAAAAATCAATACTCAGCTTAGCAGCAATGTATATAGCCAACATGATAAAATCAATATACCTGCTGCAAATTAATAAAATCAATACAGCATACTCATGCACAATATCATGTGTGGCTGATTACAGTATTGTGTACTTTTAATCAAGATTTCCATAACGTTTTAGTCAACTTTTAACAGTTGAACTTGATTAACAGTAAATTTTTTCAAAACAAAATTTTGTATGCACCGTTTCATCATATGTCTTAATTGCCCATATAAATCAAAACGTTGTTCTAAAACGACGCCATGTGTCTGATCGATTAGGACGAAAACTCCACCTGAAACATTATTATTGCAGTTTTAATTTTAAATTCATTGAGATGAAGCGGTGTCAGAGATAATGGGAACAGTCACCTACGAGTGTGACGTCAGATTTACCGGGTGGTGAAACCTCTCTTGAGACCGACAACTCATTTTCTACAGTATGTTCAACTGGGAACGCATGTAATTGACGATTGACGTCTTTTATTGCAGCTCGTATTTTGATGGTTGGTGCCGCGACCTGTTACAACCTGTGCTCGTCCCTGGAGGAGTTTTCACCCTGTTGTCTCGGAGGCTGTGCCGCGTCCTGTTCTTTGGGTGCTTTGCTCTGCGGATGTAAGCGCAGATAGGAACTGAGTATAAAAAGTTCTTGGAGCTGCTCGTGCCATATTTAATTAAAACAGAACAAATTATGAAGTCCAAAAGGTACTAAAATTTATTAGAATCACAAATTTTGGCATCTTCAATGATTTATAAAGTTTTTTT
>CM032668.1:34394810-34442432 GCA_019095985.1 Streblospio benedicti | reverse complement strand
TGTTAGAACATAGTCATTACAGTCAACAAACATTTGATTGTCTTTTAATTGTAAAGGTACATTTTTCATATTTCGAGTACTTCAGTATTTACAATTTACGTACTAAATGTTCCATCAAACATTTTTTACAAACTTAGTTTCAACACTTTATTAAGAAAATTCTGCATTATTGTTATTACTATATTTCAAACCAAGATATCTATAACCCATTACACTAGATCTATTTTGACATTCTTTGTGAATAATGACAATACAATATCATTGTAAATTACCATTCATGACAATTGATAGAAATGTATAAATTTCAAGTTAAAGTTCGTCACGGTAAACTTTATCAATTTCAATGAGCGATTCATTAAGCTGTGGTTTCCATGTGGTCAGACTTGCATATTTCTTCAGCAATTTCTCCCAGTAGCACCGAACATCTTCCATCGTGAGGTGCTCTCTAATCATATGATAACCTCTCAATGCAATATCCTTGGCATAATTCTGATGTTCTATGAAAAACTCCAGCAAATCTTTGGCATCGGAAAAATCCGCTTTAACTGGTACATAGTGGAGCCAGGGTTTCAGAGCGCGATAGAAGAACTCAATGTACTCATCGCCAACATGGAACACGGTGGACGCACAGAGAAAGAGGTGTCGGAACCGGAAACTGGCAACTTGGCCTCTGAAGTTGAACAGGTATTTGTATTTGCAGTGATCTTCAAATTTCACTGGCTGCACTGGCTCTACTCCGAGGGTGGCTTTCAGATCTCTGTTACCTTGATGCTGGGTGTAGGATGCATTCACCAAATCAGGCTCGCTACGGGACCATAAAATGATGGGAACTCTGTCCTTGCTTGCTGGGGAGCCACGAAAGAAGGCCTGGTTCTTTTTGCTGTGCCAGGGAGTTCTTTGTGCTGCCTCTACTATGCTATCAATGTGAAGGTCCCATCTTCCAATTCCTTTTGGATAATATATCGGCTTAACAGGTGGACCTCCTTCCCAGAAGGACCATGCGGGAAATAGAATATCCGAATAGTCAGCAGATTTGCTGAATGAAAACACTGGTATAGGATTCTGGATTTTGTAATCAGGCGATTGGGGATAATCCATGAGGTTGATGATGAATTCCATGTCCGGAAGATTCTGCTTCACTTGGTTGAGAAAATACTCAATGCCGTCGCACCTGCCCTGGCTGGGACACTCTTGTTGTCGGTACAGACGGTTGTTGATAATTTGATAGTGAGTTCCATACCTATATATACTTGTATGCTCTCTTGCTTTTTCAAAATCTTCCTTATTTATTCCATTCCAGAAGGACGCAAAGTCGCTGTCCATCTGGGCGTCATGGCACGTGCAGTTGTTCGGGACACACGGTCTGTAAGCACTTCTAGCAGCTTCTATTTTACTGATGTATTTTTTCCATCGCTCGTCCCTTTCCTCATCAGGGACGTCACCTTGAGTTGGTGAAAGTATCAAATAAATGGCTACGAAGGCAAACATTGGCTTCATTCTTGTCAGTAATCTTAAGTCTTTTGAAACGGTTTTGTCTTCTAGCATGACCTTGTAAAAAAAGTATTTCACAATCACATCCCAAAACCAGAGAATTTTTAAGTCAAAATCAATACACCATTTCCAGTAAATCAATGAAAGTGATATTGATTCTGCTGTTTGGCCTAACCTCCAAGCTGTAGTCATAACATCCTCTTTCACACACACGACCACTACTTTAGCTATAATAACTAGATCAAAAGTGTTCAAAGAACACAGCGTCACTAGAACAACGTTGACTTATGGGCAATTAAGATATATACTGAAACGATGTATACCGGTACTTTTGATTGAGGCAACGTAACCTTACAGATTACAGATTACAGATTACTTGCTAGAACAACGTTGACTTATGGACGATAAAGTTGTTTACTAAAATGTTCTGGAAATCATGGTTAAAAATACCCACAAATATGCCACTGTATTTATTGATCCTACATGTATAGCAGCAAACGGCACCAACTAGTCTATTTTTCAGCTATGAATAGAATATTGATTTGTAATTGTCCATTCAATAGTAATAAGAATGTTGTAAATGGACCATAATTGCCCTGTGGAAAGTGCAGTTTAGAAAGAAAAGAAAAGAAGAAGTCTAACCTCCTCACAATATCACTGATTGACCATGCTGATTTTGTGGCTTGCTGTCGCCAAAAACTGACTGAATGAATTTTTATGACCTTTTTGAAAATAAATCATGAAAAATTTTTAGCCTGATGTGACTCAGGGTTAAACATTTGAATGCAATTTACCACTGATTTTGTGGCTCGTTGTCGCCAGTTTGCGGGTTGGCCACATGCTGGACCCCATCACGATTACAATTTAATGACCCATTTTATTCTAGATCCTACTCATCCTATTATAACTAGACACGTCTCCTTACCATCTTATTGTATTGAAGGTTTTGAAAGAGCTACTAGAAATTTATATTATGTTATACTGTCCACAGTGTGCGATGCAAAAAGTTGGAAATTAATGTTTAAAAATCGTATAATGTAGATAGAGTTGCTGTTTAATTGTAATTACTATTGTTGTTATTGTTATTACTATTGCTTTTATAATACTGTTAATTAATTATCATTGTTAATTAACTAATTATGCCCGAAAGACCATGCGGAAACAGATGAATGGTTTTAGGTCTCCTGTATGACGGCGATTGAGGATAATCCATCACGTTGATAATGAATTCCATGTCCGGCAAGGCAATGTAAAAAATGCCACGCACCTGCCTGGGTGGAATTTATTTCATCTTTGGTTATTCCAACAATCCTGAAGGGCTCAAAGTCGTGGGTCATCTGGGCGTTTATTATTTTGATAACAAGATGAAATGAGGTTTAGAAGCATAATTTTGTCTAAAGGCAATGTAAAAGTACGTAACTTTCGCCATTTGCCGTCGGCCGGGAGTTGCCCCTATGCTCCCCCAGTTGCTAGGAGGCCGGGTTAGTGGGGTCGGGTCCTTGCCGGTCGTCGTGCTATGTCGATCGGGTGTCCGCACTAAGCCTGGCATTAATATGGTCGCCTTGCCGGAGGGTTCGCGCCCGTGAATCGGCGGAGGTCGGTAGCTATGCCAACAGTGGGACCACAACCTGTGATTTTCAATTATTGTTATAATTCTCTTCAACCCCCGTGTTTCGTTTTGTTTTTAAATGCGCACTTACACTATATGATACAAGTATAATTTGTTTATTATGTCTAATGTATGTTATGATATGGTATGTTTAAACTGATTTGTGAACTCTGATTGGCTGGGCGAGTTTACATCCATTGGAAATAATTGTCAAGTTCAGAATATTTTTCATTCTTTTTTTTCTGTATAATGCAGATGGTGAAATGACTTGACCTGTGATGTATTTTTCTTGACATCTTTTTACTTTTCTTTTCTGTTTTTTTTTTTCTGTAAATAAATCGGTAAATAAATGATATATTCGAAAATACTCAAAGTAATTGTAAATGTAAATGTGGTGGATTATAGTCCTGATCAAAGTCTTGCTCACACAACTTTAAAATTTACACCAGGTCAGTGGCCTGCGTTTTGATCAACAACTGATCATTTCTCACATGCTTGCATCGGCAGCACATTCAGCACACAATGCTCATCACTCACACACTCTTTCAACCCAATGACCTGTACCTAATTATTGTGTAGGTGCCACGGAGCAGTGTGCAAAGTTTAATTATGTGTTAAAATCTCCCCTCAATGTCTCTATATTGTGGTATACTTAGTATCATACATACAGTATCATACAGTATCATACAGCGCGGTGCTTAAATGTAAATGTGAACAAAGGCTGAATGAGAACACAGGCTGAAAATGAGAACATGCTCATAGGCCCATGTCGATAAAGGCTGGATTACATGGTGTGAGTAGTACCATATAATCCCGCCTTATGTAAACGAACATGGGCCTGTGGACACATCCTGCAGGACCACGCCCCTCCTCCACCGAGCTCAGCTACTAGGAGGTGAGTTGATTGGTTGATTGTTTGTTTGATTGACCGGCTGATTTACTCATTTTATTATTGTAATACATTGTACATATAATGTACGCACATTTGTATAAGGGCGTGCTCATTATTTAAGTCAGGGGGAGTCTGAGGAAATCCAGGCGGTCTCTATTTTGGTACAGATATTTTAGGTGGGTCATCAATTTTGTACCAAGTACAAGAGAGCGTTTTGTGCCATGGTTATATTAAAGTTTTTTTTATTTTTTACCATCATTTCATTGGGTAAAACACATACTAATTTAGTGTGCATAATCGTGGCAATAAACATTTGATAACAGGGGGGGGTCGTCCATTTTGTACATGAAAAAATAGGGGTTGCCTTTTGTAAATAAAAATAATGGGGAGGGGTCATGAATTTTGTACATGAACATCAGACCAAATCCTCACCCTCCCCTCGGCAATAAATATCGGGGAGTACCTAATAGATATGTTCTCTCTATTTACACGTGTATACATTGTAAACATGTATACTATAGATTTTAATGCATCATATTAGAAATTATGTTATGCGTATTGGTATACATATATTTATATATAACATATTATACCTAATTATATAATTTACTTTTACCCCAATGCCAATGTGTGGTAGGGCGTCAAGGGTCAGTGCCAAAGCGGCGGCCGCGGCAGGTGTACAAAGACTGTTCCCGACCTTGCTTGTGATTCCAATTCTAGTATCTCTCTTTCTCTCTCCCCTGTTTCTGTATAGTATGCCAGTTCCTACCACTGCTCTGATAAAGCTGTAAATGGGGTTTACAACGCTAAGATTCCTTTTGACTATGTCAAGAAGCCTTGACGGGACTCGAACTCTTGAGTCAAGAGTCTCGACCCTGATGTTTTGAGACCAGAATTATTAGTATCATCCCAATACAATCATCCCAAATGCTGAGACAAAAAATGGTAATGTATTGTGTCAGTGTCATGTATGATCGTGTGTTTTCCTCAATGTTGTAACAACTCGTTGGTTGAGATGACGGTATCAGTTTGTTCTTGCAGCTTTGGGGTCGTGAGTTCGAGTCCTGCCGGCAGGGCCATTCGATGAAGTTAAATAGAAGCTTAGGGCTGTAAAAACTATCTTATGCCATGTCCATCGCCATGTCCATCGTTGTAGAAATAAGCTTGGTATAGAATGATATGTGTGAGAGAGAAGATGGAAAATGTTCAAGTGTCATATTCCCAATGGTTTTGACATACAAGAGTAATCTAGCGTTTGTTTTCCCCAAGATTTCGTGTGTGTCTGTCTAACCCTGCACTCGTGCCCGCAAACACACCACTCCTGCATATATAGCGTCATCGCACCACTAAAACCTACACGTTGCATGTTAAGGTTTAGTTTATTTCAACCAATCATAACATCATAACAATTTAGCTCCAGTCACTTAAACGTGGCGTGTGATTCAGTGTGCCTTGACCCGTAACCAGAAGATCATGTGTTCTATTCCCCGTCGGACCTAGTAGTGGTGGGTGTTGAGCAAACTCATCCCTAAACAGTTGCACTCTGCAATGTGGTACCTTCACGTAAAATAAGTACACGTATAAGGAAATCAAGTGAACGCTAATGTTAGAGATTAAGTGAAAAGACATCGTCTCTGTGTGCGTCATGCTGTATGATCCCCAGGGAGTTGAGAAAGGATGACAATGACGTGGTGTGAATGTAAAGGGAACACTGAATTGGGACTGTAAACAAGCACATTAACATTTAGCCAATATGTCCCTATTTTCCCACCACCAGCCAAGCTGTAATGGGTATAGAAACAGGGACTTTCAAATATTTGAAATGAAGTTCACAACTAAAAGACAGAGATAACGATAATCACGATACAAATGGAGATCCAGCCTCATATGTGCGCCACACTGAAAATCTCAGTGTGTATGCAAATATCCGGACTTTGTTACCAGAGTCTAAAGTCCGCCGCCGGGATGTTGATGTTGGGCTCCGCACGCTGAAACCTGCCCATGTGGACACGTCCTGTTTAATGAAACCTGCCAATTGTGGGTGCTTTTTACTTCTGCCTTTCCCTATAAAGAATGTTAAAATGAACCTCTCTTTGTATGACACCTGTCTTGTGTGGACACTTTTCACTTCTCCTGAAGGTGTCCACATGAGAAAGGTGCCGCTGTATGTAGTTTTGCGGCATTCCATCGTTGGTTACACAACGCACATACATGCGGAGGTGTTACACTATTTAAGAAATTGATGAATTGGATAATAAAGCCTGAAACACACGAGGGTTATTGCATGTGAACCATGGCCTGCTACATGTTGCTAGAGAGTTAAACGACCTCAGAAGTGTCAGCTGCCGAAATTAGCAGCATTCCTGCTGCACGGTTCTGTAACCGTAGCCACATAAAGGGTACGATTATGACATGTTTATTCCATACATTTGATTTAAGTTGCCAGAATATAATGACAAAAATTTACATGAAATGCTAGACGCCTCCCAGTTGTCATAATTTTCTTTCTTTCTTGTTGTTGTTCTTATTTTTTTTTAAAGCCCGGAAATAGTCACGCGTATAGATAGCGACTTCACCGTGCGATTAGGAGAGGAGACAGACATAACGTGCACAGAGAGAAACAAAAGGAAGGACAGTTTTGAAGCATTTTTACCACTGGAAAAAGAAGGATGTAAGTAGAAATTGAATTACATTTCCACGCCTATGTGTTAGGGGGGGGGGTCTGTGCGTCACTTAGACATGGTGCTATTATGCCGGTTGAATGTCATCATTTCTACGACATGAGCGCTGTGATGGTGAAAACAAAATATGATGAGCGAGCGTAAATGTGTTAAAAGTTTTGATAGCCCAGGAATAAATATTATTAATTAAGTAGTAGTCGACGTGACATGAATACTCACTAGTTAAACATCCTGCACCCGCGTGATAAAACTTTGAACCTCTGATATGATGATATATGTTGTGTATGAACCGAGGTCCAATATTCCTATAAAATTACTAAATAATGGACAACACATCATGTTTTCAACAAGTCACAGTGACTTGTTTATGAAATCAAACTGGTGGAGTTTACCCGGGAAGTTAAATGAGACGTCAGCATGCTCAGACAATCGAAAGTGGTCAATCACCATTCTATCATGACTAAAATCCATCTAAATTATTATAACATTCAACATTCAAGCAACAGACGTCAAACAGTTTTGAAGTCTTAGTCTAAACTATTGTCTCAACAACGGCACGTCTTACGTGGTCCGTCCAAACTCGCTCGTAGTAACACGATTATACAGTATTTCAATCTGAAAGCTGCAGGGGTGTATCTTAATGTCATCTTCATTGTATGGATGTAGTGTAAAAATGCGCATCCTTGATGCTCGCAACATCCACATGATGGCACATGCTTTTACTGCAGGTAATAATCAAAAAGGCGACGTCATGGTGCTTAATTAAGGCGTTGATCAAGTAATCATTCAATTGATTAGATCCAGTAATCAATTAATTACTAGATTAAAGGATGCCAGAGCATTGCATCACTGGAGTATTTCTACAAAATTTCAAGACATTTGATGCTGCCTTTTGCAAGCTATAGCTGTTGGTGTCACAGTGTGGATACTTTATGATGTGGAGAGAGGATGGTAGTGGAGTGGAACACAGGTTCCACTCCACTAGGAAGGCTTGTGCGTATAGTGAGAATTATATTCCTGTCAGCTCCTGGTAGTCTCCCTATAGATGACTTTTGTCAGGCTGAATCAGGAATGAGTAGGGCAGTGCACGCCCATCCCGTAGCTCACACCCATCCCGTGTGTTTTGTTTTGAAAAAAAAATATAGCATCCAAACAAGTACCAAAATATTACTACCTTGAACACGATAGTTTTCTCTGTGCCAAAGTGTAAAAAGAACATTTCTAGTAAAAAATACACGTAAATAAACATGTTCGAATCTTATATTATCACCACCTACGGGATGTGTGTGAAGACGTTAATTCATAATATAATGCACCATAGATCCTACTTTAAACCTGTGAACACTCTTAGTCAGTTACTGGTAGCACCCAAGGATCCAACCAAGAAAGAAGACGTTTGTGGTGTAGTTTACCAGATAAACTGTGGTGGATCAGGTTCTGAAGGATGCAGTAGCTCCTATGTGGGTGAAACATCAAAGACTTAAGACCAGATTCGACCAGCATAGACGTCCTAGCAGCACCTCCTCACACGTCTCCTTACATCTACATCAACCGGACAGAGAGAGCCATCACATATCCCTGGATAACATCAAAATTATAGAACGTGACCAGAACACTTTTGAAAGAAAGATCAGGAGGCCATACACATCAGGCGCCTCAAGCCCGACCTCAATAAGAACGTGGGGGCCGCCGACCTGCCAGCCATCTACACCAACATCCTACCAGCCTCTGCCGATGACGTCACACCACGATCACGTGACGTATAGGTAGTTGGCAGACTGAAGAACCGGGAAGGTTCGAAAGGCTACGTAAACTTGTAAAATTAGCACAAAAGAACAGTTTAACCATGTATATAATACACCATAGATGCTGTAATTTTAATGAATCATAAGAGTAGTATTTATATTACGATAATATAAACAAGTAGCTTCATTTTGACACCTCAAGCACTATTGTTGGTTCCTGAATAGCTGTGCTACGCTGGTTTAAACCAAAAAAGGATACCGCATGGGTGTGCAGTGCTCTATGTCGTTGTGTGTTTGTGTAATAATATTTGGTGTCTCTGCCAGCACCTGGTAGTTTCCCTATAGGTAATTTTTGTCAGGCTGAACCCTCATGATTTCCACGCCTTCTCTAACTTGTCTTTCGAGGGGGTTTCTTGTATGACTTGACAATGTTGATTCTGTATTCAGTTTCCGTGCTATTGTGGTGTTCTATTGAGTGTTTGGCAAATGCATTATTTTTATGACTATTGGGATTTTTTATATAAGAAACCCCCGAAAGACAAGTTAGAGAAGGCGTGAAAATCATGAGGATACAGGCAGACACTGTAATGAACAGAAAGATGGACCACATCCCACCAGGAATCAGAAGGATCACATTCTCAGACTTATATGACTTATATGATGCAATATGAGAGTATTGATAATAATGAACTGCAGGACATAATTCAATGATGTGATTTTTTTCAATTTTCAATTCTTAACAAATGATTATACACAGTAGTGTACTTGTGAGTACGTCATGTAGAGAATTTATACTAAGGTAACAGATGATAGGTGAAGGATAGGGTGTGGAATCGAATCAGAGATGATTGATTGGAGTAGAAAATGGGTGTATGAGTGATGAAGATGTGTCTCAGAGCAAGGAGTGGTGGGCGTCTATTGGTATGAAATGATATTTTAGTATAGAGATGGTTTAAAATTTTATGGGCATTGATATTTGGTTTTGTAATATTCGATTCTTTTGGAACTGATATTTTGAAAATTTTAATTGTAATTTGTAATGTAATTTGAAAAGGATACTGGTGGTGTAGAAACATGTTAATAATAAAGTAAATAAAATTTAAAATTTGGACCAACATAAATTTAATTCTAATTTGATTTAGACCGCGTTAATACAGCAAAAACAGAACAAAGAACAAGAGAAAATGCAATGGTGCTAACCTAGATATTATAAATGACATTAAACGATACTTGGTAACAATAATCACCAAGATAATAACTTGATATAATAACAAAATCTCTATACACAACAATCATAGTCAGCATCTTTTGGGGAGAATTTCCATCTTTTCCACTTTATGCACAATTATTTTCATGCCTGGACCAAATTAAACTATCTCTTCCTGGACTTTAATAGTCTCGCGCAACACAGACTAAGACCAACGTACAGCGATCGAGCCACCACGTGGCCCCGTCAAAGTGAGGCTGGCTGGTCGAGTCTAGGACTTTAAATCTCCCATCTGTAGTTTGGAACGTTCGACGTACGAGTAGATGTAGTACTGCATCCATATTTTGGCGCGTTTTTGCCACGTGGTGCAGTTTTCAGCGTGGGTTTGCAGTACACAGCCAGAGCCGTAGAAAGCATGGATGGATCTGCATATAGATCTATAATTCCCAAATATATTCAGATTTATCGTCCATCAACCCGCGATAGAGACTCTATGGTTAGTACTGCACATTCTTTAACACATGAATATATTGAAACAAAATATGTGATGATTAATTGATTAGACTAGTAATTCATTCGTAAGCGGTAAAATAATAATAAGATTACGGATCAATCCACACGATTTATTATAGATACTAGTTTTTACCTAAACTAGCACATTTATTTTTGGCTGAGCAATATCTTTAAGAGTTTTATACAGATATTGGTTAGAGCTGCAAAACTTGAGATCTTTTTCGATTTTTATAAAAAAAAAATCTTAGAGCAAAACTAAGCTACTTTAGATGTAAGTATTGTAACATTATTTCAGGAATTTACTAAATATGAAACTTTTTCTGAACATGATAAAGAAATGAAGTTTTTACTGTTTATAATTTGTACTGAATATATGTTACTTTATATCAAGCAAAATAAGAATATTGAAGGGATATGTCTAGATGATGAAGACACAAGTTAGAACATTAAGATTACACAATATCGAATATGCAGATGACACTTGCTTATTTCTTAAAGACGATTCGTACATCAATGATGCCCTTAAAGAAGAGCAAAATTTTGGAAGTGTTTGCGGTCTGTCATTGAATTTAGACAAAACAGAGGGTTTGTTAATTGGTACTCTTAAAAATAATATACCGAGATTTACTACAATAAATTGGCCAAAAGTACCTATCCGCTATTTAGGAATTTATGTTCAAAGTGATATGACTAAATGCTACAAAAAGAATTGGGATGAAAAAATAGAAAGTATGCAAAAATTAATTGATTGTTGGCGAACGAGAAAATTGACTATACAGGGAAAAATTATTATTCTAAAGACACTTGTGCTGCCAAAAATTATTTATTCTGTATCACTTTTACCAACGCCTGATAATCTTATTCCAAGGCTTAATAGAATGTTTTATCGTTTTATATGGGGAGTTAAAGATAAAATAAAAAGGAGAATTATGATCAACAGCTTTGCTAATGGAGGTTTCAATATGATAGATTTAGAAAGCCATTTCTTAGCTTTAAAGGCTGCTTGGTTTCCAAGACTCAATGGTAATAGTGATACATGGTCATTTATCCCAAAGAATTATATAATTAGATATTTAACAAAATTGTACTCTAAAATGTCATTCGATAGTAGCTCTGACATGCCAATAATTAAAAAACTTCCAAAGTTTTATCAAGAAGTAGTAATAGGTTTATGCAGATCAAATAACATGAAAGAACCCAAGACAAAAAATTAGTTATTTGATAACATAATATGGGGTAATTCTTTGTTTAAAGTCAACAATCAATGTATGTTTGATAAATATTTTATAGAATCCGGGTATATATATACATTAAAGATGTACTAAATATTGATGGCACCATTAAAGATGATATTTTTATAAATTTATCAAACAAACAAAGTTATTATAGAACTATTTATATGTTAAAGAGTTGTCTCAAACCATACAAAAAAATAAGATTTTTGAACAACTCTGGTGTAAGTCATGTAGATAAGGGAAAAGATAGATTTCAAAATTAAAAAGGAAAATGTAAAGATTTTTATAAGGTTCTTCTTTCAAAAAAGATAATTGATGATAAGAGTTGTAATAAATGGTCAGCACTATTTGATGAAGATATTACTAATGACCAATTTTAATGACCATTTTTTTTTCTTTTTAAAGGAAGACATGGTAAAGCTGCTGGCACGTTTTGAAGACAATATGCTGAACAAGAGAACAAATCTCAGAGAATTGCAAAATGCAGTTCAAACTATTAGGTTTGAGGTGCTTAGAAAACAGGCGAAGTTTTCGAAGAAGTTTCTTTCCAATGTTCATAAGTTCATCGAGCCATGGCCGACTGAGCTGGAGACTGAGCTTGACTCTGTGATCTCCAACTTAAAGAGTGATGTCGATGTTCTCACCGAAGCACGTCTCCCACCAAGCCAGTGCATCACATTCCTGCAGAATCTGGGTGACATCAAGATGAACAGTGTGATTAAGAAGACGGAAAGGTTGATGGTGGACGGTGCCATGCTGAAGGCAGACTTGCGCAGACTGCGCAACATCAATGTCACGCTCCAGCGTGAGAAGGAACTGGTACAGCAGGCGTTTGCAGTCCCTAAATCCAAGCTGTCTGCAGTGAAGCCACTGTGGAACTGGTGCATTGTGGGAGCTACATCAGCGTGCTTAACGTGGAAGTGTCAACAGAACACAAACCCCGACTGCTTCTACATCTACTACAAACCTTATCTGTCATCAGATACAGATTCAAGACAAAACTGGAAAATGCTGAAGATAAGAAATACCGTCACAGGGCGTGTTCATGCAATCCTGCATAAGTTGAAGCCTGAAACTGTCTACACAGTAAAAATATGTGCTGTAAATTACTTCGGAAAAAGTGCATTCCGGAAGTTCTACATTTACACACATTCTGCAAGATTGAGTCAGAGTGTGCAGCAGATTCCACAATCACATAAGGATGATATCTATTTCAAGGTTTTTGTTTTCCTGGCAATTTTACTGTATGTGTGCATACTGATGGCAATATTTTTATATGCTTTTGAGAGATGTTTTTGAATTTGCTTGTGATATTGCCAAAGAGAATTGTAACAACCGTTATGTGGGTCAACTTGTGAAGTATACTATGTGCGGTGTTTCTGATGTAGTGAAAACAGTAGTAAAGCATGTTGAGGATAGTGTATGTGATCGTACCAATTTTCCAGCTAATCTGATACCCGGCATGTAATATGTGAGGAATGATGATATTATTTTGTCAAATTTCAATCCAAATGATCATTAAATTTGATTCATTGGTTTCCGAAAAGAGTCTTGTAATATGTTGACAATTTTATTAAGTACATTACAATTATCACAAAAAAATAAAGAAATGAAGTTGTAATTTGATGATGTTATTATATCAAACAATTTTGATCTTTCAAAATTACAGGAATTGAGACTTAACGGCTTGGGCGAGATGTCGGCAGCGTGTCTCTTAGACTGGTATAAGTCACCTTTGGCTCTCTGTATCAGGTCGAAGGAGACTTGAAAAGGGAGGATCAATTGCGCTTTCTGAAGCTTTTAAAGTGATGGGCACGTTGGAAGAAGTGAGAATGCCCCAGAATGGGATCCACGATGCAGGCATCACTGAGCTTGCCGATGCATTTGCTGCCAGCAAGAGTTTACGCTATCTTGATTTGCAGGACAATACTTTCACGCATGTTGGGGCAGCTTCTATTGCCAAGGCATTGAAACACCTGCAGAATCTAGAGGTGATAAATTTTGGTGACTGTCTGTCACGGAACAAAGGCGATATTTTGATTTTGGCAGCCTTAAAGGAAGGACATGACAAGCTGAAACGAAAGATGTGCAATTGTCTTTTCATAACATAAAAGCAAGTGTCGCAATTGCCATCCCGGACACATTTAGTGATAAAGAGAATATTGAGAGGCTGGACTTGGATGGAAACATCCTCGTGGAGGATGCAGTAGAAGTACTGAAGTTAAAATTTGGGGACCACAAAGATATCTTGGGGTCATTCTAAGAGATCAAAGGACTAGACTCTGAAAGTGATTCTGAGAGTACTAAAGAGGAGAGAGTGGAGATGATAGGGAAGTTTTTTCTTCTTCTTAGATAATAGGAAAAAAGATATTAACAATTTTTAATGAAAATGTAGACCCTCCTGCTCAGGTTGCTTTGGATTACAAAAATCACAAATTACAATATTAGAAATATATTTATGAAAATATAATATTTACAATAAATCCTTCAAATTCCGTAGTTTTTGTATCAATGTATCCATAGTATTTGTATCAATGTATCAGGTACTTTATCTAAGGATGTCAATAGCAGAATTCTATCTTTAATTTCTTTCTTTATGTACATACTTATATCATAGAGATAATTGTCATTATTTTTATCGATAAGATATTTTTTGTACACAGAATAACAAATAAATTATATTGTAGTGTTTATTTCATATCTATGTGGTATCCCAGGCATTCCTAATATTATTTCTTGCAATGTTATACTTTCTGAAAAATATGTTGAAAATTTTGTAGAAGGTTCATTAAGGATTTCCTCTGACTTCCATAAACTATCGCCATTTTTACTTTTAATACATGACACTCTATTATTAGTCTGTCTTTGTTTTTCTAGATTTATTTAGAAAGTATTTTGTATTTTTTCACCTTTTTCAGCCCAGTTAGCACGTGATCTTATTTGTGCACCGGCTATTTTTTGTTCGCATATATTATCATATTTTTTGCGTAATTCATCTTTATTATTCATTATTTCTTTTAATTCTTCAGGTTCGGTGGTACCATATATCAATTCATCTATTGTATTATTTCATTTTCAATCAATTTATATCACCCTTATGTTTAAAAGACAACTGATTAGAGTGCTTTATGGATGCATTTTTAATTTCATATTTACATATATCCCATAATTTACACTTATCAATTATATTCTTATATTTATTTTTAGTATCATTGATAATCTTCTTAATATTCTGTTTGTATTCTACATTATCTAAAAGTGTAACATTTAATTTCCAATAAGATTTTCCTGTTTCTACATCATCTTTTAATGTGCACATTACTGCTTTATATTCAGGGATTTTTGGCAGATTGATCAAGTAAAAATTACTTAATAGTCTAGTCAAATATGGAGAGCAAAATACATAGTCAATTCTGCTCTGAATATCTCATTGTTTTATTTGAGTATGTGAATCCTTTTTTATTTGGATTATGTAATTTATACATACCTGTTAAATTTGAATATTTAATGAATTCATTAAAATGTGTTCGAGATGGGTCAATGTTTGGTGCTAACCTATCGGCGTTAGAAATTGTAGGAATTGACCAAGAGATTGGAGTGTCAATCGCAAAATTGCTCAAACTTTCCGATTGACACTCCAATCTCATGGTCAATCACCATTCTATCATGACTAAAATCCATTTTTTTTAAAAATAAATCATATTATAACATTCTCATTGCATTTCAATTTTGTTTGTTTTGAGCGCGCGGAGACCACTACGCGCTAGTCTAAACTTTTGCTCTCCGCAACACTGAACACGCCTTGCGACGTCAGCGGCTGTATTGATAATGTGAGGAGTTTAGACTAGCGCCGTAGTAGTGGTCTCCGCGCGCTCTGGAGCGTGTTTTCCATCGCAAATTTGAGCACGCTGATTGACCAATCAGCGTGGGTTATTGGCGGTGATTTTTGCACGGAATGATAGAATGAACAATTGAAATCCCCACATATGAGTTGACAATTGGTATTTAAACATTTATCAGTAATCCACTTCTTCATTTTATTAAAGAAATCACTCCAATACTTTATGTATAAATTGGTTATACATCCTTATATTATTCATATTATATAATTTTATATATTTATCTTTATATTTATCTTTTTATCCTAAGTATCTTTCTTTCTTTTTAAGATATGGACAGTGTAACCACTTGTCTGATGTAAATAAGTAAATAAATAAATAATCAATCTCCCATCATTGGTTGTATGGAAATCGATAGTTTTGATGTCTCGATCCTTTTTAAACAAAATTGACACACCTTTACTATGGCTTGATTGTGATGGATCATGTAAAGTTTTACCTTCCCAATCTTCATCTAATAGCTTTATTGTATTAGATGTGCAAAATGTGACTTGGAGACATACAATATCTACTTGCTTTATGTGCAACCAGTGAAATAAAGTTTTTCTTTTAATGGGGTTATTTTAACCCCTTGCATTTAATGTGACAGCCCTCATAGAAAATTAAATAAGTGTCTTTCATTGATCTAAAATTTTATTTTGCTCAAGGCTTTTGTCAACAAGCAAACTGAAGGCACTTTTATGCTGATTCAGGCTATTATTATTTCATATTATTATTATTTTCCTTTTAATGTTTCTAGTCTGACCACACTGTGGTATAAAGAAATATTTGTTTGACTGTTGTTTTTTATCATGCATGTTTTCATATGAATTTCTGTCGCAATAAATTTATGAATAAATAGAATAAGATATATGTATAACTGGACTGAAATTCTATTGTTTCTTTGATATACTCTATATACATTTCTTCACTCAATAGGATTAGGACTCTGTCAATATTCAAATCATTCTTACAGATGAACTGTGATACTTTTTTCAATTCACAAATGTAGAATATTTAACATTTCATATAATTGATACAAACATGCATTATTGTTACGTTCAAATGTTATACAGCAGCTCAATTTTCAAAACCTGGATTTCCAAAGCACACATAAAATATTAATTATCATGATCAGAGTTAACATTATAAAAGGTACAAGCACAGTAAATGCCTCGTTATACTATAGACGGATTGAATTCATGATTTTGTTTTTGATACACCTGACATGCTGCTCTTATTAATATCTTAAAATTTTACACTTATTAGTATCCGTTTTGATAAAATATCAATGTTCATAAAAAAGCAGACTGCCATATTGATTGTCCCTAATTCCATAAATCCCTTGGAAAAACGACCCTGCATGAAAGTGCAGCCTCTATCACACGTGCGCCAACAGTCAAATTAGCTGGTCAGAAATATACGTGTAAGGCTGATGAGGAGTCAATGTTTATTAACATGATTTTTTTGGGTACGCTTCATTTAACCTGTAAGGAGAAATGATTACTCATAAAGAAACGGAACAATGCAAATAGATAAAAATGTATTGAGCTGAAGTTGAACTCGGCACTTTGAAGAGCTCAACCATGTAGACAATAAAAATGCATACATTCAAATGGCCCAGCAAGTTCTATTTATGTGGCATAAAGGACAGATATGGCAGAAAATTCACCTGTGCATGTATCTTTAAAATGTAAATTCATCATGACAGCTTCATAATGACTATTTGCTTCTATTATTTACCACTGCAAAGCTGCAGGTAATACTTAGAGAAAATCATACAAAAGTTGTCAAACAGCCACATAGATGATTATGTAGTTTAATCTGGCATAACAACAGCATCCACATCGTCTCTCCCAGTGAATCTGTTTTACACACTGTACATACAATTAATATGTCAACAATATCTTGCAAGTTTTTAATAACTTGTTATGTGAATAATGAGTGTGAAATACATGAGTATGTTGCATGAGCTATGGAGACATATTTGTCTGTGCACAAGTGGCAAATAGCGCCACAATGCACCCACAATACAAACCACTATGTTTGCATAATGTCAGAATGGATTAATGAATTTAAATGACCATTATACAATGAAATCTGCACCTTCGACGGAACAAACAATAGCAATTAAATTATTGTCTAGGTAAAAAAACAGGGCCACCATTGGGTGTGAAGGTCAAGACAAAGTCAAATCAATTACATATTTTGACGGTAAACATCCAAAGTCATGAAAAGACATGAAAACATGATGTAAACATATACTGCAAATAATTTGCTACATCACATTTGTGATCCATTTTTTATAAAAAGAAACACCAATTAATGACATTTGGAATTGGCAGATTCTAAAAGCATTTTATTCTAGGATACAACTGACTCAACTATATCAATGTATATGAGAGGGTGCCGATGCCCTTTAAGTGGTTAGTGGGAAATGGCCTTGAAATTAAGTGGGATGTGGGAAATTGGCAAAAATTAAGTGGTTAGTGGGAATTTGGGCAATTAAGTGGGAAGTGGGAAAATTACCAAAGTTAAGTGGGAACAAATTCTAATTTTAGTGGGAAACTATGAAAAGATGCGCGAGTCGGGGTCATGCACGTAAATTTATAACAATTTAAAATTGGTCAGTATGATATGTCATTTTTTGTAACAGTGAACAAAATGTTCATTAAAAGAACAAATCTTAGTGGGAAATGAAAATATTAAGTGGGAAGTGGGAAATGAGCTAAATTCTAAGTGGTAAGTGGGATCAGGACCCCCCCCCCCCCCATCTAGACCCTCTACTCCTCCACCACACAGATCCAGCACAGCCAGGAGTCCGGCTGATGGAGAATATCATATCAAAACAAAGACCAAAAACAAACAGGGATGTTGGGGAAAAGACAAAAGAATATTAGATATGTTGGATGTCAAGGACATTGTGTTGGGGGAAAACGCCTTTAAATTTGTGGTATGTGGGAACAGAGACCACAAAAGTTAGGGATATGGGACTTAAGGCCAACAAATTAGAGATACGGGACTTCTCGAACCTGTATAATATATGGACACAGTGCTCTACACGTGTAGACTATTCTCCCCCTTTTTTCAATGATCTAGCGCTTAAAGTTGGTTTTGTCCTAACTGCTCCCAGCCCATCTGGTTTTGTCCTTTTTGCTCCCACGGCATTAGCACCTTGGTTTTTGTTGTGTCTCTGTGACTTTCCACTTTGACGGGTGGAATATCGTGGAGACTTATCAGCGTCGGCGACATGCAAGCCGGCGGCATCCATGTTTGTGGTGTGTCTTTGTCATTATCCAAGATGAAATGTGCCGTATTTTTGGGACTTGTTGGAGGCGGCGGGGACATGGAAGCGGGCCGGTCCGTGTTTTCCACCAGCGGCTGGCGGCTTTCTCTCCCGTCCCCCCCGCTGCTGCCACCTGCTGGCTGCTGCTGTCCCGGAGCACCGGCCGGTCTGGGGGTGGGGGGACGTGGCTCATCGGTCGGCTGGCGGCCTTTGGTTTCTGCACCTGGATGATGATACCACATGGGCTGGGTATAATTGTGTATTTAAAAACTTCCTCTGTAAATGTAATGTATATACAATGTCACTTTGATAAATAAATCAATCAATCAACAATGTTCATGTAATTCATGTAATATTGAAAACAGTACTGTTTTGTAATTTAAGTTGGTTCATTTTACATTATATTCTGAAGATGACCGCAAGGTTGAAAATATTTAATTAAAATGTGAATAAAAAAGATGTTGGTTCTATCATTTATAACAAACCTTTTGTTTCTGCACCAGCATTCCATGGATTCCCTTTACCTGTGTGCTTACGCCGACGTATACAGAAGAAGATGGCGGCGATGGCAGCCACAAGAGTGCCGCCTACACAGCACCCAACAATGACGCCTGGAAAAGTACACAGGAATATCAGTTCAACCAATCAACGACTGTGGCGGGACTCATTCGTTTTTATTTACGTTGTGTTCCAAATTTTGAAATCATTATTTGGTGTGGGAAATAGAAATCAATTTTTTTATTTTTAGCATACTTAAACATTACATTATTACAAGTTGATGCAAACAAGTGATGTATTTTTGTTATATGCAGTATAAGTGAGTGAAAAGACCTGTGATTTTTATGGGAAAGCCATCAGTCATACATTAGTCTTAAGGTAAGTTAGTGTGAGCCAAAAATGTATTCTAGATGTGTAATTTAAGATAACATTTAGGTATCTTTCTGAATTAAAAAAATGAAATTAAGGCGGGCGTTTCATTTCTACACACTGTACACCTATAAAGGACTTGGTAACATAATCATATTGGCTTCAGTACGAAATCCCACGCTTCTTAAATTACTGAAAGGATAAGTCTAATTAGTTTATTGATTTGGAAAAAGGAGGGTGAATTTGCACCCAATGCACCCCACACTCCGCACCCCCCCCCCACCAATCCACTGTCTTAAGACCTCCTGTCTTAGTATCAAGCATACACATTCAACTGGAACATTCCGGAAAGGCACATGATACTGCAATATTAATCCATGCACTACAGTAATCATATGTCAGTATCTGCACTGTGGCAGCAGATAAATAAATTCATGAAAATAATAGAGTGTGAATAATTACCAATATATTGTGGTTTGATAGAATGATGAACTCTATCTTTATATCACCTTTATCTCTGATTATATTAAAATTTTATAATTTCTTTTTCTGTCTGCTCTCAGCTGTGAAAATGCAGTGTATATATATCATGCACATGATTGATCAGATTTTTTTACATTTTATTTTCTTATTAATATCATGATGTGTTTGTTTCAGAAAATATGCTGATAAATATTTATGTATTTTTGTGATGAGTTGTACTTTTTTATAGTTCACATTAGCATTTTTTTATTTTTGTTAATTTGTTATTTTGTCCTGAATATTCATTGCAAATGGTGAACTCAAAAGCTGTGATTTTTTTTAGAAATTGTGATGTTCAATTGTTTTGAGAAACATCATTTATACAGTTCTAATGATTTGTTTTTATTATTAATTACATGTATGGTTAAAAAAGAAAGAACGAACACCGATTTTAAGAATTGTAAATGCTTTATTATAGCTATATAAACAAATATGTACTTTTAGTATAAATTAAAATTTGAGAAAAAAGCCTCCACATAAACAAATTAATTCAAATTTAAATTGGTTGTATAGCTAAAATAAAGTATTTTGAATTCTTAAAATAGGTGTTCTTTATTTGTCACTTAAGATATATAGACACCATATCAATTCTGTAAAATTAGTCCTATGTAATTGCCATTTCTCCAAACTTTGTATGCAATCACAATATCTGAAATTTATACAGTTTTGAGTAATCACTAATCGTGGCTGCCAAGAAGACTACAGTCTGTCCAGAAATTATCATTTTTACTATTTCATTGTTACTAATACAATTCAGTATCCATATATCGAGACTATCTGTACACAATATATATAATATAGCTATACAACCAAATATTGACTATAAACTAAAAATGGAGAAAGCAGCCTTGACATAAAAAATAACATTCACATTTTATTTTCTCATTATTACTGCTTAACCCAGGTTACTTGAGTAAAAGTATTGATGGTTTATCATTTTGAAACTTCTACGTAACATAATTACATCACTCGGAGTATCAGATATCCTGAAGAGACCTCTAACGCATAACTATTGTCATTAACAGGTTTCTCATCTACATTCATCACAGGGCTGTGATGATTATAAATGAGGTCAAGTGACCAATCCCAGCTGAGTATCAGATGGGTGTGGCGGGTTTAACCAATCAGGTTGCAGTATTTAAACAGGTCACAAAAAGTGATAAATTATGTTTATCCACTCTCAGGTGAAACATTTCAGAGGTCAATTTGCTTGACATCTGATTCTCAGAGTGATTTACATTGTCAAACCAAAAAATAATAATCCGTGTTTTAAGTTCCTATCATTTGAAATACCTCATTTTTAATAAATAAATATTTTGTAAATAAAGTAGAGAAAAAATAAATTAGTTATGATAGACAAATGTACAAAGTTGAAAGGTACATACCAGTGACGTCTGTCTCAGGGTATTTCAAGTAGCCTACGTGCACATTCAATTTTCCGGTTCCGACTCTGACCTGAAAAAAGGAGATTCTTTACAGTTATAATACTCACAAACTTACGAATATCCCGCGAGGACATCACACTTCACATTAACCCTTTTCCCGATGAATCATCTGTGAACAGCAGCCCTAAGGGACACTTCACAGTTCATGGTTCATATATTATCACAGTTCACAGTTCACACTTCATAGTTTACACCGCACACTGTGCAACCTGTTTCAATGTGGAATTAGGAGATATCTTCCAAGTGATTGCAACTGATTTTTATTTGCCGTTTTAACCATTCCAAGCAAGTTATGTCATATATCACAATGTATTTTGATATAGAGATGGGTTAACATTTGAATTAGCATTGATATTTGGTTTCATGCGATACTATATTTTTGGAACTACTATTTTGAATTTGAAAAGGATGCTTTTGATATAAAAAAAACATGCAAAAAGAATAAATAAAAATATGTAAAGAAAATAGACCAACAGGCATTTATGCGATAGAAGAATGATTTAGACTAGAATAAATTGCGAACATCTGCTGCCTACCGAATGTCAAGAACCCTATGTCAATAAGATAAACAAGTGAGCAGAACGCTGCCAGTACTGACCATCACCATGGGCGCGTCCATCTTCCTATGGTACTGGCTGGTCAGTTGCTCGCTGGTTTTTTCTGGCTCGCTGGTCGGCGGGTCACAGGAGACCTGCTGGTCAAAGACGTCCATCTGCAGACAGCGGCCGCCGCCCACCGTGATGCGGTACTCCTCTTCTCGCACCCCGACTCTCAGATACTTGCCCTGGAAGCAGCACGGACAGATCACGCGGAAGTTGTGCAGAGAGATTATGAAAATGGCAACAAAGTTGTCCAAACTGTCAATCAATGTTAGAACTTTTTGTGCTGCTATAGAATGAACTTTGCCTATGTTCTATGACTGTCACCCTCCGTCTCTACCAACCTTAATGGTGAGCCG
This sequence comes from Streblospio benedicti, assembly GCA_019095985.1. Lineage (NCBI taxonomy): Eukaryota > Metazoa > Annelida > Polychaeta > Spionida > Spionidae > Streblospio > Streblospio benedicti. The sequence goes on along the minus strand of CM032668.1, from coordinate 34,420,103 downwards.
CATGTTGCTGCTGTAGTGCTGCATCAGCGGGCTGAACTGCTCCAGCGTCGGGTTGCGGAACACCACGATCTCCTTCTCCTCCCCCTGCTGCTCGAACGTCGTCACGCCGTCAGACTTAATGCGCACGTAGAACTGCAGCCTGGAATATGTTTGATTGACCATATACTTCATATATCGAGGATAACTGCAACCTGCAATATCATGTTTGATTGACCTTTATTGAAGCCATTCTACTTAAAACTAAATACAACAGTCGATGTCTTGGTGCAGTTTGAAGCGCAGCCCGAGACTCGACTTTTTTGTACTGTTCTTTTCAGGTAGTGTTCAGCATCAGCATAAGAAGATTATCTCAAAAAGTGCTGTGTGTACTTGAATGAAATTTTGTTAGTGTACACGTAGCAAGATTTCCTGATATCTGTGAAAGCTGCAAAAAGATGGGGCTAAACTTCTAGTTTCCCATCTACTAGCCCTTTGCAGTAAAATCTTAAAATTATATTTTTCTACTGCTGTGTTATATAGAAAGAATTATACTTAATAGCCTGTGCAGACATGTAGACAGATGATACCCTAATTCTTAATCTCAACATCACCTGAAAGCAACAACAGTTGGTCCTCCAGCCTCCTCACTGGCACCAGGTGGTGATGATCTCTCACCTCTGGCACCAGGTGGTGATGATCTCTCACCTCTGGCACCAGGTGGTGATGATCTCTCACCTCTGGCACCAGGTGGTGATGCGTACTCACTTCTGGTTGGAGACGAGGTGCTGCTTGCTGATGTGCGTCTTGTCGCCGTCTTCGTCCGTCTCCACCGTGGACTCGGACAGGTCGATGGTGACGTTGATGAAGGCGTCGGGCAGGGTGAGGTCTGGGGTGGGGCACACCATGCACGTGGTGTTCAGCACCGTGCAGTTCTGGCAGAGTGGGAGAAAAATACATAACTGGGGGGCTTTAAGGAAGTGGGATAAGGGAAAAAAGGCTGAAAAAAGGGATAAGGGAAAAAGGGCCCCCCAAAAGAGGGATAAGGGATCTTCAATCAGTGGGATAGGGGAAAAACCAAAAAGAGGGATAAGGGAAAAAGGGGCCAAAAAGAGGGATAAGGGAAATAAGGACCAAAAAAGAGGGACATGGGATTTATAGACCCCTTATAACACCCCCTCCCCCCCTAACTCTGAGGGGACTACTACTTATCATGGCCAAGGTGTGCATGAAAACCTAGGAGTGGGCGTCAAAATCTCAAATTGTGTTGTTGTTGTTTTTTAGGGGTGCACAAGAAAACATTGGATACATTGACAGTGGTGGAAAATTGGTGGTCATTTTTGTTTTGTTTTAACTGTATGGGTGGGGTTGGGTTGAAAATTGATGTTCGCGGCAAGGGACTCCATGGTGTTCAGCATCGCACACTGTGAGAAAGGACATGCTCAAGTTTGAGAAAAGATTGTAACAGTTATACGGGCCGGCAGGCACGGCCTTTAATGTAGATTTCACTCCCGCAAAGTCCCGGTAATATTTTCAGAAAAGAGCGTTATTATTTCATGATGCCACGCCCACTTCCGCCAAAGTAACTATAAGAGAATGTGGCTCACGGACTAGTCCCTTTTGTACGTAGTCCCGATCAACCAGACTCTGTAATGGCGGCACTCATTTCATGCAATAGAGAGTCTGGTTGAACGAGGCTATTTTGTACGTGACGTGTGATTGACAGCTTGATGTTGACAACAGACTGCCGATTCGATTCTTTCCTTCCTAATAACGTCAATTGGGTTCCATATCTAGGTGTTATGAATGATCCTTTGATATTTTGATTACAATATATTTTATTCGACACATTGTATACGTACTAACAATACACGTATATACTAAATGGCCAAAATTCAGATCACCAATAAAATATCTAGCTTGTTTTACAATAATGTTAATGGCGGCATGTTTACGAGAATACAGAGCGACTAGCGTAAAACGTGCAGCGTCCAAGTAGGACACAGTGCGTTCAACGTGTTCCTTAAAACGTCAACCCTCCAAACAATAACGTGCCCCGCATATCTCTGAACGTCTTACATAAACTGGCCGCCATCTCGGATTACAAACCAAATGTGTCAACTGGACCAGGCTCTGTATGCAATACAGAGTCTGGTTAAACGAGGCTATGAATCAACGTAAACATCGCCGTTTTCTTTTCCATTGCATTGGAGTTCAAATTCACTCCCACGCAGTTCAGACTAACTTCTTAAAACCAGCAACATTGGATTTGCACGTTTCATAGGTCGTGTTCTAAATTTAGAATATCCAGGGTCGCCAAACCCACAAACAAGAGGGGGTCTTATAGCAAAAATGCGATTGGTGATTTGCCCTATATCTTGAGCGTGAATTGTGAATTGCCTGTATTTAAGTGCGTGAAATGTGATGGAACGTACCATTGGTGACTGGTGATCTGCTCATTACAAGGGTGGTGATTGGTGATTTGCCCTAAATGTAATGAAACCTATTCAATTACAATTCCTCTGATTGGTGAAAGACAATGAAATGTATTGGTGACTGGTGATTTAGGCAAAAATTGTTGGTGAATGGATTTTCATCAAGGCTATATACCCCCTCTAAACAACTGTGACTCCCGATGATAGTCACTCTTATGTACAAAATAATCGACAGCCATAAGAGAATGATAACAGTATATGTTGCATTAAAGTTTATCTGGAAATATTATTTTTCTTTTGAATATTGAATCACTATTAGTCTCGCGCAACACAGACCAACGCACAGCGAGCTCCACCACGTGGCCGCGTCAAAGTGAGGCTGGCTGGTCGAGTCTAAATCACTATGCGCTCACCATGTCAAGTTTTTAAACTTTACATTTTTATGACAATGTCTAAATATATCATACAAGTTAGAGAAGTAATGCTCAGCAACCTGCTGGCCCGTGCTATGACTTGTCATTATTATATTATGTATTAGAATAATATGAGTTTGAGACCACTATACATCGATTACAGCTGGATCACTGATAGTAACATTTGTATTTGAATGGGAGACTTATTCACGATGTTGGTGGATTTTCATGATAACAGGTCAAATACATCTCCCCGTAGAGTTGTAACAAGATATTAACACGTATCGCTCATAAGTTCGTCAAACGTAGGCCAAAGTACACCAACATCAATTCAACTGTGGATACTAGCATGGTGAATATAATTGTAAAGTTTAATGACCAGGGGTAAAATACTTTTCCCAGTACAATGGAAACAATTGTTTTATTAGAATATTTCATAAATGTTTTGAAAGTAGGCCGAAGTACACCAATATCAAATCACGTGAAGAGAGTGATATAGTTATACAAAATGTCAAGTTTGGTGATGATAAAGAAAAATTAGCTATAATTTGTTTTTAAAATCACATCCTAACTTCGTTAAAAGTTGACCGATGTACACTACCATCTAATCGGGTCTGGAGGTCTGAAGTTGAATATGAAGTTTGGTGATAACAGGTCAAATACTTCTCTCTGTAGAGTGGTAACAAGGTATTTATACCTAACGCTCATACGGTCGTCAAAAGTAGGCCAAAGTACAAACAAAACATTTTGAGAGGTACGTTTTTCTTCAAACAAGACATATCCAATTTGCAAAGCAATAGCTCAAGTAGTCCTTGAGTTATGTGTCTGTTTATTTTTGACAGACCTACATACCTAAAGTTGAGGAAAGAAGCTAAGCTAGAAATCTCCCTCCGGAACGGCGAACGGGGGAGATTTATTTTTTCATTATGGGGAAACACAGTGTTTCTATTCATGTCCAATGAAAAAAAAGATCACTCATTGATGAAGCGGCACCACCAGCCCATTACCACCACCCTTCTCCAGCCCATAGGCAGAGGGCACCCCCAGCCCCCAGCTCCGTACCATTGCCAGGCCCCCGCCCCTTACCACCAACATATTTCATTTTCATGTTATGTTTTGCCATGTCCACCATCAATCGCACATACTAAACCCAAACCCGTGAGATCCTTTATGGCCGCCCCTTCTATGAAAACCTGGATCTGCCAGTGTAGCAATGACGTCACGTGTCAGCCTCGGAGACCTGTGTCCTTAAGAAGATATAGAAGCTGTACGGTTATTGAGTCTGAACAAGGACACAGTAAGACCTATCCACTGGAACTCAAACTTAAAGTTTAATGGCCACAGGTGAAATACTTTTCCCTCTTTGAAGAGGGTACAAACAAAATTGAGTATATAGGGTTTTCAAGTGATCTGAGTTACATATAATGTAAAGAAGCATGATGTGGAATTGTATTTTGATCAAATTATTGAGAGATTGTAATTTTCAGAGGTCAGAATCAATGGGCGTACAGTAAATATTACCTGTGATAATGTGGTTGACACATTGTGCGGAGGTCATTATGATCAAAATTGGAAATTTCAAAATTCAATATATTTTCCTTGATAGTTGAATTCAATCATCAAGCCATCATTGCAATCAATTTTAAAATTAGAAAGTTCAGTTTAAAAAGTATTTATGTTTCAATGCATTCCATAATAAGATATGTAAGTAGAAGAATTAGAACAAATCTATGCGAAGAACCACCTATATACCATTGAATAGTCAAAAGATAGTGGTTGTTGCTGTAAAACACTTGACAGAAGAATTCCTAACAAAAACACGGATACAATGGATATGGAAACATTTAAATGTGATAAATGTGAAAACGTTTTTGAGTCAAAATTAGCATTGGATGTACATTTGAAGACCCATTTGCGATCAGAGAGCAAGAAGAAACCAAAGAAAACTCACAAACTCTGCATTCAACATGGCAAGTGTTTTAGTGACAGTAGCAGCTTGACCAGCCACATGAGAAGTCACACTAGGAAAACACCTTACAAGTGCACTGTATGCGGGAAGTGTTTTGGTCAAAATGGAATCTTGACCAGCCACATGAGAATCCACACTGGGGAGAAACTGAGCAAATGCACAGTGGGTGAGAAATCATTCTGTCAGAATAAAGAACTGAGAGCCCTCTTGAGTATCCACATGCGTAAGAAACCCTATCAGTGCAGTGAATGTTGGAAGTGTTTTCGCGACAGGAGCAACTTGACCAGCCACATGAGAATCCACACTGGGGAGAAACCTTATGATTGTAGTGAATGTGGGAAGTGTTTTCGCGACAGAACCCAATTGACCAGACACATGAGAATTCACCCTAGGGAAAAACGTTACAAGTGCACTGTATGTGGGAGTAGTTTTGGGCGAAGTAACCACTTGACAAGCCACATGAGAATCCATACTGGAGAGAAACCATATGAATGTAATGAATGTGGAAAGTGTTTTCGTATTAGAAGTCATTTAAGCCATCACATGAAAATTCACATTGGCGAAAAAGTGACAGAACACATGAGAATCGATGCAAAAGAAAAGCCTTATGAATGCAATGACTGTGGGGAATGCTTTAGTACAAATCGCAACTTAACCAGCCACATGAGAACTCATGTTGAAGAAAAAGCGACAGAACACATGAGAATCCAGGCAGAAGAGAAACTTGATCCGCGTACAGTGAGTGAGAAAGTGTATCAGTGCGCTAAATGTGGGAAGTGTTTCAGTCAAACTAGCCACATAATCAACCACATGAGAACTCACATTGGTGAGAGATCTGAGGTACCTTATGAGTGCCCAGAATGTGGGAGGTGTTTTAGTCGAAGAAGCCGCTTGACCAGCCACATGAGAATCCACACTGGTGTGAAATTGTACCAGTGTACAGTGTGTGAGAAATCATTCAGTTTGAGTGAAAATTTGAATGTCCACATGAGAATCCACACTGGTGCAAAACTGTATGAATGTCGTGAATGTGGAAAGTGTTTTCGTTATAGGTGGAACTTAAACAATCACATGAAAACGCACATGGGAGAGAAACCGCATAAGGATGTTAATGGAGGGAAAACCTCTCAAAATGCTGACTCAACCGCTGACTTGAGTACACATGTGGAAGAGAAACTGTCTGAGTGTAATGAACGTGGGGAAAGTTTAAGTGACAGTGACAATTTGGTCAGTCACATAAAAACTCAAACTGATGAAAAACCAACAGAACACATGAGAATCGATGTGGAAGAAAAGCCTTATGAATGCAATGACTGTGGGAAATGCTTTAGTACAAAAGGCAACTTAACCAGCCACATGAGAACTCATGTTGAAGAAAAACCAACAGAAGACATGAGAATCCAGGCAGAAGAGAAACTTGATCCGCGTACAGTGAGTGAGAAAGTCTATCAATGCAGCGAATGTGCCAAGAGTTTTCCTCGCAATCGCCAGTTGACACAACACATGAAAACCCACAGTGAGAAGAAACCACATGTTTGTGGTGAATGTGGCAAATGTTTTCTTCAATCGAGTGCGTTTGCCATCCACAAGAGAATCCACAACTCGCTTAGAAAAGCTGACGATTTGATAAATAGCAGATGAAGTGAACAATTATTATAGTTAATTATAGTTCATTGATGAAAGCATTCAACAGTCTTGATAGAGAGCTACTATTTGGGGCAGTGCAAAACATAGGAAATAGGTGGGAAACTCTATTAAAGTATATTATCTGTCTATAAAGAAAACATATCAGCTGTGTCGATCATTTATTGCTAAATCAAGCACATTACCTATTCGCATTGAGACTGGGAGGTTGGAAAGAAAGTAAAAGAATTTGCAAACTCTGTAAAGATAATAAGATAGAGAATGAATTTCATTTTATTTTCGAATGTCAGTTGTACAATCCGTGGTGATTTTCTCAACCATGTTTATAAATTTGTAACAGACTTTAATAATTTAGATTTGAATGTCGGACAAAAGAATTATTAGTAAATTTGGCTTTTATATTAAAGAATGTTTTGAATTACGAAACTCATTATTGATTCAGAATAATTAACTTTACTGACTTGCTTTTGTTTACCTTGTTTATATATGTGACATGTAAGCCACCTAGGCTGGCTGGTATACTGTTTATTGTACATATTTGTTTCACTGCTGTTTTATACCAGATGTCAATAAATAAATAAATAATAATAAATACTTGATGTGTTACTTACGTCATCAGTGATTCTAACCCAGCCAAATTCTGATTATAGAAGGGCAGGACTTTTTTTTTAAAAAAGGACTTAACAAAAATAAGTTTTAGTAAATTGCTAACAGATCTATTGATATGTCAAAAAACGGTTTGTTATCATGTTATTTTCTGAATTCTAAAAGCGACTTCTTTTCTTCTTCACAACTTGATTTAAATAGAAGGGATTTTTCCACTACAGGAATCCATTTTGGGCCGTCGAAATGGGATGGAATTTCATTAGTTCAAGACGTTTTGTATTTTGTTTATCAAAATGGGGCTGCCATTGTGAGTATGTCTGGTGGGACCTCAAAATCCGAGGACTTATTGATGAGAAATACTCAGTACATTTGAGCTTATGTTTGGCTTTATTGTCGGCTGACACAGGAGGCCAAATGAAGGGTTAAGTATCAAGTTACATTATAAATAAATTAGCATATTAAAGTAGGTAAATTTTGTGTTCATTTCTGACGGAAAATTTAAACTTCATTGTGAATAAATTAGCATAGAGAACTACCATTTATTATGGCTCAGGGGGGTATGAAAAAATGAAACAATTTTGGCATTATTTTTTAATATGTTTGACAATTTTAGGGGGTATATCAAGGTATATCAGTGACTAGGGTGGGCAGCTTCAGTAAACTTTCTTATAGATATATGGTAACTTATCTTTAGAACAATACATCAGTCGAAATTAAATCAATTAGTGAACATTCCAATTTTAAAATTCAACTTAAAAGTTGTTTGTAAACAAATTGAGGCAAATGGAAGAAAATGAATTTTTGTATTATCAGTGTTTAATTTATCTGATATATAATTATAAATCTGTTTATTTTTAACGTATTCTGTTATTGTTTTTTTATGAGGCACTATAAGTACAATTTCATGTGATATCCAAGGAACGTTATGTTACAATCGTGATATGTGATTATATGTGATATTATATTATATTATAATCTTGTTCTATATGTTTTGATAGCACATGTTTTCCTAAATAAAACTAATCTAATACAGAGCACCCCCCAGTCAAGGACACCTTTACAAATAGACCACCTCAATAATGACCAATTCCCACGGTCCTAACCCTCAAGTCACCGCCATGAGTCTGCACACAGAGACTGGTTGGATGCTAGAGATTTGTGATGAATGAAATTAGATCAAATTAATGCACTGTGTCGTTTCCTTGCAGTGCATCAGTTTGCATTGTGACTGGGCTTTTGCATTTCTCAGACTGGCGTATTCTGAATGTATTACATACTCTTGAGCTATGATATTTCTTCTTTAATGATTTTACTCAGAATGGTGATGCTAGCCTTTGTCAAGGCCAAGAATATCATTTAAAAAGATTATTGAAACCTGTGATCATAGCACTCAATAGCCGCAGTCTAAATGTCTCAGCTTAGCGAGATGATATTCTTGGCCTTTTTATAATCCCTAGCTGGTGACGTCACGCAGCCTTAGCTTGGCCACACCGGCTACGTCATAGCCTGTTGAATATTTACTAGCACATAACAAATACAGCCGTAATCAGCTCTCACATGTGTTGGTCATGTATACATACTGGAGTGTGTTTCTGGCTATGTTTTGTTTACATGCATATGCATACAATATCTCATGCTAGCAATGTTTCTGGCAGTGTATGTATAGGCATGAGTGTCTACTGTGACAGACAAGTCACTTATGCGATGCCATAGAGGTCATAGAGAAACAATAATCTCTCTGTCACCAACACCCAACAGCATGACAACTAGGTTTATGCAAGCCTTGAATGTGGTTGATCTATGGGATTGCTTAGATTTTGTATGTTTTTATTCATGGCAAATGTTATATTTGTATACATATACTTCAATTGGGGATTTCAAAGAATGTGTAATAACACGAATATTGATTCTATTGGGGAAATGGAAATTTCATAGAAAGTAAACTGTACATCTCTCAGTATCACACAAAAAATGTCTGATTATATCACTGATAGCATACACATTATAAGTGTGTATATAAATGAAATTAAGAAACACTAAGTTTTCTTATTTTGCATACTACAAGAGTATATTTAGCAACTTAGTAAGGCATATTTATTAGGTCATTGTGAAATACTAAACATTAGTTACGTACATGTATTTACTTGTTGTAAACTATTAAAAATCAGCTGTTAAAAATACATGCTATGCAACGTGAGTGCTACCAGTGAGCACATGGTTTTGTCTTGTATGCAAAGCTGATAACGACTGTATTCCTTAGAAAGCCGGCTAGGATTGATGCTAGGACTCTGACCGCATGTTTTTTGTTTACCACAGCATAAGCCAGCCTTCAGAAAAGGCTATGATATTTAAACATCAGTCTATTAGAGTCAGTCTAACATATGCACATCCATGTGAACAGAGTTGTGTTCTGTGTGGCTGTTTTCATATGAAGGAAACTATATATATTTAAACTAAATTATAAATATCATAGCCTTTAGAAAGGGATGCATGAAAATACGCAATAATATGCAATATTTGGATGCCAATACCCTATGATATAATTTTCCCCTAGAGAAAAACCCTAAACTATAGTGTTGTCTAAAAATCAAGACCAAATAATTTACTAGATTCTCAAAATATAGACCCATTGATATATCAAGACGCTGTAAAAAGGTAACATATAAAAATGGCACATCCCCATACTAACCAAATGTATTGGAGATCCCCCCCCCCCCCCACCACGAGACTTATACACACTTCATCCAGTATGTGTTTTAATATGTGTCAGTTAACGATTTTTTCACAAACTTTACACTTAAATATAATCATAGGCAGATCGAAGGAGGGCGCAGGGGGCGCCCCCCCTTCCCACCAAAATACTTCCTTTTCATAGGATTTTTCACGAAATCCCCCCTCTTTTCCTTAAGTGCGCCCCCCTTGTCCGAAAACCTGGATCTGCCCATGAATACTATACAATGCTGACTCACGGCGCAGAAGTCTGTCTCTGTGACGGTGTGGTTGTCCAGCGTGTGCCGCATGGTGATGGTCAGTCTGTGGCGGGCCACCGACTCCAGGTGCTCGCCCTGAACCGTCAAGTTGATGCCACCGCTACAACACAGCACGCGACATCCATCACAATAGTTTACTCTATGGACTTCCATTCAATACTTTCAGAGACTACAGGTCATCCAAATACAGCTGCTACTTATTATGCGAACCAAAAGGCTCTCCATACCTTTACTCTACATTGGCTACCTATTCGAAAACGTGTTTGTTATAAAATATTGTTGATGTTTTTTATGTCCTTACATGGTTTTTCTAAAGACATGCTACAAAACAAGCAAAATGTGGTAGTTCCTTACGATCAGATGATCAAAACTTAAGTGGTTAGTAGAGTTCAAAATTATGGTAATAGTTCCTTTAAAAACTGTTGCACTGATGAGATTCACCATGTAGGATATTAAAAATTTTAATAGATTAATGAAGACACAATCTATTCAAAAATTGCATAAGATTAATCCTATATTTTGTTAGAATATTCAGTTTTAATTTTACAATGCCAGTGAGACATTTATACCGTCAAAATTAAATCTTTTCATTATTATTATTTATTATTATTATCTTCACAACAATCACACATCTACACAATCCCACATTCTAGCCTAGTTGAGCTGCTGGTCTAAGTTGTAAGTCTAGTAGATTGATCCATAGTCTAACTAGTAGCTGGAGCTAGCATGCCTTTATGAACCACAGCAAATTGTATTAGAGGATAACAAACAATAAAACAATAAAACCAAACAATAATACCAAACTAAACGTCTTGAGTTGACTTCTTCATATGCTCCTGGGTAATTGCGGCTCATGGCAGTAAATATGCTTACTGGTATTTACAGTTGCGATTCACTGTTATCGTGCTCTTCCAAATCCATATTCACGCCAGATCATTGGCATCCTTGTCACACTATATTCATTTTTCAACTCGTTGGGGGAGGATACAGCACTTGCTACCATAGCATACAGTGCAGCATAGGCAGATCCAGGTTTTTGGAAAAGAGAGGGGGGGGGTGCGCACGTAAGGAAAAGGGGGGCGCACTTACGGGATTTCATGAAAAAAAACTATGAAAATAAAGTATTTTGGTGAGAAAAGTTCTGATCTAGTTGATTTTGCTTCTGTAGCACTGCATAATTGTGCAGTGTAAAAGAGATTCCCGTAGACTAACAACGATTAAAAGCGACTCACGCGAGAATGGTCTCGTTGGGGTAGAAGCTGTTGACCTCGGGGTTCTCCTTGTACTTGAACTCTGCCTGCAGGACGAGCCCGTCCCCCCACGTCCCCGACTCCAGGCCCACGGCGATGGTTGCCGTGGTGCCGGCCAGGCTGGTCGACACCGCCGGCGTGAGCAGCACGATCTCAGAGTCCGTGCTGCAAGTGATCACCGTGTGGGTCAAAGCGGGTAAAACGTCTGGGCAGATCCAGGATTTTTCATACACATGGGGAGGGGGTTGGTATCTAAGTTTAGGGATCTGCTGGGGGAGCCAACGTCACAGTAAAATGAAATGTTTTAGTGGAAAAGGAGAGGGTGCGCATCCGTGCGTGCGCACACATACCATGAACTGTTTATGGAAGGGGCGTAAAGAATAGTCCAATATAACCAATATTCGAGATAACTAAGCAATAATACCAATACGTTGCATCATTACTTTGGCTACAGCCATTTAAGGGGAAATTGTCATGGCAACAATATTTCAATCCTCAGCAGAGATAGTTACAATATCAAAATTAGCAATGAATTCAAGATGACTAACTCCATGTAACAGATAAAAGCTGCTGAGTTTGTAGGGTGGATGATGGAAGACTCCAATCACTGGTAAACACTGCATAACTCGGCCATGCCCTGGTGGTCCCAAGTTGACAAAGAGCCACCCCATAGCGGGTCTACCCTACAGTTTAGTTTTTATTAATCAGTTTGTAGTTTGTATATATGTAAATAATATGTGAATATAACTGCTTCAAAAATAATTATTTTATTCTCTATAACATAGCTATATATGCATTATAGCAAAGGCATTGGAGATAAATGGTTAATAATAATTTCATCGAAAGCAGTAAGAATAAGACACGGGGGTGAGCGGGTTATAAGGAAGTGGGTTGTGGGGGGAAAGCTAGATAAACAGGGAGGTGGGGCAATTAGAATTATTGATTGTTCTTGCTATTATTTTTACATATAAATCAAATGCAAAACAAAGAACCCACAATAAAAACATAAATATATTTCATCTCACGAAAGGTGTTTCGTGTGGCAAGGTAAATGACCCCTGATTTGAATACATAAATTGTAATTAGATAGTTTTTAACACTACCAATTATTATAATTATGGTAGATTGGAAAAAATTCATGGGATGTGGGGAAAAGGATCCAATGCAAGAGGGATGTGGGAAATGTGGGATTTCTTGACCGCTTATACCTCCTAAGGGAATATATAGATGATTACTACATGAACATGGACTTTGAAGGCTGTGTGAATGGGAAAGCCGTGAAACCCACGATGGAATAGACTCTGAATAACAATAATTTTAAACAAATGTAAACAAAATGTAAAAATGGATAAGTATGATGCATAGTTTAGTCAATTGTATTTTGTCCCACAATCTTAATAAACAAATAAATCTGATCCAATAGTTCACTTTGTTTATGTAATAAGCTACTATAATAAACACAAACATGAAACCAAATGATACATACAGGTAAAACAGAATTGTACTTGGGCTAAAATTTTAAACACAATGTGTGTATTTCCCCACTGGGGTCTATAGACTCCGACTTACTACTACATGTGTGTGTGTCCCCGAGCTTGTCTATGTCACTCCTTTCCTCTCTCTCAGCTCTCTATCAAGCACCTCCCCACCACTCATTTAGTTTGATTGGCCGTGCTGAAGGCATGTGTTTTTTCAAGCCTAAGCTTCAATTCAACCACCACACCAAGTAGCCCTGGCACTCAAGAGCCCTGGCGGGGACTCAAACTCCCAACCACGGGGTTGTCTTCGGCCTTCATTCTACGTCATTATAGTAGTTGATAAGTGCTGCAGAGAACGGAGAGAGAGCGGGCTAGAACTGAGTACTCACTGTTGCATGACCTCGGTGCTGTTCTGCTGGCTCGACATGTTGGCGTACAGTAGGGGTCGCCCTCCGGGCCTCAGGGAGTGACCGGTGAGAGTGACCAGCGTGCCCCCGGCCACGGGGCCATACGCCGGGAACACGCGGGTGATGTGAGGCGCTGCAAACGTGAAACGTAAAACGTAAAACATAAACCAACCAATAACCTCATAATTCTGTTACTTTAAGACAGTATTTCTGGAACCAAGTGCCTAGAGTACAACCGGCAGCACGGACAATTTGGCAGGACACTTCTTTTCCTTGTGTAGTGGAAGTTTGATGTGTCCATACTGCCTAAAAAAAGTACGATCGCTGTACTTTTACACTTTCACACTGGACACACATAATCCTAATCGTCTCCAGAAGTGTTTGGCAGTAGAGGTAGGTTGTGGGGAACATGTCAATAATAGGAAGTGCTGCAAACATGAAATGTAATTTTGCCAAAACTCATTGAATAAAAAAAAATAGAAAAAACTCCTTGAACATGCTCATTGTGTATTTAACTAGTCAGGTTCATATTTCTTTATTTTACACCACAAGACGAAGGGGCCCACCAACTCTCTTGAGCGTATAGCCCAATGCCCATCCATAGTAAGAGGTGTGTTGATTATATGTACGTTATTATTCCAGACATTCAGAGAGGTGCGATATATACAGTGTGCATACTTGGTGTGTGGACATATTAGATGCAGTGGGCAGGGTGCACCTTCTTTCACCTTTTTTCAACCCCTTCTATCATCAAAATATTTGGTTTTCATTGGGTATCTGAACCCCTTTACTAAGACCCAGGATCTTCCACGTTGTGATAGGCAGATGAATTCCTGCTTCAATGTATGTACTTTGAAGTATTTAATAATCATTTGAACTCAGAGTAGGTAAATGTAGAGATTCTTTAATGCGGTCAAATCTCCTTGAGTTTAGACCTATTTATACGTGCAATGCAAAGTACAGCAAAACGATTCGGCAACAGCTAAAATGCAAGTCGCGCTCTCTTACATGATACAATATAACGAAAATTAACAAACACTGACAAGCAAATAAATTTAATGAAAATGAAAAAAAATAGCAAGCGTACCAAGCGTCTTAAATTGCGTCCAGCTGTCCCCCACGTACATGGCCTCTGTGTCGAGGACGCCCACCTGGCAAGAGTACCAGCCCAGGTCCTGGACACCAACATTACGGACCACCAGGTGGGTGGCATTGCGAGTGTACCTGCGTAACAGACGCACTTATGGCATGAGTGCATTATGACCAAATTCTATTGTTAGGCTTCCGAGTCACTTTGGAGGATGTCTCTCGATCTTAAATGAAAGAACTGCAAACTTCTTATGTCCATGCTAATATTCATGTTTTTCAGAAAAAAATGCACTAACTCATTTTATATTGGCTGATAATTCCCCTACTTAGCTTTGATAGAGACTGTCAAATTGATTCACTAGCCCTATTTCATATGTTTAAAAAATTGCGAATTTGCAAGTTTGGAATTCAACTTCCAATGAATTCTTTTGTCATCAAATTTGACACATTGTCCATTGGCAAATCTACAATTCTTTTCCATTGGAGAACCTTCATGCATTTTCCATAGAAAGTTACATGGATATTACATGAGTTAATAACCCATATTTCAAACTAGTAGAAAACTTGGTTGACATTGGACCATGGTAAGGTTCAAAGCTCCGCATAAAACATGTCTATACAATGTCTTTTTTATACGAGTTAACAATAAGGCTTGTAAATATTACATTGTAAGTCATTGTCGATAGATGCATACTGGGAGGTAGCAGAGATTGACAATGATGAACAAGATTATGAATGGTCTGTTGGCCACTCAGGTGATAGACTGTGTGCATCTTTCAACATCGAGGACCACATCTGCAAACTCATTGAGTCACAAATTACCCAAATTCCATACTGAAAAATTTCTTTTCATCACAATCAGAAACTTTTTTTCAAACTTTTGGCACCCCCACCCAACGTCTAATGGTCCGTCTCTAATAATCCAATATATCTACCTCTGCTACTTTTTCAAAAGATAACAATTTATATATAACCTAGTAGTGTGTGACCTTGTGTTTGAAAACAAATGCTGATATCTTGTTAACAATTGATAAACCTAACATTCTATCATTCCGCAAAAAAATCACCGCCAATAACCCACGCTGATTGGTCAATCAGCGTGCTCAATTTTTTGGAAAAGACGCTCCAGAGCGGCGGAGACCTACTACTACGGCACTAGTCTAAACTCGTCACATTATCAATACAGCTGCTGACGTCGCAAGGCGTGTTCCGCGGTAGCGGAGAGCAGAAGTTTAGACTAGAGCCGTAGTAGTGGTCTCCGTGCTCTTTTTGGCAAAAATTGACTTGCAATGAGAACGTTATAATATGATTTATTTTTAAATTAAAATGGATTTTAGTCATGATAGAATGGTGATTGACCACTTGATTGTCGTGTAAATCAAATTGAGCATGCTGTGAGTGAAGTGAAAATCAGACGTCAGCATGCTCAATTTCGATTGACACTCCAATCTCGTAGTCAATTCCTACAGTTTATAGAGGGGGGTATACAGCCTTGATGAAAATCAATTCACCAACATTTTTTTTTTCCTAAATCACAAGTCACCAAATACATTTCATTGTCTTTCACCCTCAAATCACAGGAATTGTAATTGAAAAGGTTTCATCACATCCCACGGAGAAGGCGGGCTAGAACTGAGTACTCACTGTTGCATGACCTCGGTGCTGTTCTGCTGGCTGACATGTTGGCGTACAGTAAGGGGTCGCCCTCCGGGCCTCAGGGAGACGGTCCAGTGACCTTCCAGCGTGCCCCCGACCCCCACGGGGGCCGTACGCCGGGGAACACGCCCCGGTGATGTGGCGCTGCAAACGTGAAACGTGAAACGTAAACCAACCAATAACGTCATAACTCTGTTACTTTAAAACAGTATTTCTGGAACAAAAGTGCCTAGAGTACAACTTCGGCGGCACGGACAATTTGGCAGGACACTTCTTTTCCTTGTGTAGTGGAAGTTTGATGTTGTCCCGCCTGCCTTAAAAGTACGATGGCTGCCTTTTACACTTTCACACTGGACACACATAATCTAATCGTCTCCAGAAGTGTTTGGCAGTACAGGTAGGTTGTGGGAACGAGGTAATAATAGGAAGTGCTGCAAACATAAAATGTAATTTTGCCCAAAACACATTGAATAAAAAAAAAAAAAAAAAAACTCCTTGAAAATGCTTATTGTGTATTAACTAGTCAGGTTCATAATTCTTTTATTTTCGCCAGAAGACAAGAAGGGTGTGTATAGCCCTGCCATCCATAGTAAAAGGTGTGTTGATTATATGTACGTTATTATTTCAGACATTCATAGAGGTGCGATATATACGGTATGCATACTTGGTATGTGGGCGTAGAGCAGATCACAGTGAGCAGGTGCATCTTCTTTCACCTTTTTTTCCCTTCTTTCATCAAAATATTTGGTTTCATTGGGGATCTGAACCCCGTTACTAAGACCAAGGATCTTCCACAATGTGATAGGCAGATGAATTCCTGCTTGAAATGTATGTACTTTGAAGTATTCAATAATCATTTGAACTCAGAGCAGATAAATGTAGAGATTCTTTAATGCTCAAATCAAATATTTATATATGCTCAAAGTACAGCAAAAAGATTCGGCAACAGCTAAAATGCAAGTCACGCTCTCTTACATGATACAATATAACGAAAATTATCAAACAATAACAAGCAAAATAAATTTAATGAAAATGAAAAAAAAAATAACTAAGCGTATATAGCGTCTTAAATTGCATCCAGCTGTCGTCCCACGTTTTTGGCACTCTGTGTCGAGGACGCCCACCTGGCAAGAGTGCCAGCCCAGGTCCTGGGGACCAACACTACGGACCACCAGGTGGGTGGCATTGCGTGGCGTACCTGCGTAACAGACGCACTTATCGCATGAGTGCATTATGAACAAATTCTCTTGTTAGGCTTCTGAGTCACTTTGGAGGATGTCTCCCGATCTTAAATGAAAGAACTGCAAACTTCTTATGCACATGCTAATATTCATGTTTTTTCAGAAAAAAAATGCACTAACTCATTTTATATTGGCTGATAATTCCTCTACTTAGCTTTTGATATAGCTGTCAAATTGATTCACCTAGTCCTATTTCATATGTTTAAAAATTGCGAATTTGCAAGTTTGGAATTCAACTTCCAATGAATTTTTTGTCATCAAATTTGACACATTGTCCATTGGTAGATCTACAATTCAAATAAATTGGAGAACCTTGCTGCATTTTCCATGTGAAGTTTTGTGGATATTACATCACTGAAGCATCAAGGATTTGAAACTAGTAAATACCACTAAATTGGCCATTGACCATGGTAAGTGTTCCAAACCTCTTATTCTATACAATGTCTTTTTATACGGGTATAGACATTTCATTTATCAACTTAGATACAGTTGGCCTCATCTTTATGTGATAAAAGATTCGACAATGATTAAAATATAAAGTTAGTCTGGTGGCCATTGAGGTGATAGACTATGTGCATCTTTTCAACATCCGGGACCAGATCTGCAAACTCATTGAGTCACAAATTACCCAAATTCCATACTGAAAAATTTCTTTTCATCACAATCAAAAAACTTTTTTCAAACCAACGTCCCCCAATGGTCCGTCCCTAATAATCCAATATATCTACCTCTGCTACTTTTTCAGAAGATAACAATCTATATATAACCTAGTAGTGTGTGACCTTTGTTTGAAAACAAAGGCTGATATCTTGTTAACAATTGAAAAACCTAACAGTTTATAATGAGCGACTTCACCGGCCTATTTCCTAAATCGACCTCTCCGTCGTAGTCGCCCGCTTTATACAGGTAGATGAAGGATCACATTTCAGCGGCTGGGCAATGAGCCGGCGACTTTGAACCACTGCATCACGAGGACGGCCTGAAATAGTTATCACAGTCTCCCAGATAAGATGGTGGCTCAAAATCGAAGATTAATTGGAAAAATAATTTTAATCTTTTTTTTCTAACTTAACTTCAGAGCAGATTGCCATGTATGTTGTTGTTATATTGTAATTAACCCTAATCAGCACATTAGGGGGTCCGTTTCGGACCCCGGGGTATACTTTTTGTGATATATCTTTATCCGCTTTGTATTTCTTCTTTTCCTTTTAAGTAGTTGTCACCCTTTATCGAGATTAAGTGGAACAATCTTTTTTCTAACAACTTCAGCAGATTGCATTATGTTGTTGTTATATTATGTTTTAATAAAGTCATGTGGACTGTCCGCAGGCGGCATCATACAGACTTACGGTGAGAAATCAAGACCGCCAGTACCATATCTAGTGATACTAAACGTTTTGAATGGTTTACAGATGATGAGGATATTCAATCTGAATCAAACAGTTTCAAACCTAGAAAATATATCACAACATCGCAAGAAATCCTGGAATTGAGGCTGATATAATTGTGGGTTCTGGTTTTGACATATCAAATAATTTACTTTCACAAAATCGAAGGCGACTTCATCAGTAGATGTGACTTGTGGAACCATCACACAAAGTCCTTGGTACCCATTTTTGTACTTTGAAAAAAAATGAAAATATACAACTTAAAGAATGAAAAATCATAAAAATATCAATGGATTTATCCATTCGTTATTTGTGGCACAATATGTTTCATCCCCTTGTCCTCTACATTAAGCTCCTTCAATATCCATCACACAAAATCCTTGGTACCCATTTTGTACTTTGTAATTGCCCATTTTGATGGAAATTAAAGCCACGTGAACAACATACAACTTAAAGAGGAGGTGATTTTTGAGTCTCATTTGATATGTGTATTAAAGTAAAATCAGCATAAATTATTTACAACATGTAAACCCAGATAAACAGTTTAGAATCATACTTGCCTAATAGAACAAACAAGCATCATAAATAAATAATGATAACTACTCTTTCAGGTATTGATATAATAACCATTTGAGCAAAAAGGCACATCATGTTATTTCTCTCTGGCCAAAGCAGTTCACCTATAATACTCAAGTAACTCATAGAATACAGTAGGAGACTATAATGATTTTAGCATTTATTTTTCCCGTTAGTGTAATAATATTCAATACATTAGGTAATAATGTAGGATTTGACAACGAGATTGGAGTGTCAATCTTGAAATTGAGCATGCTGACGTCTGATTTACACGAACGCAGTGAGTGTCAATCAGACGTCATCATGCTCAATTTCAAGATTGACACGACAATCGAGTGGTCAAATACCATTCTATCATGACTAAAATCCACACTAAACGAGTGTATGATTCGTTTTTATTTTAAAACAAATCATATCATAACATTCTCATTGCCATTTTGACCATGCGACTCAGCGGCTGTTATTCAGTTAAAACCTTTGAATATTTAGCATAGTTTCGAAGTTATTCACTATAAAAACCTTTATGAATGATAAAGGACGAATATGCGATTGATTTGACACCAGGAAATGATAAATCCAGCAACTATAAGTTTATCAAATATTAGTTAGAAGTCGGAAAATGTGTCGATGTTTACTCTGCTAATTTCTGCGCATGCGCGTTACAGCCCTTAGCAGCGTGCATATCTTCCCTTAGCAACGTGCATATCGTATAATTGACACGCCTGCTCGACCAATCAGCGTGGGTTATTGGCGGAGATTTTTGCACGGAATGATAGAATGGTATTTTGGCAACTGATATTCTACAATACTTATCTTTAGATATATGTTATATTGTACTAACTAATTTCTAAGAATCCAAGGTCAAAGTCTCAAAAAATGTCATTTTCCTCTGTATCTATGTACTGCCTTGACTCACACCTAAAATAATGAATTGCTCAGTGTTTAGAAACTTCATTACAAATGAACAGTACCACATGCTTAAACTGGAAAATATCCAACTACCGCCGCTCTGAAAATAGATTGCGGTTCTAAATCAGAAGCCATGTGCTTTTAGTTGATGACGTCACGTTTGCAAACATTTAGCAAGATTCGCATCATACAGACGCTTTTAGCGGTGGTCTCTACGGCAGCGATGAGACCTCCTTGGATAGAGCATAGACAATGTAATTGAAGATACATATAGATTTAGCTGTTAAAAATGTCGCTGGTCAAATGTTTGAGAGGAACGAGATAGCATTGAGCATCTGGATGAGTGAGACTGGTGGGTTTTCACACCCACCTCTTACGTGAGCCTCTCGCCGGACCAGGCTTACAGACCAAAAATATCTACACTCATTATATACGCACATAAATATCAGTGAATATGTACCGCACTCATAACGCAATAGATTCGGGAAAAGTACGGTTATAACGTAAACAGCGGGCGGCTGAATCGCTGATCTAAATAGACTAAAGCCACCAGCGAAATCCATACAGTTAAGTGTAGACTTCCGGAAATGTAAATGTACATGTGCTTATTTACTCTATTATATTCTGTTGTCTTTCATATGAAAGGTAACAACCCGTGGAAGTGTTTCTAATACATATTAAATGGTTGTTCTCAATAATAAAGCACTAAAATTGTTGACAAAATTCAAATTTTGAGTCGAAGTCCCAGCAATTTTTTTCGTAATATGGTATTTATTACTCATTAGATTAACAAACTATTTATATTAATGGTAAACATTCCCTGGAAATGTAATGTTATCCATACAAAGAAAAAACATTTAATATGATATAATTACTTCGTTACTTAGTTATTTGCAAGGCATATATACCCGATTTGAGGATTTTGTCTTTTTTTATATAAATTTCATGGGTGGGGCAAACTTAATTAAACACCTACTGTTGCTACATCGTTCACTCTAACATATCCTATTGTATTTCATCTGAAAGGTGACAGCCCCTGAAAGTTTTTTTAAGTACATATTAAATGTTTTCTCTCAATGATAAAGCAATAAAATTGCCAATGAAATTCAAATTTTGAGTGAAGTCTGTATAGTTCCAGCATTGGACACCGGGTCAGAGAAAACACAGACGACAAACATCACAGCGCATGGAACAAAGACTGATCTCGCCAGATGTAAGCATCTGAATGTAATCCTACACATGGTCAGCCTTCTAGGGCTCTAGTCAGGTTTATGTTTTGCAAATGGTCATCCAGCGCGTTTTGAAGAGCACCAGTGGTTGGATCACAGATTATTTCTCATGTATTTTTCCCAAGTTTGCTTGTGGATACAATTATATTCTCCTCTCTCTCTCTTCTATGGCAAGCAAGCTCCTACCCACTATATTGACTTTGACTATATCAAGTGGCCCAGACGGGACTCGAACTCACGACGCCAAGGTTGTGAGACCAGAATGATACCATCATCCCAAGCAGCGGGCTGTTAGATTATTTTGTGTCTTCAAGCTATGTCAATACAGCGAGTAGGAGCTTGCTTGCCATAGAAGAGAGAGAGGAGAATATAATTGGATCACAGATTAGTTTAACTAACCAGTGGTTGTATTTCGCCACTCACCCTGGCTGCCTTTTGTTGCTGCCATAAGGCCAGTTAGATCAACAATAGTGAAGCGGCGTGTAAATGTAAACGAGCAGTGGACGGTGAGGTCGGAGCCGACAGGCACGTAGTCCGGGGGGTCTGGTGCCATGGACACCCTGACGCCAGCAGAGGTCACCAGGTGCAAGCCTGAAATGTAAATGTGTTTTTCGTCACAGTTTGTCGAATTCGAACCATAGGCAGATCCAGGGGGGTGCAGGGGGCGCGCGCTCCCCCCTTTTCCCACCAAAATACGTCATTTTCGTAGGGTTTTCATGAAATGCCGTAAGTGCGCACCCTCTTTTCCTTAAATGAGCCCCCCTCCTTTTCTAAAAACCTGGATCTGCCTATGCTCAAGCGACTTTATAAAGTTTTATGTGTACATTCACACCAGGCGATTGGCATCCTTGGGGTCACACTATCGCCGTTCTCAACTTCCTGGGGAAGCTTGTGGTGCGGTCCATTAATTCAGAAGTGCCTGTGCATAGGCAAAACCAGGTTTTTGGAAAGGGGGGGGGGGTTAAGGAAAGGGGGGCGCACTTAAGGGATTTCAAAAAACTATGAAAATGAAGTATTTTGGTGGGGAAAGGGGGGCGCCCCCTGCCCCCTGGATCTGCCTATGCTGTGTACACCTTGTTAGCGATGTTTTGCTCAACACCCACCACCAGACTACAACCTTCTGGTGATGAATTCACCTCCCTTTCCATTCGTCCAAATTAAGAAGCACATACAAGTAGATTATTTTGCCTCCATCATAAAGTAAAACCATCTCTATAATGGGACAAAGAATGCTTTGTGCAGTTACAGTTCATTCACACCCAACACAAAATATGGTATTAACCTATAAACATTCTGAAAGAATTGAAAATTATAAATGAGGAACACTCATAAGTAGTAACAGTGGTCGTGTGTAATATGCAAATTTAGGCTTGCTCCAGAATTTGAAATTCTCTTTTCTGGTTATCAGCCATCTCATTCATAAGTAAAACACGGAGATACTCCTGTGGTGGCTCTGAGCCAATCAGAATGGAGAAATAGTTGCAAAGTGGGAGAATTCTTTGTACTCACACCTAGGATAAAACTGCGGGGTAGAAGCAGGACATGTTGGTGGGACGGCAGCCATCAAAGTCACCTGCAAATAATGACAACAGTTTGTTCGGCTTTAACAAGGGTTTCCATCAATGAACGTTTAACAGTAGACAAGGATTTCGCATTTATCAATCTTTTTTTTTCATGTAAGTTCATTGGTTATCATCAATCAAAGTACCCAATAACCCCGGAGAGGGTTGTCACCCTGTTCGAAGAGGGGTGATACTATGGTTATTATGCTTGTACTCAGCCGGACTACTTTTTTTCATATTTCACTGTGTTGTAATTGTTTACAAAAGAATGATAAATACAAAACCGGGTTCGTTGTGTAACATGAATTATCTTATCAGGAATCGTTCTTGGGCGTATCAGGCTCGCCGTGATACGCCACAAAACTCACCTGATAAAATAATACACCGGTTTTTGTCTATAAAGACTACGTATTTGGTTGGTTACTGCCGCTTTGTACATCAGGTTCGCTAAATTCCTCTACTGCCAGTTTTGAAGTCCAACAGGTACTTTTTGCTACTATTGAAAATAAACACCACTTATGTTTAAATAAATCTAGTCATAAAACTACAAAACATACAATATATGTTTCATTTTTAAGATTACATCTATTTTATTTTCTTCGTAGATGTTCAAGGTAAAAACTATGATAAAGACAAAGAAATGGAAACACAGTGTAATGATATTTTTTGACTATTTTTTTTCCCTTTTTAAACCTTTGAACAGCTATGAAGGGAAAAAAAATAATACGGTTTAAAATTAGCCATGAAGCTGTCTACCAAATCTCACATACTACTTACTTAATATAATATAAGTAGACCATCTGGTAACCTACAAATTTGTTCCATGTTTGCGTTTATCAGGCATCCTATTAGAACACAACCCAGCAGAACAGAACGCACGCTGACACAAACCATTATCTTAATGATAGGAAGTCCAGCTGTTACTGTAGAACCTGCTAGAAAAAGACCACCTCTGTAATAAGTTTTAGGGTACAAGAAGGTTATGGGGAAAATAATCAATTTTCAGCCTTTTAAACGTGTATTATACCATAATCTGTCACGAACTTTGTCTTCTGAAATGAACATTTTAGCATCAATAGTTTTCTTGTTATGGCAGATTTTGTCGACACCATCCCGTAAGATTAAATAGTGACTCAATATTTGCTGTACTATGAGGTTATGTGGGTAAAATAGTCAATTTTCACAGTTTTTATGTTTATTATAGTCAATGAACAACCTGCTTTGTAATGAGCGTTTTATCATCAATAGTTTTCCTACAATTATGATAACATTTCATGCACATTAATTAGTTATAGCATTTAGGGATGTTCTACGTTTAACAAAGCGTAGTTAATTAATGGTTAGTACCAAATTTCTCTTTAACTGTAACATCTAGTCTCTACAAATGTCAATATATGTGGAGATATAACATTATTTATGCCTTTTGAGAAAAAGCTGAATTATCAATGTTTTTGTATCAATTATAAACTCACTTTCTAATGGTTTTGTGCACCGACACTATTAGTATCAATCTGTCAAAATCTTCCCTATCATGTCGTTACATCCGATGGTCATTGACCTCAATTGTTTATATTTCCTCCAGATTCGTATCAAATAGCACTTGATTGCCACCACTGTAATTTACATTTAATTCCTACAGCTTGTGTATAGCTTAAATGTTGTAGTGTAAAGTAATAAAATCATTTGCAAAACTTCGCCTTTGTTTAGTAAATTCACATCAACTCACATCGGACCAAATTACAGTAATGTAAACTCAAAATGCACATAAAATGGTCAATTGAAGAGACAAAAAATTAAGGCACGCTTTTTAAGATAATTATATGATGGAATAGTGCTTTAGATGATTGTGATGTGTTTAATCTTAAATGAATTTTTGACTTTTTGACTTTAATCTCGGTTATACTGTTCACAACACAAAGCATCAAAAATTGCACTAATACTTCATAACAACATTTTCATTAGCATGTATACTTCAAACAATGTCATATTCTTAGATAAAACCTACACAGCAAGTTTTAATTCTTGTAAATTGAAGAAATAAAAAAAGAAAAATCGAATTTTTAGTAAACGCCTAAATTAACCTTTCCTGTACCCTTAAGACCTTCGCATCCCAAGCTTTCCTCAAGAGACCATGAACCTCAGATGCCAGCTCTGTATCGAGACCAGCCAGGTTGTACTGTATCTGACCCTATTTGCCTGTCAGTGAAACTGAGTCACTTATCACCACATGTTCGCTCATGTTTTTTCCTCCAGAGAATGAGTAGTGTTAAAAAAATCCACTAGTATGAGTTTTTAGGAATACTAGTATTTCATTGCATCCTTACATTAATCAAAGACTTCACAATTGACAATGTTTACAATAATTTTATCAATGCTCTTTCTATTTAAACCGAATGCCTTTTAAGTGACCAAAGTGACCTTTTAATGTAAAGAAATTGTTTATAAAGTTTATTGATGAAGCATGGACAATAACAA
>CM032668.1:34380330-34394710 GCA_019095985.1 Streblospio benedicti | reverse complement strand
AAAATTCCCCCACTTTTGTGGGGGGGGTGGGGGCGGGGGTTTTTTTTTTTTTTTTTTTGGAATTCCTTTTTTGCCTTTCCAAAATGTAGGGGTAACCTGAAATTATTTTTAATAAATAACATTTGAACTCAAGGGAGGAAATTAAATTTTTGGGGGAAATTTTTAATGCTCAAATAAAAAAAAGATTGGCAACACTAAAATACAATCGCGCTCTCTACATGATACAATAAAACAAAAAATTTTCAACAAAGGGCAAATAAATTTAAAAAAAAATGAAAAAAATAAAAGCGAAAAGGGTAATTGCCCCAGCTGTCCCCCGACATGGCCTCTGTTCAGGGCCCACCTGGCAAGGTACCAGCCCAGGTCCTGGAAAACATTACGGACCACCGGGTGGGTGGTTTACGAACAGACACTTGTAGTTTTTAAAAATTCTTGTTAGGCTTCAGTCACTTTGGAGGACCCCCGTTTTTTAAATAAAGCCCAAAACTTTTTATGCCCATGCTAATATTCATGTTTTCAGAAAAAATGCACTTAACTCATTTTTTATATTGGTTTAATTCCTTTCGCTTGAAGCTTTGAGAGGGCTGTCCAAAATTGATTCACTAGCCCTATTTCATGAATATGTTTAAAATTGCGAATTTGCAAAGTTTGGAATTCAATCTTCAATGAATTCTTTTTTGTCATCAACACACATTGTCCATTGGCAAATCTACAATTTTTTTCCATTGGAGAACCTTCATGCATTTTTTCCATAGAAAGTTACATGGATAGAGATGAAAGAACTTTTTCAGACAAATTTAGTAAGAAAACTTGGTTGACATTGGACCATGGTAAGGTTCAAAGCTCCGCATAAAACATGTCTATACAATGTCTTTTTTATACGAGTTAACAATAAGGCTTGTAAATATTACATCGTAAGTCATTGTCGATAGCACATACAGATGCATACTGGGAGGTAGCAGAGATTGACAATGATGAACAAGATTATGAATGGTCTGTTGGCCACTCAGGTGATAGACTGTGTGCATCTTTCAACATCGAGGACCACATCTGCAAACTCATTGAGTCACAAATTACCCAAATTCCATACTGAAAAATTTCTTTTCATCACAATCAGAAACTTTTTTTTTCAAACTTTTGGCACCCCCACGAAACGGGTAACGGTCCGTCTCTAATCATCCAATATATCTACCTCTGCCACTTTTTCAGAAGATAACAATTTATATATAACCTAGTAGTGTCTGACCTTGTGTTTGAAAACAAAGGCTGATACCTTGTTAACAATTGATAAACCTAACTGTTTATAGAGGCGGTTATACAGCCTTGATGAAAATCAATTCACCAACATCTATTTCCTAAATCACCAGTCACCAATACATTTCATTGTCTTTCACCAATCACAAGAAATTGTAATTGAATAGGTTTCATCACATTTCACACGCTTAAATACAGGCAATTCACAATTCACACTCAGGATTTAGGGCAAATCACCAATCACATTTTTGCTATATAGTGAGCGACTTACCGGCCGTGGGAGTCGACCTCTCCGTCGTAGTCGCCCGCTTTATACAGGTAGATGAAGGACTCGATGACTTGGGTGCGAGCCGGCGACTTGAACCACTGCATCACGAAGGGACGGTCTGAAATAGTTATCACAGTCTCCTAGATAAGTTGGTGGCTGAAATCGAGATTAGTGGAAACATAAGTTTAATCTTTTTTCTAACTTAACTTCAGAGCAGATTGCATTATGTTGTTGTCATATTATGTTTAATAAAGTCATGTGGACTGTCCGCAGGCGGCATCATAGACTCACAGTGATAATCTAGAGCGCCATTATAACACACGTGTGATTAACATATCTAGTGATACTGAACGTTTTGAATGGTTTACAGATGATGAGGATATTCAATCTGAATCAAACAGTTTCAAACCTAGAAAATATATCACAACATCGCAAGAAATCCTGGAATTGAGGCTGATATAATTGTGGGTTCTGGTTTTGACATATCAAATAATTTACTTTCACAAAATCGAAGGCGACTTCATCAGTAGATGTGACTTGTGGAACGTAAGGAGCTTTGAAAAAAAATATGAAAGAATGAAAAGGTAAATATCAATGGATTGCCGTTATTTGTGGCACAATATGTTTCATCCCCTTGTCCTCTACATTAAGCTCCTTCAATATCCATCACACAAAATCCTTGGTACCCATTTTGTACTTTGTAATTGCCCATTTTGATGGAAATAACAGCCATGTGTACAACATAGCACCTAAAAGAGGGAGTAATTTTTGCCTCCTTGGAAATGTGTTACAGTGTGGTATTAATGGTAAATTCAGCATAAATCATTTAGGAGCATGTTCGACCCTTCAGGTTGCGAGACTGTAGGTCATGCGAAACGTGGCACAGCCTCACGT
The DNA here is from genome assembly GCA_019095985.1 of Streblospio benedicti. Classification (NCBI taxonomy): domain Eukaryota; kingdom Metazoa; phylum Annelida; class Polychaeta; order Spionida; family Spionidae; genus Streblospio; species Streblospio benedicti. The sequence continues at coordinate 34,392,294 of CM032668.1, read as the reverse complement.
CGTGGTTGGTGAAGCCGAAGATAAGATGTTGTGATCTAGCATGATTATGGAGGCTGTAGCCCCAGCATTGAATAACCGGGTGAGAGAAAACACAGACGACAAACATCACAGCGGTGGGAACTGGTCTCGCCAGCTGTGAAAAGCATCTCAATGTAACCCTATACACGGCCAGCCTTCTAGGGCTTCTAGTCAGGTTTATGTTTTGCAAATGGTCATCCAATGTGTTTAGAAGGTGACCAGTGGTTGTATTTCGCTACTCACCCTGGATGCCTTTCTGATGCGTGTGAACGAGCAGTGGACGGTGAGGTCCGGAGCCGACAGGCACGTAGTCAGGGGCCGGCCATGGACACGGTGACATCTCTGCTACGTCTACTGCTACGTCTATTGATGCGTCTGCTGCTACCTCTACTACTCACGCCTTCGCGTTTAGCAGTGGAATGAGTTCTGAATGAAGTATGAAGTATTATAGAGTAGTGTTCATTTATTTTCTTTTGAGCTTGGACGTCTTAGCTTGATCTAATTGGAAGGTTATAGGGAGAATTAGACTGCATTGTCAAAAATCGTCATACTCACTTTTCTACGTATAATTCACAGAGCTTTGAGACTCTAAAAACGTATAATTAAAGTGATATTTTGTACTTTTCTGTATTTGTGACCTTTGACATCTTCATTTTACTTTGTAGTGAGGTCAGAGCAAGAAATAATAAGAATTTTTAAATCTTCATACCAACTTTTCTATACACCATTTACACACTTCTTTTTCCTGATGTGGATATTTAAGTAGACATTTGTGGTTTTCTGTATTTGTGATCACAGGCCTCCTGTTTGACCTTGTAAAAAAGTTCATAGGGAGGAGTAAATAATATTTTGAAATCGTCATATCACTTTTCCATACGCCATTTATATATTTTGATACCCTTAATGGATATTTCAGGAGATACTTGCGATTTCCTCTATTTTTGACCTCTGACCTCCTGTTTGACCTTGCATGAAGGTCATAGGGAGGAATAAATAATATTTTTAAAATCGTCATATGCACTTTTCTGTATGCCATTTATACATGTTGATACCCTAAAATGGATATTTAAGGAGATATTTGCGATTTTCTCTATTTGTGACCTCTGACCATCTTGTTTAACCTTGTAGGGAAGGTTTTAGGGGAGAAATAAATTATATTTTGAAATCCTCATATGCACTTTTCTAAATGTCATTATATATTTTAGATAACCTTAAATGGATATTTCGATATTTGCGATTTTCTGTATTTGTGACCTTTGACCTTTTCTACCGGTTTTGACCCAAAAATCGCCAGATTTTGATGGGTCTTATCTGGTGTTATTCAGCATGGTTCAATGCATACATATACCAAGTCTCATGCTTCTACTCAAAAGTGCATGATGCTACATTTCCCCATCAACTAAAGTTTACGCAGGGGTCTAGTTACAAGGTCACCAGGTGCAGGGCACCCTGAAATGTAAATGTGTTTTCGTCAGAAGTTTGTCGAACCCTAGCCATAGAGATCCGGGGGGCAGTAGGCGCGCTTCCTTTTTCCCACCAAAATACGTCATTTTCATAGGTTTTCATAAATGCCGTAAGTGCGCCCCTCTTTTCCTTAAATGCGCCCTCTTTTTCTAAAAACCTGGATCTGCTCATGCTCAAGCGACTTTATAAGGTTTTATGTGTACATTCACACCAGGCGATTGGCATCCTTGGGGTCACACTATAGTATCGCCGTTCTCAACTCCCTGGGGAGCATACACCACTTGCTACTGAAGCTTGTGGTGTGGTTTATTAATTCAGAAGTGTCTGTGCATAGGCAAAACCAGGTTTTGTTAGCGATGAGTTTGCTCAACACCCACCACCAGACTACAACCTTCTGGTGATGAATTCACGTCCCTTTCCATTCGTCCAAAGAAGCACATACAAGTAGATTATTTTGCCTCCATCATAAAGTAAAACCATCTCTATAATGGGACAAAGACGGCTTTGTGCAGTTACAGTTACATTCACACCAAACACAAAATATGGTATTAACCTATAAACATTCTGAAACAATTGAAAATTATAAATGAGGAACACTCATCAGTAGTAACAGTGGTCGTGTGTAATATGCAAATTTAGGCTTGCTCCAGAATTTGAAATTCTCTTTTCTGGTTATCATCCATCTCATTCATAAGTAAAACACGGAGATACTCCTGTGGTGGCTCTGAGCCAATCAGAATGGAGAAATAGTTGCAAAGTGGGAGAATTTTGAGTACTCACCTACAATAAGAGCAGCGAGGTAGATACGGGACATCTTGGTGGGACGGCAGCCATCAAAGTCACCTGCAAAATAGATGTTCAAAGGTTAAAACTACGATAATGACAAAGCAATGGAAACACAGTGTAATTGATATTTTTGACTCGTTTTTGACCCTTTTAAACCTTTGAACAGCTACGAAGGAAAATAAAATAATACGGTTTAAAATTAGCCATGAAGCTGTCTACCAAATCTCACACACTACGTACTTAATATAATATAAGTAGACCATCTGGTATGCTACAAATTTGTTCCATGTTTTGCGTTTATCAGGCATCCTATTAGAACACAAACCAGCAGCACAGAGCGCACGCAGACACAAACCATTATCTTAATGATAGGGAAGTCCAGTTGTTACTGTAGAACCTGCTAGAAAGAGACCACCTCTGTAATAAGTTTTAGGGTACAAGAAAGGTTATGGGAAAATAATCAATTTTCAGCCTTTTAAACGTGTATTATACCATAATCTGTCACGAACTTTGTCTTCTGAAATGAACATTTTAGCATCAATAGTTTTCTTGTTATGGCAGATTTTGTCGACACCATCCCGTAAGATTAAATAGTGACTCAATATTTGCTGTACTATGAGGTTATGTGGGTAAAATAGTCAATTTTCACAGTTTTTATGTTTATTATAGTCAATGAACAACCTGCTTTGTAATGAGCGTTTTATCATCAATAGTTTTCCTACAATTATGATAACATTTCATGCACATTAATTAGTTATAGCATTTAGGGATGTTCTACGTTTAACAAAGCGTAGTTAATTAATGGTTAGTACCAAATTTCTCTTTAACTGTAACATCTAGTCTCTACAAATGTCAATATATGTGGAGATATAACATTATTTATGCCTTTTGAGAAAAAGCTGAATTATCAATGTTTTTGTATCAATTATAAACTTACTTTCCTAATGGTTTGTGCACCGACGCACACTATTAGTATCAATCTGTCAAATCTTCCCATCATGTCGTTACATCCGATGGTCATTGACCTCAATTGTTTATATTTCCTCCAGATTCGTATCAAATAGCACTTGATTGTAACCACTGCAATTTACATTTAATTCCTACAGCTTGTGTATAGCTTAAATGTTGTAGTGTAAAGTAATAAAATCATTTGCAAAACTTCGCCTTTGTTTAGTAAATTCACATCAACTCACATCCGGACCAAATTACAGTAATGTAAACTCAAAATGCACATAAAATGGTCAATTGAAGAGACAAAAAATTAAGGCACGCTTTTTAAGATAATTATATGATGGAATAGTGCTTTAGATGATTGTGATGTGTTTAATCTTAAATGAATTTTGACTTTGACTTTAATCTCGGTTATACTGTTCACAACACAAAGCATCAAAAATTGCACTAATTACTTCATAACAATATTTTTCATTAGCATGTATACTTCAAACAATGTCATATTCTTAGATAAAACCTACACAGCAAGTTTTAATTCTTGTAAATTGAAGAAATAATAAAAGAGAAAATCGAATTTTAGTAAACGCCTAAATTAACCTTTCCTGTACCCTTAAGACCTTCGCATCCCAAGCTTTCCTCAAGAGACCATGAACCTCCAGATGCCAGCTCTGTATCGAGACCAGCCGGGTTGTACTGTATCTGACCCTATTTGCCTGTCAGTGAAACTGAGTCACTTATCACCGCATGTTCGCTCATGTTTTTTTCCTCCAGAGAATGAGTAGTGTTAAAAAAATCCACTAGTATGAGTTTTTAGGAATACTAGTATTTCATTGCATCCTTACATTAATCAAAGACTTCACAATTGACAATGTTTACAATAATTTTATCAATGCTCTTTCTATTTAAACCGAATGCCTTTTAAGTGACCAAAGTGACCTTTTTAATGTGAAATTGTTTATAAAGTTTATTGATGAAGCATGGACAATAACAAGTAAAAATTTATGTAATTAATCATGTCCTGTAAAATATACTATTCTGATTTTATTATATTTTATGTATTACCCGTAGCAAAGGGTTTTACTGCATTTGTAAATCTAGTAATACGTGCTGTTAAATCAGTATGTCTCCATTAAATTCGCACCTATTCGCACATTCCGCGGTGCTGCTCATGCTGCCACCTGTAGTGACATTGTGTCACTAACACCAGGGTATCGGAATCCTCCAAAACGTCTCACTTGTCGCCTGGCAGCCACTCACTCTTTGAACAGAAGCAGCCGACAGTTTAGACAAGCCCGGGGCTTAGGTTGCGGACAGTCAGCTGGTTTTGTAATCGGCAATCTTATCTTAATTATATAGGTACAGAGAGTTGATGATAGAGTGTGGCATTTTTGCTATCAAGTTTTCTCTCTATACTATAGTTATGTTATCAAAATTTCTAACAAAGTCCAACAATATTTATAATTTAGATTGTATTTAAAGCTCACCAAATTACTATTATAGAATGTCTTTCTTATTGGTCTTTTTTTCTTCATTTATTTATTTATTTTTTGAAAGATAATTTCTGGGTTGAGATTTGGGCTTTTGAACGAGCGGTTATTTAATTTGTTAACTTGAATAAAAAGCCTGGTAGTCGTCGCAATGTAACAGTTGCTACTGTCATTGCTATTCCTAGTAATGACAAAACCTTGCATTACTATTCCGCATGTGTAGAGAGTATGAATACAGGCAACACACCTTTTTCAAATATTAGTGAGAATTTCACATCTAATCAAAACATGTTTGTCTTAATAGTATCGTTTTTAAACTACAAACAAAACAAAAAAATGAGCTAACCTCCAATAGTCATGTTTCTTACGCTGTTTTTATCCACTGAGAGTTTCCCAGACTAGCTTGTCACACAACAAATCTCTGTCTGTTTTCACTGTTGTGTGTCTCTGTGTGCTCCTGTTGATGCCTGGCAAAGAAGGAAGCTGTGTAAAACACACCATGGAATAACACTCCTTGTAATATGTGCTAAAAATGCCAACCATTTTCACAAACTAGGAAGTGGAGGGATCCACGCATCCTGCCGCGTGCAAACAGTGGATGGAAAATAGCACAGTGATGGTCAAAATAGAGGCAGTGTGCTATATCATTAGCAAGTGTCTGCCAATACAGTGGAACCTCCCTGTGAGGAGCAGCCTGAGTGGTCTCCATTGAGAGGTGGTCTCTCTATGGATGATCGTCATAGGCAGATCCAGAGGGGGTCGCCCCCCCCCTTTTCTCACCAAAATACTTCATTTTTGTAGGGTTTTTGATGAGATCCTTAAGTGCGCCCCCCTCTTCCTTAAATGCGAACCCCCCCTTTCCAAAAAACCTGGCTCTTCCTATGATCGTGGTGGTCTTTTATGAAGGTTTGGGACCATGAGAAATGGTCTTCTTGTAGAGGCAGATTCTTTAGAGAGATGGTCTTAATTGGGAGTTCTACTATCAGTTTGTTTTATATACTCGGTGATATGATCAAGCTGTGAAGACCTTTTTCTAAGGCGTTCAAAATACACACCAGATGATGAGCATACTCTAATTTCTGTCACTTCGTGTACTCTGTGGGGGTGGGGGTGACTAAAATTCAATCAAAGTTGCTATGCAATGTGATGAGGAAACAAAAGCTACATAAAACAAAATATTTACAACTGACAAACTTTCTAACTATTGGTTATAACCTCGACATTTCCCAGTAGAATGAAGAGATACACGCACACAATACCCACACGGTCACAACTGCCGGCAAAATGTTGGTTGAACCAAGCGGGACTTCCCCACACTGAGTCACGTCAGCAGCCGTGCTGTTTGCTGATACATGTGTATTTCCTACTTTCTCTCTCTCACATCTCTCTGGCTAGTATATTCCTACCCCACTAAACATACGGTGACTGAGGACAGGCTTTATAACCCTCCCCTCCCATAATTACGCAATTATAACTTAATTTGCAACTTTCTAAAAACACATGCCGAGTTGTTTTGAAGCTAGGACAACCTGTTTGATGAGACAACTTCTGGTGCAGACATCAACTGGTGAAATGTGTTTATAGAGGTTTTATGACGTTCTTTGTAAAATGTAAAATGTAAATGTGGTTATTTATAGTCGCAATTCACTGTTATCGTGCTCTAGCGACTTTACATATTTACACCAGGCCATTGGCATCCTTGTCACACTATATCTTTCTCAACTCCCTGGGGAGCATACAGAACATCGCTACCGTAGGACAGACGTGCTAATCACTCACATCAACGTTCACTCGCCTGACCTGTACCTATTTAACGTGTAGGTACCATGGAGCAGTGTGCAACCTGTTAGAGGTAGGTTTGCTCAACACCCACCATCAGACCCGACTGGGAATGGAACCCACGACCTTCTGGTCACGAGTCCAACTCCCTATCCACTCGGCCACGGAAGCACTGTGAGAAGATAACAGGATTCTCCGCCAGTGAGATGATTTCTTATGTGAAAACTATAAACTTAGGCGAACATTTCTGTATGTATTCTAATTCACAACTATGATTATGGGACCAATTATATTCTTCTCTGTCTGCCATTTCTATGGCAAGCAAGCTCCTGTCCACTATTCTGACATAGCTGAAGAACTAAGCTTCCATGTGACTACATCAAGTGGCCCTGACGGGACTGGATGAGACCAGAATGATACCATCATCACACGCAGTGGACTGTTAAATGAGTATATAGATTGTATGATGTATAGGTTGTATGTCACCTCAAGAGAAAGGTGGTCAGGTGAACAGGAAAGTCTACAAAATATGCAAGTTGCATGCTGTCTACTGTGTAGCCTCGCCCCCACTTAGATAAGGATAAGGATGAATTCATATTCACTAGTGAAATAGAATACATGTACATTATAATAATTAGAAGTCTAACATCTCTATGGCTAAAGTCAATATATGCATACAATGAGCCAATAATGGATTAAAATCTACTCTTGAATTCTGTTAAACAATGTAATGAATTTTGACACTAAAAACGTTGTAATTAATACATAGGCATAACACCTATCTCAAAAGTAACCAAATACCAATAGGTTACAATATTATAAGATAATATGCATCATTCAATGCTGTATTACAGTTTCACAACTTCTTGTTCCATTTTACCCATTTACTTCTTAACTTATCACTGGCCAGTTCCTAAAGCGTACAGGAGAACATGATTTATCTAAGAAAAGGTATAATACCACATTACCTCCTTCCGTATATCATCCTGCCCTATCACCACGCAAAAGTAAAATATTTGAAAGACAGACAACTCTTCTCAAACTTTAGAAATGCTAAAACCAGATGATGTTCCATCGTAATAGACTCTGACAGGAAAAACAGTTCGTCCATAAAATGATTTCTACAAGCATAACATACATGTATTTTCAAACTTTTGAATCAAAACCACTTTTCTGCATGCATACATGTACATGCATTATACCAGATGTTTCAGTCAAGTATTTATCCTGTCTTATTTCATGCTTTTGCCGCAATGCAGTGCACTTTTAAAAACGAAAGAAAAAAGGGCCGCTGTTTTTTCTTGTAAATTAGAGCATATTATATGCATACAAGTTTGAAATTGAGACAAATATCTCAAGAGCAATGTTTTGCCACCTGAAATAATTTAGAGGTGGACGATTACTTAGTTGGGGGGGGGGGGGGGGGCGAATGAAATATGAAAAAAAAAAATCTTCACCACACACACGGGGGGAATTGTTTGTTCTCCTTAAGAACGGAAAAAAAGGTTTGTTTCATTGGTGGAGAAAAAACGCTGTTTACACAAAAGTCGACTGTTACTGCTTATATCGTCGGTCTACGGGAATCTCTTTCATACTGCATGTATTATTATTTCAGTGTATTAAAAACCGCCTTTAAGGGGGCATATTAAGAACCGCCGTCAGCGGGCAGTTATTTCATGGGCATTTGACTGCAGACGTACGTTATCCGTTATCGCTGTAGCACAAACGACATTATAGTCTCGACCATCCAGAATCTTGTACGGTTGCCACCTACCAAGATTTACACACATTGTGGTTGTGGTGCACAATTTGAAATGTATTGATGTAAGTAACTTTAAAACTTAATTAAATCTTGGAATCTTAGAATTAAACATGGTTTGAAAATAGCACAATGATTTTACCCCTACAGAGGCACCGAGATTCTAGAGTGTACTGATATATTAGCATATCACTCTAAATGATCCTGCTGAGATGTATGTACAGGAAACCCATAGCAAATCAACCAAATTCCCCTGACCTTTCATCAACTTTGCTTCACCCCTTCTCCCTACTAACCTGTCAAAAAGTAAGTTCAACTACTATTAAATAACTATACAACTTTGTTTTCAAAAGGAACCTAAATGCTAGACCCCCTGTCAACTTCCGCCATCTTTTGTTCCTACACCCCTCGCCTCTCATTTAAGGACGCTTGTCCTATATGGACACTTTTAACTTCTCAGGGTGTCTACATAAGACAGCTTTTACTGTGTATCAAAATGATAAGTCAGACATACGTAAATTGAAATAATAAAGTGCAACTTATAAGACACCATTACCGGATATAAGTTTCTAGCTTCTATAATACTTGTACAACTTTGAAATTCAAAGTCACAAATTTATCACTTCAATATACAAATAGAATGAAATCGTCCTACTATTTGGATGAAAAGTTGACCTGGATTGATAACAAACTTCTCTCTCTCTCCACTGGCTAATTAGCACCTATCTTTAGACTTCTGTCCCACTGAGGCCTGGGGTCCAATAAATTTTCCTCCTGAGAATGGCGCCTTTGTAGATATGAACAGGAGTGCTGAGGCAGAGACCACGTGACCCACTTAATGTGACAGCTGCAACCACAGGCGCTGCCGGCATCAACAACAACCTGCCTTTATTTATAATCTCCATCACCAACCCTGTTATTGCCTTTACACCCACCCCGTCTTTGTGATCGGGGCTACTGAAATTCCCCATTACTCATGACTGGGAATGCTCCCAGGCTGGATATCATACCAGCCGGGGTGTCCGAGGCTAAAGCTCCATCTCCATGCACATAGCCAGGGACCTTGATACAGTTGCTCTGTATTGTAAACCATGGACCAAAATCCGCCTAACATAAAACCAGGGAGTTTTTTTGTTCTGTACAAACGCTGGTGTTTTTCAATATAAACACCGTCTGTGCATGATATAAGCACTGTGTTTGGTTACACTACGTTGCTTAAACTATATTTTGTGGTTTCTAAGTGATTCCTTTTTCAAATCTCATATGAATGAAAGTCATCATATTAGTCTGGATAATGATTAGATAGTTTGTTATAAACGCTGTATTATAGTCACAATTAAGATAAATATATATTTATTGGAAATCAACTGAAATCAACTGGGTGTAAGTATTGACATTGAGGAGTCTTTCTCCAAGTCCATAGGGCTATATCATATAGCCTCTGCCGGGACTCGAACCCTGGAACCCTACTAGTGTGGTAACAAATCACAAAGCAGACCATTACTTAGCTGGCAGACCGGCTGGTGCTGGGGGGGGGGCAAGTAAAAAAAAATCGAACAAGCAATTTTTTTCAAATGGCCATATTATGCAACATTTTTTTTCACATTTTTTCACATAATAACACTGACAAACATCTTATTTTAAATCAGTATTTTAATGGCAACATTTTTTGCATGCATAATGGGCTATAACTTCTCAAATTCTTAGTAATTTGTATTTATTACTAGCGTATTAAACAGCATGGAATATATTGAAAAAAAAAAACTATTAATATTTATCTGATAAACACGAGACCATGTCTACAATGAAACTCGTCCAATCAGAGAGTCTTATATATTAATGTCGTCTGCGGTTTTATATGGTTTCTGTGGGTAGTAGATAAATAGTGTAAAGTAAACATGAAATTAAACAAAACTGGAGAAGTACGTACTAAAGCAAAAGTAATTACGTAAAATATTGCTTCTTGTTTTCCATGTGCTGTTATAAATTTGATAACAGAGGCAATAAAATGTTGATTTAATCATTTAAAAGAAGTTCATTAGTATGGAAATGAGGAAAAGTTGTACAATAAAACGCCTGATGCCCAGACCATGTGTTAGATCGCCCGGCACACGACATGGTTTACAATTCATGTGTCATTCTATGTGTTGCTGGCAAGCAGCTATGCTAATGATATTGTATTTATTTATTTCTTGGTCGCTTCCGATGTCAAAGTTGAAACGCACATTTATATCCATAAAACACCATTTGAGTTTTTATTCTTTTTTCCCTGGCTATAGTATAGTGAATTACAGATTGTTTCATGTGGTTCAAAACACGGGATCTTAAACTGGGTACTGATGAAAAACTAACCCCACCAGATCCACCCCCTGCTTATATTGAGACAAGTGCGAACGCCACGTAGACACCCAAGGGATGAATCTGGCGGGAAAGAGTTCCTGGTTCTGAATTCTGGCCAGATATGAAATCTGTGCTTGAGTGAATATTACAAACTCTAATTACATGAAAACTATTTGCAACTAAGACAAAGCAAAAATAGGGTTAAATAGCTAATGAACTATTCTAAGAAAATCATAAAAATTCAGATATAAATATATTTCTGGCTAGTAATAATCTCAAAATAAGTTACATTTTTAACATAAAACTGACAATTTCGCTTCATAACACCAGACCACTGAAGGTCACCAGGTGCACTGTACTACATGCACTAGCATATAGGAGCGTCCTGAAGGTCTAGATAATGTATATTGGTCTAATAAGATGAAAGCTGGGTGATTTAACGTATGGACATTTATACTTAACAAATATAGTTATTAATCGAATTCCACAATACAATGCTAAATGTTACATCATTAAATTGAACTGGAATATTAAAATCTTAAACTAATCACCAAACTTTAGCGAGTCCCTAACACTACGTTTTTTTCACTTTCTTATTTTAATTAAAGTCATACTATTCTAATTCATACATCTATTGAAGCATGATAACCTTATTATATAACTTATTGTAGCTATTATCTGCGATGCATGATTGTGTCAATATGATGCTTCTGTACCCAAGTGTTAGAGAGCAAAGTGTTTAGAGTGTTCAAACAGTGGAGGCGGCTCAAGTCGCATTTTGCCGAATCCTTTCTCATTTTTGAAATAAAATATGATTAAACCAAACTGTGGAGCTGTGTAGTACTAACCTCTGTGTGTTCCCACAGCTATCCCTGTGCATGTATCCGGGTGGTGTGTGTCCTGTGAGAGAGGAGAGTTATAGTCTGGGTCACCGCTCGCTAAATGTCCTGGATCGTGCGCACATCCATATTTTTTTGTTGTTTACCCACAGCCACGTGTAGTATTAAAGCAGACGGCGCCACCAGCGCATTGGGAGAGTTTTAATGGATCTCAGTTTGCGTTACGTGTGATGCGGGAACCAGTGTATTGTATGGTATTATATGGCAATGTGGCTGTTTATTTCAATATACGGCCAGTTAATTGCAAATTGGTGGTGGATTGAGATGCAGCAAACGACGTGTCAGTAAATAGTCTGAATGCTGGAGGGCACAAGCTGTAGGATGAATCATATTATTATTATTTTTTTCTTTAAAAATATGTTCAAAATTTATTTAAACGATATACTAAAATCTTAAAATGTCCAAAATAATCATCAAACGTTTTCAACTTCTGTCCTCTTCAGAGTATACAATGTAACTGACAATTAAAACACCAGTGTTA
>CM032668.1:34350330-34377830 GCA_019095985.1 Streblospio benedicti | reverse complement strand
CAATATTCAATTATATTACACATATAAGTAGTAAATAGTAAATGTATACCAATGCTCTATCTGCTGTCTATAATCAATCTTCTAAACTCTATTAAATATCAATTAAAACGTTTGAGAATATCTATTTCCATTTTACTGCATGCAAATAATCTTTTCTTCTATTTAAGTACATAAAACTAGTCTATTCACACTATTTTAACTGATATGACAAGTTAGGCACTTTACAGAAATAAAATATATTAACCTATTTGCATGTTTATTGCCATTTGTCCATTTTCTAACATACAGATAGTTAACGCCACAATACAGACCTAGTTCTGGAAAATTCAATTTAACATGGAATATTTTTGCTTAGACTAGAAAGTGACCACTTAAAGTGATGGGTCGTCCACCCTGAAACACAGAGGCATGAATGATCACTGATAATGGCAAGGGAGACTCATATATGGACCAAAACCATATGCTTAGATAGAGATGTATTATTATGTGCTAAATTCTATTCACCAAAACCATGATGTCATGTTTTAATTGCTTGGTTTTTATTTCAATTATCAGAGATATTCAGTATTAAGATAACAAATCAATAAGCAAATAAATAAAAGTAAACAATAGACAAGAGATATATAGGTATAATGAACAATTTCAATAATATGACTAACAAGGAACACTAAAAAGATATCACGTTATAAAATTGAAATGTTTTATTTCTATAGTGGAGCTCCATGAACGTTGAAAAATCCCTAGCTTTATTATGGTTACCAATGCAGACGAAATATTTTCTTTTGGTCGTGATCACCAGTGCATACCTTATAAGGTAACTTGCCCAGTAAAAGACACTTTTTACTTCCTGGCGTTTGCTTTAAAGGCCGTTGATTGGTTGGTTTCTAGATTTCCCCACATGAAGTCATGAACCTTAAATAGACAGATCACATGCACAGTCGTCATACGTGCTACTTGTATAGTTACACAGTCGACGTTCAGGCCTCTTCTTTCAAACAGACTGGATATCTTGAAATGTACTTTCTTTAGAACATTGAGGATAATTTGAATTTCTATATATAAGTTTGAGTATTTTGTGTTTTTGTGATACATAAAGATAAAACATTTGAGTGTTATATCTATAACGTGTTGTTTTGAAGAGGATACACAACAAATAACATTTACAAAAAACAAACACAATACAAGATACACAATATTGAAGAAGGACCATGTGTGTGTTTGTGAGAATGAGTGTGTTTGTGATTGTGCTGATGCTGGGATCTGCTACAGCCAGACCGGCCACAGTGAGTGGGGCCCAAAGCATCAGTGAGGTTCACGCACGGATGAACGCCCGGGAATATGTTGAGGCCTACAACCACTGCTACCAAGTGTTCAGGGATAACTATTCTCCCTTATCCGCCTTACATGATCTATGCCTGATCAGAGAAAAGCTAAGTTTGTGTAAACAGAAGGTCAAGGCCGCCTTTCCCAATGTGGAGGACAGGCTGTTATTGAGTGGTTATGGAGAACAAGAGTTTGTAGCCACGTTCTGGTGCACTCACAAACCCGTCCCATCCATACCAATCAACGCTCTGTTCTACAAGTACAACCACTGCCCTAATGTCTATCCATGGTTTATGGTGCTGCCTCAGGATTACTCACCTCGTGCCAGGCTCTCCTATACTAGGGCACTGTTTGCTTATAATGCTGTGAAATACATCAACATACCCCGTCTCACCCGCTGGCACCCTCAGAGCAACTACAGTGACCCGGCAGATCCCGTCTACCAGGCGCTCAGCAGTTTCTACTGTGCATGGCACCGTTACATCCAGTACAACGCCCAGATTGTGGATAAATACTGTTTCATATGGGACACTTACAGGGACCTGGAGGAGCAAACACAACAATATGAACATGTACATATGGATGGGCTGTACCACTGGGACCCCAGCAAGTGTCCTTCTGACCCTGAGGACCCAATGGAGAAGATGTTGCATGTAGGTGAGCTGAGAGATTGGCTCAAACTGCAGGTCAACTCGTCCCTGGGTCAGTGCCATGCCAGCAACGTGGCTGTCAGAGGCGGATCCTGCATCATTATCCACCATACCAGAATACCTCCGTACATAGACCTCCATCTCTTCATGCAAGGATTCTGTGAACCCATCAAGGAACTAAGGCAGTGCTGGGAGAAAGTTTTAAAGATGTGCCCTAAACAAAGTGTGAACAGTGACATGGACGTGCTGATAAAACTGCACCAGTTGGCCTGTGACCTCAGTCTGCAGAACTCCTCACTTGTGTGGGACGCTATATACAGATGGGGCAATGCTGTCAGGAAGGTGGGAGGGTCACAGGTCATTATGCAAGAGTTAGCTTATGTGATGCACGGTATTGACAATACACCATACCAATCTACCACTGTATTCCCCCTCCCCTTTGCCTCCACCCTGAATGCGACACACTGCCCCACATCACACCAGTCTACTGCAGCAACTCCCCATACTCAGACCTACCCCCAAGGACTGAACCTGCTGCATGAGCTGTTTCAGATCAATCACAACATTGCTGAGATCATGACCTCTGCCCTGCGTGGACCAGTAGAACTGCTCCTCACCATCGGCGGATTCATCGACTATGACCCAAAGGACTTTAAACAGTGGAAGTTTCTGTATTAGGTATTGACCAAGAAACTTCAAATAGTTGCCTTACATGATGATATGAATTTGAAAGTTAAGCAACGTTCATCGAAAACTCTCAGTCCGTTGAAGTAAGAGATTATTGGTCTTATGTAGTTCATTATTAGAACGGTGGAATCCAGAATTCTAATATAATAGAAGTGATTACATTAAGCTGCCAGTTTATTAAGTCAGTAATTCACTTGACTTTTCTATTCGTTCATTAATGTGGCCATTATTTAATACTAGGTCAAGTCAAGATGTCAAAGGTCACAAATGCAGAAATTCACAAATATTCCATTAAAAGTACATGTTAGTCTCAAAATACATAAATGACACATTGGAGAGCTGGTATGAGGATTTCCCAAAATACTGTCTATTTCTTCCAATAACCTTCTTAATAGGTCAAGCTAAGAGGTCAAAGGTCAAAATATTCCTACACTTTGATAATTCATGGTAAGATTATCATCCACGGGGACTTGGTCAGACATATCTAGAATTAGTGCACTGCTCCCAACAAAAGCTGGCTTGATGCACGTTAAATACACTGTGTTGATGGAACGATCTCTATAGTGACCTTCCACAAACAGATGTTTCTGAACTTAAAATTGATAATCACACTGTTATGACTAGTCTAAAATTAGGGGTAAAATTGTTCTTGAGAGAGACAAAACAAGTGTCCTGTGTGGGATTCCAAGAAAAAGTTCATTCGTCCGTCTGCGACATTTAGCCTGTGATTTCAACACGTCTGGCATAAGGCAGTGAAATATGGCACGTGTTAGAGATATTTCTTGTGATGTGTACGATACGTGTGCTTTGAGTAGATTCATAAATCACTTCGATTCACCATTATGGTCCTGTGTTAATTTTTTATACAGTTTTACAGCCATTTTACTTATAGTGCTGATACATTTGGATGTTTCGAGAAACCATGTAAGGCTCACTTTTTTATGACTGAGTAGATCTTTTGGAAATCAATTTCGAAGAAGAAAATGAATGTGCATGCCCCAGTTGCCACACTGTGCCCACTTGGTGTGAGTGATGACTTCAGGGAAGACCTAATATCAACCGTCACTCACTTGATACTGGATACTTCCAGTTTACTAAATAGCAAACAAGTAGCTGAAAACAAAACTTGTAGAAATACATAGAAATAGTTTATGTTTTGTATTTAGAGTTCTCTATGATGTGTTATTTAAAATGCAACAGGTACTGTTTATCTCGAAGTAATGGAATGAAATTAAAAATCCGAGATATCCAATATTCGAGATAACCATACTGACAATATTCTACCTTGCCAATGCAGATGAACCAATAAAACAACATGTATAATATTGGCTTCATTAATACGCTTGTTCCACTTTCACCCATCATATGCATCATATGTTCCACACTTCATATCCAAATCACAAGTTATTGCAAAAAGTAGTTTTAGATATTACCCTGTGCATATTTGTATAGTATGAAAGAGATTTCTGTAGGCAGACACTGTTTTCAATAAAAATGCTAGCAGTTGGTAACAAAGACTAAGATATCCTCCAATAACAAGTATTTGATACTTATTACTGGCGAACAGCTGCATAATAAAGGGTTATGATTCTTTGTCTACGAATTCACAATCTGAAAGAGTTAGCATTTTGGTTACAAACGGCGTCTATTGTCTGGTCAATCAATGCTATGTAATGTGTTACTACTGACATATCTGTTAAGCTCAGCACATGTAAACGATGCACTGATAATAAGTGTTTTCCATTCAGTAGAGAAAAGTGTACAGTGGTTAAATGGCAGGTTAAAGATACAATCTGACTACTACGTACACCGCATGCTAGAATGTAACATGGAATAAAGCATATTAACACTCACACGGTACGGTCTTTACAGGGGACTTCTAAACCCCGTAAGGCTGTATAAGCAGGGCAGTTCCGGGGTCGACGCAGGGGTCTATGTTCCAAGAATTGTGGTACGGGGATGGTTCTGTCTCATAAGTTTTCATGAATGGGGAGGTTAGCGTAATGGTAACGTCTTTCCGAAAGCTAATATCTGACTGGATGTCCTGGGAATAAATAAATATTTGGCGATCGTGAGTTCGCCATTGTCTATAACTAGGGGTAATTCAAATCCTTTCTCTTTTAAAAGTTTTAATTTCAAAATTTTACAAAAACGGTTTAATGATAACGCGTCTGCCCATACATATATGACTATCGTGAGTTCGATATTAACTGTCTCTGAAATTTCCCAACAATATCGCCATAGTGAGGTTTCACTGTACCTGTAGATCCGGCGTTTCTGTCAGACGGTGAATTGATCGCGGTTAAAATGTGTTGTTTACGTCTGGCAGCAAACTGACATTTGCCGCCTCATTTCTCACATGTCATATATCGAAGACCTGGATCTCAGCATAACCTTGGTACACGATCCCCAATAGGGACAAATGATCCACGTAACAACCAGATTAAACTGTAAACTTTGTATGGTGCATGTATATTGATATAAATCATGTAAAGGCCCATGGGCTTTCAGGCTCAACTTTCATCAGCTCAGCTTTTTACTGCTCTGGGCATTTCCATGGACCCTCGATCATGTTTTAATCCAATCTTTTTTAACAGCTGGCCTTTAAACCCGCTTTACATATAAGGGATCATTGGCTTTTGCATGGATGTGGGCGCTTGGATGGGGTTATTCAGTGACCACACCTCAGACTTACCGGTCATACGATGACGTCACTCCTGGGGTATACAGTGAAGCGCATCTCTTTGATGTCGTCATGATGTCCTCTGTCAAGGCTCAAAACCTCATCCCTCGGCTGGAAAACAAGAAACGCACTTTACACTTTACACACAAGTCAAAACAATACTTCAAAATGTCGGAGTTGAAGGTGCTTAAAACAGCATCGGTGAAAACACGTAATGAACAAATATCAACACTATATTCCTATAGTTAGAGTTAATAGAAGAAACCAGTTCTAGAGGCTGTTTGTGTGTGTGTATGTGTTTGTCTTGGCAGCCTTGCGTGTGTGTGTGTGTGTGTGTGTGTGTGTGTGTGTGTGGGGGGGGGGGGGGGGGGGGGGGGGGTTTTTTTTTTTTTTTTTTTTTTTTTTTTTTTTTTTTTTTTTTTTTTTTTTTTTTTCCCCCCCCCCCCCCCCCCCCCGGGGGGGGGGGGGGGGGGGGGGGGGGGGGGGGCCCCCCCCCCCCCCCCCCCCCCCCCTTTTTTTTTTTTTTTTTTTTTTTTTTTGGTTTTTTTTTTTTTTTTTTTTTTCCCCCCCCCCCCCCCCCCCCCCCCCCCCCCCCCCCCCCCCCCCCCCCCCCCCCCCCCCCCCCCCCCCCCCCCCCCCCCCCTTTTTTCTTTCCCCTTTTTTTTTTCCCCCCCCCCCCCCGGGGGGGGGGGGGGGGGGGGGGGGGGGGGGGGGGAAAAAAAAAAAAAAAAAAAAAAAAAAAAAAAAAAAAAAAAAAAAAAAAAAAAAAAAAAAAAAAAAAAAAAAAAAAAAAAACCCCAAAAAAAAAAAAAAAAAAAAAAAAAAAAAAAAAAAAAAAAAAAAAAAAAAAAAAAAAAAAAAAAAAAAAAAAAAAAAATTTTTTTTTTAAAAAAATAAATATATTAAAATTTATTTTAAATTTAAAATTTTTTAAAAAAAAAAATAATTAAATGGGAATTTGTTTTTGACTTTTTATGAAATAAAGGTCCATAATAAAAGTTTAAATATTTTTTTTGGGGTTTTTCCCTTTGGGGGCCCCTTTTGCCATCAAGGGAATTTGGCCCCGGGGAAATTTGTTTTTTTATTCTTTTTAAAAATTTTTAAAGGGGCTTTCCCGGTTTATCTTTTAAACGAGTCTTTATATTTCTTTAGAAACTTTAAAAAGTAGTCTCAAGTTTTTTTGTTTAGTCCTTAAACAATTCGATTTTCTATTTTGGTAAAATTGTATGATGCCTTTTAAGGCCCTTTCGTAAACCCAAAAAAAAAAATTTTCTTGGACTTTAAGGTCGCGAAAGGAACCCAGGAAAGGGCCCCGGGAAAACCCAAGAAAAAAAAACAGATGGGTCCAAAAAGGGAAAACCCTTTTACAAAACAGAATGAAAAATTTTTGTTGGGAAAAAAAGGAAGGGGAAAAAAAAAGAGAAGCGGGAAAAAAAACGGATTGGGGGGTTTTGTGAAAGGGCCCCCAAAGGGAAAAGTTGAAAAGGGGGGGAGGGAACCCTCTAATGGGAATAATTGGGATTTTCAGTTTTTAAAGATTGATTGATATTGATTTGTACGGGTTCAGGGGAGTTCCCAGTCAAAAATGGCTTTGGTACTGTTCATTTTTTACCCATCCAGGGACCTAGAAAAAACCAAAAACCAAGCTGACCCCCGACAACATTAAACAGGTAACATTTTTTAAAAACCCACAGCATAAAAACTAAAACTTACCCCTTTTTTTCCCAAAACCCTCGTCGATTACATTCATGTAAAAATGTCACAAAACCCCCCTTTAAATGGCCCAAAAACGTTTTTTTTCCTACCAACCCGGTTTAAAAACAAAAGCCGTTTTTCCCCTGATGCCCTTGGTTGGTTTCCCCTCCCACTTGGGGACAACCAAGCTCCCGGCGCATGTCTGCCCCGTGAGCCACGAGCGTCTGGGGAGAAGTTGATGCTGTTTTTGTTGTTGCCGGAGGATGTGGTGGGTGGGAGTTGTTGTTTTTAAGAGCAGTGGGCGACTGAGGATAAGTTTTGTTGAGCTGTTGTTGTTGTGAGAATACGGCGGGTGTAACGACTTCTGTGTGGTGAAACAGCCTTTGGGATCCACTGTGGGAAAATGGGCTATGGATTTTGTACTGGGCAAACAGTGTGATCAGCTGGGTAATGAGCACTGATATTGTGGATATAGAGAGTATCATGTGTATCAAAACCCATGAGAGTGAACGGCTATAGCTGGAGTGTTGAAATTGATGGAATTGGGGATTGTAGGGGTTCTAAGTAATCCAATCATAACAAGTTACGAGGCTTTTGTAGAGTGCTAGGGATATGTTTTTCAATATTGTTGTTAACTGGCATATAGCAAATGGATTCATTTTAGATCCCTTATTTTTTTCTTCTAAATTAACTAAAGACATGTGTATGTATATTCTGATATTTAAATTTTGACAAGGGCACTGTTGTGTCGAAATTTAAACAAATATGTACATGTTTTAGTTGATTTTGAGTTATTTTTGGTTGGAAAATAAGCAAAAGAAGAAAAATAAGGATATAAATTTAGGATATGTGTATGACATAGCATTCATTTGTGCTATGTAGCCATAATAACCATACTATTTGTCAGAAGGATTACGCCATCCGTGTTTAACTCTTTGCTACGTCATCCGTGTTTAACTCTTTGCTTTCCGTGTTTAACTCTTTGCTTCTGAGGATTTGAGAAGCCGCGGCGGTTTTCAGCGATGTTGCGTTTTGCGCTGGTACTGACCCTGCTGGGGGTTACAGTGAGGGACGTGGCTGGCGAATATAACAGCGTCTACAAGGTCACACACAACGAGGAAGGTACGTAAATTCAGTGATAAAATTTGGCCTTTGGCCGTCGGCCCTGAGGCTAATACAACCTTGGTTTCTCAGATGATGACCCGGAGGTAAACTAAAATTTGGCAGAATTTTGCATTCGATTTTTGCAGAAACCCCTCTCCCATACCAGTTTGATCTAATCTCTTCAGACTATGCCAGCAGGTTGACAGTTGACAGTTGTATAAATTTAATAATTTTTCAATTCGATTGAGGGCAGAAACCCTCCCCATACCAGATGCTTGCATCTTCGGCGCGCAGGACAGTAATGCCAAGAAGGATATGGTAAAGATTTAAAAAATCCTGTATAAATGTTAATAAACTTTTGTAAGTTTTGGATCAGGGTGAGGAAGCCCACAGGTCACTTAAGAAGCTACGAAAAATCTTCGGAAAAAGTCCGTAAAAGTCACAGAAAGTCAGTAAAGGTGACGCACAGCGAGGAAGGTAGTTAACGAGTGGTGTCTGCTTGCACAATTTTGTCACTGCGTGGTGAATAAGTGCAGAGAGGAAGGAGGATATCACAGGAAAACTACCATTGACCTCATGCACATTATTTTGAGAAGGTTCATGATTAACGAGTGGTGTCTGTTTACATCAACGTGATACTGGTGAACATGTGCAGAGATAGGAGGATATCATTCGGTTAAAACAGACACATTTTACACACACACACACACAGACACACACACACACACACACACACACACACACACACACACACACAGACACACACACACACGTATTCACCACACACACACACACACACACACACACACACACACACACACACCACACACACACACACACACACACACACACACAACACGTTTACACACACACACATTACGAAAATAGTATGAACACACACACACACACACACACACACACAGATCCACACACACAAAATGTTTATTGGTTTCATACTATCGTGTGTGTATACCAAAATTAGACAAATTGTCCAAAAAGATACATGGCACCCCTTGGGTAACACTGAGTATCAGATGTCAAATTGACCTCTGAAATGTTTCACCAGAAATTGGATTATCATAATTTATTAATTTATGTGGCGTAATTATTGCATTTAACCTTTATATCGTGATTTTTATACGTAGACTATTCAAACCAGGAAGATGGATACATATCCTGCTATTTGCGTTATAGCATAGAAAAGTGCGAATTGACAGTCTGCTAATCTTAATCAATGCTTGGATTGATCACTTAACCTAATAGGGAACGATCATAAATAATGATACCAGGGGGTCGTCCAAAAAGATGGGGGGGGGGGCGGGGGGGGGGGGGGGCGTCGTCCAACTTTTCTGATGAATTCCTTTTGGGGGTTTTGCTGAACTTTTTTTTATCACGCTACGGTATATTTTTTCAAATATTTTCTTTTTTTTTCTTTTAGCGATTGGCCAGAAATACAATGAGTATGTAGAGGACTTTTGCTTTAGTGGGGAGGGGGTCACTCAACTTTTTGAAATGTTGAGGGGGGGGGGGTGGTGGTCGGTTAACTTTTTCGTCAAGCCCCCAAAAATGGATGACCCCCCCCCCGGTATCGCTATTTATGATCGTTCACTTAGTGGAAATTCCCTAGTTGGTTCACATTTTATGCTTCAGAGGTCAAATCTTGACTTCTGATACTCAGAGTGCTCTGGACACCAGAAACCGCAATATTTTATCGTGAAAAGAAAACAAATTAATGCTGAGATTTCAAGAAGATATAAATAAATTTTCATCAATTTGCCAAGCGCCGGTTTTTCATTTTCAGAGCATGAAATATGCCACATTTTAAAACCTGTTAATATTGTGCGACGAATGCGGCAATTACATGTACAAACCTAGAACGTCATGCTGAGAATCAATATGTGTTATTGATCTCTAGTAGACAAGAATATACTCTGAAATACTCTGGAATAAAATCCTTGACAAGAGCAGCACGTGTTTTATTAATTCCTGCACTATTCACTGTATTCAGAGAGAAGGTCCGTGTTATACTCAACTATATGTGATAAATAATACAAAAATTATCTAAACGATTGACATAGATTGACATTCTCCTGTATACTATCCTTCCTAAATTAACATCTTTCTTTGGAACACTGCATGTGTGCTAATAATATGAACACACAAACGTCAACTAAATAAAGACCTCAAGAGGCAAAGTAGAATTTTTTCAATTTGTCTCACATAACAATGCACCTGATTATTGATCGATAGAAAAAAACATTGATCACTCCATAATAGGGTCCGTTGTGATAAACATTTTAAAATCTACTTTACCCGTTGCTGTCTCTATTTAATTGATTTTTGTATATTGATATTATTAGCACACATGCAATATTTAACAGTGAGCAGTTGATTTATAAAATAAAGGGAGTGTATACACTTAAAACTAGAACAAAGGACAAGCTAGTTTACGTAAAGTTGAACTTTGTCTGTTCGAAAATATAAATAGTTTGATTCATAGAAACTCTAATGCCATAAAGTACTATAGCAGAAACATTAAAAAAAAATCCTAATATCGATTTTGGTCGTTTTGACTTAATAAGTTTAGAACGTTCAGTGAAAGTAAGAAAATTTAAACAAGGACGTTTATGTGCCGCTGCTGGTGTTTATTCAAACTATTGTGCTAAAACTAGACTACAACACGTGCAATTGTAAGTTTAGTCTAGAATGCCGAACTAAAATATTACTATTATTCAATAAAATCAACAATAAGAGAAATCTGAATTTACCTAGATCTACACAAGAAGAAAAGATACGTACGTACCAGACAGAATGGGTAGTGAAGTCACTTTGGGAGATATGCTGGATGACAACATACTCGGTAGGGATGCATTGGACTGTCTGGATGAAAATTTTCTGGATAGTGCGGTATTTAACACTCTAGATAGCACTCCAGAAGAACACATACCGGATAGTGAAGCATTTGGAACTTCGGATGAAAACATGCTGGATAGTAGTAATAAGGCATTTGACACTAATGATGAAAGTGTACTGGGTAGTAAGGTTTGGGACAATCTAGATGAGCTATTTAATGAATATCTGGATGGTGGTGAGAACGAACCTTCAGTCTCTAAGTCTCAGCAAACTGAGAAAAGTCACAGATCTGTAAATATGAATGCACTAGTATGGTTCAGCCACGATGACCGTGAAAAAGAATCCTCATCAGGTTCTGAGCTTCAACAAAATGAGCATATTATTCGTGAGGAATCATTCTCTCAGAAGCCTGCGGGGATGTCAGTTCTAAATCAGATAAAAACTTACACTGGTGAGAACGAGTATTATAATTGTGCAGTGTGTGATAGATTGTTCAATAAGAAGGGAAACCTGAAAAGACACATGAGAACTCACGCTGATAGCGTTGCTGTGGAGAAACCACCCATGACCCCGCGTATGGAAGCTCACATGCTCACCCATACTGCGGACAAACTACACGAGTGTACAGAGTGTGGCAAATCTTTCCTTCAAAGGATAAGTCTGACACAGCACATGAGAACTCACACTGTCACTGTAGAGAAACCCTTCAAGTGTCGTACATGTGGCAAGAGCTTTTGGCAAAGCGATGACTTGGACCACCACAAGGTAACCCATACTGGGGAGTTGAAGAAGTGCAAGAAAACAACTCAAACTAGGGAGAACACTATTCGCTGTGACTTATGCGAAAAAACTTTCTCTCGCAAGGCCAACTTGAAAAGGCACATGATGATACACACTGGCGAGAGACCCCATAAGTGTGAAGAATGTGGTGAGGGCTTTTGCCGAACTGAACATTTGGCGACTCACATGAAGGTTCACACTGGAGATAAATCTTATGTGTGCGAAGATTGTGGAAAATCTTTCTCTCGCAAGCATCTGATAGTAACTCGCGAACGCACCCAGTGCGGCAGCTGTTTTCAATCAAATCCGCCCTTCACAATCCGCAAGCGAGTGCATACAAAGAAGCCATTTCACTGCCAGATTTGTGACATACGATTTGCAAAAGAAGAGAGCTTGAAAAGTCACCAGATGAGTGCACATGTGAATGTGCAGGAGAAGAATATAAAGCGGGAGCCAATCATTATCCTCACCTCTAGAGAGTGATCTTAACGGTCAGTCAATGAATTGTAAATAACAATCCATGTATGATGTACGATATGCATCAAATAGCATTCAGTGTAATATATGTAAATAGAAATCAGTGGTTGACATGTAAATTGTATTCAATGTACAGTATGTAAATAGCAATCTATGACATGTAAAATACTTTTCAATGTATTATGTATAATAGCATTCAATGTATAGTTTGTATACAGCATTCAATGTACAATACTTAAATGGCAATGTATAATGTGTAAATTCAATTCAATGTATAATATGTAAGTGGCATTCAATATGTACTAGTAATATATGTATGTAAATAAATGTAAATAAAAATGTGGTGTTTTTTAGTCGTAATTCAAGCCTTGTTCTTGCGACTTAACATTTTACACCGGGATATTTGCACACATGTTGACCATCTGCTCATTTATGTACTCATACTGTCAGCAAATTCAACGCACAATGATAACTAGATCAAAGATCACTAGATCACTAGAAATATGTTGACTTATGGGCAATTAAGATATATATTCTGAAACTATATATACTTTAAAATTAAGAACTTTATGAATTTGAGGAGAAAACATCAGAATGAATTTACAGCATCAAACAATGATCAATATTCAGTGAAACTCTGTGTTGCAATAGTACTATTCAAATAACAGATGATAATCAATAACAGTTTCAAACCCAGTAATCAATAAACCAAAACGTTTAGATAAACATTGAACCATAAATAACTATATCAAATTTAGATATTGGAAAAGGTCAGCACCTTTGATATAATGGTTATTTTGTGGTATGCGGAGACACCCAGAATATAGGATTTTATGATTATTGTCTAGCTCTCTTCTGCCATTTTTTTTATCAAACACAAAAAAATCTTTATTATTTCATTTTTAAAGCCAATTTTCGAGATCTTTAGCCTCCTTTTCAATGAATTTCAATTGAAAGAAGATTGAAAAGGAGACTAAAGATCTATATAAAAAACTTTAAAACAATAAAATGATTAAAAACAAATTATGTTTGATTTCTAAAAATGGCAGAATAGAAGCTAGAAAATAACTAGATCAAAACTGTTTAAAAACACGGCGTCGCTAGAACAACGTTAACTTGTGGGCAATTGAGATATTTACTGAAACGATGTTAAGTGTCCATTCATTATGTTTTTTCTTCCTTTAGAATAGACTTATAGGTAATTAAGATATATACTGAAACGATTTACAATTAAGAACTTTATGAATTTGAGGAGAAAATATCAATGAATTTAGGCCCGTAACTAGGCTGAGGCAGAGGAGGCGACCGCCTCCTCGCTTTTAGATTTTGCCTCCTCGCTTTTTTTGCTAAATTTTTTTATTTGTATATTATGTATAAGATATTATTATATATGAGATATACGTAATATATATATAATAGATTATATATAATTTGTGAAGACACCCCCACACCCCCCAATAAAAAATTCGCCTCCTTGCTTTTTTGGCTCTCTTTACGGGACTGGAATTCACAGCAGTGATCAACATCCAGCGGAACAAAATTTCATAGTTGTGAAAAGTTTGAACAGAATCGGTTCATCAGTAAACCCTCTAGCTTGTCCTGAGACACACATACATGGTTAGAAACGAAACAATCACTAGGCTTTCGCTTCAGCTGCTGAAGCGACGGAATAATAAAATCGAGAGACCGTATGCCGCATACCAAGTTCTACAGTAATATATCAGAGGCCGTAATCTGAAATCCTGCTATAAATATCATCTGTATTTGTCAATGATAAAGTATCAATCTCGTTCACACTAAAATAGTCACAGCTGCTAAATACAGACCTATTGAAACATGATAGCCTTTCAACAATTTCTGGTACGGATTTTCACTCCTGTCAGCTGATCCCACAAGAGACCTGATAGCCTTTGAATCATTTCTGGTACTGATTTTCACACCCGTCGACGGCCTAGTTCGTCCGCTGATCCCACAAAATAGGCGAATCATTACGTGAAGTTGTTCAAAGGCTATCATATATCATGTTGTAGCTATGAAGCTATGAATCCCCATAGGCAGATCCAGGGGGGGGGGGTTGAGGGCGCGCGCCCCTCCTTTTCCCACCAAAGTACTTCATTTTCATACGGTTTTTCCTGGATCTTCCATTGATCTCAGCTTCATTTTAAGGTATGGTAGCTTAAAGGAGATAATTAGCAGACATACTCAATACAGACCTCACATTCAATTCTCTTGTTTCTGCCAGTTCTTGTACATTTACGGTTTAAATATGGAGTGTTCATGGGTCGTTTCCCACATAACTTACACATTGGTGACCTTTGACACTCATTTATAATGCTAATAATGCAGACGGATCTGTACACTCTGTAGCTGACGTATTCTAATGCATGTCGCAAGTACTTCCCAAAATAAAAGCAAAAATATGTGCTTTATGATTATCAAACTCATTCTTGACTGTTAAGATGTTAATTTCAACCAGCTCATTCTTATTTTTTGAACCAAGCAAATTGACTTTCATGAGACGATGACAGCGATTACGTAGATTATGATAATAAGTGTAACTCAAGCACACATTTGACTCTACAACTAACAGGTCAACACTTCTGGGTCCGTCTAAGAGAATGTTATTTGAACATCCACATTTCATGACCGATTATGATACAGTGCCATAAGAGCGACGTTAACCATTAGTCTGATACACTAATCACTATGCCTCGTAACATTTATCACGGGAAGCCCAGTGTTATCAGACCAGGCGGCTGGTCCCCTGCAGCGCAGTAGCGCAGGAGTCAGACAGCGCCGAGAAACCAGATATACGTTAAATCCGCTTTATACTTGAGCCATCATGGGCGCGAACCCGTGCAACGCATGTGCACGTATTATGTCACGTCTAGTGAAGTTGTTGTGGAGATTTGTCACGTCGTCAACTTGGGCGTATTGTGGCGGCAATGAACGTAGTAAAAATGCATGGTACGACAAGTTGCTGAGGCAAACGACGTGTTACTTATATGTGCGAATGTTCTGCGATCCGTAGACGCAGCCTGACTATTTGAAGCAAATTTTAACCAAACTGAATGTTCGTTCAAAATTTTTGAACATGTTCAAAATTTCCTGGCGAGTTTGCCAGTTCGCCAGTGCACGTAAAGCTACGCTGGTGGAATTCGCTAATGTGTAAAGCGTGTTTTAAGGAACATTCAGTATTTGTGTGTGGGGGGGGGGGGGGCTATAATTTCTTTCACAGATAATAGCCACTAAGCCACTATTTTTGAGATTCTGTACTAAAATTTACTATTTTTATATTATGGATATCCATCAAATAAAATATGAGTTAACTGACAATGTTTGCGTTTGGAGATTGTCATCCATTTTCATCACATGAAATTGAGGGGGGTTACCATTTTTTTCACTGAGATTTGGGGGGCGGGGGGGCTATCATTTATGTTGCTGCTTCATTGGGTAAATTTGGTTTCTACATGTTCACTACCATTTCCATTGTTTCGTTTAAAACATATGTTGTGAGCCAGCCATTAAGTCAGATAATGCACTCAGTTTATAAAAAACTCATTTTATTTGAACAAGTTTTACTTCTACACACACGGGCCTGCGCGGCATTATGGAAACTGTACCATGTTACAGGTAGTGTTTATCGAGATCGTCTCGCCAGAGGTCGGGGTCTGCATTGTAAACATCAATGGCAGATCTATGACAGACAGAGAGTTAAATGGCTCATGTCAAAAAATAAAGTTATATTCAATAGCACTGATTTGTTTGAATGATAGAGTATTCTAGTAGTTACTTGAGCTTCCAAAAATACTAATGATATAATACTACAGAAATAGTATTTGCGATTGTCTCTGGCATTCCTGTGACTGAGAGACTGAGGCTTTGGATGAACATTGGTGACTGTGAGACTGGGGCGTAAGGTGCTGAACTTCATGCACCGAACTCCCACAGTCCATTGACTTTTACGAATCATATCCATCCAACTTTTTGGAAATCAGGTTTTGCGACATTTTCGCAAGATTTTGGGAGATCTCTTGAGGTGGTGTTTAATTTCTTTTCTCAGGAGGATGCTGCGACTCCTCTAACCAGCAAGTGACCATCCTATTTTACATACAGTGGACGTGTTGACGTTCTTATCGTCCACACTGACTAACTTGAGAAAATGACTGCCTTAAGCCTAAACATTCACGTATAAAAATACTTTTTGGTAGATGTGTTTGACAAGTTAAGGCTTGATATGAGGAGGGCGTCAATTATTACATCGCCTAAATCAGTGAAATATTAGTTATCATAAAAATGATCTAGACTAATAGGCCCAACACTAATGCAAAACTGGGCAGCGTTTGCTAAATATCAACACACCATGCACTGTGTGGGTTTAATGATGTGCGTTACATGAAATTGCCAGTGTTATGTCATCTGTATGAAACTACGATGTCAACATTCACCGACACCGCAAATAAACCCGACACTTCATCCGCATTCTAGTCAGTTCGTCAGCAGTGATGATGATTTTTACCTCATACAGATTTTATACCAGCATGATATATTAGAATAATAACAACACTGAGTCAATACTCAAAAGGTCCAAAATGTCCACTCCAACCTCACGTGTCCTGTTTGTGTCTGAAGGCCACGGAATAAATGAAGGATCTGCGCAAAGTTCACATCAAGGACGGCGTCTGTTTATGAGCAATGCCAATAAACATGGAACAGGTAGGCCTATATTATACAGGCCAATGTCATCGGTTAAAGGTCACATGTTTTGTAGGTTTAAGGCAGAAAACCCACAGCAACGGAAGTCCGCCGTACGGCGCTTATAAACCCAAAGAGTGAATTCTCATATTAGTTGTTGTGCGTCTTTTTCAAGGCTCTGCTTGGTATATATTTGAAACCTGTTAAATACCTATGCATCAGTATCCGTTTTACTCAATAGAAAACTAACTCTAACAAGCGAATGACATGTTGCCGTACGGCAGCCGTATCAATTGCCCCTCAGGCGATCGAGAGACCTGCCGTACGGCAGAATTTCACGGTGAGTTTAAACCCCATGTAATCGACACGAAATCTTTACACGTCGCTATGGGTTTTGCCCCTAATGCTTTGAATTAATAAAATACTAGTAATGAATAAATGGATGTCAAACGCGATGTTTCGACTGACTACTACCCGGCTTCATCATACTGATTTCACTTAATGCCAATGAATGCACTTCGTTATCCACAGCTAGAAAAAGAAGCTTCTTTTTGGTATTGTTGAAACTCTATTGTGCTAAAACTAATTTTATTCCACCGTGGGGTTTGTTTGTTTTTTCAGATCTATGAAAAAAGCTTTTCCTGGGACAATTATTTCAAAACCTATGACAATAGTGCGTGGATCTGACATAGCGACCGGATAGAGGTGTTGTTTGAGATCAAACAGTAACACCTGTGTGGGTCAAATACGTTGTGGTAACAAGGAGTGACCGTGTATCTTTGACTTGAAAGTATTCGGGGGTGGAGGCTGGGGGGGGGGGGGGTTAAATGAAAACTCAACACCCCACCCCCCTCAATTAAAATTCTACCAAGCACCACGTTTGTAACCAAACGCTTGAAAATACTTTAAACATTTTCATCATCGTCTTATTTCTAAAAACTGACCATTCCTCAGAAACCATTGACCAACCACGCACTAAAAGGGACCTGACTCATAAATAACCTTCCAACGAAGTGACACCTCACTGACAACTGATCAGCCCTCACTAACCAAAGATCAGTTAATCACTGACCACAACAACTGACCGGTGGGTTTAACAAAGACAGTGACATACCGAGGCCTCCCTCACCAAGCCGCCGACCCTCCACAACCTGATCTGATCAGCAAATACAAAGTATAAAGCCAGTGTCACACTTTCCTGACAATCACCTCCCACAGTCGCGATATCGCTGTCGCTGTCGGTTGCTACGTCACCCGAGTCACAGACATGTTGTTTTCTGACAAACAACCATCGTTTCCTGCGCACGGATTTCGCCATTTTCAACCACACAAAACAGTGTCAGAGGTCAACATTTTTGACCGTGTGACCGAGGCTTTCCCAGTATTGACTCGTCAAACATTCTGGGCCCTATGTTAGCTCAGGCCTAGAAAAAATGATTGTTTGGTTCCGGTAACATGATTGTGAAAAATAGGTTAGTAAGGTAGGTAATTTTATTTTTTTTTCTTCATATTTTTTACCGCAAAAAATTAGGTTAGGTAGGCGCCACTTCTTTTTTTACACCACATAGAAAACAAAAGTGACTGCACACACAACATGATGGTAAAATTAAACAAAAATTATGAATTACGTATGATTATTTTATTGGATCGCTTAAATTAATATATTATTTTATGTCTGAATCCATAGGTTCGAAGTTTTTATTAAAAAACTCAATAATAAGATTAGGTTAGGGGGGTTAAAATGGGTTACCGGAACCACAGGGTCATTTTTTCTAGGCCTCGGCCCCCGTCAGAACAGGAGGTGGCAGTGATAGCTGCTTGTCAATCAGTGGCGGAGTTGATACGTGTTGATAAGTGATGCCTGGAGTATAACAGCCCGTGGTTGTGGCCGGACGGAGACAGTGACGGACACGACAGGATAGCAGCATGATGAGGGTAGCGCTCGGTGCTGTGGTGCTGGTGGCTTTGGTGGCCTCCGGGGCTCTTGCGGCAGGTGAGTGGTCAGTGAGTGGTCAGTGAGTGGTCAATGAGGGGTCAATGAGGGGTTTCGTAGGCAGATCCAGGTTTTCGGAAAAGGAGGGGGGCCGCACTTAAGGAAACGAGGTGCAGCACTTACGGGATTTCATGAAAAACCCTATGAAAAGGAAGTATTTTGGTGTAGGGAATGCCTGGATATGCCTATTTGTTTTGAGACATTGGTGTATCAATATGAAAAGTTGTACTTTTTCCACTCATTCCATACCGTATATGACCAGTTGTATCTTTTTTTACTTTGGTATTTTCAAAGTAGCTGTGGGAATGTTGTGTACTACCTCTGAGCTAGTTTCTGAGATATTTTGATCCAAAATTATTTTGCTCTTCAATCTCACAAAGATTATCAAAGAATTTTTCACCCTGCAGATTGAAGTTGTTTCTCAAAAGCTCTATTCATCAGACATGCGCCTCAGATAGTTTTTATTTGGGAAATTATAAAATTTACTGTTTTTCTTTCGATTGTGAGAATAACGTGAAAAACGTAATTCTTAATCCGGCTATTAAATCATATATCATATCAATGAATAATGTACCAAGCTGATTCCCTCACAGAATATTGCACATTAAATATTTGCTGTGGATTCTGCACTTCATGTGATCTGACGTACTATTGTTTTCTCTACATCGTATAAATCTCTGAGGCAAAAAAGGACTGTTGTTGGGGAATAAAGTTCGTTGAAAAATAGCATTTTACTTGTTCAAAATTAAATCAACTGTTTAAGATTATTTTACAAATAAGTCATGATTTGATTTTATTAAAATCATAGTGCCATTTGAAGTATTCAAAATTATATTCACCTTGTAAAATTTGCATGTAATTAAAATCATAGGATTTGATACAAGTAGCTTCATAATAGCATTTTTCACATTCAAAATCATATTCAACTTTTAAAACCCATATGTAATCAAAATCATAGGAGTTGATGACACATTGTGTTCAACTTCTGAAATTGTATGTAACTAAAATCATTGGGTTTGACACAAATAATTTCATAATAGCATTTAACACATTCAAAATTATATTCATCTTCTAAAAATTTTATGCAATTAAAATCATTGGATTTGAAAAGGGTAATTTCATTATAGCATATTGCACATTCAAAAATTATATTCAACTTCTTGAATTGTATGTAGCTAAAATCATAGTTTTTGACACAAATTATTTCACAATTGAATTTTACACATTCAAAATCATATTCAACTTTTAAAATTTGTATGCAATTAAAATAGCATGATTTGATCAAAAACAAACATGCGTTCATTTTACGTATAACTGTCTTTCCTTACCACATTTGACTTCTACTGTATAAAATGTATTTTTTATTGCACAAAAAAGCTTTTCGTCTCTTTAGAGACCTTTTCCATTCTCACAAACTTACTAAATGTACATACTTCAAAAATTAAAATCCACGTTATATTGATTAATAATAAAAACAAAACACTAGTATAGTAAGAAACGAAAAGCTTTTTTGTGCAACTAAAAATAAATTTCATACATTAGAAATCAAATGTGGTAAGGAAAGACAATTATACGTAAACTGAGACCTACTGCCGCGTACATAGTACACAGAATAACTTTTATACAAACAGACGTTCACTGTGATACATTGTCACTGTGCGCCGCTCTGCACACCTCCTTATCCATCCACAAACATCATCTGTTGGTCTGATATTCTAACTCCCAATAAATCATACACACGCCGCTTGTTCACCAACTTATCATCTCCAATATGATCTCCAAATCAGTGATAATCTCATACAAATATGCATATAGCCCTCAAGTACTCTTTAAATAGACTGACTGGATACCACTGCACAGGAGTGGACAGTCAGTTTGTGTGTCACATACGTAGTGATGGACCTGAATCATGTGTCAACAATCTGTTGCTGCTGAGATGTATTTTTACACACCCGGTGTCATCATTTATAAAGATGCATTTGATTTTAGAGTAGTGTATTAACTGGAACCGCACGAGTTGACTGCACACGAACTCCCTGTATAGTAGTGATAGTAGTGGGTCAATTTTAGAGATGGGCTTAGAACGTGTATTTACATTTGCATTTCAAAGTTCTAGATTCCAAAATGGTCCCAATATGGGTGCTGGCCTTTACATGAGCGTGGGTCTTTAGGTGGTTGGATGGAGAGTGGACACTGCCCTATGGTCACAGTGGTCATTCTTCTCAGGATTATCTATGACGGTCCGTGTAACCCTTTCCCTGCTTGTAGTGCTTCCGTGGCTAAGTGGTTAGGGAGCTGGACTCATGACCAGAAGGTCGTGGATTCAATTCCCAGTCGGGTCTGGTGGTGGGTATTGAGCAAACTCATCCCTAAAAGTAGTTGCACACTGCTCCGTGGTACCTACACGTTAATCAGGTACAGGTCATTGGGTTGAAAGAGTGAGTGATTGTGCGAGTGATTAGCATTGTGCGCAGAATGTGCTGCCGATGAAAGTATATGAGAAATGATCAATTGATGATTACGTGGGCCAATGACCTGGTGTAAATTGTAAAGTCGTGAGATCAAAACTTGGATCAAGACTATAAACCAGACCTTCGCATTTTAAATAGTAAACTATTCCATTGCAGCCTTGAATAAAGTCTAAAATACACTAAATTCACCACTACGGTCATCTGATTGACTTCACTTATTTCGGGTTAATACAGCACCATATTTGTAAAATCGATGTTAGGCTCTAATCTAGGAGACTGCAGGAGTGGGCTTTGGTGACTCGCCATTCAGAGACCATTCAGTCGAGGGTTAAACCACTTTGCTGCTGCCACTTGACAAAGCCTTTATCCTCAGTTTATTTTGCCGAGGCTATAACAGCCAGAGTTTGTTTTTCTCACAATGACACAAAAGCTTGGCCGAAAATCACCACTCAATCATAGTGCACCCGCTGGGAATGGCCTTTTCACTGAATAATGAGTGTCGGGTTCATAGCTGACTTACTGTTTACTTAGCACCAGTCACACCAGTGGAGCTTACACTTGTAATGCCGCTTTTTTGATTGAATAATTTAGGCGTGTAAATCACGGTATACCACTGTAAGTCATGGGGAGTCCAGTTTCAACACTTAGTTTGTTTATTTGCTTACTTTGTTTATTGTTTGTCTATTCAAAAGTGCTTGAGAATTTGAGCGATGATAGTTAACAGATTATCAAATAGAAAAAAACATGTGCAAACAATTTTGGCAGCATACTCTGATGTAGTTCATTGCCATGGTAATAGGATCTGTATTGTACCATTCTATTTAAACTATGTCTTTGTTGCTGTTACTTTTTCAAACGTTTTCTAAACACAAAAACAACAGCGACAAAGAGATTTAAATAGAATGAGACACAGTGCTGTGCACCATATGAATAACTTGTATTGTAGCCTACATTTAAGATACATATATCAATTACAACAGGCGATTGCACAAACCCACTTTCGTGTTATTCTAACAAGTGTAATGGCTACATTCATATAAACGCCCACATATTCCTAGGATAATGAGCATTCTAGCAGATCCAAGTTTTGCTAAAAGGATCATTGGTTTCGTAGGCACGACCGACTGTGGATTGATAAAAAACATGAAATGAAATCATTTGGTGGGAAAAGGAATTTTGGGGGTCGAATTTGCCGATGATTACTGACTTTGGACAAGTGTAGTTATTCTGTAATCACAAGGTGTCATCGTTTTTCGTTGTTCTCTATATATGGACTTACACTGATTTGTAAACTTTTATTCTTGTTTTATTTATTCTAAGTTCAAAGCACTAGCTCCCTGATCACAGTGTTACGTAATAAACAAACACGTATACTGATGATTTTTTACTTTGTGTGTTTTACAGACGGCCCGACCCACTGGGGGTACAACGAGGCTGACCACGGTGAGTAAAACGTCAATCTACTCCATCATAGGCTGCACACACCCCACCCGTATACCCCGGACCCCTGCCCAGATCAACTTCTCACCCCAAGAAGGACCAATACGCTTTCATCCCCTGTAAAACATGAAATCCACTATCACCACAAATCATTTCTATTTTCACAATCACATATCAATCTACCCACGCATCCACGAACATCTTACTTCTGATCTGGTTTCACTGAATATTCCAAATATCTCAAAAGTGATACCCATCTGTATCAGAATGGCCACAGGTCATTCTAGGGCCCTGACAAAGTTTTCCACGGGGCAGAAGCTCACGTGACCTGTGTGGGCGGATGTCACGTCAGTATCTCTTCATGTGTTTGTAAACTATTTCTCCCGCAGTTCCAGCCCTTATACAAAATGTTTTGTTACAAATATATGTATGTGCGGATGGCTACATCACATTCCTATTGGTAAAAAGGGCTTATATACAGCTAATTGAAAGCTATTTTCATTATATTTGGTTATTATAGTAAAATATGCTCGTATACACTTAAGGGGGCGTATGTTTTGTTTATTTGTACTGTCAGTGCAACAATAGCCTGTTACACAAACAAATAAACTGTAGTTTTAGTCGCCAAACGTTTGCGTGTGTTGTTTGTTTTTCATGATATAGTATCAATAATTAGAAGGGCCACAGGACGATGTCAACGATGTTGTTGGCCTAGTGACGTCATACATTATGGGCCTGCCACTCATGACGGCCCATTTTTTATTTTTCATAAGCTGTGCGTTCGACGTAATCAATGATACGTCAATCGTTTGTTACATTTCGGCTGACACCAATAACCGTGACCGCCACTTGGTCCCGACTCGACGATGCTAAAAGCAGCTCTCGTGCTGATACGCTGATACAGAGGCTCCCCATATAGCAGCATTGTGTTAAGTCTGATAATCCTCATAGTAAACATGGCACAGAATATACCTCTACGGTAAAGGTGATACAGTAGAGCCTGGGTATCCCGACGTCGCCTTTCTCGAGCCTTTTGTTATCTTCGTGTTCGTTTTGTTTCCCTTCAATAACATTTTAAACGAAATGAAATAAGTCAGTACAACTACGTTTAAACAAAGTCCAGTCGTTTAGTCTGAAAATATCATACAGTTTTATCTGATTT
Source organism: Streblospio benedicti (assembly GCA_019095985.1). NCBI lineage: Eukaryota > Metazoa > Annelida > Polychaeta > Spionida > Spionidae > Streblospio > Streblospio benedicti. Next base: position 34,353,817 of record CM032668.1, on the reverse strand, counting down.
CTTCTGATCACATGCATTACGACATAGAGCGATCATATGTCCACAGTGGTGAAGCATTTGCAGTAACGATGAACAGAAGAACGTTGTTTTCTTTATATTGTTTATCTACAAGTTATCTCGAGGTTCCCTGGAATCACATTACAATCATGTTATTTCAGTTTGTCTCACCATGCTATAAAAATAATCATATACAACTTTATCCAAATTAAGTCTAAAAATCTATTGTGAATTTATTATAAGAATATTAATGTTATAAATTAAAATGACTACAAGTTAAAGCGTATTTACATGTTGTATTTTTCTGTGTTGATTGAAAAGGAACCGGTTTGTTCGAAAACTGTTATCACAATAACTTTTAGATTTGATTTGGACGATTATTTGATTGCATGGTAAGACAAACGGAACAACATGCGACCACATGCAATACACCTAATAAACTTTATTTTAAATCAAGTATGAGATTGTGATATCAAGTACTGGGTGTCTACAGACCCTTATAACAAGTTTCCATTGTATAGACAATTCAGCACTAGAATGAAAATGCACCTCCTATGCGTTCCTATTAGCAAAGTGTATCGTGAAGCATCTGTGAATGTAGGGAGGAACCTGTCTTGGAGGGACACCTTCACAAGTAGAATGGGGTCTGCATAAGGCAAATTTGCACTTTACCAAGGTTGAGCTGACATGTGGCAATTACAGGGATGTGGGAAACGTCCACATAGACCGGTCCCACTGTACTAGGTACCAAGAAACGGAGAGATATTTCATTGTCATTTTATCAAACAATATCAAACACATTGTGCGTATATTAGGACAACAAGTTATTTTCTATATTCTCTCTAGCTTTAATTGATCAATCAATTTTCATTTGCTTATCACACCCTTATCAAGTGTCATGCATTCATTTTAATATCAATTCAATTTGACAAAAATATCGTCAAGGTTAATTCAATATCACAGAGTGCGGCAGCTACTACGTCAAAATGCTCCATTTACAAAAAGGCACAAAACCTGTTTGAATGGAACGCGCATGAAGCCCCATATAAAAACAGCTTAACAATCAACAGCTTTTTCTGACTCTATTGGTACATCGCGATATTCCGATTAACAGAACGTGCACAATAGAAAGTGGTTCACCACAAAACTAATATTTGCCCCAAGTGCCGTCAAAATGCCTCAATCAAAGCCGAGTGTTAACACAGAGTCTCTATTGAGACAGGCAGGTTTTAGGTGGTTAGGGCTGCATTCATTTAGTTTTCACTGCATTCCAGAAATTCTGATTTCCCATATTTGTACATGTACATTCATCATCCCATGTGCATTCGTGTTTAATCATAAGAATTATTATTGTCGATTCTAAATTGATCATAATGTTTGTAAAGTCCGCCCTTCGTCTCGTGTAATTAACCCTTTACAAACTGCAAGTAAAGCCTATTGAATCACATTAAGATTCTAAATTACCCTGGTTTAGGTACGTATTTTGTAAATGTAGATGTAAATGTGGCTATTTATAGTCGCAATTCACTGTTATCGTGCTCTAGTGACTTTTTCCTGAACATATATATGCATTGAATTTACAACACACTATATTTTGAATAGGTCCAAATTTCAATGGGATTCTACATGAATGTGGCCCTTGGGTGATAGTATACACACTGAGAATTAACCCTCCCACTGACTTACTCCCTTCATTATGGTCCAAATTTGGGGATGGGCCTTTATAAGGGAATGGGGGTCTTAGGTGGAGGTATATGGCCTTTAACCCTTTGTGTACTGAATACTGAACCCTTACATTAACCCTGCACTTGCTGTCGGTCCGCCGTGGCTCTCTGTAGTATACGGTGACCTTTGACACGAACCCCCACCCCCACCCCTGGCTGTTTTATGACATTTGACCCTCAGTCATACACACAACTTATGAATGTAGCCGAATATTACACCACTGTTATCGTGCTCTAGTGACTTTTCCTGAACATATATATGCATTGAATTTACAACACACTATATTTTGAATAGGTCCAAATTTCAATGGGATTCTACATGAATGTGGCCCTTGGGTGATAGTATACACACTGAGAATTAACCCTCCCACTGACTTACTCCCTTCATTATGGTCCAAATTTTTTTTCCCCCCCCGGGGGGGGGGGAAAAATTTTAATTTTTGGGTTTAAAACCCAAAAAAAAAACCCCTTTTTTTTTCCCCCGGGGGGCCCTTTTGGGTTTTTAAAAAACCCCCCCCGGGGCCTTTTTCCCCCCAAAAAAAAAAGGGGGGGTTTTTTTAAAGGGGGGGGAAAGGGGGAAGGGGAAAAAGGGGGGGTTTTTTTTCCCCTTTTAAGGGGGCCCCTTTTTTTGGGGCCCCCCTTTTAAATTTTTGGGCCCCCCCCCCTTTTTTTTGGTTTTCCCCCCCCAAAAAAACCCCCTTTTTTTAAAAAAAATTTTAAAAAAATTGGGCCCCCCCGGGGGGGAAAAAAACCCCCGGGGGGCTGGGGGTTTTCCCAAAATTTCCCCTTTAAAAAAAAACCCCCCCCCCCCCCCCCCTTTAAGGGGGGAAAAAAAAAAAAGGGGGCCCCCCCCCAAAAAAAAAAAAAAAAAAAGGAAAACCCCAAAAACCCCCCCAAAAAAAAAAAAAAACCCCCCCCCCCCCAAAACCACCCCCCCCCCCCCCCCCCCCCCCCCCCCCAAAAAAAAAAAAAAAAAAAAAAAAAAAAAAACCCCCCCCAAAAAAAAACACACACAAAAAAAAAACCCCAAAAACCCAAAAAAAAAAAAAAAAAACCACAAACACAAAAAACAAAACCACCACAACACACACACACACAACACACACACACACACACACACGTGCACGAAAATTTTTTTCCCCCCCCCCCCCGGGCCCCGGGGCTGGGGGGGGGGGCCCGGGCCGCCCCCCCGGGGGGGCCCGGGGCCCCCCCTTTCCCCCCCCCCCCCCGGGGGGGGGCCCCCAAAAAACCAACCTCCAACCCCCGGGGGGGGGGGGGGGGGGGAAAAAATTTTTTGGTTTTTCCCCCAAAAAAAACCCCCAAAAAACCCCCAACCACAGGCTGTTAATCTTAATCATCACAGGCCGGGGAAAAAAACCCCCGGGGGGGGGGCGGGCCCCAATCAGGTTCAATATTTAAACAGGCCACAAAAATTTTTTTTTTAAAAAATTTCGGGAAAAAATTTTGGGGTTTTTCCCGGGGGTTTTTGGGGGGGGGTTTTTGGGGGTTTTTTTTTTGGGGGTTTTTTAAAAAAAAAAAAACCCAAAGGTTTTTTTTTTTAAACCCCCCCTTTTTTTTTTCCCCAAAAATTTTTTTTTTTTTTAAAAATTTAAAAAACCAAACCAAAAAAAAAAAAATTTTAAAAAAGGGTTTTTATTTAAAAAAAACCCCCCCAAACCCCCCTTTAAAATTTTGGGGGGCCCTTTTCCCCCCCGGGGGGGGTTTTTTTTTGGGCCCCTTTTTTTTTTAAAAAAAAAGGGGGCCCC
>CM032668.1:34332690-34344882 GCA_019095985.1 Streblospio benedicti | reverse complement strand
AAGGTGACAGCTGCATAAGAAGGTTCTGATTTTTCACTGAGGAGTTCTACAATGAGAACAGTCATGTGAATGATAATGAGATATAAAGACTTGAACATAAGGATATATTTGAAACGCTACCGTTTTTCTTTTGTTTTTTTTTGTTTGTTTGTTTTTGTTTTTTTTTGTTTTTTTTGTAATTTGTCATACAAATGGACTACTTTTCTTTTTGGTCAAGTAGAAACCCTAAAAATTGAAACATCATATTTCCATCTCAATATCAATATGAAATTGACTATAAAGCGTCACATGAAAACAATTTTCAAAGCATTTGACATTTACGAGTTCATAAGAACTCGTAAAAGCAAAATCCGTTAAAATTTATTTTCAAGCGACTGTACATGAAACGGTGTATAGCAGTTATTGTCTGTTTCAGATGCACATCGTGACGTTCAACGAGGAGAAATACGGCACTGTGAAGGAGGCCGTTATGTCCGGCGTGCCCGGCGCGCTCGCCGTGGTCGGCGTCTTCTTTGAGGTGAGGACGCTGTGGATAATGTCAAAACTGCAGGCTCACCAGTTCATAATATGGAAGATTAGTCCAATAACATTTGGAAAATCCCCAGTTAATAATTTCCCATTTTTTATGTAAATTAGGTCAGACAGTTCTTTTCATATTTTTTTTCATGAAAATCCCTTAGGTGGTTGACCCAGTTGTTTTCCTTTTTTGGGCTGAACCCAAATATTTCCAAAAACCTAAAATTCAAAATAGATGATGAATATAAACATATATTAGATAATACACATATATCTATACATTAGCAGTGTTTGGCAAGACACATGCAGCTTTTTAAACTTTCTCAATCAATACATGTACGCCGATGTAAGCGAAATCTACAGTTCTATTGTCAAATCTCCCGCAGTCTGATGCGTTTCTTTTCCCAAACAATGTCATTTTCATGGTGTTTTTGCAAGCATTTGTTTGTAATAAATTTAAATCCCTTGAAATCCATATTCTCCCCCTTTTGCTCTTGGCTCATCGTACCGGCTCTGGGTTTGGCACTCTGTGTTGTATCTGTGTCTGTGTTGTATCTGTGGTGTATCTATGCTTTATCTGTATCTGCGTGTTTCAGGTCTCCGAGGAGGACAACCCCGCCCTCGCCCCGTTTGTGGCGAACCTCGCCAATGTGCAGAAACCAGGTACATTGGGCTTACAAAGTGCAGGTCAAGGCGGCACATGTCATCACAGTGCCAGTTAAACATTGTCAGTAATTTTACTGCTGGTCTTTGGAACATGTGGAGGCGTTAACAGTTCACGTTATCAGAGTGATAAATAATGCCAAAAATACACGAACGGCAAAGATTGTCCATAAATTTCAGTTATACTAGTTGGAGATGAATGGACCATCTGGATAATCACTGTCACACATTTCCAAGCTCACATTGGACCCTACAGGGTGTCAGACTGGAGCATGGCTGAATGTTTCTCCACGCACAACTCTATCATTTGCCATCTTGATCTATGCATTATCAATTACTAAACACTCATTGGCTCTTGCAGTGAGGCTTGTGATTGGTTGCATTATGTTGTGACACACTTCAATGAATATAGGGGGCTTTGAATTACGGGTATATACTGTCCGTGCCATGAGATATGACGCGTCTCATCATATAAACGTGGAATTTGAATTTTCACCAGAAACCATTGGGTTCGATTTTGGCGAGACTTTCATTCTTAGAAAACCTAGTGAAAGTCTCGCCAAAATGTGAGTCCTAATGTTTTCTGGTGGAATCATTTTGAAATTCTTGATTATATCATGACTGAAGAAACCCAAGATGAGAGAAGTGGTCATTCTTTGAAGTCTCATCCTGTCACCACTGCCATACGTTTCAAAATAATGTCAGACGTACTATTTCACGTCAGTCTTACTTAGAACTATGTTGCAGACTCCGCGTACAAGCACGAGATGAAGCCGTTCTCGCTGACCGCGCTGCTGCCCGCCGAGACCGGTCACTACTTCCGCTACTCGGGCTCGCTGACCACGCCCACCTGTAACGAGGTGGTCACCTGGACCGTCATGCTGCACACACAGACCGTGTCCAAGGCGCAGGTCAGTAACGGTCACTCGCAGACCAGTCAGTAGGTGGTCATGCTGCACACACAGTTAGACACCAGAAGGTTGTGAGTTTGATTCCTGGTCTGGTTCTTCGGTAATGTGCTATATACACATATTCGAATGACCACAGTTGAGCAAATGTCGATTCAGGAGGTGGCCTTTGTGATGAATGTGTATTTTACATTTGAATTTCAATACTCTAGATTTTGAACCTATACTCTAGTTCCTATTGATCAAACTGAAGATTCTCATTCACTTTTACAAATCTGCATTACCGACATATGATATATATTGCTTAAATATATGACTATTCTAAAAGAAGTTTATAGGCAAAGTAATCAAAAATTTTAATTAGAATGAAATCAAAGCACAACCTTCCAATAGCCCTCTCAATTAAACTTCTGATTTCATGATAATATAATATAAACACATCAAAAAGTATATTTTGTCAGTATAAAAGGTGCCTCATGATCTATTGAAATGAACAAAACCAAAGAGGACATTCAAACATTACGTGCTTTCGAAATATTTTATTTGGGAACGACTTGTTCATTTCTAGTCACGTGATGGCAATCTTATGGCATATTCTTTGAGAGATGTTCTGGCGGAGCACAGAGTACAAGTACAGAACTTCTTTTTAACGACAAATACAGACGAACCACTTTTTATGTAAAGATCAAAATTAATTAAATATTACATATCATAAAAATATCAAACAAAATAAGCCTTCAAAAAGAAAGTGGGCCTATGCCTTTACTTGTTCACTCACAAAATGCCATATTTTGCAACTCAATACGCAAATATTCCTTCACTCACTGGTTCACTCCTTCACGTCTTCGTAAACTCCGAAGAAACTTCTTCACTCCCCATTCAAACACGCCCCATTGGCTAGTTTCATCCAGACTAGACATCTCATCCTCTCCCTCACTCTCTCCTTCCGTTCCAGCTGGCTGCGTTCCGCTCGGCCGAGTTTGGCGTGGACGAGTCGGGCGCGCCTGTCCCGATGCAGGACAACTACCGGCCCGTGCTGCCGCTCAACGGCAGGACAGTCAGACGCAGCTTCCTGGTGGGTACATTATGACTCTGACGGCAGGACAGTCAGGGTGCATAATGCCGGGGGAGAGGGGCACTAGCCTAGATAGTGTACGGGGGGCTCCAAACGGACTTGGGTGAAATATGCTAAAATTTTGCATAACATAGGGTTTAAATTGCTGATTCTCCAATCTGAAGAAAACCTATTCGATTTTAGTGTACAGATGATCACGAGAGCTAAATCAAGTGCTGATTTTGGCTGCTTGGGTCATGTTGTGCTGTAGAGGTGAAATTGTCACCCATTCCGGTTCGCAAACTGTATTAAGTACGGGGTACGGGCGGGGGGGGCACAATGACATTGTTGGACGTATCATGACACGCATTGGGTGCCAATCAAGATTTTCATCAATGAAATGGGAACCTCTGAGGCAATGGAAAAAGCCCAAGTTAATGTATTTCCTCTATTGTTTGCTGAACCAATCTAAAACCATTATTGTTGTTTGTACGTCGTAACTGCTGTTGAACGGTTTGTCAAAAGAACGCTAAATTTGAATAAGATTTTCTAAAATTTATTGGCTAAGTACTTTCGAATAAATAAATTCCTTGTCAGAGCTAAAATATCCAAATAAGTCCAAAAATATATAAAAACAGTTTCTGTTTATATCTAAAACCGTGATATTCATGTATACAGAGTTTAGGGCAAGTTCACTCAAAAATTTGCATTGATGTTTTATGATTGAGAGGATTTCATGAAAGCGTAATTCCCTGTTCCAGTCCAGGTCCGCGCACAGTAGAACCTCCAACTATGACCACCTCTCCATGAGAGACCACTTTTCACAGTCCCAACCCTTCATGAAGCTATCAATACAAACATTTATATAGAGACCACTTCCCTATTGACACTGGTCCCAAAGGTGGTCCTAATAGAGAGTTTCCCTATTCCACCATGGTCCACAAGTGGCGTACTTTATCACACAGACTCCTGATAAACTTGACGTGGAGTTGTCAAATATAAGTTTTTGATCGCTGTACTATGAATATGTACGAAACAATACACTAACCATTTTACGGGGTTTGTGAAGTGTCCAGAGTCTTTAGGGAGCCTTGAAAGCGTATAGTGGCGTACAAATACAGCTAATATAACAGAAATAGGTTCATAAGAAATATGCTAATGAGTAAATTTGTATACATACGAACTGATATGAAGGCCTATGTGACAAGCTTCAATTTGAGCCATGACTGGCTGTGTAAGTTGAAAACCTTTGATTCTATGACGAAATTTGTATATTGCGGAAACATTCTGACGGCTACCATGGAAACAGGCCCATTTCACCACATAAGCTTGCATTGCTATCATGTAGATCTGAAATGTAGAGACATTCAGCTTTCCAATGGTATATGATAACATTATTCACCCCAAGTGGTACCAACATCCAGCCAATGCACTAACTACTCCCTGTTGCAGCATGAGCCGGTCCACAAACCGGGTCCTGAATACAAACCAGTGGATGAGAAGCAGCCCAAGGCGGCGGCCGGTGGGGACGGCATGGACAGCGGCGCGGGGAGCGTGGTCACCGCGGTCACTACACTCGCCATCACCGTCATCGCTGCCGTCGTCTTGTAACACGGACAGACGGCAGCGGGTGGGGGGGGGGGGGGGACTGGGGTATGTCATCAATGTAACACCGACACACAATATCGGGGTATTATGGGACTCGGGTATATGAGTCATCAGATGGGGATGTTATTGTAGCCGGTTGGAAAGCTATAAGATAAGCAAGTATTATTATAATCATGTTATTACAATGTCGTAGAGTTGGACAGTTGGTTTTACTGTCGCGTTGTAATGCGGGATCATCAGGATTTTAACATCGTAATTTACAGAACATTACAGAGTTGAATATTTGCTTTTAAGAGATACATGTGGGGTAGGGAATGGCAATAACATCAGATAAAGGATTGTAGTGTGGAACTATGTTGGTTTTAGAAAGTTTGGTTCTAAAAGTTTCTTCGTTGAAGAGGATATGGTCATGTTTCAAACTCAGGCTGAATTCACTTGAGAACTGGTTTATTGAGGGTTGTAAATTGTATTTGAATGAAACTAGAATCATGATCTTAGCACATGACCAACTAATTGGAGATGAATTCAAAGTTACTAGTAGTTTTTTGCTAAATGTTTTTTTTTTCGATACAGAAATTAATTTGTTAACTGCCATTGTTTGTAATTCGGTTGTCTTTATTCAAGAATTGTAGATTTTTTCGAAGCTGACTGTCCTGTGTTTTACTGATCCACTGTTACTTATAATGTTTGATACAGAAACTGGTCTGTGATATGGACTTTTTCCACGCATGCATACCATTCTATATAGGGTAAATATATTGTAGTATTTATAAGCTCCAACGAATCAACAGAGGTGTATTAGTAACTTAATTTGGTATGAATGGTTGTCATCACATTTTTTATATTAACCTAAAATTTTGCTATGAAATAACTCATGTTACAAAATTATTCATAATTTCTTTTTAAATGAGTATAAAAATATAGTGCTTGAAGTTGATTTCTAAAACATATGGACTAGTATGACTGATTTTGGATGTGATTTAATGTAAACTGACGTAGCTTGTGTAGATTTGTCATTGTGAGATTAGAGCAGGAATTCAGTTCAGGGTAATTAACTATGCAGTCACATGGAACTATGCAGTGCCAGGTTGTGGCATTTTGTTTTTAACAGAATTTTAAGGTTTGTTGAATTTTCTAATAAAACTTTGTTTGAACCGACAAACACCTTGATATGGATACAATCTAAAGATATTTGCATCATGTTTGATATAAAACTTAGTCTGACAAACACCTGATATCATTGAAAAACATAGTCTGATATAAAATTCTTCGTCACTAATTAAAAACACCAACATAAAACATCTATTTTAAAATATGCTTTACAACTAATTTTTAACTAAACTTCTTCTGTGATATTTTACTATAATTAAAAAAATACATAACTTATTGATAGAACATTGAATCGCACAGACGTTTTGAGAAAATTGTATTTATATCTCGAGAAAATGGCATCAATCTTCTAAATCTCAACATAGAAAAGACACCATGGTTTGTGACAAGGAATAAGCTTGCTCAACCACGGGTCGTGAGGGTACCAACCTTTTCCTCTAACCACTGTTCTAAAAAATAAGTCTATTATTTTAACATCACAACCTAAATATTGCCCCGTGTATATTTTTTCATTGTCATTTTACTTTTGATTTAATACAAACAAAATATCATTCTTCCCTTTTTTTAAATATGAAAAACACACAATAGTAGACATTCAAAACGATTTCTGGCTATTGACAGCCACTGAACAACACAGCTTGACAACTCACGGTGCTGTTTGCGTTATGACCCAGTAACTGTTAACGGGGCGAAAACTTTATAAGAGGAAAATCATCTATTTTTAGCCTTGCAATGTTTACAAAGGTCCACATACCTTCACTTCATTGTTGGGTTCATGTTCTTATGATAATCTGAAGTATGTAGAGATATCCTCAAGTGAATGCACTTGAATGAAAGTTTGTTAGTAATCATCAAAGAACTTGTTACAATGTAGGCGAACGTTTCATAAAGAAAGATATTCAACGTAAACAATAAAGAACAAACCGATTTTAAATGAATGAACCTTTTTATGAATAATAGTTTTTTTTCTAATATATCACATGTTATGGATACTGTACACAAAGTAGAATCGATCGCGCAACCGTACCACTAAAGGGGTTCGGGAACGGATGAAGACTCGCGGGTCACGGCCCAATACGCGTGACTGACGGCTCACCCAATCACGAATAATTTTGCAAGATGGCATTTTCAAATACTCGTATCATATCGTAGGTTAGCAAATAATAATGGTATGTGATGTTCCAGATGTAATATTTTGTTGAAAAACAATCAAATTCTGCAATTTTTCATTCAATCCAAGCAAAGTTCACCACTTTTTCTCATCAAATACGTCCCCCGTATGAACAGTTATTGAAGGGGACAGAAGTGAGAATTGTTATTTAATTTTCTGTCTTAACAACCTCTGTGTATTTTTATACAAGGAAAACTTCTGCAGAACTTTTGTGTTGAGAAAACGCACAAATCTTCTCGTATAGTGGAAGTGTTCACTGTACTGCACAATTCACTATAATTTAAGGTGTCTTTCTATATTCTTTTTTTTTTAACCTTTAAATTGGCGTCACACTGTACTCAATTGGGTAGTTTGTATCAACGCAATGTAGTAGTTATACTGTTCGTCATATTTTGCACTACCCACTTTACCTTTTGAAACACACTTTAGTCCACTATATATGAAATACAAATATCCGCATCATCTTTCTTACATAAATGTATAAAATGTTTGATCGCCCCGAAATACAACACACAAGTTTATATCAAATCAAATGCATGTTCATTCAAAACATTACATCTGTTTCGGTTCATTTGAATTTAGATGAGCTTTATGTAAACTGCGAGTCCAAGGTACATGTGTTCGGTGCTAAGATGTTACCTCCTCGCTCTGTGGCCAGTGAGTTACAAGCAAAGGAGAAGCGTGCAGTAGGCGGAGTGTTCTGGAGTGACCTTTGGAGCGTGCAGCTGATAACTACACACCAGGCTTGTGCCGATATTTACATTATTTTCCATGTAGCATCTGATTATAACACTGAAAATAACATATTGATGTTTAGCTAAAAATATATTTTGTAGCCCTTAATAGCAGATTTATTTTCTTCGTATATTACACACTTCTTTATTTCAAGATAAGTCTTCCAATGGATTGCATTGTACTGGTTACCACTGAAAGCGTTAACACAAAAAAACTGTCATTTGATTATTTAGTTTGATGGACAAAAGTTCACATGCGTATCTCATAAAGCGAGTTGAATAGTTACTTTCATTGTTTGAAAGAGAAAAGGTTAAAAAACTATTTTAATGCATACATATTCAATTAAAAGTGCTACACCCATGATGAAATTACAACGTTGCTTTTTCGATATTTTTCTTCTTGTTTTTAGAGGTGAGATGAGGGTGTAATACGTGATTTTAAAGCCAAATAGCAACAGTGTGCCGTCTACTAAACTTACACGCAGTACCAAGTCAGCCTTATACCCGCTTTACACTTGAGCGATCATGGGTGAACCCGTGCAACGCATCTGCACGTATTATGTCACGTCGTCAACTTGGGCGTATTGTGGCGGCACTGTACGTAGTAAAAAATGCATGGTACGACAAGTTGCTGAGGCAAACGAAGTGTTACTTATATGTGCGAATGTTCTGCGATCCGTAGACGCAGCCTGACTATTTGAAGCAAATTTTAACCAAACTGAATGTTCGTTCAAATTTTTTTAACATGTTCAAAATTTCCTGACGAGTTTGCCAGTTCGCCAGTGCACGTAAAGTTACGTAGGTGGAATTCGCCATAGTGTAAAGCGGGTTTAAGCCGATTTTACAAAGGTATCAGGCATCCCACTAGAGATTTATATGGATACATTCACTAGTATAACATTGGCACTTGTCGCGGGAAAGGACTGATAAAAATATTAGTTCTATATCTATTTACCTACACGTCGTGTCCTACCAATTATTAGTGATATAAGTAATAAGAAAGTACCAAGAAAATTGATAATCGCCTCCGTATGGAACCCCCCACGTGGAGGAGTTTTCCCAGCCAATTTTTTTTGGTCCCTAGATACCACAGTGTAAGGAAGGAATGATGTTTGCCCAAAATAGTAGTGTATTAGCTTACCACTTTAATAAGAAATATATGAAGATTACATTTTTCTGTTATTCTTTATTGAATTGAATATAGTGTTATATAGATTTACGCATATATGATATTTGAATGACAGATAAATTTTGATTATTCATACTGCTGAACGTGGTTATGTGAAAAGCCTAATTCGAGTAGTGCTAATATATTTCTTTCAATGAAATTGTACTTCGTACATAAGTTTATGTCAGATGTATTCATATAGTTGAATTCAAGCACTATGAATACATTTTGTTTTGTCCACTGTAACTAAATTTTAATTTTATTTGCTCATGAATTTAAAAATAGTCCGCCGGCTCCGATAGACATCTATATGCATGCGATACGTACTGTAGTATTGGATCTATTGTATAGTACAATGTGTTATACTGAATGTTTCTAGAATGTTTCTACCACGTGTTTCTAGACTTGATTGTATATTGTATCTTTAGTTAATAAAGCAAATAGAAATCAATCTTATTTATATACAATCAGTCTACGGATCTAGGTCTTTAGTTAAAAAGCTGAAGACACAAGTGGGTCCCCATATTGCTTTATATCTATGGCGAAGTTCAAGATCAAATGCCCGGTCGTGGAATGTGAGTATGAATGTGAATCAGATGAAGCAGTTATAGCAGCCTCCTATTGAACATTCATGCCACCACCCATACACAACATCAGGCAGCATCTAACACTAGCATAGGTAAAGTGGAGAAATTGAAACGGCCCACCATATCACCTGCAGGCACCAGTGAACAGTGGGAGTACTTCCTCACTAGGTGGGATGAGTACCGCAATGGGACCCATCTTCAAGGCACCGATGCAGTTATACAGCTCCTGGAGTGTTGTGATGAGACACTCCGGAAAGATCTGACAAACGCGGCGGGAAAAAGCCTGGCAAATGAAACTGAAGATTATGTACTCAATGCCATGAAGGCCCTAGCCATCAGGGGCGAAAATATCATGGTAGCAAGAGTAACACTGCTGAACATGCGCCAGGGCCGAGACGAAACAGTGAGGTCATTCCATGCTCGCATCAAGGCACAAGCAAGCACATGCAAATACATAAAAAAGTGTTCGTGTGGCGCCAACATGAACTTTTCGGAAGAGATACTGCGTGATGTCATGTCGAGAGGAATTGTAGACCAAGACATACAACTTGACCTCCTAAGTGATCAAAGCCAAGACATGTCCCTTGAAGACATGATAAAGTTCATTGAGGCCAAGGAGTCTGGCAAATGTTCCGCCTCTTGTCTAGTAGACACCCACAGTGCTGAGTCAATCAGCAGTGCTTACAGTCGGGGAAAGCAGCAGCATGCTAGAATGAAGCCATCTATTCCTAAAAACTCAAAATGAGATAGACAAGAATCTACCTTTGCAAAAATATTGTGGAGAAAGTGGCCATGGGGGAAAACTCCCTTCTTGGCGTGTCAGGAGACAAGAATGCCCAGTATACAACAAGATTTGCCAGACATAAAAACTGAAGAAACCACATAGAGAGGGTGTGTGAGGCACGTAGATTGGTATGATATCAAGGGACCTTGGATTCAGGTTGACCTCACACACCCAGCCATGGCAATTGGTGATTGGTGTCACATACATCCTCAGGCAGACATGGACAGAACTGGGCAGTAGTGAATTTGACCACAGATAAGGGTTTATGTCAACCAAGTGCAACTGCCCTCGTCGCACAGTACCACCAGCCAAACCCACAGTACCACTTCCAGACCCTTCCAATGCCTGCTACACCGGAGAACAGAGAGGCCCTGCAACGTCATCTTCTCCAACTATATGCTTCCAGCACATTCAACACATGTGTCCACCGACCACTTCCAATGATGTCTGGCCCACCTATGCGCCTAATGATAGATCCTACTGCAAAACCAGTTGCCCACCACTCTCCAATACCGGTGGCACTCCACTGGCAGGACGCTGTGAAGGCTGGATTGGACCAGGATGTTGACCTGGGTGTGATTGAACCAGTGCCAGTTGAAGAACCGGTGACCTGGTGCCACAGGATGGTTGTTTGTGCTAAAAAGACAGGTGAACCAAGACGAACCGTTGACCTCCAGGCCCTGAATGTCCATGCAACTCGGGAAACCCATCACATGTTGCATGTAGGACTCCCAAGAAAACAAACAAAATCAAGTAAGCAAACACCTTTCTGCAAGAAAACTGTATGGTTATGCTGAGAATTTGTTACAGGTAGCATCATGGAATCAGAAATTATATATATTAGGAAGGGGCGCTGACATATACCTTAATGGATGAAGAAAATGTTGATTTTAGTAGAACAGAAAAAAAAACTATTTTGATGAAATTGCTTGACAATATCATACCATTGTAAGTTTTATTCACTGTTACATCCGTATTAGTATGAACAAGATGAACTATATATATTATTAGTATCATCTGAAATAGGAAATTTTTGTATGTAATGATTTTTGAATGTCAATATTCAATGAAGTATCAAGAAGATATACATATCTTTTTTTACAACTGAACTGACACTTCTTGTAACGCTCCATAAATTCCCAGTAAATAAATCATTCTCAGCAAACAAATAACTTAATTGGTCAACTGGTTAAGACATTCACCTAACTGACTGCTATTGAATTCCGTTACTGTGGACAAAACACCAAAGTCATAGTGTTTGAATTTGATTATATGAATACTGCAGACATATACTTATTAGCTACTAACTACAATTTCATTCAAAGAAATACCTGAGGAATACATACTCAAATTAGGCTCGCTTGGAAATCATTGTTTGGGCAAATATCATGTAACATATACAAATAACAATTATGATGTACTAAATCATTCAATATAGGATATCAAGATGATATAATTGTCATGTATTTCTTAAAGTGTTAAGCTAATACTCAAAAATGTATGTATAGTGTTTGAATTTAATTATATAAATACTTCTGACATATACATTTGTAACAAGTACAATTTAATTGAAATGGATTTATTAGGCCTCCTCATTTTAGTCTCTCAATATGGCCATCTATATCATAAAAATAAAAATAAACCTACGTTAAACTATCTTTGTTACTATTAGGCCCCATAAAAATAACAAAATGTTTCTCGTCCCCTCCCTCCTGTGTATAGTGCCGCCTCCTGAACATTGTTATTGCCTCCCCAGTGATAAAAAATAAAATGGCCCTCCCGCCTGGCTGCAGACAAGACGGCCCCGTCCCTGTCATTTGTTTGCTAGATCTATGCACGCTAGATACTACTTTAGTTATACTATAGTATACTATATCATACTATAATAG
>CM032668.1:34289174-34332590 GCA_019095985.1 Streblospio benedicti | reverse complement strand
GCACGCAGCGTGACAGTACAAGATTAAGGATTGTATGCGCCAGCTTTAAATAGTTGCGCCTTACACGGTGACTGTTTAGCTGCTAATTAGGGAGCTGTTTTTATTCATTGGGGGGATTTGTGTCATTAGCTTACACTGAAATTTTACCCCCACCCTGGAAGCTATGCACTCAAAATTATATTACAACTTTAATGTTCACATTCAACTGTCTCTTCAGTACAACCATTTGAATTTCACCATGGCAGTTGTATATCATGTCAGGATTTCGTTTTTTACATGATACACGTCCTGATTTTGATGTTAATATACGGGAGGTTGAACAGTGATGTGGTGATCATCACCATCAACATTGTCAGTTTCATCTGATCCATCAATCAGTTGATGTTGGACTTTAAATTTAAATGGTTGAAGTTGAAGTTGATCCGAGCAATAATCTGATTCTTGTTTCTTCAACAGTACATGTCTGTAGGAAGCAAAATGAGATTGGTAAGGCCATCTAAACGTTTTGATCTATAATCATGGATTTTTTTCACAAATGATTGGTCAGGCCATAATTAAAATATTGCATTATTTTCCCCATACACAAATTATTCGTCAGGCAATCGCCTGACCGCCTTAGCCCTTCCTACGGGCCTGCTGTATCACATATCAGTATTATTGAAAGAATAAAACTGTAGCAAAGATATTTGGTTTTATAGTTTAGCTGTTGTTTTCTCTGCTATTTGTAAGGAAGTAATGCTAAAATCATACATCAAAGATTAATATCTGAAATGTGTGGTGGCCGCACGAAGTGTAGCTGCCTGTCAAAAGGCATGTTGATTAAATAGGTGATAATAGAGCAATTACACGTTTGGTATCAAATGTATTGCTTGAATTTAATTTATATTAAAACTTACATAGAGTTTCTTTTATATTAAGTATTTCAATGTTTCATTGTGCCTTTTCTATGTATTTGATTATTAGTTTGGGTTTATATTGAGGATGATTTCTGTAAATGTCAAAGAAATTGCTACAGGAAGTATGGCGCCACTGAAAATATTCAAAAGTAACTGTGTTTGTGTGTATAAGTAAGTAGTGTGACAGTGTTGACGTTCTTTTTGAGCGAGCTCGCTGTTTTGTTGGTCTTGGTCTGTAAACTGATGTACAGTGGTGACGAGCGTACTGAACGTGATGACGACGTCATGTCGGACCGTTTTGTAAATATAGTACTCTTACACTGTATCTGGCTGACATATTGAAAAGAAGATTTAAGATTACCAAAACCATTGTTTTGAAGTCTCGTTAGTATTATGTGTAAATGTGAGAAAGCCCAAAGTCGGTATGTTATTGTTCTGTATTGTTAGTCATACTTTCTATTGTCTTAAATTCCTTATTTCACTATAACACATGCCTTTCAACTCAAACTCTGTAAAATTTTAGATTTATTATGATGCTTACATGCATTTACTGATGTTTAAGCTGAGGACTGAACATTTGTGTTCATTTATTTGAAGATTCAGTATTTTTGTTCATATATCTTTATGTATTTAGTTTTTTAGTTTCTTGTTTTTTACTATTTTTTCATCTGTATTTTGTACAGTTGACGGTTTCACAATACACCTGTAATCCAAACGTCACTGGAGTCTCATTGGTAACACACAGACACTTACACGGAGCGCAAAAATAATCATTGTGTTTAATTTTCTGCTTCAAACATGATGCACTGAAATTTGACCCCCTTCCATTCCCTTGCTTTCAAGTTTACCCACACCCCTCCAAAGTCCTTGCTCTGAAATTCTTCACCCCCCCTGCAAACAATGATAGCTCCCTTACGATGTTGTTGACCCTGCTGTACATGTGAAATATTGGGAAGTTCTCCTCTCGAGCTCATGAAATAGTTGAAAGTATTGAAAGCATGATAATTTCTTATTACCGTTGATATTTTTTCTTACGCACAATTTTAAGGCACCAAGGTCGTTAGTTGTTGACGAAGAAGAAAGAAAAAGAAAATAAATTTGGTTTGTGAATCGAAAATATTTTCATTTATCACAGATACATTACAAACAAAAAAGACAAGCACATTTTTCACGACAAAAAACAAAATGGGCTACGAGCATATATATTAAGTTAGGGTATGAAACTCATCAAAATTTGCTTACGAACCACAAGGCCGTCAACATTGAGATGTAGCCGGCCCTGGCAAAAAGTGTACGGCCCTTCGTTATGTTCATATTTAGAACTCCTAAAAAGTAGCCTACCCACTGGGCCATGAACTTTTAAAATCAGTCGGCCCGGGCCAAAATCAGCTAGCACCGGGCTGCCGGGTAGGCTCTATTTCATACCCTGATTAAGTACATAAATATAACACATTTATCATAGATATGGAAAATAGACTTTACTACATGTACATTGTAAAACTATCAGCGTCACCGAGAACCATTTTATTTTAACAAATATTGCTTATTTTTAATTTTAAAAGACATTTCATTCTCACAAGTTTTAATTTCCTAGAGAAGCCGATTCCAGAGACTAATTCCGTTGAAACAAAAATATCTTTTCCTTAGTTCTAACATGGGGAATTATGAATTATTGTTATATCTTAATTGCTCGATGTACATTTCTATTCAGTTGAAAGTATGAAAAATATGAGGGTGCATTGCCTTTTAACATATTGGACATTAAATTCAAACTTTAAAAAATCAACTCTAAATTTTACATTTAGCCATTTCATTTTTTAAAAAGTTAAGTGATTTTAACAATGAAAGGATCAAGCCACATGAAGGCCGAAATTACCGTAGGACGAACTTACCGGGGCCTCACCTCACGACTATATCAAATATATTTTAATGTAATGTAATGATAAATCTTATGCTAATTTACTTACATGCATGTATGTTAGTTGGTATGCAAATCTGTATGTTAGTTAACCATGTATTTCACTTGAGTCAATTAGCATACACTTGCAAATCTGTATGCTTGTTTGTTAAGTGTATGGTTGGATATTGATTATTTACAATCATACTAAACATAAAAATTGAATAAATACCCATTTGGTGTTTCTATATGAAAATATTATTTGAATTATGAATAGAAAGAAGATTTGGTGGTATGCTAGTTTGTATGCTAATTCACTTAGAAATTTGTATGCTAGTTGACCCGATACCGTTCGAGGCTGAATTAAGGTTTAAAATCTTTAACTTTTCATAGTATGGTGAGAAATAATAAGAAAACGTTTCAAAGGTGTATCACTATTTCATTCTATTTGACATCAAGTTTATCTACACGCTACATTAATGCTGAGTTAGTTATATATACGGAAATCAACAAGCACAGACGGTTTGGAATTATTTCGAGCCATTTTAAGCACGTTATCGCGCGCTACGTCCTCGTCTGTCGCACGAGTGCGTTCTGTAGCAGGTGGAAAAACCGACTGACAGAATTTTTCACTTTCAACCGGCATTTAGCTGATATAGTGTATTTACGAAACATCAACTTATTTCGCGCGTATTAGTGTGTTCTGCTGGAATTCAACTATCAATTGACTGTTTGTGTGTGGCGAGTCAGGACATTTGTTAATTGTTTGTCACTTGGTGAGCCGTCTCTTTGTTCAACTGGCGTTCCCGGATAATCAGCGCAGATGGTAAGCTCTTGGTCACCTCATAGTAGAGTTCAAAATAGCGGTTATGTCACTAATGCAGTTGGCTAGTAGTTAGTGGACAAGAAGGAATATATCTTAGAAAACACCAAATGGTAAGGTGCATCGATTGATGGTTGTTATGATTGCTTTTTGAAGATCATTTGATTGACCTAGTTGCAGGATAAAAAAAAAACACTGCTTTGCTCTAAACTGAATATACTAGATCTAGTGAATTAGAGTGTATTTGTCATTAGTGTATGTTTCAACTGTGTTCTTGGGGTGTATCCAGTATTTACAGAATGTGTTGTCATGCATTATTATAGTTAATTTATGGAGTTTTTGTATTGTAAACAGCATTACGGTGGCAGAAGTGCATTTGTTATGTAGGTCAACTGAATATATTGGCCAGGATGATTATCAAATTTTCTCTATTTTTCCCCAATGTGCTGCACTACAAAGATAATCTCATTAATTAAGCTAAGATCTGCATTTGGGACACTGCTTTTTACGTTGCAAAATGGAAGACCATAGTTTTATATTGTTTTATTAGTGATATATTTTATGCTCATTTATCATATACTCTCTTGTCCAATAAAATTGTAGTCCAAAACTAGTTCATATGCATGTTCATCTTTTCGAATGTGCGTCCAGTTTATTTTTATCTTTACTGTACTAAAAGCAAGCGGTTTTAACACCTTCCTTTAAAGAGCATAAAATATTTTTTGTAATTATAGCCAATACACAAGTGCATATCAACAAAATTCCTTTATAGTAGCAATGGTTTAATACTTAATATTTCAAGTTCTTCCTGAGAATATTTGTCAATTTTTAGAAAATGTCATTAAAATGCGGCATACTTCATTCATAATTGAATGTTTGGAGGATGGTGGTATATTTAGTTATGTTGGAAGGTCATCTCCCGTCCCATTTACTACACTGCTTTATTTATAGTAAAACAACTAAAAATCAAAGACACCTAATAAATGACGCCACCTCGTCTGTAAAATGCATTTTGTCGAAAGATTGTGTACAAAACATTATTTTGTTTGGTTATTGTATGTGTAACACGAAATCACTGTACACAAAGTGACTCTATCCACAATGCTCTAGTATCTGTTTGTTTTCAAATTTTATACAACATAACATTCAATTTGTACCATCTTTACAAAGACTCCATTAATAAGCCGCTTCAACAAGAAGACCATTTTTTCAGTATGAAACCTTCATACAGAGAAAAACCGTGTCTCTTGATACTTGATTATTTTTGTACCTATTCAGCCATATAATGATATTGGTAGTGGTCTTATTTAGAAGTTACACTGTTAATTTACTACCACTTGTAAAACACAGTGCAAATTCATGTTCAAAAGAAGTGAAGACATTGTGAGTGCTGTGACTTTTTCTTGGCAAATTAAGGTTTAAACCTTTGATTTGGGGACTGTGTAGTGAATCACCTAACCACAGTTAGAATAACGGGATTAATTGATAAGAAATCTAATTTTAGATATCTTCTGCAAGTATTACAGATTAAATATGAAGAATTAGAATAACTGCATGGTTTTACAATGATCAAATTTATTTGTTGCACCAAGAAAAATGAGAAGTCATGTGGGTTCAAGCTATATGTACATAGGAAATTCAAACATTTGTGTTTTTTGTTTAAGCGTCGAGTTTCTTGCTGCGTGTTTGCTTATTGTTGTGTTCTAAATAGAACACGGCATTCATTTAGATTTAAAAGCAAGGACAAAAAAGTGCTAATCACTGTGAATGTTGTGATCCTTTACAAGGCAGTGCATGAATATTGGATGCAAGGTGTGTCGTGTATCAGGGCTGGTTACTTTGTCCGTTTGTTATCAGGGCAAATAACCTGCCGGACGTGTACAGTGCAACATCACTGTGATGGAATTGTGTCATAACTTATCTACTATTGAACGTTTAGTTATTTATGCATGCCGTGAGATAATATAGTAATATATGTATTTTGGTATATATTTATGATGGTTGCAATATCAGTGTTTTTAGTTCCAAGTTGTCATTTGATCTTCTTGGACTGTAGCTACTTAGAACTTGGTGCTAAATGCTGCTTAGTTTATTGCTGCGAAAAAACAGCCAGAACATATACCTTTTGAAATTACTGTTGCTTTTGTGGACTTGGGTATAATTATGTCACTTGAAGTCATATGCCTCATTGATTACATCTATAAATGCTTTTTGATTGAGGTTTTTTGTATACGTAAAGAAACAATATTTTATTTTTCAATTGCAAATAACAGAAGTTGTAGCAGTCTGGTTACTCTATTGACTTGTACTCGAGTGATCTTCAGAAAATTACCAACCAAATCTAAAATGAGACTTCCTTGTGCCTCCTGTATTTGCACTTCGTAGTGCATTGTGGGCTGCCATGCAGGCTACATAATGTCTGCATTTACCATTGGGCTGGTGATCGCTTTCTGCTTGTGCAGGCAGGCAATGTTTCATTGAAATGTGTCAGGCTTCACAGCGAACAGACACAATACATCATTATCTTACAGTTTCCACCAGTAAAATAAGCATTTGGATATGAGCTATGACTCCATATACACCTTTGAGGAAAGCATTAAGTAAATGTTATTGAGTTTGTGATCTGCAAAAGCTGTTGTAGATGAAGGCATTAACATGCCATAACCTGGGAGCCGACCATATATGACACATTGAGTCTTCCAAGCCAGGTGATCCCACTCGGGCTCCTTTCTTAATGTGTACATAGGTGCTAGAAATGGGTCCCAAGTGTTTGTTCAACAGCTTCAAGTAATTCTAAACTGATAGTAGAAAAAAAAGTGCGATTTCAAGAGCGGTCGAATGTGCACGTCGTGGTGAAGTCTGAAACTGAGCGGGTAATGGCGCCTGTAGCAGCCGAGTGGTGCGGCTATTTTCAGCACAGCAGCCAATTTTCGCAATGGAATAAGAAATTTGTGTCAGGTTATTTTCTCCAAGGCCCTTTGCTATTCATTAGTGGGCTTGATGAAGAGAGGTCCAGTCCTACAAAAGAGCAGGTGATCACTCCCCATCTCCCTTCACTGGCCTGGCCTTTCAATTTCCCTGCACCAATTAAAGCCAGGAGGTGACAGTTTCGGATGTATGGTCAGCCCCGCTCCATTGTTTGTGAGTGGCCCCGAAATACCCGCTCGCTAACCCAGCAATCATGTCACCAGCACCACCATTATTTACCGCGTGGCCGTGATGGAATATTTGCAATTGCAGCGCGCCGATTCTGCCTCATTAGACCTTTGCTTGGTGACTATCAAAGGGCCGGCGCCTGCTTTATACGTCTTTATTTCAAACCGCACTTAAATGCATTATGCACGAAGATTGTTTACGCGTTTTGCAGCTTTGTTTTCTTCTTTTAAACACCTCAGCAGAAAATGGTGATGGAAGGTGTACACGTAATATGCACAATTCGCTTTCACCTAATACGTCGCGCGCGCGTCGCTTACATCAGAGCGCCGATGATCTTTATCGGTGTGAACATTGTACTTGGCGCGCGGAGCGTCCCGTGTAAAGTGGCACAAGGTGGCGCCCCTCGGTGACAAGGCGATTGAAATATTGATGGCGCTGGCAATTTGTGCACCGATGGCGCGCGTGTGATGGATGTAATGAAATTTGGTGGTGGACAGGGTGTTGCATAGATTGAGCAGGAACGCGCGAGCCGCGGGACGGCATGTGTCACAATTAGTACGCCGCTCTATCAGCCTCCCACAAACCACCGCCTGCCGCCTCACCACGCCAGGTCTCACAGGGAGGCCACAGATTTATAGAGGGACAAGATCGCTCGCTGGCCAGATTTGATAATAATGAGAAAAAACAAGACTTGTCATGCCAATTGTTTCCGATACTAAACCTGGAACATCATTTACAGGGCGAAGTGAAATAAACGGCGTGTGTTTTACGGCCTGATTTATGTAGCTACATCTTGTATTACGTGATTTTATATGATAAGGCCCATTGCATCTTGTACGGGCCTCCACAATGGTGCAGGCGGCATTCTTTCCCATGCGAAAACCGATCTTTATGCTTCGATCTAATTTAATAGAACCATGTGTTACGATTTTCTCTTGCAAAAAGCATGTGATTAAAAGCGATTCTGTGAGATGCCATATTTTACTGTAGCCCAATGGTGTGTATATTGCGCGCCTTTGCAATGGCCCAAAGAACACGGCCGTTATTGAAAACATCACACCTGGGTAATGATGGCGCTGAATGCTCAATGGTTCAGTGATCGTTGGACAAGATTTACGAGATCCTCCACTTTATGGGTGGCTTACATTGTTCGATTTCATCGGCTCCAACATTCCAAGTTTTGTTGTTTGAAACTTGCACTTCACGATCTCAATACAAATGGTCTCCTGATACTTTTATGTGTGCACAATACAAATCCTGTAAAAGCAAACTTTGGCCTGAGTTTAGACCTGTACAAATATCTGATTTGTAGGTCTAGTGAAAAGAGCTTTAAATGTTTTGACGCCCTTCTCTATGTAATGTTGATAAATGCCATATTAATAACATGGAAAAAATTGACACTTTTTATGAAGCCAACATAATGGAAGTTGTACTGTAACCAAAAGTTAACAGAGAAACAAATTATAATGATATGCGCAATGCATCTTCAGCAACAAATAATGGCAGCCATTGACGCAGGCTTTATTAGTTGCCTGATATATGAGGACACAAACTTTGTGACTACAAACCAAAACAAGGGAAGACCTTAAGAAAGTCCCTAACATTTTAAAGTTGCCCTTGAACTGAAAGGTGAAGTATTCAGCCTGCAGCATTGACAACCAGCAGCTCCATAAAAAAGCGAGCGTGGCTGCGTTCTGATAAGGCCTGTCTGCCGACAATGACGTTTGATTAGGTAAGCTGGCCGCCTGCCAAGCGAGCTTACCATTTGGTGCAGCCAAAAGAGTAAGGTAGTGCAATGTGTAAGTGGGATCAAGATGGCTGCTGCTTACCAGTGCGGGCTGCGGGTTGGCTCTGGCTGGCGGTGGGAGGAGGGACTAGACTGTGGTACCGGTGGTGGTGGAGGTGGTGGTCAGGTGCTCGCCGGATCCACTCTCATACCTACCATTGGCCGCCGCGCTGTATTGTAACGGTCACCTATTGTGTCTATTGGAATATCGCTGCCCTCTCCACAACGGACGAGGTGTGACCTTCCCTGGTAAGTGGCACCACTTGTATATCTTTGTTCAATGCTGCAGCCACCACGCACTGCATAGAGAGACTGCAGCAGGTATTTATTTTGGTGACATGGTATATATGGAGTAGTGAGCAGCAGGCTGGTAGTATTTCTTTTTGCGGCTGTCATGGTTTTGTATTTTTGCGGCATTGCTGCTACTATTGGATTGTCAGCGATGATGGAAAGGTCTCGGAGGCGACGGCTGCAATATTGATGAGGTCATGAGATGTAGAGGAAAAAGGTAGCGCTTGTATGGCGCCGCAGCTTTAATAGAAATCGTGGTGTCAATGAGAAAGTCCTTTGAGGACGCTAAGTAATTTTACTGCCTGAAAGAGAACTTGTGAGTGGTATAAATTAATGCTGCTGGCTTTGGGTCTTTCTAAGCAGCGGTGGTTTTTTGATGACAGGATTTATAGTGTAACATATGAGGTGGTTTTTCATTGGTATGTTAGCAAGAGAGTAGGTGAAATACAGTGTAAGGTATATCGTTCATACTGAACCTTTTATGCTGCATGGTTTATGAATTATTCAGGTGTGTTTTGATATCTAGTATTTATTCATTTAATGATTCTTTTATTCACAAACATGAGACTGAGATTTTCTCATTCACGACAGTAAAAGGTTCAACTCAAAGCTTTGGTTGTTCTGCTGTCAGAAGTTTTAAAGAAATCTTTTTACCATTGAGGTTAAGCACTAACCATGGTGCCAAACAGAAAGAAATGAAATTTTTGATTCCTTTTAGAACCAATTTGAAATCTGTGACCAGTCGCATTTTGTTTTTTCCAATTCAGTCTCCGTTTCCAATTGCAAGTGTCAAGTTCCATTCTTGCTGACTGTAGAATCAGTTTCAAAATATATAATGATATGGCTTCTGTTTCGAAAGGTTATCATTGAATTTCCACACTTAGAGTGTTGTGCACGCTGTAAATAGAAACACACAAAGCCATCAACAAGTGCTAACTAACTAGAGAAGATCACGTGTCAGAGTTGATGGCAATTATCAAGTTTGGCTGCAGCTATTCATAAAGCTCAAAACGCAACTTTTGTCATACAGAATCCTCTTTCAAATTGTGATTAAGATCTGTGTAAGATCAAGCATTAGCGCTCCGTGTGGTTGTGGCTGGTAATCTTGCTGTCCACGCCGCGTGTCCATCGGCCATCACGCCGTGAGCGTCTATGTGGCTGACATACGACCGCGTGTAACCGACCCAATGAGAGCGCGAGCCAGCACCATCAGCAGACACCTCGCCAGGCGCGCACACTCCTATTTCACAAGCCATGAGCCGCCCGTTATTACTAATACGCATGCTTACACTTTATTCACCGCCTCGACAGTGTGTATGGCCCATTTGTGGTGGGAGTTTTCGGCCAGGAGGTGTGTATTGTGGCTGTGTTAGGGAGGCAGCGTGCAATAAACTATGTCACCAAAGACAACGGCTGCCACATTTGTTCCTATAAGGACCGGCCTGTCATAGCCGCGCCCACCAAATGGATGTTTACGTGGAGAAACGCTCGATTTATTGAGATGATAAATTTTGTTTTTAATATCAATTATAGGTGCGCAAAATGTTAGGTGTACGTTTGGTATGTTGCATAGTTTGGTCATACGAAAACTGCAAATTTTAATTTGCCCATTGCAATGGTTTGTTTGTGGAAATTTTCTGATTGAGATTTTTATCATTTTGACATGTTTTGCAACTACTGCATGTCAATCAGAAAGTGTTGTTAGTTGATTTTAAAAAGGATGTCACTTTTCAGTTTTGAAAGTGTAAGTAGACTACTTGACAAAAGAAATTCTAGATTCTGACCAGAAAGATTGGTGCAATTTAAAAAAAACTGAGATAACATTATCTTGGATCGTGTGTATGTGTTAGGGAGGTGTTCTGACTGGAGAGTGCGTGTGTTAGGGAGGTGTTCTGACTGGAGAGTGCGTGTGTTAGGGAGGTGTTCTCACTGGAGAGTGCGTGTGTTAGGGAGGTGTTCTGACTGGAGAGTGCGTGTGTTAGGGAGGTGTTCTGACTAGAGAGTGCGTGTGTTAGGGAGGTGGTGTGTTAGGGAGGTCTGACTGGAGAGTGCGTGTGTTAGGGACTGTCATTCTACCAGTGTAATTACCTGCTCGGCGGCTCTGGCTACCAGCGGCCGGGCTGCCGAGCATGCACAAATAGCCTCATCAGGCCGGCAAACTAACCTTGCCAAGCGCCGCCGGGCAGCAAGCCCGCGTGAATACCAACGAGATTCAGCCGCAAAAACTGGCCGGGTGCGGGGCTGACACAATGCCCCGGTAAGCCAGCGTGCTTGTGTGAGTCGGTGACGAGAATGGACAAGTAGGAACCAGCCGCCCTCCGGCACGCACACAGCTTTCTCCTTACTCCCTAGCACAATGATATTTGCAGCGCCTAATGCAACTTCTATTCTACCAGTATTATGTTGTCCAAAGTAGAATCTCGCGAGGTGTGCGGTTTCTTTTACAGACAACAATAGTTCTGATTTTCAGATAAAAACGTAAACATGGAAATCAACCCATATCAGGGTGTCATGTTTACATATAAAGGCCTTGAAAGCATTCATTACGGGAGGTAAAAATTTTCAATCATTTGACATGGGGAGATTGATATCTGTGGCAATGAATGGGAAATAAAGACATCTCCGATACAAATGCTGATAATTCAGGGAATACATTAGCACAAGAATTATGCAAAAAAGGCTGCTGTCTAGTGTAGTATGTTGGCTTCGCCGTGTAGTATTACACATGACGCATGGTTTGCATGATAAATTCCTGTTCCTGGTAGCTTAGTTTTCACTTCCAGATCAGGTTTTTTGATATTCGGTGACAAGGTTATGGCAGCTTATCCTTTTAGGTTACAAGAACGAGATAAATATCAAGCAACAAGTATTGCTTGTTGATATTATTCATGCATAGCATGTGCATAAATATGACACCAGAACATGCCATGTTAAGGCAAAAACAAACGTCTCCAATCTTGTTGATTGTGCACTGTTATTGCTCTTTTGTTGTGTTATTTCTGCCAACACAAGCTGCCTCAGGTAGTCCGTGTTCCATCCACTTTGCCTACCGTAAGCAGCAGCAGCCTTGACTATAAAGTCACCAATGGCCAGAATGCTTGTTCAAATCTCATTTTTCCATTACCTCCAGTCCCCAAGGAGCATTTTGGTGTATAAACAGATCAAGACAATATTGCAGCCGCGGGCTGCTGCAGTGGTTTGAGAACCAAAGCTTTCTTGTACCACTTCATTTCCATTAGAGCATGTAGCCAATTTTGGCGGTGGCTGTAGAAGGTGGTGCACTTTGCATGTAACACCAGAATACGGTCCACAGCAGCAGAAACATGCGGCCTGTTTCCTTCTCACACCAGCACAAATAGGATGCTGCCGCGGGCTGCAGCAGTGCAGGCTGGGAAATAGGCAGGCTTTTTTACACGCCCACTAAGAGGGTTTAAATTTGGTAGGAAATCTGTATATGGCGAGTCCAAACAAGTTGAGTAGTTGTAGGATTTGTAAATAGCAGACTTGAAATAGATGTTAGCTCTATTGTTTCAACTACGAGGTGTTGTAGAAATCACACAAGCTACATTCAGCAGGTGTGATATACATCATAACATCAGTCTGTAGCACAGTATGAGTCGGCTGATATGTATCTTGTCTCTAGTGTTACAGAGTTACACACAATTGTAACTGTAGTCATTACTTTGAAATTCATGTAATGACAAATTGCTATTGATTTTATGGTTGTAAATAGATTGACTGACTGTTGGCCTGTTTAACCAATCACATTGTCATGCCACTTATTGTAAATCTTTGTAATTACCATTGTGCACTCCTAGTATAATTACACTGGGTGTAAAAACCAGATATATGTTGGCGCTGGCAGACTCTTTAGGTGGTAGACAAGTTCAAACTGTAACAGTTGCACGATCTAAGTATTTCCAGCAGCTTACTGAAAAAGCTGCTATTTTTACTTCACAAAATTCAAACATAAAATCCTGTTCACTTCTTTCTTTATCACACTTTAAAATCTAATTTATCTCCGGTTTTATGGCCCTTTTTTTAATTGCAGAGATGCAAAGGGAGAGCTATTTATATCTGTAACTGATGGAGTTGATCATGAGCGTAATATGCGCAACAAATGATTATGGGCTGGCATCCAGGATAAACCTCTCACTGGCCATTCTCCCTGATTAGGTAATGGAAATTACTCGTCTACCGGGCCATCCGTCAGCGCTGGCCCCCGCTGACCCGCATGATAAACTATCAATATTTCGCAGCCAACTTTATCAATTTTCACTCGGGATCCTCGCCCGGTAATGATGTTCCTCGCAAATAATACACAGCTTGATTGCGGCTAATTCCAAACACAGATGGTTGCCTTTATGGGGCAAACGCGTGCACTCGGCAACAATGCCGCCGCCGCGATTTAATGTGTTTACGCAGTTTATTCCCACTGCAAATCACGACTTTATTGTGGCCGTAACTGGCGGCGATGTAGCACTTGGCGGGGCCATGATTTGCGCTGTTTTTACATACCACTAAACGATGCCGGAGGTGCTGCCTAATCCGGGCGCGGCAGATTTATCCCGGGCGTTGTGGGTGCACTTGTTGCTTTATGCGGTGCGCGGGGGTCTCATTACGCTGCCCCCACCCATCACCGCCCTGATCAGCTACTCTGCCTGCTCATCGTCTGCCAATAACAGCCCCGCTCCATCACGCTGCCCTGGCCCCGTAATCCGCCGTCACCCGCCTGACATACACCAAGCATGACAAATGGCAGCCGCGCCGCCGCCTAATTGAATGTGCCACCACCGTCTTAATTGAATCCTCGTGTTATAATTAAATAGATCAGAAGAAGCGGCAGCAGTGGCCGTGTCTTTTTTTGGTATGCGCCTGCGATGAGACCAGCAATTTGGCGATGACTTCAGGTACAAGCGTGGGGGGGGTGGCTGGGTGCAGTGCGTTGTTTGAAGTCTGTCAAAAACGGAGACGCGCACGAGGTCAATAGCAGTGCCCGGCGTGGTCGTTATTGTGGAAGAAGCGGCCGCCTTCTTATTACTGCAGACTGCGTCTGACGGTTCTCATCATGGAGCGGGTGACATAGTGTGATGCTGGGGTCGCAGTGGTCCATCGTCCCCCAGCAAACACCAGGCAAGCACGCGAGGCAGGCAGCCCCCGACGAGGGATGACCCTATTAGGCCAGTGTCTTGTTATTGTGCCTAATTGGAAAATATTATACACTGGTAATGGTGGCGGCTGCCCTTCAGCGAGCCTCAGCCATTGTCTGGTCAATTGATGCGGCAACAGCTCCATAAACTGTGATTACAATCATGCAGTGGTTGAGCCACTGGAGATTGGGATTATAATTTCTCATCATTATTCGGCTTGTTGAAGCAGATCATCGTTGCTGCTGCTGCTGCTGCTGCTGCTGCTGCTGCTGCTGCTGCTGCTGCTGCTGCTGCTGTCGTTTCCGGTGGTTGGTAGTCGTGGCCAAAGATGCGCCCGCAAAATTAGCTTCAGTGTCCAAGTGCGATTTCCGGCCGTGACAATGGGGATGTATGGCCTTTGTTATTGGAGTGGAAGTTAAAGTTTCCTTAGTGGCTTTATGCACTTTTACCCGAGATGCAGTGGGGCTTAATAAAAAGATGGCTGGAGGAAATTGTTTCTGTAAACTTTCAACATAGTCGTGTACATTTAGTGTTCCGGTGAAGATAATAGTCTGTTTTCCCAGTGAAATGGTGATTGTCCTATTTGGGTATATATGGGGGTTCTTTAAATTGGTTTAGTTTGTATCATTTAGTTCTGGTTCTTTTTAGTAGACTGGTCTAAATCATTAAAACAAACCTGTTCTGTTGTCATTTTGCCATTGCTTGTAGTAAATAATCATTTGTTATCATCTATTTCCCTATTAACTTACTAATAATAGGTGTTTAGTGTTGTAATCATGATTCATCTTGGCAATACTTTCCTGTAATCAGTTTCAAAGGTGGAAAATTTGCAAAGAAGCCTGCATATTGTGCTTGCTATTGTGGTGAGCATTTTTATTATGTAGTTAGTTAGGACTTGTGGGGCGCTGCGAGGGGCGTGGATGTTTTAATGGGCTGCCTCGAGCTGGCGATGATAACGGCCGGGGCGTCATACGCCCCACGTAATGAGGATTTGTACGCTGCATACATCTCCCGGGTCAGCCATATCAAAGTTACATGAGACCAAGTGAAATATATTGGTACTTTGCACACACCCACTCGACAGCTATGGCAGCACAAAGCAGCACTAAATTAGCTTTATGTTTTATATCATATCCGAGGTCAGATGAGGCACAGAATTCTGCCGGCCTCATGAAAAATGCATGTCACTGAATGATGCGGCACTGGTAAGAATCCTCCAGGTCACAGGCTTTCATGTGTGCGGGGCATAACTTGTGCGTAAACAAATTACCATCACACCGGCAAGGTGAACGCGTATAAAGAAGCGGGCTATATGTTGCCAAGATCCGTGCTCTCTGTGAAATGATACCAATATTATCTTCAAAGGACGTGCTCTGTCTGGCGAGAAATTTGATTGACGAGGAGCACTTTGTCGCCACTTGGATCGAATTTGACTTCTGGAAGAGGACTGTAAACAGAGGGGAAGAGGCCGTAATTGAATGTTCTACCAAACGGTGGGCATGTAAACGTGCTTTGAAGCGGGCTAACTAGAGGCAGCTCGGTAAATAGGCATATTAACTTGAGACCCAGGAATTGGATTGCGGTGGCAGTGGGGAGATGAAGTGAGCGAGGGCGAGCATCCATTTGGTGCAGCTCCGCTACATATTTCATAGAAAAGGAGTCTGCCGCAATCAAAGGGGTAATCAGGTGACAGAGGGACATGGTCAAAGAGCCTTGTCAGCAGGACCACATGCTAACCAGGTTACCGCGGCGCACTAAAACCCGCGCTGTCAGTCACTGCATTTGGCTGTTGTCTGCGCGCAGGACGTGGACTTGGTATAAAAGTAACCTCATTACTTACTGCTGCTGATTGTCTTGGTTGAGAGTAATGCACACGAGTGTCCAGTCCATCTTTTACCCGCCCCATCAAGTGGCGGTGAAGTATTGGCTCCGCGCGAATGCTGCATCACCGTATTTCATTAATCCAATAAGCGTGCCACTGACAAATCCACTTGGCTAAATACAAAGAGCCCATCAATTGTTTGCTGCCGCCGATAATTTGGTGTCCGTCACATCAAATGAGGCCATAGGCCAATTACGCCGCGCCACTGTCTCTTAACGACAGATTGCCACCGACTCAAGAAAGATCAGCATAAAAAGCGA
Source organism: Streblospio benedicti (assembly GCA_019095985.1). Lineage (NCBI taxonomy): Eukaryota > Metazoa > Annelida > Polychaeta > Spionida > Spionidae > Streblospio > Streblospio benedicti. Next base: position 34,316,449 of record CM032668.1, on the reverse strand, counting down.
ACCGGTGAATGCGGCGCATCAGCATTAATCCCTCTACCATATATAGCTGCCATGTTTGCTTAATGCTGCTCCGCGGCCAGCATAAAATATCTATAGCGCGGGCATGCGGCGGATTTGACCCAGCCATAAACAGGCACCTTGTAGCCAATTGTGGTAGTGGACAAATTGGCGGCAGATCGTTACCGTGGCAATTGGTATATATAGCGGTAGTAAGGCTGAGGCAGAGATTACCCACACTCAATTTTCTGCCCTCGTCTGCGCCTCCGCGGCGGCCGCGGGCTGTTTCCCTGCTCCGCGGCTGCAGGGTATTGGCAGATTCCTTTTCTTTAAGAAGTCCAGATTGGGTTTATGTGACTGGTGTGTGATTTGGGGCTTGGAATTGGATCCCTGGTGATGTGATTTATTCGGAATGGGAGCGGGAGCTTTATGGAGTCACCTTGAAGGCAGCGGGCGGTGAGATAGGAAATACCAGCCCCCTGAAGACGCGGGCGCGGCCATTATCCTCGCTACCACACGACAATCAGCGCCCGCACGCTCCCTCGCCGAACATTCACACACATCGGCCCCTGAAGGTGGCGCTGGTGGAACGTGGCATTTGCTCAAGGCCTTGTTCGCAGAATGTGGAGATGGCAGCGTTTATTAAAAGGCCATGTTATTGTGGGCTTCTGTAGTGATTAATAAAAAACGCAACTTTGCTTATTTTTTGAGCTTTGCTTTTAGTTTTGATCATTATTGTTGTTGAGGGTGGTTTGAATTTTTGTTATTTGTTTGTGAGAAACTATGGATATAGGCAATGTCTTGCATCCAGTGGAACAGAAGTATCAATCTTGATTTATGGAAATCAGCAGCATTGTAGCCTGCTTATTGTCAGTAATCGGACGCCTCGCGGCCCTTGCTCTGTCTCACCGTGCTGGGTTTCCACGCTGGACGTCCTCAGGTGGTAGTCGTCGCCGCCATTGAAAGCTTCGTTTTCCCGTCTTGAGAGGTTTTTGTGTCGCGGCCGCCGCTGCTGTGCATTTTTCATGAGGTCCTCTTCGCTTGACATTGTGGGCTACATGACTAAGTGGGTAACAAAGCGGCGGCTCTGTGTCACAGGCTGCTGCTGCCGCCCGGCTCATCCACCACACCGTGTAGGTGGGCAACACTCAAATCTGATGCTTAGTGACAAAAAAGCAAACTAATTTTGAGTTCATAGTATTCAATTAGGGCCCTACCCCAAATAAACTATGATTTGATTGATTGGACTGCATTTAGTCAATTTTGCTCAGCATATCTGAGGTCTAAAAGTTAAACTGAAGTCTGATGCTCATATTGGAAAATGTTGCTGGGAAAGAACATTGATTAACCTTCTCATAATATATTCTTTTTAGTCGCAAAAGTCCAGAAGTAAAAAACCACACTTCTATTTGACATTCACAAGTGTTTTCCATTTTTGAATAATGCAGTCTGTTTTGATGTGAACTATGTTTGAAAATATGCCATTTATGTCAAGCTGCGTCCACTTTATCTAAACTGGCTGCGTGTTTCTCTGAGCGGTAGCGATGGCCGGCTGAATGGCACCAAACTAAGGGCGCTTCTCTTCCTTCCTTCCTTGGTTTTACGAGCGCGCGGGCCGTCATCTTCGTGTGCTGTGGCCATATATCTGCTGTGGCGGTGATTCAGGCTCCGATGTCCTTGCTTCTCGCCCATGCTGGTGGCTCTCATAATGCCGGACATCTGACCCCCAGCGTATTATACCTCTCCCATTCCCCGCTCACTTCCAAAGGGATTTGGCCATAAAGCCAGCTATGAATGGTGCGCGGCGTATGGTAGGTGTCAGGGGAAGTGCGCGCGGCCATAGAGGAGATGACACCTATAACTTACCCCGCCGGTGACAGCGTCTTTTATTTTTCAAGACCAGCCAGCGGAGAAGTGGCCCTATCTATCACCTGCTGCATACAGGAGTGTGGACCACTGACCCGCCACAGCCACGACGCTTTAAACCCATGAAATATGGATTTTCATGGCCGCCCGTGAATCATGGGCGAGTTGATGGTTAAGCACAGTGGCAATTAATAAAGGTGGCTGTGAGAGGACAGCTTTATCGGTGCGGGGCCCGGTAATGATTTGCTGCCATTTCATGGCTACCTTATGGTGTGCTGCGCTTCCGCTTCCACAAACACCCCGCCGCGAGATGAACGCACTAATTGAAAATAGTGATGAACGAAATTGGCATTGTCATTTTGATTATTATTATTGTCCCTACTCAATCAAGTGACGTATACCAGGGCAGGAATAAAGGACAATAGATGAGAGTTGTTGGTTTTTCCAGTAAACTAACTGAGCCAAATTCTGCTTTATAATTTTTATTGAGATGTGATGTTTGTTACTAATTTATACATGATGAAAATGCCAAATGACATTTTTTTAAATGAAAATAATGACTTTTTTAGTCTATGAAATAAGCCCTTGTATTATGTTGTGATCAAGGTGTGAAAAACGCCACTGTATCTGTTTTCAAGAGGCTAAATTCAAGCTGTGCTTTTAGCAATTGACATTCATAAAGAGACCTGCTTCAAATAGAGACAGTCTTTCTGCAACAGTGATGCAGAATTTTCAATTTGCCGGCACAAATGTGAGGCAGCCACATGTCTGTTGTGTGATGAGACACCAGCTATCAGCAGCTGGTCCCGCTATCAGCCGGCCCACGTCATACTTCCATTTCCTCAGCTACCTCATTTTTTATGCACACCGGCCGCAGTTTTGTCTTGGCCTTTTAGAGGCGTACAGGATACCAGAAGTGATCAGGGAGTCTTGCCTGTGCATTAGCTCAAGTTGGGGAATTATGCCAAAATGGACTCGTGCTTTAGAAAGTGCCACATAAAAGCTGCTATGACTTGTGATGAAAGTCTGCTGTTTGTACCATTCATCTGCTGTGTATGCAAGCTCGCCCAACCTTTGCCTTGCAACGCTGCATTTAAATAATGCAAAGCCAAGTTCTTTCAATGTATTTCAGTTTGCCATTGAATGTATATATTATAATTCACTATTGGATGATAAAGTGAGTTGGCAGTAAGACTGAGCTCAAATCAAATACCATTTTTCTTCATCTATGGATGTGAACTCGCAATTTTCATCTATTTAACCATAAAAACCAATGCTGAAAAGTTGCCCATTGCTTCGTTTCTGTAGACAAATGTGTGCGTTGCGCCTGCGTCTAACTGCGCCTTCCGCTGGTGTCCATCACCCGGCTACTTCCTTCTCCACCTGTCACCCCCCCCCCCCCAGTCACCCCCAGCCCCCACCCCATGTGTCCTTGTCCTCGGCTACCACCAGCCACCACGATGTATGTGGTGGGCAGAAATAGTCATGACTGATTGTCAGTGCTCTGCCCCCGGTCAGTCTTGATCAACTGGTTTCCATATTGGTCCTAAAGGCCTTTTGTTTTTGTTGCATTTCTATGAAATGTTATCGCAGTTTCACCTTTGTTCTGTGAATTAGACTGGAAGTAGTTTTATTCTCGTAGGAAATCAATTCTTTACCTTTGAAGTTTTCAAGAGTGAAATTGCGCACAATGATGGTACGAAAATAAATGTGTTGTTGTTTACTGATCTGTTCGTTGAACAATTCATTTGCAACACATTTATCCATTCATTCCTCTCACTGTGTGTGTGGGAAAAAAACGAGAAGTCAATTTATAGTGATTTCCATTACATTTAGAAAGGAAGAGGTATGTGGCGAGCACGGGATGGGCGATGAAATGTGTTCTGGGTCACCAGTCGGATATAATTCTCAATGTACCTGGCATCATCAATTCGGAAACAATGAGTCGGTGAAATCCACGGGTGAGAGCCATGAAAAGGATGAAAGCGGCTCGGGTCGCCTGCTTTCAGCATTACTCGTGGTCGCAGCTGTTATTAAAACAGATGGAGCCGGTGAAGTCATCACGCTCCTCACAATACCGGCCGCGCCTTTATCTCGGCCTGTGAGATGTCCGAGTAAAAGCTGTAGAATCCCACTGATGGAGTGTGTAAAAGCTCCACCTGAGTGATTCCCACCGGTTGACTGACCGCTGTATTGTGATGTTGTTACCGTGGTTACACCTGGCGGCGGCAGCGATTTGATCTGTGATCACTCAACTCGTGCAGCCGGCATTGTGAGGTGAATCAGGCTGCTACTCAGGCTGCTCACCAAGATTCCAACTTTGCCACTGGTCGGCCCATTTAACTCGTGTTTTGTGGCCGCTCTATCTGCGGTGATGGATCAGCCGGGCCATGGGAATCTCACCGTGGGAGTCGGCCGTTTTTTGGATCAAGCACCAAAATCAACTAAGCGCGGCCGTCAGTTGTTGTCGGTGAAGTCCCTGGTGTTGCGCGTTTATCGAGATGGCTGCCCATAAATCATGGCAACAGCATCCAGCACCAACACAAGTGATTATTTCTCGTCTTTCTCACTATTTCTACCACCAACGAGGCGATAAAGCTTTCTGACTAGGAGCCCCATTCCCAGCAACGTCTTTCATCAGCTTTGTCAAGGCAAAAAAATGGCGAGTAATTAACAGATCCGCCGCCGCCAGACAAAGCCGCTTGCAGTAATTTGCACAGCTAAAGCTTCTTTTTGGGGCAAGATTAGCACTGTTTGTCTTTTTGAAGATGTATATTGCTTTGGCAAAACGTTGCGTTTCTTTCTGGTGCCGGTTTTGCGGGTGCCGGCGCCGTATAAGCCGGGGTTTTGACAGAGCTGCTCCTCCTCGGCATATCAATTACTGCTGATAGCCGCGTGTTTTATGGGGGCGCTCATCAGCATGCGTCTCACCACCACCACCGGCATATGGCGCTGATCGCAGCAGCTCACTGGTCCCCAGCTTTTTCTACCTCCCATTGTCAGCGCCGCACAATGAGCACTGCTTATTTACGGTATTGTCACCAGGTTTTTTTATGCGTGTGTGTTTTTGCTCTAGTTGGGTTCTTGTTAAAATGAAAAAGGTGACAATTTGATGATTGCTGCCAAAATCACGACATTCAAGCATTGAACTGAATTGATCGCCGTGGTAGTTCAATGACAAAAGCAAACAATGTTACTCAATTGTTACAGAGAGAAACAAACGGGGGCAATCAGGTGAGGAGCCTCCATCACGGGGCAGCCGGGGGACGCTGATTGTGGAGTCTCTGGTGGTTGTTTGATTGTTCATTGGCATTGTGCTGCTGTTTGATGGCGGCAGGGTGAAGTGGGGATAAACAGGCTGATTTACAGATCTACTGGGCGCTGTCATGGCCTATTAATGTGCTGCTCAATGGGCTGGAAAATACACAGATTACGGGAGAGCCGTGGTATCAGCTAATCGCTTACAGACTCCACCGCCATCTTCACAGCTGTGGACGCGATTTATGGCTTCCCTAATTTCTCACCTTTTTGTCTCAATTTATTGGTTTTATCACTGACTGGTGTGCGTTTTAGTTTTTTGTCTGAGACTAAATTTTGTTTGTACTTTTAAACAAAGTTCTACCATTGGAAATCTAGATTTTGTTTTGTCAATTTTATCTTGACCCAAATTTGCCATCGACCAAGGAATAGAAATTAGTAAAGAAAAAATTATGTGGATTAATTTTCAAGCAAGGAGTATTGAACTTCGTTTTGCCAATAAAAATTTGCCAATGAAAAATAAGTCAAACTAATGTGCTGACAGCAAGTTCAGAACTATATATTTTCAATCATAACTCAAAAATGGTAATGAATATCAAAATAAAAATAATAGGAATGAAACGCTATTTTTTTGCCAGATCTATATCGCACTTTTGATTATTCTGATTGGTTTACATAATAGTGAACACTTACATGAAAATGGCATTTTTCTAGTGTCTGTGAGAGTCAGAGTCAGACATTTTGAACAAGTCAAAATTGGCGACTAGGCACCATGATTGGAACAGCCAAGTTTGTTTATATTTTTGATTTGCATACACATTTATGTATCACCAATTATGTGACTACCTATGTGCATGCAAATCAAAAATATAAACATTGCTGTTCCAATCATGTTACATAATCCCCAATTTTGACTTGTTCAAAATGTCTGACGGTCTCTCACAGACACTGGAAAAATGCCATTTTCATGTAAGTGTTCACAATGTAAACCAAAAATCAAAAGCCAATCTGGCAAAAAATAGCGTTTCATTCCTATAATTTTTATTTTGATATTCATTACCCTTTTTTAGTTATGGTTGAAAATGTGTAGTTCTGAACTTGCTGTCAGCACATTAATATCAATGTGTTATTTTACTTTTCAGGATATTACCTCCACTTGTATGCTTTTAGTCAAAAATATGCATTGCCTTTTATTTCACTGTGTAACCGTGGCTGTGTTTGTACTTGCAGTATTCCCCCGTCGACCTGTATGTGTAAGAATGCCCACAACATGCGGCTTTCCTAATTGCAAGTTTCGTGCACGCTACCGAGGATCTGACGACAGCAGGCATTTCTACCGCGTCCCTAAGAAACCGCTGATTCTACGCGAAAAGTGGCTAGAAGCTATCGGTCGCACCGAAGAGACAATTGTAAATCAGGTAGGAGGGGGGAGTGAGACAGAAACAGTCGTGGTGTTGTTCAGTCACAGTAATATGGTTATATCTCGTCACAACTGATCGTGGTCGTGCAATGTTGGAATCTTGAAAACAAAATCTCTTGCTTTGAGCTGCGAGTAAATAGCTTTGGGTGTCATATAATTTTCAGCATTCCAACGTCACTGTTTTACCATCGAATGTATAAAAAACTAATTTGTACAAAGTTTATTGCAGTGAAAAATGGTGCCATCTGAGCCGAATAATTACGGTAACAACAGTGTTGTACATTCTGAGGCTTTGTAATTCTCAAGTATTCTCAATATTATTGCTTTTAGACTGTAAAAATGGTCTCAGTTCATGATGTATTTTGTAAAAGTAGTAATTTAATGTTGTCTATTTTAAGAAAATGAAACTATTGGATATTTTTCAAAGATATCTTCTGGTAATGTGTAATGCATGCTCAAAGGAAACTTCAAACTAATGGAAGCTGAGACGGGTAATATTGAAAGCATGACTTAAAAACAAAACACAACTTTTAACACAGGCTTTAGTCCATGAACAGTGTATGATATTATGTTGTCTTGAACGATGCATGTTACTCGATCAGTGATATACTATTACATTTATTTTCTTGTTTCAATAAATGTAATCGTCCTTACAGTGTTTAGAAACGCGCTTGTATGTTTAATTTTAATTTCAGCCTACGCTAAATATCACTTGAGTTTTGCATGTGTCTAAACTGGGCATGCCGTATTTGTACTTTAGGCTCAGGCGTCTGAGAACTGAGATCGCTGCAGCTCGCGGCTCACACAGGTAGGTGGTGGTTCACCCCCCCCCCCCTCGCTGTCAGAGTGATCCGTCACTGGATCAGCCGCCAATTGGCAGCGTATTAACATTCCTACCACCGATCCTGGTCGCATTCAACACTCACTGCTCATCACGTTTCAATTTCACGCTGCGATTTCCACAAAACTCACTTTGGCCTATTGTTTTGAGCAGCAGCAGCATTCCAGGGCTGGTATCACTGCTGACAGCTGGGGGGTGGGTGTGGGGGGTAGTTAAGTCTGACAGCCGCTGGCGTGTTACCAGCATTATGACGCGATAAAACCCCGTAATGCAGCCATACATCATTCTTGACACCGTGACACCTGATTGGAAACCGCGAATCACTTCTATATGCCACAATTCTGAGCATTTTGTTTTGTAACCTCGCTCCAATCATGTCACAGGCAATATACTGAGCCGCGCTGCATTGCGGGGCCCCTCAATGTAACCGCTGCTGACACCCGCCGCCCTGACCCCGGGAACCAGCAGTAAATCCCCCTGCTGCTTTATGGTCATTGGTCAGCCACCTGGTCCCCGCTCCACCACACACACTTCAAAAGGCCCACACGTCAGCCCCCGCCCCCGGAGCCTCATATCGATGGGGGAATTCACCTCCCAATTGAAAAGCTATGATTTGGGGCTCGGGTGTCGGTGGCGGTTGTTTTGAGGTCGCGGTGACGTGAGATGTGTGTAGTGTAACGCTGTTTTGTGGTGAACAGTCGATATGGTGATGGATGAAATAACAATCAATAAACGTCACTCGCCGCCAGAAGAACTCACGCTTTTGTTTCCGGCAAAAATAGAGTGTTAACTCTTTAATTTCCATGCAGCCAAATTGTGTAATTCTAGTGTGCGAACCACGCAACTTTAATGCTTCTGTCATGGAGTTTAAAGGGTTAAAACACAATGGGCATTAGAAATTTTGATATCGCTTGAATAGTTTTTGTTTGAGTTTGTAAACAATTAGCCTCGGGACAATGCTGAGTTCTGGTGGCCGCTGTGACGTGACGTGTGGACATTGTGTGGTGATTAACCTGTTGTTCTCTTTCTCTTCTCTCTCTGGCCACTGACTCTGCTACCTGTTGGTGTTTGTACTGTACACAGGGTAAGACTCCACCCTCGGGGGGTGATGATGGGGAAAACTGCCACAGGCTCAACAAGTGTTTGCCATTAGTCAATATTTGTTTGATTTTGAAACTTTCTTAAGTTTAAAAAAAAGAGAACTCAAAAGTAAACAAGCTGAAAGAAGCAGAAAGTTGAGTTTGATTTTTGTCACATACACTTGATGCCATTGGGATTGATCAGGTCTTTGAGGACCGGGGCCCTACATACCAATCTGTCATCCCAACACGGCACAAACGCGTGGAATCATCTGCCGCCTCCCACTCACCAGCGGGAACATTGACGCATGGTGTAACGTATGATGGATGGCCGCACAGATAGCCCACTATTTAATGATTTAACAATGATCTAGCGTAATAGTTCTGCCAGTTTCAAAGCGGCCATCCATTTAATCGATCACGCAACATGCGAATTAGAGCCGCCAGGAAGCAATGCTCGTATGTCAAGGCCCCAACAGCAGCACTTAATGAAATATCAGTGGGTAAACTTTCACCAGCCCACATCAAAGTCCGTGTTCTATCCCATTGGCAGCCATGAATGTGCACAACAATCAAGTCATTCTTTGGAGCAGCAGAAACAAGCCTCTTTATGAGCAAATGGCATTCCTCCATCATCTTTTCAAAATTATCTCGTATGTTTTTCATATTTTTCACCCTAATTTAGCCAATTATGAGCGCGTTATCTTAGAGCACTGGTTGCTAAGGAGCTGGCCGCCGCCGCACTATTTGGCGTAGCTAGTTTTGCCCCCAAATCCTCTCCTCCCAGCCTTTATAGGAGCATGCTTTTTTTCCTCGTTATCCAGAGATAGATTTATATTTGTTCCTTATTATGACAAATTTTCCCACTGTTTTTAGAGTAGACAAGCTGTTTTAGGCATTGCCCGCCATATAGTAACGTGGCATCTTCCACATTTTATCACCCTTTATTACTATTATTAGAGATTTCAGCCTATTTTTTTTTAATTACATGCTCACTTTCATAGTTCTAGCAGCATGTTTCATATATTTACATAGATTTTTTTTACTCATTCTCCTGTTTTACCATTTTCTGCTGCTCTTTGACTCTGCATGCTCTGAGAGAAGCCGTCCCCTCGCGGCACCATGCAAATGCTACCAATTCCATTTATCCACCCCACTGCCATTTTCTCTGCATTATGTCGCGCTGAATATTTCAGCGTTTTATGAAGTATACGGTTATCTATTCTAATTAAATGGTCGCCTTCAAAGGAGCGTGGAGTTCGCTGCGTTTTTGAAAGTGAACTAACTGCGCGTTTAATGCCCTATTAGTGACCACGCTGTCCCAACTCGGCGCGCTATACCACAGGATTAACGGCGGCGGCGACGTTATGCCGTATTAGCCACCGCCCACCTAACGAGCGGAGACGCAATAAAGCACGGAGACAGACACAATGAGAGGTGACAGTGAGACTAACCCGGGCTGACCGGCATAAACCACGGTGCTGGTGTCTCGGGACGCGACGTCCACCGCTATTAATCACAGCAAATGTCGCCAGCAGCCAGCGGCCTCCGCAAATTAATTAAGTGGCAGCGGCGGGAATGAAGCGGCGGGTTTATGGAGGTAGCTGGTAATGGACCGCGGCTAGCAAGCTCAGGGTCAGCACGGAGTGGACAATGGTCAGCTGAGGACCGCGACCTTGGCACACCTCATAACACGCCGCCGCCCGGATCTGTTTGCCATCCGTCACCTGCGCGGCTGGTAGTTAGTCCCTGTCAGCTGGTATTGCTGCCTCGTGCCACCGCAGGCTTTAATTGGTAATTGCTGCTGCTGCCGCCGCCCTAGTGCAGGCAACAACCAGTTGATGGCGATGTGTTTGTGCAAAACGCCAGTTTGCAACAGCTTTCTATTGTTGGTGGGTGGTTCACGCCCACCAATAAAACTTACTGCATTTCTACGACTGTTGATTCTCTCTTGGAAGATCTTTATCTGAAGTGTTCACTGTTTTCGCAGCGTTGAGTTCATAATTGGTGTTGACTGATTTCACCTCAGCGTGTAGAATGTAATCGAGTTAGCCTCAATCAGTGCTGCGCGGCGACACTGTCCCGGCGTGTAGTTCCAGCCCTTGTCATTTGTCGGGGGCTGCTGAGATGACACGGGCGTCGCCTGGCACCGGCCCAGTGATGATTGTACGTTGTCATTACCGGGCCGAGACACGGAGCTTTCATGTCCCCATTACAGCAGCGTCTGTCCGTCCTCCAGCCAGCGACCTTCTCAGCCCGTTGTTGCTGCTGCTGCCTAATGTGCTTTATGAAAGCTCCCACAAACCCCCAGTGGCCTTTGTGCCTGCTATTAAGATGCATTTGAACTTAACAGCCCGACTTTGGTGTTGATTTGCAAAATAAATCTGCATAAGTTGCAAGGATCCACCATGTTTAGGTGGAAATGATAATGGATGTATAAGGGAAGCTCCCTTCTTTTGTCTCTGAGTGCTGCCGCTGGGGTAGAAAGAGAATTTTAGTGTTGGAAGTGGCTGTAAATGTGGCAAATTGTGTACTTTTTACAATGGATCATTTAGTAGGCTTGGTCGTGCTGTAAATCTGTGCGTTACTATCACACGGCCCGTACTTCATGCCAGCCCTGTCGTCACTGTGGCCGGGCTAAGTCATTCGGCAAACTATTATTGCAAGGGTTAAGCACGCTACTTGCGACTTTATCACCGCTGTAAATGTTCAAATGCACAATGTGTACGCGTAGCAGATGCTGTAAAATCTGTGTACAAATCATGTTTAGCGTCTGAGTGTCGCGGCTGTGCGATGTAGAGGGACGCGGCCCGGCCGTATGGAGTCGTTGTCATGACGTCTGCCCTGATTTGTGGTTGCCCCAGCGGTGGAGATGGACACTGACCGGGGAATGACCGACTCAACACACAGCTAATGGCTAAACAGGAGCGCAACGATGATTGACAATTTGTGTTTGTCATGTTCAAATGTGGCGGTGATATCCATGAACTTGTCCAGCCTACTTCTAAAGCTGCCTCTTTTTATTTGCAACATGATTATGGTTTGAAGCTTTCTATGGAAGTATTTCAGCTTGGACTTTATTTAAGTTTTATTCACAAGTAGCCTTCCTGGGGCGACGTTCCCACTTCCTGCCGAGAATCTGCGCCGTCCATCGCGGAGAGAACACCTGAGAGAGCCGGGCATTAAAGTGTGAGTAGCCTTGGTCGCCTCGTCGGAGCTCGGCGCTCGCTTAATCTGTGTGATTGTCCTCCCGGGCCCGCGCTGGGTGATGGATGCTGAGGGGCCCCGCGCCACCACCCGGGTCATCCTTTATTTACATGACGAACAGCGCCGGCCGTGTAATCAAGAAATATGACGTCGTGATTAGCGCCACTTGTCACAGCTCCGCCGCTCACTCGGTCATTAGCGCTTTGTTGCTCCTCCACAGCAGTTAAAATCTCAAACATAGTGGGTGCCACGGCAGGAAGCAGCAGCCGAGATGTTGATGATCCCGCGAGGAGCGTGATGTTCATTAGGATTTACAGCGGCGGCCTGATCATTATAACGTTACCAGCGGACGCCGAGTGCAAACATGGCAAAGCTCCGACGACCGCCACGACTTGTGGACTGTACGGACGAGGAGGAGGAGCATTTGACATAAACAACGTGGCGCGGTGCATGATGGAGATTCTGTGGCGCTAATCAAGAAGAATGGTCGTGATCAGCGGCGAGGTTGAGAGTTTATCACCGGGATCGGCGGCCGAGATATGAGCTTATTTGGCAGATTGCTCTCCGTCGTCCGCGGCAACAAGTGAAACAGTGAACGCTGGCTTTGATTTGACAGCGAGAACCATCACTGGGTCATAATAATTTATCAGGTCAGCCTCAATTATCAGGGATTTATGTCTGGTGATGAGTGGATTGTGCTGTTGGATCTGACCCGCGCTATTTCACGAGGCTGCCGCCGCCTGCAGTTTATGAATTACACGCCGCCGCAGTAACAAAGCATGATGGGACGTGAGGCAGAGAAACGTCTTGTAGTCAGCTGGGGCGCTGTGTGCTCGAAGTGAGGCAGCTTTTTCTCCAGAAATAAACTATCGTTTTGCCACCGTCCATCTTTGCTCGTCCTGTGGTCGCGAGGCCGGTTACACCAGAGATTAAACGCTCGGCTTTTCATTTACTAAGTGCGGCTAATCTAGTGAGGAGTGGCTACCATCGTGTTTACGCCTCATCACCATAAAACCGCGCCATAACCGCGCCAAAGCCGCTCATAAGCGCGCTCTATAAAACCAGCGCGCCTTTTACCCCTATTTCCCACGCCAAATTATCCGCTGGTGTGGAGCATCTCATTTGTACATGAGGGAAATCAGAGCTATTCCACCTATTCACGTAATGAGGAGGCTAACCCGCGTTTATGCTGCATGCTGCATTATCTCCGCGGCCGCTGCTCCATCTATCAGCGGCGAGTCTCGACCCTGGCCTCACCGTGAGGCCGCGAGATGGACGAGCTGGTCCCTCAAATGACACGCCGGCCATTAGCGTGGCTTGGCGGGGGTCTGAGGTACACCCCGCGGCCCCATACCCCGGCCCCAGGGGGCGGCCTCACACCTGCCTCGCCATTACCCCACCCAGCACCAGCCCTAATACCTCCCCCGGGCCGCGCAAACAACACAGTGACAAATGTCATTAAGTTACCGGCTCCTCGATGACGAAAGAGATTGAATTTTGAAATGAGGTGTGTTTTTTTAAAGGCGCTGTCTGGTTTTTTGCTCTTCTTTCTCGTTTAAATGTAGTGGTGTCGGTGGCGTCCTACTTCTGTGAGCAGATAAAACAGAATAGAAACTGTAATATCGGCTGAGCTATGGCCGTGCATATGGAACACCTCGGCATAACATAAAGAAGCTTAAATTCCCCCCGAGTGTCATAATAATTCTTCTGCTGTCTTCCTTATTGCCCAAAGACATTGAAACATTCACAAGTGCAGGCAACATGCAGTTTCCTGGTCTTGGCAGCCACAGCACTTCATGTATTATTGCCTCTATGTCATACACCTTCACAAAGGAAACTTTGGCCTTTAAACCACCTACTTTTTGAGCTACAAATGAAATTTGACAGCTCTGCTCTTGGAGTAGTTATTGTTTATGTAAAATTAATTATTAAGGCTTGATGTATTTGGACACGTAATTTGCGATGGTCGTATTGGTATGACAATAGAAAATTGTCTGATAAATTGTCCTTTGTTTATGAAATGTTGTCCATTGTTAGAAGTATCAGTTAATGGAAAAGAAAACTTTGAAAAAGAAACCCGTGACTAAGTCACTGTCCGTCCATTCCGAGCCTCATCCATCAATAACCCAAACAGCAGACCGAGATGAGGTTTTGCGCCCACGGACAAAGCGCCCCTGCCCCGTGTTGTCATTACGCCGGCGTGTTATGGAGAAGCTCACTACGGTGTTAGTATGCACCTGAAGCCGCGTGGAGACGGGGCTAATGCTGCGTATTGCCGGCCGATCCATCACGCTTTGTGAGAGCTAGACCGCTACCTATCTGGTATGTAATTGAATGCTCGCAGCCAACACGCACTCTGTGTTTCTGCCGGCCAGTAATCAGTCAGCACAGTACACGTGTTCGCCAACTCGCAGCCTTTAGTGCATTTGTAAACGTGTTTCTCTCGGTTCGATGCCTTACGTGGACGCCGCATTGTAAAACGAGGACTCTCACAAGCCACCGCCGCCACCGTTCTTGAACATATAGCTGCAAAACGAAGAATTCTGCGTCATAAAGTGTGAGGTATCGTGTGTATAAACTGGCACAATGATACAGCCAGTTTGCGGCTGCCGTTGTCAGCGGCGAGTCCCAATGAAGTTAATCAGCGGCGTCCTGGGCGCACGGTCACCAGTAATGAGCAGCTCACTGGTCACAGCAGATTTACGCCCCACACTCACCACACCGCCCGGGGCACGGGCCTGGCATTTAATTCATAAGATTTGCATGTGGATTACGGGGTCGCGGCGGCCGCGCTGACCTGTTTACTCGCTTTACGACCAGGTCTTGTTGGTAACGAGACGTGCAGACGGAATTTATTGTGATTTGGTAGAGTGTAACTATGGCTGGTGTCGGCCTAAAGCAGCAGTAAATGGGGCGGCAGCGGCTTGTAAACCGTTGGATAGAAAAGACAAACATGAAGCTAGCAACAGGTTGATGGGATTTGCTTTTATGAAATGTACGCTTCTCGTACAGAGCCCATGCTCACGTAAAGGCCCACAGCTGAAAATAGATCATGTCAAATGATAGCATTATAGCCGTGTCAACGTAAACATCTGCTTGTGTAAAAACCCATCCCCTAAATAGACACGAGTTCGAAGCTAAAGCCATAAATGGCTGTAGCATATTTAAAATGTTATGACATTTATTAGATTATCATGCAAGTACGTGCACGAAGCTGAAATCGTTCTGCGTGTAACATTCCTTCCCACAATCCTGTGAGGGTAGAAAGCGTCGGGTTTTCTGTGTACTGCGCTGTAACGTGCCAGCAGCAATCAGTGTGAGGATGAAGAAAGCTGCTGCCGCGGGTCGGTGATGGATTTGGTGGTGGGCGCTTGTCAGGTTATAAATCACGCGGTGTCCCGGTGTCTCACTGGTCTGGTCGGCTCGTAAATCAGCAGGTGGCAGCCTCCGACCCCACGCCCGCCCGACCCGGTGATTAAGGCAGCGGTCGCGTACTATCTCATGCACAAAACACACGCCGCCGCCCACCATTCCTCATTCTAACGATATTACGGCCGCCGAGGAAGCTAGGTAAACAATGTTGCGTTTCATTAGGTGATGCATTATGGTTTCTATGCCAGACCATGTTCGCAAGATGAATGAGTTTGTAACTCTACGGAATTGGTGGCCAAACGTTGCCTAATAGCAGCAGGAAACCTGCTGCTGGGGTGTTGTTTAACAGACATCGCCGCTTTGTTCTGCTTTCAACGTTTGAAATCCCTATTTGGCAGTGGGGTTCTTTACTAAAATCTGACTGTGTTTTAGCTGCGGACTGTCCAGTGACACCATGTGGCTGCGGCGGCTGCCATAAATCTGGCCGTCGTAAACCTGCTGTCTACGGCTGTCTCCACGCGCCCCCCAACAGCAGCCATAGATCAAGCGCACCTCAAACAGCCCCATTAATTCTTGATGAACGTCCTTTGTTTGGTGCAAACGAGCACGGAAATCGTGACCGGCCGTGCTGCTAATTACCGAGGTGTCGCGGGACGCAGCGTGGTCACTGCAGGTGGACGGATCACTTTGCGCGTTTTGATGCCGATTCGCTGACACGGCTGTGATTGTGCGAGTGACGCGCTGACTCTGGCTGCCCACTCCCCGCTGTAAGCGGTGACCCGGCATCGCTGTCTTTCTGCCCGCTCCCCACACTTTATGGCCGTGCAGTGGTACACACCGTGTTTAATTGTCAATTAGAGAGCAAAATACGCGACTCGCGGCCAGTAACTCTGCATGGGCCGCCCTTTATACGGCAGCCATACACCAGCCGCGGCCCCAACTAGCGTCAGCCCCTGGTTCTCAAGACACTTTCTTGTTTTTAGCAATCGTAGATCGTAGGTTCATTCTCCTCGCTTGTTTCAAACGACGTAGATTAACACACTAGCTGCTAGGTTTCCAGTGCTTGCCATCTTTTTACTACTAACCATAAATGTTTGCTATTCACCAAGTGTCATTTTTTTTATTAGAAACTTCTTGTTTCGTAATTAAGAAAATGTTAATTGTCATTAATTATGAATATTGCTTAATAGGCTTAAAAGTAAAGACTAAGATTATACATTCAATGGAACAAATGTATTAATTCAACCAGTAGTAGATGTTGAATGTTGTTGCTTCTTAACTTGAAACAAGTATTTATGTCATATAACAGAAATAGAAACATGTAATACTAAACTTCACATTTTACCTCCCATGTAAGTTTGTGTCCGCGCTAGTCACTGGGAGAGAACGCCGCACGTAACGCCATCAGTCATCTTTTGGTTTTCATACACAAGATGACATTTTTGTAAAGATACCTTAAAAAGCTAAACCAAAGTTAACTTATCACCATCCCTGTTACGTTGCGGTTTTCCCCTCTGCCTGGCGCCCTTCTCCCCGCGGTATCACCGTGCGTGTGTTTGCAGCAACTGCGCGTGTGTTCTGGTCATTTCCACGGGGGAGAGAAGCGCGAAGGCGACATCCCGGTGTGTGACCCGCTGACAGACCCCCCGCTCCGCATCGACCTGCCCCCCGCGCCCCCCAAACGCCAAGACAAGGCCAAGAGGCAGCGCAACCACTCAGACGCTGACTCAGACTGTAGTCGTAACAACGGCATCGTCAAGGTGAGGATCCGACTGTAGTCGTAGCAACGGCATCGTCAAGGATCGAAGGTCTAACATTTGTGTAGTCAGCCGCGAATGTGGGTAAAGATGTGGTGTTTTTCTCCTACTGAAATAGTAAGTAGAATGAACTACACAAACATTGATATCATATAGCTACATTCAGCCATATTGTAAATATACATAATACATTTCTTAGAAATCGTACAATTTTTGCAAAACTATTGCCATCCATTTTTTCTTGTTCTTCATCTCGCTTCGCTTGTACAGTATTAACCACCTGGCAAGCGAAGTTAAACAGAATCATTACGCTACAATACATATCGATCATAAATGCTGTGACCTTTCCCCCGGCAGGTGCCCAAGGTGTCGATCCCGCTGCCGTTCCGCACCAACGGTCTGACGTCCCCGCACCTGGCCAGTAACGGTCTGCACGGGATCCTCCACGGTAACGGATTCTCACTGAGCTCCGCACGGCTCAGCAACGCACTCAGCAACGCCCTCAGTGGAGGACACAGGTCAGTAACCGCTCAATCTAGGAGATGAAAGGCATTTTTTAATGTGTTTGCAAGGTTTAATATTTGAGCTGCAGCAGGTCCTCTCATGCTTATTTGATATACATCAATACACACCAATACACAATTCTTTATACCTGCTTTATAATCCAATCCAACTGAGTTTCTGAAGAAGACATTTTCTTGTCGAAACGTTAAACTGAATAACTTTAGAAATTTTAAAATAAAATATTTAGGACTCTGGATTGGATTATGAAGCAGGTATAAAGAACTGTGTATTGATATTATATAAAAATTTCTAACGAATGTCACAGATTGAAATCTCCTACTAAATTTTGTTGTTTACGCGACATTTTTACGTAAAAAGTTCTCATTTAAGATAGTGTTTCATTGGCTGATTTCGGCGGCATGTGATTTTATTTTAGGATATTTAAATGCTGTAAAATTTTGTAATAAATTAGTGTGAGACATAAACTTTTTCTTACTGGTTATCGGAATAAATTCGCGGAACATTTAGATAGAGGAGTAATTATTCCTGATGGTAGACACTACAGTAAATGTCCTCAACAAAGGAAGCGTAAACTACTGAAACTCTTCTCATCCATTAGCTTATAATAATGTAAGTAAATGATGTCATAATCAAAGGAAACCCTCTACAAAGGAAGGATTTGTTTCTGTTGTTGAGGACATTCACTGTATGATAGAGACTGTGTTTGCAGCCTGTCACAGATTGATAAATTTGTGGAACATTTAGATAGAGGAGTAATCATTCCTGATGGCAGACACTACACACTCAAAGACTGTCTGCTCTATAGCCCCGGCACCGTCTGTCGTTGCAGTAATAAATTAATCTGCTACAGTAACAAATGAACTAATTCATGTTGTAGATTTTTCTTTCTGGTTTTGGGGATAAATTCGTAGAACATTTAGACTGTAGAGTAATTATTGCCGCCTGTCCTTGCAGCCTGTCCTCTACCCTCACGGCAGCAGCCTCCCCCCTCGCCCCCCTCAGCCTGCCCAGCCTCCTGCCTGCACCCAGCAGCGGAGGACTCTCCCAGCGCAGCTCATCAAACGGCTCGCTCAACTCAAACCTGTCCACAGGATCGCCCAACGGCAGCAAGGAAAACCCAGCAAACACCAGTGAGTACTCAGTCACAGGGAAAACCCAGCAAACACCAGTACTCAGTGACTCAGTGACCCAGCAAACGCCAGGGATGTGCTGAACAAAATTGAAGACTTGTTTCTCGCAGTTTTTGTTTAGTTTGAAGGTTCAGAAGATATCTAGATCTGATAACTTAAAATTATGGCAGCCACACACCGTGCACCGAAACAGTGGTGCTTGACCACCAGAGAAACCATTACGTCATTTGAAAATTGGAAGCAGAATCTCGTTTACACACTATCATTAGATGCATCATTTTCAACCCTTATTGAATCTACATGGCTAGTAACCTCTAAAACTAGCCCCAATCGAGGCTACACTGATGATGGTGATGATATTCCTCGAAATAGTCGGAAAACTGCAGTTCAAAAGAAAACAACTCTAGAGATGATGTTAGGTCAAATTGCTAATTATTGTCCGATAATAAGTAGAAACACGATTGTAAAAAAATCTACATCACTTGCAAGTATTTGGCAAACTATTAGACTTCACTTTGGGTTCCAAAACACAGGTGGCCAGGTATGCGACTTCGTAGATATCAAGTTGGAACCAGAAGAGAAACCCGAAGACCTGTACCAGCGACTAGTGGCATTCATGGAAGACAATCTTTTGACTAAAGAAGGGAATATCAAACATCATGATAAAAGCCCTGAAGAAGATGAAGAACTTTCACCATCCCTAGAAAATTTACTAGTCCTGACGTGGTTAAAACTAATCCATCCTGATTTACCCAAACTCGTAAAACAACGATATGGGACAGAACTACGGACCAAGACGCTAGCCTCCATAAAACCTGAGATTTCATTAGCACTAGCCAGTCTCATAGACGAAGTACAGAAAGACTCTCAAGTGTTCAGAACAAAGACGTCTTATAAGAGGATTGGACAACCTTCTAAGAAAACATGCCCTCTCTGCAAAGAAGCAAGTCGCCCATACAATCACTTTATGAGCACATGTCGATACCTACCTGAAGATGACCGGAAATTCATGGCGAGGGCAAGACAAGTTCAAGATTGTGGTGATGAAGTAGAAGATGATATAGAAGATGACCATCCTACTACCGCTAACCGTGTCCAAGTTCGACAGTCTCCATATTTAGACACATTCTACAAGCATTTTCCTGTAAGAATCACCATTGATAGCGGTGCAACAGGTAACATGATTCGTGCCTCTACAGCTAAAATGTTAGGAGTTCGTGTTACAAAAGCTCACCAGAACGTCCAACAAGCCGACGGGTCATCTTCTCTGAAGATTATTGGAGAGACTAGATTTACCTTAGAGTTTAGAAATCACGAGTTTGATATGGAATGTTTGGTTGCTGACAACTTAGATGTAGAAGTGTTGGCTGGAACTCCATTTATGGAGTGCAATGATGTAGCTATTAGACCCGCTAAGCACTTGATCACTTTACAAGATGGATCATCCTACAGATATGGGTCAAGTCATGGTAATGCCAAGCATTCTGCAAGAAGAGCCAAAGTTCTGAGAGCATCGTGCAATACCACTGTGTGGCCAGGCGATTACATTGAACTGGATGTGGACAGTGAAGAAATCGATGGTAGTGCAGAGATGTATGCCATCGATCCACGAGACAACAAATGGCCTCATCCCGATGCCCTGAAATGCATAGCTGGCAAAGTACGTATAGTCAATGACACAAACATTCCGCAAGTGATAAAGAAAAATGCACACATAGGATTTGCTCACCCTATGCTTTCCACAGTGAATTACAACTCTCAATCTGACGAAAACAGAAAACCTATACAAGTTGATAATCCCTCGAGCTACATAAGAACTGACCCAGATGGCATTCTCACAGATACTATGAAGTCAAAATTCAAAGAGCTAGCATTGAAATATGATAATGTATTCGGTCCATCTAAAGGGTATAATGGTGCATATGGTCCCATTAAAGCTGTCGTCAACATGGGCCCAGTACAACCACCCCAACGTAAAGGACGGATTCCACAATACTCAAGGAACAGACTAGTTGAGTTACAACACAAATTTGATGAACTAGAACTGATGGGAGTGTTCCAAAAGCCGGAAGACATCGGGATTACTGCTGAGTATGTCAACCCTTCCTTTTTAGTCGACAAACCATCAGGAGGAACCAGACTGGTTACTGCCTTCGCTGAGGTAGGCAGATATGCTAAACCTCAACCTTCACTTATGCCAGACGTAAACTCTACCCTTCTTCAGGTAGGACAATGGAAGTATATAATTGCCTCTGATCTGAGTAGTGCATTTTACCAGATTCCACTAGATAGAGCATCACAAAAATACTGTGGAGTTTGCACACCATTTAAGGGTATTAGAGTTTATGCACGATCAGCCATGGGCATGCCTGGCAGTGAAACTGCGTTGGAAGAATTGATGTGCAGAGTATTGGGTGACCTTGTCGAAGAGGGTGTTGTTGCAAAAATCGCCGATGATCTGTACTGTGGAGGGAATGACCTGAATGAACTGTTAAGAACATGGGAGAGAGTACTTCAAGCTCTCGATAAAGCAGATTTACGCCTGTCACCAGTAAAAACTGTAATTGCGCCAAAATCTACAACCATTCTTGGGTGGATATGGAGCCAGGGTACGATTTCAGCAAGCAACCATAGAGTGTCAACATTAGCAACATGTGCCACACCAACGAATGTAAGGGGCCTACGATCTTTCATAGGAGCATACAAAGTCCTTTCAAGGGTTCTGAAGAATTGTGCCATATATCTCTCTCCACTGGAGAAATGTATAGCTGGGAAAGAGTCCACAGACAAATTGGATATGTCAGAGGAACTGTTACTCTCCTTCAAGGATGCTCAAGGTGCCCTAAAGAATAATAAGGCTATTGTGCTACCTACAACACATGATCAACTATGGATAGTGACTGATGGTTCATTTGGTGGAATAGGGGCTACTATGTATTGTGTGAGAAATGGAAAATTATGTTTGGCAGGGTTCTTCAGCGCTAAATTGCGTGAGCGTCAAGCCACCTGGCTTCCATGTGAGATTGAAGCATTAGCCATAGCTTCTGCAATTAAGCACTTCAGTCCTTACCTTATACAATCCCAACACAATGCATGTGTTCTAACTGATTCTAAGCCCTGTGTCCAAGCTTACGGAAAGTTGTGTCGTGGTGAATTTTCAGCATCGCCCAGAGTGTCTACATTTCTTAGTGCTGTTAGCAGATACCAAGCAAGTGTGAAGCACATAGCTGGCATTAACAATTTACCATCAGACCATGCAAGTAGGAATGCACCTGAATGTAATGATTCGTCATGCCAGGTCTGTGTATTCGTAAAAACACTGGAAGAATGTTCGGCTAGAAAC
Source organism: Streblospio benedicti (assembly GCA_019095985.1). Classification (NCBI taxonomy): domain Eukaryota; kingdom Metazoa; phylum Annelida; class Polychaeta; order Spionida; family Spionidae; genus Streblospio; species Streblospio benedicti. The sequence continues at coordinate 34,294,654 of CM032668.1, read as the reverse complement.
ATATCCCTTACTGACATTGAAAATGGAAAAATAAGATTACCTTTCACATCCCGAAATGCCTGGAAGTCCATACAGAGCGATTGCCAAGATTTGCGACGTACGCATTCACATTTGGTACAAGGAACACGGCCATCCAAAAAAGCTACTAATGTAAGGGACATAAAAAGATATTTACAAGTTTGCACTATTGCAAAAGATGGAGTATTAGTGGTGAAGAGGAGTGAACCTTTAGCTCCCCAACGTGAATGTATCGTAGTACCAAGTCAAGTTGTACATGGCTTAGTATGTGCATTACATATCCAGTTATGCCATCCATCGGCATACCAAATGAAGAAATTATTAAAGCGGTACCTATTCGCTCTCAATTTTGATAGTATAATAGACGAATGTTGCCAGAGTTGCCACACTTGTTGTGCTCTTATTCATACACCTAAGGTACTTCAACAGCAGTCATCTTCTGACCCCCCAGAGGCAGTTGGTGTCTCATTTGCCGCCGATGTCCTTGTACGAGAGAGACAGAAGATCCTAGTCTTGCGAGAGAGCGTCACATCATTTACAAGCACTCGTATCATACAAGATGAAAGACATGAGACACTGCGAGATAATTTGATTTGCTTATGTGTAGAATTACGTCCACTTGATGGCCCTCTTGCTGTTATTCGAACTGACAATGCTCCTTGTTTTAAAGCACTTAGAGATGATACAATACTAAAACAACATGGGATACAAATCGAGCTTGGTCAATGTAAGAATCCCAACAAAAACCCTGTTGCGGAAAGGGCTGTACAGGAATTTGAAGACGAGTTGCTGAAGCATAACCTACCAGGTATTATTACCGAAAGAGAACTAGCTGTGGTTACTGCTAGATTAAACTCCCGAATTCGATCAAGAGGAATTTCTGCCAGAGAGATGCTATTTCAGAGAGACCAACACACAAATGAGCAGATCCCACTTAGTGATAGAGACATGATTGAAATACAACATGCTCAGAGAACCTCGAATCATCCATTTAGTGAAGCGTCTAAGTGCCCATCCAGGAGGCCTTTATCAGAATCTACTGTTGCTGTGGGAGATATTGTATATGTGTATGGTGATCGTGACAAAGTAAAGGGACGGGACAGGTATCTAGTCACTAGTGTGGATGGTGACTGGTGCAATATCAAGAAGTTTGCTGGCAATCAGTTACGTACTACATCATACAGAGTGCGTCGTACAGAATGTTTCAAAGTCCCCTTATACCAGACGAAGCTCAGAGTGCCCCTACCACACACTGAGGAAGAGGAGGGGAATGATGAATATGTATGTGAAAATTCGGATGAGGGAACATTTGAATCCTCCCTTAGACATGATAGTGATCCATCGCTATCAGTGGATAGCTCCCCACGATCCGTACGTGAGCGTGATAGTCTAGCCTTACCTGCATGTAGTGACGGTCATCTGTTAGAGGAAAAGTCTGCTAGCCCAGTGGTACTAGATACCTGTTATGAGGAACCTGATACCGTTACACATGATGACATCACTGAGATAGATAATAGTCTGATAGATGAGACAGTAGATGTGTTAGACTCGCAGTCCCAACGTACAGTACGACAAGGTAGTAGACATAGAAAACGACCTGTTTGGTGGAAGGACTACCAGATTTAAACGTTAGTGTTGTTTGAGACAAAGTGCAGCATCTGTCATGTTATGCAGTAGTGTATTTGTTTATGCAATATTATGTATTTGTTATGATTAGTATGTTTAAGTTATGTCCATGTATCGAAAGGAAGCAAAGTACAGCATTTGTCATGTTATACAATAATGTATTTGTTTATGCAATATTATGTATTTGTTATGATTAGTATGTTTAAGTTATGTCCATGTGTCGAAATGGTGATGGGAGAAGAAAAGTAGTCACGCCACTGTATTGCCAAGTAAATCGATTGCGATCGATGGTTATGAACGCTGAACGTATGACGTACATTGTATGGCGTTTGTCCCGTCAGTACCATTGACCTTGTATATAGTACTTGATTGTATTACTTCCTGTTGCCACGTGTTTCCTGTGGCCACGTGTTTCATTCGACGTTTGACGTTTCTAATAAATGCTACCAGTTCGGTTATCGGGTTTATAGTTATTATATGTTATGCAGCAATATCGGCCGGGAGTGCATAGTGACCATGGTGGCAATGACTTGATAATCGAGGTTGTTGTGCTAATCTTTATAATCGTAATACAAACTCAGTCTCTAAGGCTTATTTTTTCACTAAGTTGCCAACCTGGCAACCACTGCTTCTAAGTAGGTTGCCATAGAAAACATCAAGTAGACAAACTTTGGCCATTCCAATCTGTTTTTTAGTGGCCAATGGCCAGTTTGAAGAGGCCATGGCCACTTGGACATTTCTAAAATATTGATGGTGGCCAGAGTACATGAACATGGAGTGCCGTAGGCGCGAGAGCGAGCGCCGCAGGCGCGAAGCATAAACTAGGGGGTTCGGGAAATTTTGAAAATTATTATCAAAAGAAGCTATTCTGTGGCTTTTCAGCCAATAAAGATCAGTAATTTTTATTTTAAATTTCAATAGTTTTTAGTATTAATTTTTTATTTTGTTTTTCTAACAAATAAATGAATGAAAACCGCGAAAATTAATAGCAGCCAAATATTCTAGTTTTACAATAATTTTAAACATTAACTAGATGCATTTAGCTTTTGATAAAAATCATTTATTTTCAATTGTACAAAAAATAGTTGGCAAGTGAGAACACACTACAATATCCCTCATTCAGTGTTCACTCCAGGAATTTTGAAAAGTGGGCCCCTGGGCCAACACCTCTGGAAAAAGTGGGCCCTGGTCTCACAGATGTGAGCCCTGATTCAGTCTCCCAGTTAATGCCTCAATAGTCTTCCGCAGGACTAGTAACAAGATCCTGTTACTTGATCCCTAGTTTCAGATTTTTTTAAACCTAAACTTTGCAAGGGGGGGGGGATGAAAAAAAACATTTGCTGCTCTGGGTCGGGTGGGAAAAAAAAAAAAAAAATCTTCTAAAATTAAAGAGTAGGGAGGAAAATATATTTAAAAAACTGCTCATTTCTAAGAAGAGGGAGAAACAAAATAAAGATATCAATCCAAAATTTGTATTATCAAAATAAATTGTATTAAAAAGACTGTGTTTGTGTTGATTGATGGAATAGATTTTAACAGGGGAGTTTGATAATATTACACCATAATGTAGATATGGACCTAGTAACCTCAGTTCATGCATAGCTAGTACAATGTATATTTGGATGCATTATTTATTTAATTAGAAATAAGTTATTTGTCATATTCGTGTAGTACATAGTACATAGATAATAGTACATCAATAAAGTGTTTTAAATAATTGTCTATATACTTAGTGTTTTAGTTTGGGTTTTAATATCTGGTTGGATAACTCATACCTCACTTGTATTTCAAAAGCTTACCAATCCTATTTATTGACCTTTTAAAAACCAAACAATTATTAGTGGATATATCAATTAATCAAATTCACAACAAATACCGTAGTTTACATGTAATGATCTGACTAAACAATGCAGCCATATTATAAACGCACACATTGCCTTTACAGCAGCTGTGAGCTGCTGGGGTTGGTTTCACCAAATATTAGCTATAGCAAGCACTTTTAGCGATAGCGGAAGAGTTTGCGAGACGTATTTGCGTGAGTTTCACCAAATCAGTAGCAAACGGTACTTGCGTTTTTGCCATTGCAAGACATTATGTATTTAAGAATATAGTATCACGGCTGATAATTTGAACTGATGGAGGCTGATTCTTCTTATAAACTTCAGTCTAGTAATAGTGTTCAAACGATTTGTTTTCCTTATGATTCAAACAATGCATGTAAAAGATCTGGTCACAACGGCTTAAATTCACGCACACGCATAAAACACGCTTGAAAATCTGGCCGTGCGTGCATGTGGGCTGAGAGTTTTGACTGTTTACGTGATGAAATATCACTTTTGATTCACGCATAAACTACAGAAAGATCGCTGATAAACCACTGACAAACTACTAACAATCCACATATACAAGAAAGTTATTTATTTTTGTATGGGTGTATCATTAACGGTATGCTAAATACACCCCCCCTCCCGTACGATCACTAACAGTCCACTACACTCCGCACGGTCTGCGCAAGTATTACGTTCAGCACTAATGAATTATGTACAACAGTGGAAATACTCTATAGGGTCTTGCGGGTTGTGGTGATTCCTAGTTTTGAACAATTCAAAACTTGGAATCACGCACAGTATCGATCTGGCGCACATCCCCGCACAGCGACGCAAGATTCACGTGAGAAACACTGACAACAGCCGCAGAGCACGGATGGTCCACTGATGCATCACGTAAGCCTGTAAATTTACGTGTGATTCATGCGTGTACATAACTTTAAGCCAGAGTGACCAGCTCTTATATTTGTAATGTGTTAGATGACTTTGATATCCGTGCTGCCAGATTAGAGGCAGAACATTTTAATAAAAGCATATTGGCTGAGTTAGACAGTCATAGACACTCTTGTCACTAATGTTCAGAATAAAACGGACTTATTATTTGGGGCATTTGATGCTTCTAAAATCACATGGAAAAAAGGAACAGGTTTGGCAAGATATATGCTGTAGAATATGAATTGCCGTATGTTTTCCTGTTAATCTTAAGAATCTTCCTTTCTTGTTTAGCTATGCTTGGTTACTGGAATACTGTTTGCGGCCAGGCGACTATGCTCGCTAATTTTGGGCTAGTTAGCATGAACTCACGCTATTTGAAAATGGTGGTGAAACCCAAATTTTAGCACATTAGCGTTAGCGATGAAAATGCAGTACTTAGCGATTGCGAATGGCTGGGTGAAACCGACCCCTGGCTGGCTGCCAGTTATTGATAGTACAGGTGCTGCATTGAAGCGTGCTGCTTTTTGTGTCTGCCTGAGAATCAATATTGCTCAGAAACAGTATTACGCAACATGATTAAGTTAACATCGCCGGGAAATATTTGCTTTTGATTAGACAGATATCATAATAAAATGGAGATTTTTGACCATGGCGATGAATACTCGGGATTAGGTGGCCAAAGAAAAAGCAACAATTACATGATATTGGGCGAGTGAAACCCCTACTGAATCGCCAAAATGACAAGAAAATCCACATCGTCATCCTAGCCAATATGAAATAAGTTGTGATCGCCAATTGTGATTCTGAACTTGCCATTTCGACCTGGCGACCGCGAATCTTTGAAACTGAGATACCGCTGTTAAGCAAACTTTAACATGATATTTGTATAATGTATGCCCTGTTATAAGTCTCTCTTGAATGAAATGTGCGTGAAATTACTACAACATGCGATATAAATCGAAGTTGTTGGATGCATGCCGGATAGACAGAAAAAAAGAACAAACACGGCGTATTAATTTTGATCGGTTGCAGCTCATTAACATCGGCGATTGTCGGATGGTTCAACTTTCATTG
>CM032668.1:34270722-34289074 GCA_019095985.1 Streblospio benedicti | reverse complement strand
CGGTTAACGGACATTCTCACGGGCTCCCCCTGGGAACCCAGCAACGCCTCAGTGGGGGGACACAGGTCAGTGGTCAGTCTAGGAGAAGATGGAAGGCATTTTTGTATCTGTTAAGTTAATAAGTTGAGCAGCAGCAGTTCTTCTCATTGTTAGTAGTCGTCTAGTCACTGCTGTATATAAAGTATAGATAAAAAATAAGAATTATATGTTTTATAAACGTTTTTGGTGCTTAAGCACCAAATTAAGCACCAAAAACGTTTATAATACATAATTTTTCATTTTTGATCTATACTTTATATACAGCAGTGACTAGACGACTACTAACATTTTTGTATCGATTGTCACAGATTGAAATCCCTACTAAATTTTATGTTGACTTGATATTTTTACGTACAAAATTCTCATTTAAGATCGTGTCTCATAGGCTGATGTCGGCTGCATGTGATTTTATTTTAGGATATTTAAATGTTGTAAAATTTTGTAATAATTTAGTGTGCGACATAAACTTTTTCTTACTGGTTATTGGAATAAATTCGTGGAACATTTAGATAGAGGAGTAATTATTCCTGATGGTAGATACTACAGTAAATGTCCTCAACAAAGGAAGCGTAAACTAAGGAAAAACTGAATAATGGAAACTCTTCTCATGCATTAGCTTATAGATATTTAAGTAAATGATGTAGTAAACAAGGGAAATCCTCTACAAAGGAAGGATTTGTAACTGCAAATTGGTTTCTGTTGTTGAGGACATTCACTGTATGCCAGATACTGTGTTTGCAGCCTGTCACAGATTGATAAATTTGTGGAACATTTAGATAGAGGAGTAATCATTCCTGATGGCAGACACTACACACTCAAAGACTGCCTGCTCTCTAGCCCCGGCACCGTCTGTCGTTGCATTCATGTTGTGGATTTTTCTTTCTGGTTATCGGAATAAATTCGTAGAACATTTAGATAGTAGAGTGATTATTGCCGTCTGTTGCAGCCTGTCCTCTACCCTCGCGGCCGCAGCCTCCCCCCTCGCCCCCCTCAGCCTGCCCAGCCTCCTGCCCGCACCCAGCAGCGGAGGACTCTCCCAGCGCAGCTCATCGAACGGCTCGCTCAACTCAAACCTGTCCACAGGATCGCCCAACGGCAGCAGGGAAAACCCAGCAAACACCAGTGAGTACTCAGTGGCATCGCGCTTTAGGGGGATGTTTATTAAATAAAATTGAAGACTTGTTTTTGTAACCTTCAGACTTTTTAGGAGGTTTGTTAGTCGAAAGTGAAAGTGATTGACGAAAAGATGACAACGCCAAGAGGTTTCTTGGGTATCTTGATTTATTCACACTTCCTTTTGACATCATAGCGAGACATTTGAAAGTACGGGGTGACTTGAATCACGGAGAATAATAATGTGAAGAAGGTGAATCCTACAAATTCGACAAAGTGAAACTAACTAAAAGTTTCCTATTCAATTTGCAAAATCTATCAATAAATTAACCAAATATCTTATCATAAACCATTACTGCATTTCATTGATCATGTAAAATTACGCAAACAACTAAATACATATATTATACTTTCATGTACAAAATATGGGATATCCAAGTCCAAAACCTCACCCTGCCTTTACAGAATTTGAAATATGAAATAACTGTTAAAAACACAATACCCAAATACCAAAAATGTTTATTTCATGTACAGGAATTTCTTTCATATTGAACTTATCTCATTTCCTTTTCGTAATATTTACGTTGAATTTTGAGCATAATTCTAGTGATCGCCTACAATTGTAGAGCTTAATTCTGCGTGTCATTTTGTTTTTGAATGATCTCTTATGCTGTGTTAGTATTGTTCACAATTGTTTAATTTTGAATTTGTGTTTTTTATCAACGTTTTCAAACCATGTAGGTTTGTAGGTTCCTTGTCAAACAAGGAACCTACATGGTTTGAAAACCAGTGAGTACTCAGTGTCAGTTTAGGGGGATTTTATTAAACGAAATTGAAGACTTGTTCCTTGTAGGTTCCTTGACAAGGAACCTACATGGTTTGAAAACGTTAATAAAAATAAAAATTTAAAATTAAACAATTGTGAACACTACTAACACAGCATAAGAGAACATTCAAAAACAAAATGAGACTAAGCGCTGTGTAACAAATACATAGGATTTTTAATCGTGCGCTTTCAGTGTTCATTTCATGTACAGGAGTTTCTTTCATATTGAACTTATTTCATTTCCTTTTCGTAATATTTACGTTGAATTTCAAGTATAATTCTAGTGATCGCCTACAATTCCAGTGTCGTCTCGCGGTCCGATCCCGAACGGTCCGATGATTTGTAACTCTGTGTTTGTTGCAGTGTCGTCTCGCGGTCCGATCCCGAACGGTACGATGCACCCGCGCCCTCTGATCGCGCTGCTGGACGGACGCGACTGCTCCGTGGAGATGCCCATCCTCAAGGACGTCGCAACCGTCGCCTTCTGTGACGCCCAGTCCACCACAGAGATACACGAGAAGGTACACACCACAGTACATCGCATCCTAAATAAGAAGGGTCGCAACCTGACCCATTTACCAAAACTGTTACGCAAAACATTGCATTCAAAATCAAACATATAAATGTACATGTTCAAATGATTTCATGCAAAAGTTGTTTTGTGGAAGATTGATTAAATAAACATGTAAATAACAAAGGCCTCATACTATATACGTATTGGGCCCTGTCGTTTTCATATTAAAAACATAAACAATGGAAGGACATAAATACTCATTTGACCATTGTGGTTTGTCCCCCCTATACTCATTAGACATTTATACATGGCAAATACATGCAAACATTTTAAACAAAAAACGACAGAATTACATCCAAAAAAAATTACATTTAACAAATATTGTGACTTTGCTGATTTCACTTAATACAATGTAATGTAAAGCATTTGACGCCAAGGTATCATAGTCAGGCAGGCTTTTGCAATCAGTAACTAAAAACATTATTGCCAACTAATTATTAAAAATCTCAAAATTTACACTAAAACATGATTCGTGGGCATTCCGTATCTTTTCAAAAAGCTTTATAAAATTTCACTGAAAACAACCAAATATGTTACCATTTACAAAACCAAAAAAGTCCACCATGAAACCCTTCATAGATAAAGACCTGCCATGAGATACTGGTACAGATAATAATTTGAGGACATTTCGATTCTACCCATTGTGGTTGATCCCATCTTCTATACAGTAAATACGTACATGCCATTTAACAGCAACAGTCACTGGGTTGAAGCAAATGTTTTACTCACTAATGAAAACGACATGGAATTTAGCAAATTAGTAAATCTGAATTTTGACTCTTGAAATATCGCTGAGAGGGTGCCATGACACTTGCAAGTGCACATTTGGTTTCCTCGATCATCTGCTGTGAGACGGCGTATTTAAACAAAATGAAAAACGAGTTAAATTCTTTAGAAACCCATCCTTTTTTAGAGCAGCAATTCTGGTCAAACTTTATACAGGCATAGAGTTGTTGCAAGAGGGACGAGTACAATTTTTTGCAGGGCGAGTAGATATTTGAAGTTTACGTTTCCATTTAACAGCAGTCACAATGAACAAGGTGTTTTACTTAATGCAAAACGACACGGAATGAGCAAATTAGTAAGCCATCAAAGGTTGCTAGCATGTGTAACTGACGTGTCCCGTCTCCCAGGTCCTGAACGAGGCTGTGGGTGCCATGCTGTACCACCACATCACGCTGACCCGCGAGGATCTCAAGAAGTTCAAGTCGCTCCGCGTCGTGGTCAGACTCGGCACCGGAATAGACAACATCGACATCAAGGCTGCCGGAGAGATGGGTACGTTATGGTCCTTCCTCAAGGGAAATTATATGAATTTGTCTACACCCGATTTGATCGTATCTTGGACTATATGTTGAATATTCATTTGTCAAAGTTCTGTTAATCATCTTGAGATATACTTGTACTTTTGAACCATATTTTTGAAGCTACCTGAAGCTTTCGATGTTCATCTTCACATGGCCTTTTCCCCACAGTGAAGATGGCATTATCGGAAACGCTTCAGGTAGCTTCAAAAATATGGTTCAAATGTACAAGTATAACTCAAGATGATCTTGGACTATATTACGTTTTAGTTACATGAAGTTAAAAAACAACAAGATTTTAGTTTCTGTGTAAATGTAAACCATTAAAGATCTAAAAAATTAAGTTAAATCAGATTTTGTGTGGATCCAAATTTAAACCTATCAATATCACTTTCAATCAGTTTCAAAGAATGTGACACTCGGCACGTGCCGTGTGTGTAACGTGCCCTGTCTGAGTTCCTTGCAGTGCGATGCCGGCCGCTCTGTGACCTCACCACCTCAACCAGCAGCCAGCAGCAGCGGACCACTGACCACAGCCACGCTGACCGCTCCACCTGACCACAGCTGACCGCTCACCTGACCACATGCATCTTACACCCTGCAGCGCAGCTGCTGTACATAGCTGCTTAATCCTACTGCTGCCATTTTCCGTTATCTATGTCATTGTGTTGTACAAGTTTGTTTCATTTGTAATATAGATGTTCTTGATTACAAAATTTTTAGTTTGCAATGTTTTTTTTTCATACATATATATTTGCTGACAGCGTCGTAAGATGCATGTGAATTCAGGTGACCTTTGTTTCAGGACGTGACACGCCGTATGAATGTACTCATAACTCTGCTTCCATTCAGAAAACCACCTCACTGACTGTCGTATCGTTGAACTCTCAACCTTTGACAGTATCTAATTCAGAGAGTCAAGTTAACATACAAATTGTAAGTTCAACTAGAACAACTAAAATGAATGACAGTAACAAATCACTATAAAATAGAAACTTCATGTGCACAGTATTTTTCGATAGCAACATAACATACTGTTTACTGTTTTAATCTGTTTCTGCAAGTTTCTATTTATGGTAAAGCTGGAATAGAACTATTCAGACCAAGTTGACATACACTAGAACAACTAAAATGACGACCGCCACCTTCTGACCACTGACCCCCTGACTGACCTTTGACCCCCCGGACCATGCACACCGGGAATATCACCCATCACATCATCATACCTGCTGGCTGAGGCTGGGGTACCCCCATCATCACCCCAGGGCATACCCCCATCATCACCATGCACACACCCCGGGAATACCCCCCATCATCCCCATCATCCCAACCTCATCACCCTCTACACCGGGAATACCCCCAACATCATCACCCCACAGACAGCCTCACCCAATCATCATCACCCCTCTACAGCGCTCATCTAGTCCATTACAGTCTTTTCTGCCGTATAACTTCAGTTGTTCGTTGCTATCAACTAACTTGCTTCAAAATCATGAGCACTGTTTGTCTCAGCCAATGAGCTTTCTCATATTGTGATTTGTTTTATATCGCACATTCAAATTTTTGCTGTTTTGTGTGCACTTGTGGTTGCTGTGAGATTGACGCACATTTTTATTTAACACACTATTTGCCACTTAGTTACTAATATATGTAACAAGTGTCGTGACGTATAACCTCATGAAAACGTCTATACGTTTTACTGTGCACAGTTGCATTTCAACAGATGTCCAGCAAACTATAACGAAAACTAAGAATACACTGATTTGCCAAATGAAGCAAAATAGTCCTTAAACCATATGGGACTCTGCCTGGAACCTGAGATTCCATAAAATGCTAAGTTTCTGTCCCACCAGCAAGTCTAGAACAATCGTTCTCCAGCTCACCATCATTCACTCCTGTCAACTGTCCCAAGTTTCTGTTTTCCTCACAAATCTCGTCTCATCTTCATCTTTTCTCCACTGCAAATCTGCAGGCGATTCCACGTACATCATTTCTATGGTAATCGTTCAGTGCATTACTCGCACACTACTTCATTTCTATCATCCTAAAACTCTGTTCAGCCTCCACACTGGTTTTTCTGTCACTACCGCTCATCACCTGAGAGCATCTCTTCCCACCATTCACATTCTCTGCTCCTCTTCCTACTGTCATCATCGAACTGAACATCCTTTTTCAATCTCCCATTTTCTCCTCATGGTCTCCAGTCGCATCATTGCCCGTATCACTCCCTACTGATGAGCATCACTCCTTTCTCTGTCCTATTACTAATTTTGTGTATCCTATACATATCATATGGTCTCTTTTTGTATTTTATGTTGTTCTGTCTATGCTATTATAATATCTAATTGGTCAGAAATTGTTCAAAAAAGTTTATTTAAGCTTTTTGGCTCTACAGAGCCCTAATCATATTATATTATGCCAAAAAGCTTAAATAAAACTTTTTTTGACCAATTTTTGACCAATTCATGATTAGATATTATCGTAGCATAGACAGAACAACATAAAATACAAAGATCTCTGCCATTCCTTCCGTGCCCTTGCTCCCCTGAGCATCCTTCTCTCCCCCATCACACCCCCACACCCCATCACTCGGTGCCCCAGGTATCGCGGTGTGCAGTGTGCCCGGCTACGGTGTGGAGGAGGTCTCTGACTCCACACTCTGCTTCATCCTCACCCTCTACAGACGCACCTTCTGGCTCGCCAACATGGTCCGCGACGGCAAGAAGGTAAGGCTCATGGGCATTAGTATTGTCTGTTCTCTGCTGTAATGATGAATGCCAAAAACGAAAGTTGTAAATATTGTTTTATGAACGTTTTCGGTCCTTAAGCAACATCCTCAGATATACAGTCAAACAACTGTGTTTGAGCACCAAAAACATTCACAAAACAATATTTACAACTTTCGTTTTTGGAATTTATCATTACAGCCGAGAACAGATAGAATAATAATGATCATAAGAAGGTAACCGCATATATACATCATGTCATTTTTACTCAACCAGTACAAACATACTTACTGATGATTTAAGACCTACAATTGCAGATTATAAAAACATCTGTCTTGTGTGAAGTACCTACTGGATTAATCTTGTAAAGTGTTTGAATTCCAATATAGTAGAGTGTATTTCATTAATTTTATGGTTTTACAAACTGATGATGTGTGTTAACACGAAAACACATAGTGTTCTTTTTTATATCGTTGGTTCCCTTTGATTAAAGATTTAAGACCCGTCAGGTTATTTCTTCAGAGCAGAATTGAAAGTTCTGCTACTGACCACCAGCTGGTGTTGTGGTCAGAACTTTGGTCCAAACGGTTAAAGTTCTGACCACAACCCCAGCTGGGGGTCAGCAGCAGAAGTTTCCACTCTGCTCTAAAGAAACAACCTGACAGACTGTGAAACGTCAGCAAGTGTGTTTGTACTAGTTGAGTACAAATTAAATTCTATATATTTTGAATGTCATATTCTCAGCTGAATGAATTTATTTCAAGAAGGTAACGTCGTGCGTACTTTTGACTTATAAACTTGTTATTTTCTGTCTTATGCAGTTAAAGTTGTGAACTGAAGGTGCACAACTGATGATTGGTTTTCCAGGGGTTGTCATTATTCTGAGAATTATACATTACATGTTCATGTCGATAATCTGTATAACATGGAATGAATCAACATGAGCAAATATGTACAAACGGCAGTAAGAGACTTTTGGACATCTCAGAAATCCCTTTAAGAGAGTATGTGACATGGGAACTGTTCCTGGAGCAATGACTGATAAAATTGTTACATGTCACTTAAAATTCACCACTTGCGATAACCAAGTCAAAGTGATGAAAATATGATGTCATTTTGCAAAGTAACATATCTAACAAAACACAAACACTTCATTTTGTAATATATTTTCTTTATTCAAATAAGCAAATCAAAGTGACAAAATATTTTTAACCTTTTTGGAAAAGGAGACTGCAGATCTCGAAACTAGTTAAATATTTTGTTACTTTGATTTGTAATTTGCTGAATAAAGCAGTGAGAGACTATCTTACCTCCCCAGGTGTCTGGCCCCGAGGCTCTGCGTGACGCTGCTCAGGGCAGCGCCAGGATCCGCGGAGACACGCTCGGGATCGTCGGACTCGGTACGTACACACCCAGGACTCACGCGGCAGCCTTTACAAGGCCTGTTCATACCAACAAGGGGGCCCAACTGTGGCTTTTGTGTGGTAAAAAAATGATTTTGGGTTAGACTTGCAACAAAGACAAAATCATTATATTTACTTGGTTTCATCTTACTTAAAATACAAAATGTAGCGAGATCGTGTGTTTGAATTCCCCGCTGAACATTTTGGCAGTGGGCCTTCTGTTTGGTCCAATTTTAAGGACAACTTTCATTTTCATGTAAATTTAATTTAGTTTTTGACAATTTAGATAAGTTTTTTTCTCCAGTGCATTTATAATTATAAAGCAAACAAAGAAACATGTGCCCAGTTGACGAGGTAAAGCTGTCACTGTAGCGATTGTGTGTGTTATTTCAGGCCGTGTGGGCACTGCCGTCGCTCTCAGAGCTAAAGTGTTCGGCTTCAACGTCATCTTCTACGACCCATATCTCTCTGACGGCATCGAGAAGTCACTCGGTAAGTTTAGCCTTCTCTTGTTAATTTACAAAACTACAATCCACGCCAGTTTGAACTTCGACGAAATTTCATCTGTTGAGTGTTGGCTTGTTTTCAAATGTGATTACCACAGAATTTGTTCATTTGATGCGGAAACCTTTGTTTTTTTTTCACACTTTTACCTGTGCATAATCATGGCACTGGCAAAAGTGTGCCACTTGATAGCTGTAACAGAATTTGCATTGATGAAAAAGCAGAACAAAAATCAAGAATTCAATCACAACTCTGAGTATCAGATGTCAAATTGACCTCTTAAATGTTTCACCAGAGATTGAATTATCATAACTTATTAATTTATGTGATGTAATACTTACTTTAGCCTTTATATCGTGATTTTTATATTTAGACTCTTTAAACCAGCAGGATAGATACATGTTCTTCTATTTGTGTTATAAGCAAAAAGTGCAAACTGACAGTCTGCAAATCTTTAGCAATGCTTGGATTGATCACTTGACCTAATTCAAATCCTGAATCAAAAGGCCTGTGATTGGTTCACAGTTTCAATGAGCCATAGTTATGCTTCCGAGGTCCTATCTCGTCATGAGTGATGATTCCATGTTTCAGGCATCACGCGCGTGTACACTCTCCAGGACCTGCTGTTCCAGTCGGACTGTGTGTCTCTCCACTGCTCCCTCAACGAGCACAACCACCACCTCATCAACGAGTACACCATCAAACAGATGCGGCCAGGTACGTCAGCTACCGCCAGAAACCACGGTGTCGTCACAAAAACCACTTGTTCCAAGCACCTGTTTGTTGACGTTCTCAGGGCACCTGTTTGTTTACATTTGAAGCATATTTTCCATGTCTTGATATTTATATAAAAAATGTTTGTGAGCGGTTTGTTCCATGAAGTATTTGAATAATATATCATTGTTAAAGTTCATTTGTAAATAATTATTTCTAAATATTGTAGTTTGTTGAAATGAGTTTGAGTCTTATTTATAGATCTAATATAGATTTGAATACTATTATATTGAAACTCCAGACCTGAGATGATTGTAGGATTGTTTCCAATGAACATATCATGTTCTGTGGTGTTGTAGGAGAGATTTTGGTGGATGTATCATGAATGTTATTAACATAATTGTGGAATGACCAGCGTCTTCCGGGTGAATGAATCATGTCTGTAGGAGTGATTCTGGGGGACGGATCATGTTCTGTTGTGCTGTGTTAATATTGTGCGACGAATGCGTCAATTACACTTATGTCATACCTAGAACGTCATGCCTAGAATCGTAATGTGTTATTAATCTCTAGTAGACTACAATACTCTGGAATACTCTGGAATAAGATCTTTGACAAGAGCAGCACGTTTTTTTTATTAATTCCTGCACTATTCAGCACATATTCCACGGCTATTCTACCATGTTGTAGGCGCGTTCCTGGTGAACACTGCCCGTGGCGGTCTGGTGGACGAGCAAGCCCTGGCCCAGGCCCTCAAGGGCGGACGCATACGCGCAGCAGCGCTCGACGTCCACGAGACAGAGCCATTCGTGTTCGCTAACAGTAAGTCTCAGCACTTCGTACCGCGGCATTTGGCAGGATTGATACAGATTTCAGACCAAAAATACCCGAATACTAATTGTACCTTCAAAATAAAGATTTCACCAATTTTTTTTGTGAAGTGTAATGACAGCAACTGCATATTTACATTGATATGTATGCTTCTGATTTGATGTTAAAAGACATGAATATAGCATAATTGTGGAATGACCATAACGAATACTATTATGTTCATTTGTCTTCGCCAACATATGAAATAAAGAAATTCTTCAGCTGTGACTTTTAATTCAGTGAGCCGTGCTTTGGTCAACAGACAGTGCTGATCAAATCAGTCAAACACTGTGAAATTTAATTGCTGCAGGTTTAGACTAAATGTAAAGAAAAAGCTATACATTTAGTATGTATTTTCTTAATTTGTTGGCTTTTGAATGCTGAACTACTTTCAGAATATATGTATTATTCAATATACAAGCATGTTAGTGTTCATGATGATTGTATGGCATTAATTGAAAATTCATCATTGGGCATCAGAGTTTTTGGTTTTTGGCATAATCGCTAAAAGTGTCTACACCCTGCATGTGAAATGAAAATCAAATATGACTCTTTAGTGTTAATTTTTTGACAAATCGTTAAACTTGCTCGCTTGATGATTTATTTCAAGGTCTTAATCAATAGTCATTAAGTTTTAGATTGAAGCCTGCAACAGCTTGGCCTATAGATCACAGTCACAACCCTCGCGTACACATCACTATATTGATATTGAATTAAGAAGCGTAAAAAGCTCAACAGCTTTTCAGCTGCCAATTATTTTGCTCGTTAAATTAGCCATAAGTACAAAAATCAATGATCAATTACCAACTTTTCATGGCTTTCAAAAGTAAGACAAAAGATTTTTGATTTCATATTTTCATTCCTCCCATTGAGAATATTTTGTAAGATTTGATATCCTAAGTAAGTTCTGATCCATTTGGACTTTCAGAAATATTCACAGATTCTATAAGTTTTACAAAGACAAATTCACACATCAGTTGCCTTCTTACTATTCATTAGAAATACTGTGAAATATGTAAAACCATAATGCGTTCATACAGTAAATAAAGCCATAACATTCTGTGTCATGTGTTGGCCAAACTTCACATCTTACAACATTTTCATCTCAATATTTTCTGATGGATGAATATCCAAGGAAATTGTAAAGTCTAAAAACCTGTTTGAAACTGCTGTTCAAAGTGACTTCTTTAAAAAAAAATGTTTATTTGCTGCTTTTAGTTTGATGTTAGCTTATTATTTGTATCCGTTGAATTGATATAAATATCAATTTTTACGTTAAAAGGTAACACACAATTCCATACCCCACCTTCTGTGCCCTCAGTTCCGCTGAAGGACTAGCTTTGTTGACCAGTGACCACCTTCCTCTTGCTGCAGGTCCTCTGAAGAAAATAATGAGATATAAATATCAATTTTCACGTTAAAATGTCACATACAATTCCTCTCCCCCAGGTCCCCTGAAGTACTAGCTTTATTGACCATGTATGTTTTGACTCATGGGGTACAAGTTCACATGTTCTTGAAAACTGCTATTTCATGGTATGAATAAAAAAGAGACCGACTATAATTATTCCTCCCCGCTGCAGGTCCGCTGAAGGACTAGCTTTGTTGATCAGTGACCACCTTCTTCTGCCCCGCAGGTCCTCTGAAGAAAATAATGAGATATAAATATCAATTTTCACGTTAAAAGTTTACACACAATCCCCTCCCCTGCTTTAGGTCCGCTGAAGGACTGTGCCAACGTGGTGTGCACTCCGCACTCAGCGTTCTACAGCGACCAGTCGGTCACCGAGCTGCGGGAGATGGCGGCCGGCGAGGTCCGCCGCGCCATCGTGGGGCGCATCCCAGACTCCCTGAGGAACTGCGTCAACAAGGAGTACTTCACCTCGTCCACGCCCGCGGGGCTCCCCGGGGGGGCTGGCGAGCTGCCCCCGGCCGGGCCCCCCCGCCCGGCCCCCCGGGCCTCCAACCCCCACTCCACCCTGGAGCTGCCCAGGCGGCGGCGGCAGCAGCGGTGGCGGCGGGAGCGGCGCCCCCGCCTCGTCTCACGTAACTGCCACCTCGCTAGCTCACCTCACTGGCCCCAGACTGGGCAACTCAGCGTATTCGTAGTAACAGTGAGTGACGTGTCTTCTTCGCGGGTTTCTGCTTTTGTTGTCACGGCGACGGCGGCCGCGGCTTTTGTTCCTTCAACACCAGAATTCCAGTTAGAATTGCATTTTATGGTATTTTTCTATTGTTTACTTTGTTTTGTTTTTTTTTATTTTTTTTTTACTTTGTGTATTGAAATTTTAGACGCAAATCATTTTCACAATTTTTGCAAATATTAAAAAGATGAATATCGTATATTCACTTGTTAATTTCAAAATCATTTTCACAATTTTTGCAAGGATGAATATCGTATTCACTTGTTAATTTCGTTTCTTCCTTGTATTTTATTCCTGTTATATTTATTTTTTTTACTTCCAAATTATTTTGGAATTGTGATTGAAAATTAATTTTATAGCAAATTTTTTTTTAACCTACAGTGCAATTTTGTGGAATTCTGTGTGATACTATGTAAGGAATAATTGCCGACATGCCGCGTTGGATAATGCCGTATAACCGGACAAAACTAGCCCTCCTCATAGTCTAGTCATGGTCTAACACAAACATAACTACCTATTAATATTTTAGTATTTTATATAGAAGTAGCTAAAATCAAGTTACTACGAATATTTTGTGTTGCACATTCTGGTATAAAACAAATCACGTAAATGCAGATTTTCAAAAGAAGTCCATTATTCGTTCAAAACTGTGTTTTTTTTAATGACTTCAGAAAATCTTCCTTTGGGTGATATGTTATTATAAAAAAATATTTTAAGTTTTTAACGCTTGAATTAACCAAGTGTTCAATTGGTTCTCTTGAATTTTTTTTTGAAACTGTTTTTCAAAGTGAATTCTTTTGTAAACAATTGAACACAACGCGTTTATTTGCTGCTTTTAGTTTCATGTTTGCTTATTATTTGTATCTGTTGAATTGTTGTTGATATTCCTACTAATTATTTTTTATTTTAAAACGTTATATAAAATTGATAAACCCATTGAAAAGTACCTTTTTATTTTAAAAGGGTATATGAATTAATTAACCCATTGAAAAGTAGCTAAGTACTCAATAGAATTATCTGACTAACTGTGATCAAATGGCAGTCTGTAATTTCAAAAAAGGTCAATATTTCTTTATTGTTGGAATAAACAATATGGCTGTCGGTATTAGTGTAAAATCACCAGTTGTTTACAGCAATTTAAAATTGCTACAAAGGCTTCTTCAATCACAAATTGGTTAAACCATGGAATTTATGAGAAGAAAAAAATCTGAATATTATAATAAAATGCTTATTTTGGTGGAAATGTTTATGCTGATTTCCAAGTGAAAATTTCAAATAAATCTCTGAATGCTTAGAGTTAGCATGATGACTGTACAAAAATTGCCTATGAAAGGTGTTTTTTTTGGCAATTTTGGAATATTAAATGTATATTTAAAATTCACGAATATTTGTAAAGATTCCAACAACTTCATTTTTTTATCAATATTTTGATAAACAATTCTATGTACTTAAAACAGTTGGAAAAAAAATATCCTAAGCAGTTAATGCTTTTTTATTTTGCATGTATCAACAGTTCATGCTTTATGTTAGTTAAATTTCTAGTTTTAATACTAACTTGATTTCTATTTGTCATAATAATTGGCATGATGACTGTACAAAAATTGTCTCTATGAAAGGCGTTTTTGCCAACTTTTGGAATATTATAATGTATATTTGAAATCATGAGTATTTTTAAAAATTTCTCCAGAAGGAGATTAAGCATTGGAAATGAAGAAATAAATCTAGTGACATTTCCTTCTTTTTTCTGTTATCAAATGTCAACAAATAAGCAGAATAAAAATGTTCATTCTCTTGAATTTAAGTTTATAACAAAATTAAGAGATTGTATTCAATCACGAAGTTATTAATAACCTGCACTAAGAAGTAAATTAGATGAAATATTTGAAGAAAAAGAAATATTTGATTTCAAAATATACTATTAAACCAAACATTTGGCATAATCACAAAAAAAAATTTGACCCCCGAATTGCCATCGAACGCTGCCATGTGTTTACGTTGTTGTTGCGTGTATCTTATAAGTGCACAAATTTATGGTGTGTTGTTGTTTTGCAGTAAGCTCGCCCATGGGAGGAGAAGCGGAGGTCAAAGGTCAACATCAGCTAGTGGCGGCTGCCGCTTGTACATTCAGTATCTGATCATGTCCCAGGACATCATCACATATGCAAACACACCAGTCACTGGATGTGGTTCCTCTAATATTATTTAAGACTTGACTCGGCATCTGTTGGAGTGATGTAACCATCATGTAGTAGTATTTGTTACGATGATTTCACTTGAAGTTCGAGGCTGCTCGCTCCTCATGGGACAGCATTTTAGTGTCACACTAAGATGGCGGAAGCTTACACGTGTTGATACTGACTGCCAGAAAAAGTGTGCAAATAGTTAATTGTTATTACAAAAGCAATCATGCCATAAAACAGAATTTTGTACCACGAACTGTTGTTAGATGACGATATTTGCTCAGACTTTAAAATGATACAAGAAGTATTAAGTATATTGACTTCATTACTTTTAGTTGCTAATTTACACTATTTGATTAAAGTTCATTGGCAAGAGTTAATTTCCCCGATGTTGAACTTGTTTGTAGCGGCAGCATTTTGTGTTGTTGCGTTGTTTCCCGTCTGCTGACGGGGCGTTTATACTGTACAAAGTCGTTGTCTGACGCTGGCTGCTGCAGCATATCAGCTATTGTCGACGCAGCCAGGAGAATATGCAGTGAATGATTAGTACGCTTCTTTGGTTCATATCCACGTTACAACTATTTTCTTACAGCTGGTTTTTAGTTTTGAAGTAAACGATCTTCAGTTTACAGTTAAAACGAGACGGATGACATGCAGTGTTTTTATGTGTGAAAGATGTGTACAAAGGTTACAAAGTTAGGGTATTTTTATATGTAGCTATTTTGTAGAATACGCAAGGATCTTATTAAATTTAGAAATTTTCTCACTAAGGGAAGCGTTAATCTTTTGTGACTGATAAAAGAGTTGGAAGTGCATATTTTTGTGGCAAGTTCTGTAGTAGTTTGTTTACGTGTCGTGTTGATCCTATTGACAGTGAAGGGACCGCAAAATGTCGTCACAGTTTATGGAGAACAAAAATATAAACCTGAAAAAGTGACAAAGAGTTTAAAAGCAGCAATTTTATCTTTATTTTTGTATATTTTGAATGCTATTTTTTGTGGTTCGTTGTGTAACAACATCGGTTTATATCATTGTCCTTCATAGTCGTAAAATGATCTCTATATAAATAGTAACAAATATGCAAACTTTGTATAATTTTAGTTGACAGTTTCTTTATTGTATGTACATACGTTTTCAAGCTGTATCTTCAATAAATTGTTGCCTGATTTCAAGGAAAGTGCTTAACAGCTTGGCCTCATGTTTGCATAACACAATTGGAACAGATGGACTCAGCTTTTGTTTGGCTGGGCCATCCATTTTCATTGACATAGGATCTTCCACCGCTTATGTTTAAAAACAATAAATTGTGAAAGTATTCCATGTTTTGTTGTGCTTCAGGTTTTTTTTTTATCTTACAAGAAAATTAAGTTCAGTAACTTTGTGTTTTTTTCATATGTTTCTTTTTAAGCAGGTGTATTTGATAGTTTCTTGATTTTGTATATCCTGTTCTAAATATATGAATGATCTTTTTATTTGGCTAAAGTTCAATTAAAAGAATTTTTTACTTTTAACAGAATTTTTTACTTTTAAGTTTTACTTGATGCTTAGATGGAAAGAATGATAAATCTAAATTATCTGAATTTTATTTTATTCATTGGTGTGACAGAAAACTACAAATAATTAGGTTTCTTGTGCAATTAGGTTTCAAAATAAAAGGTTAAAAATATTTTGAGAATGAATAAAATTACTCAAATTTTACTGTGGAATATTAATTACATCTAAATGTTATACGAAAATTAATGCTCTGACCTGATTTGTGTTATATTAGTTATTTACTGGGAAAAAGAATATTCCCAATTATTATTATTTTTTCTTCATAGTTAATGTTACCAAGGGAAATGTGGTGAACAAGCATGTGAAATAATCAGAATTTACCAACTTCAAAGTAGTAGCTAATTTTACCTCACATAATCTGTAACTTTCGCCACTACTTGCGACCGTACCTGTAAATGTCAATGTTGTCATTTATTTTTTACCATCCACCCACATATGTTGGTTTTAGGAGTGAATTTATGCATCACATTTTCCTTTTAGAACAAATGCTCTCATAAAATTTTGTGCATGAAAATCCCCCATCAAATCCCCACACCCCCAACACTAGTGCAATGAGCAGTCCCAGAATTTTCATGAACAATTATGTCAATTATGTCCTACCGCCCCTGACACACACACCTTGTTTTCTACCCAATAATTAAAATTTTGTGGGTTTCTGGCATCTTCAATCGCCTTCGTTTGCGTACAAAATTCATGAAAATAATCATGTGGGTGCATCCAATCCCTACACCCCCCCTTTTTTTCTGAAATCCTGGATCTACCCGGGTGACTGCAGAAGTCACTGCATGAAGCTAGATGTTTACTAGACACAACACTAAATTGCAGTAATATATGACAAAGAAAATTGACATTCATATCACTTTGGAGTTCAGTATCTAATATGATGACATTTGGAATAGTTGATATACTATATTTTTATATAAACTAAGCTGTACTATACTATATTAGTATTTAATATAGTATCATTCTTCAGTTCCCAATTGCGCGGGACGTGTTGCGCAGTAGAATTAATTCAAACCAAACAGTGACCCCCACAACAGTCCATTGACTACTTCCGGTCGCTCGCGTCATTGAAAACTAACACGACTTTAAATATTCTAAGGTAATTTTCAGCTATCACTTATCCTATGTCATTCATGTAAAGTACTTTCCTAATAGAATTTTGAGTGAGGATTATGAATCTGTAATCGAATTTTAGTTTAGCATTGAAATTGACGAAGAATATACTGTTAGTAACCTGCTCGCAATTATTGATTGTGTAACAAAACAAAGTTAATCACGTAGGGCATCTAGTGTGCAGGAATTGTAGCATTCCTGGGTTAAAGTAGGTTAATGTATGCTACTTTTGTCTATGGGTGTCCAATTTTATTAGAATGGACCTGCTGTCAAAAGGCAGGAGGTCCTTATTCAACAGGATTAGTAAAATAAGGACCTCCATACATCTTTTGTTGCAGGCTTATAATGAGAGCTTGAGGTTATTAATCCTGAAATCAAAAGACATGTCAAGTGTAGCATTTTATTGAAAAAGTAACATACTTCAAATGCAAATATATATGACACAGTACATACAAATTATACCTACATTTACAACGATCAAATAACCATTATTAACAATCAAACTGTACACTGATATTAAGAGAATGTGAAAAACCATAAGTAAAGTAAATAATCATAAATCAGTATATTTACTTGGCTATATTAAATGTGTGGTTCCCACGATGGATGTTGATAATAAATGGAGTACTGGAAGAGGTGCTTGCACTTACAGTTTGGCCTGAATCTATTTTTTTTTTTTTTTTTGAATTTCTTTGAAGTACATCGGAAATATTTTGAATTTGGTCTTGGCTGGGGCGTTTATATTGAAGATATATGTCGTGGTTTGGAGGTCACCATGTATGAATGCATGCCCGAATGTGGTGAATATTGCCTGAGCTTGGGATGGTGACCGACAAACCATGACATATATCCATTATAACACGATAAACACTCAAAGATGTCAATATCTCACAACAAACGAACTTGAATCTTTTTTAAAGTTAGGACACCATGCCATATTAAACGTCTTACGTATATGTGCATAGTACAACAAACGCCATACGTTTAGAAATAACTTCAGGTGTACTATTTCACGCCAGTCTTACTAAGAAATGTGTACGTATTACGGTCATGGAAGTTTTATTGAGAAAAATGTTGAAAACATTCTGTTATTTCATGTTGTAAACAGTAAGCAATTTTTTTCTTGTCTCAATCATCTACGCTTTATTTGCAAGTAAATTTTGCAGAAAATCCAACGTACACACAATTCTTTAGCATTGGCATACATTTAATGAGTGTACAGATGATGAGCAATATGATTATATATTGATTTACTTATTTGAATAGATGCCGAAAGTGTGACCCA
>CM032668.1:34233736-34246001 GCA_019095985.1 Streblospio benedicti | reverse complement strand
GTATAATATTATATGTTATCACAAAACAAAATAAAAGAGGAAGTAAATATTGTCTACTAAAATAGGTAACAAACACTGTTCACAACCGCTGATCACAGCTGATTATAGCCGTTAGAGTGAGTGTAAACATAATGCACCCCTTTACTGTCCATAACCATCTGAACAAAATTTCATTCAAGTACAAACAATACTTGTGGAGATACTCCGCTAACTCTGATTCTCTCCATACCTGAAAACAATGGTCGTCCCTCTGCCACGATTTGTATGAGCGTTCTGGCCGTATAAAGGGTGCGGCTATGGAGCTTTAAGATTGAAAAATCATCAATTATTGATTGACGAGGCTAAATACTAGAAACACTACTACCATATCAGTGAATATGAAAAGTGATGGATGAAACAATTTTTTACATACAAACCAACCCCAAAACCCAAAAGAACTACAAGAAAGGGACAGGACAACTGTGATGCAAACCATCATGACCGGTTACGAAATATAGCAGGGTCACAATAATGGTCCAAACGGCTGCAGCTGGAAGTGGGTCAAAGTACGTGTAAACATCTATTATTATTGCATGGACGTGCATTGTTATACATTATGGAAATACTCATTTTATACCCAAGCCCCGATTGGGTTGGTTAAGGCTATACGCATGATGTCTGTAGGCTATGAACTCAACTCAGAATTCAGCACGATTTTCAGTACAAATTTTCAGCAAAATGCACTGGATGACCCCTTGTTAGTACGGTTGACCCCGAACGAATGACGTACATCACGTTCAGATAACTACGTCACACGTACGTTGATAAACGTGGTGGTTGCACCTACTGTACTCAATTATGGATAACGTAACACTTTCATATCGGCTAAGGAGAAGTAATTACACAAATAAAAACAGTGATGCTTCTATTTCTCAAAGTTTACATAGAAATGTCAAGGTACATTTAACAGTTTAATGAGGATACTGGCTGTCATTGTCGCATTGAATGTTGCCACTTGAAATCCCGTGGTCTGTCTGCGAATGTATGTTTATCAAAACGGGAATAGTTCAATGTTTAAGGTTGTGGAGCTTATAAAACTGCGTAATTATTCTTACACCTATGTAAAATTTACTACTGAAACCGTTTTCATGCATAATAGATGATTATTTACAACACATCTGAGTGAAAACGTTTAAAAATTGGTTGTTTATTCCCGGGATCGGCAAAATATCTGCGTAGTTGACACCATCATTTATTCGTTTTCAAAGAAACACACTATATACGGAGCCGACCACGGAGCCCATGCAGCTTTCATAAGACTGCTGTCAAACACCTTATCTGTGATCCGCCATTTGATTTGAATTGTCATAAAATATCCCCGGCATGTCGTAATGCCCCGTTTCTCCCGTGATATTTCCGTATATCGGTCGTTGCTAAAAGGCAGACCACCAAAAGAATGACGGCGATGTGCATTTTCGTTTTGTCACAATGTACTAGGTTGGAAATCGAGTTTTAATAAATTAAGAATAGATAAGATGTTTTTTATTGTGACAAAACTTAAACATTTTACTTATGAATATTAACAAAATTTGATACCACAGCAGCCTACCAGTCATCACTGTATGCCGGGGTATTGATGTTGAAAAAAAAATTAATTAATTAGCTCAAAAATGATTTTTTTATTATTTTCAGCTCAAAAATCATATGATTTTTTTATTATTATTATTTATCTATTACTTAACATTTTCCCTTCATATATAAATTCTTTACAACTCTTACTTCATATAAAGTATCATGTACAATTATCTTGTTTGAATTTGCGCATGCAAGTACAAATATAATACAATCAAATGTCAGATGGCGGGGAAAGTTATTTGAGCAATCATGCAAACCAAATACAATATAACAATGTCTGATTATCAAATACTTTAAAATTGGTATTAAATGGTTTATACTTACGTCCAACAGCCTCGTTGTATTTGACAGAACTGAAACATACAAAATGACAGTCATTATCTTGCTACATTATAAATGTTGACTGGCCGCGCTAACAATTTGTTTGTAAAGGGAATTGTGCCTAATCTATTCCTTTTCCACCCACCCTGTGCTCACATCTAATTGTATTGAAAACCCCTCAGGAAATAAGAAAATCTGACTCCTTAAAGATGAAAATTGACTAATTGTAATTATCCCAAGTTACTGATCTTGTCAATACCATACAGGACATGGTACAAAATATTGCCATTGAGGATTCTTTCTCCAAGTCTATAGGACTATATCACATATAGGCGAATCATTTTAGCTCCTATGTATTATTTTATCTTGTCAATACCATACAGGACATGGTACAAAATATTGACATTGAGGATTCTTTCTCCAAGTCTATAGGACTAAATCACATATAGGCGAATCATTTTAGCTCCTATGTCAGTGTTCGCTCTGGGATTTTGTCAAAGTGAGACACATGTCTCACCCAATTTATAAATTTGAGACAAATGAGAAAAAAACGAGACATAATGTGGCAAAGCTTTGAAAATGGAGACAAAACTGTAATATGAACTTGCATTGTTATGTTTTGTATTTTCTTGTACCCATTTGTAAATAAAAGTAAAAATTAATAAAAACAACAAAGTTTTAATATTTTTATTTACAGGACAGATTTGGCAATCCAGCTACACAAATACAAATTTGGCATTCTAGCTACACAAATCATATCATAAAATGACTTAACCCAGACTCATGCTACATAAACAAACACATCTTTCAAAAAATGACTTTACACATGATTAAACTGTAATAATAAAAACTTTAATAAAATACACATTAGACTTTCAACATGATAGATTTGGCAATCCAGCTACACAAATACATATTTGGCATTCTAGCTACACAAAATCATATCATAAAATGACTTTACCCAGACTCTTGCTACACATAAAACTGTAATAGAATACACATTAGACTTTCGAACAAAATTTAATGTGAATCACATATTTGGTTTGAAAACAATAGCTAGTGTGACCATAAAGTGACTTTACCCAGACTCTTGCTACACATGACAAAACTGTAAGAATAAAAAATTGAATAGAACACATTAGACTTTCAAACAAATCTAAGATGAAAAAGTTCAAGTCAAAAATGCTGATTTTATATCTATCTAAGATGAAAAAGTTAGTATACCATTAGACTTTCAAACAAATCTAACATGTACAGCCTTGCTCTAGTAAAAAATCCACAAAGTCTGGGTACTTATTTGTCGCTATATCTTCTTTGGCCAGAAAGAAAACTGTTTTCATAGCACAAATCAATGCTTCATCATTGCTATTTAGCTTTGCAGTAAACATTTGATGCATACATGATCTTTGAACTTTTTCTTGAACACTCCTGATATGATCGGTGTGCAAGACGTGCCTTTCTAGAGTAGTGGTTCTAAAATTTGTGCAGCCTAAAATAAAAAAAAAGGAATCATAAGACTAGTTGGCATAAGGCAAGCTCTGTCCATATGCAGATGTTTTATCATTTTATTAAGTTACTAATATACTGAATCATCTTACCTGTTGTAAAGACATTTTTCTTGCTGCTCAAAGTGCATAATTTACAAAACATCATATTTTCTCTGTATTCCAACCACGTCCATTTATGTAACCACTGGTTGTTAAAACTTCGCTTTTGCTTTTTACATGTAGTACTTGATTCTTCTGAATCCGAAACCATAATTAATGACAAGATTTCTTCACGCAAATGTAAAATTTAAAACATGACATGAATGAGACGCTGTCACAGAGATTTGAGACGCGTTTAGGTAGCAAGAGTCTGGGTAAGTGACGCTATCGGAAGATGTTGAGCTTTATAAATCCATGATTGAACATTCTGGAGAGTTTTTACCGGGAAACGCTCAAGAACATTGCCAAATATGGTAACAAAACATTGAAATCCATCTCGTAATAGTCCGCGCACCTGCTAGCACGTGATAGTGAAACCAAATATGGTAACAAAAACATGAAATCCATCCCGTAATAGTCAGCGCACCTGCAAGCACGTGTTAGTTAAGTTTTGTGCCGTTGGGTGGCGCCACAATGCATTTCCATAAAAATATCAACAAAATATGGCCGCGCCCATGGTAAACTTCCGTGGCTGAGTAGAAAAGTATTATTTCTTTTTATTTTAAATAAAGGTACCGACCCAAATAAATCTGCGACACAGCTGTCGCAGCTAAGTTTGAGAAATGCGACAGACACCATTTTTATGTGGAAAAAGTCGCAAAATCGCGGCCCAGAGCGAACACTCGTTCTAAGATGTCTAAAAGTGTTGTCTGATAACATTTAGTTACTAATAATCAATATTGACAAATAGATACAATGTATATATATTGTATGCTGTTGATGTTTTGATTTTTCAATTTTATTTTTATTTTCATTTCCTCCTACGACAGTTGAGCTTCCTGGGTGTCCGTAAACCATAATATAAAAAATAAAGGCCTAAGCACACAATCAATGTAAGAAGCAATGCAGTACCTATAAAGTTCATCTCTTTGGCAGCCGCTGCTCTTGATGACCCAATAGACGCCAGAGGTGCTGCAAAACAAACACTTCTATTTGAATCTAACACTATTCTGTTTCAAAATTTATTCTTTCTTGAATAAAAAAATATATATATATATATATATATATATAACATGCAAAACATTATTACATTATTTTAACATTTCTTGTCTAAAGAACCCTCATCATATAAACCTTATCTAACCGACAATTTGTGTCAGTATTTGTGTGGATGTATCTTTGACAAGAATATGGGATTCTTTTTTAGGCATCAAATACTGGTGAAAATTATTTTTCCACATAAAAATCTGTGAGCATTACATGGATCTAGGATCACCCTGCCACTCATCCCATCCAATATGCCCGTAAAAATTTCAAGCACTACTGGCAAATGTTTGCCAGCGTACTTACGTAATGTATTTTCTAGCCCATGTTTCTATACGGTGTAAATCATGACTAGGATGAATTCTTGGTTGAGTGTTTGTTATTCTTCAGTGCATGTCTTTGTTTAGAAACATGGATCAAGTTAACACTTCAAATGTATGCAGATTTTTTTGTTTTGTTTTTAACTTTACTCTGCTATATGTTTACCTTGCGTCCTCCTTGCCTCTGATATTAAAAAACACATAATTAGGATTCAAGTGACACATATCTAGCACATTCAAAGCAGGAACATTATTTCAAAATTGATGACTATAAGTTAGCTTTGTTTTAATAGTCAGTATTCAGAGAAGTGCATATGAAGGAGGTTTAGGAAATTGAAATTAAAAAGTAAAGAATTATGAAGATAATGAAAACTTTTGGAATAAAAAAATTATTATTGACTAAAGTTTGAAATTAGTTTGAAATATTTCTGGTAAATTGAGCTAAATTCAGAATGGTCATCAAAAAATAGGAGAGAAATCCCACCTGCTCACTACTGAGGCTAACAGGTCCACCGGCAGCACTCACTTTGGGCAGACGACACCACTCTCATACTTGGCCTTCCAAGTATCTGTCAGCTACTGTCACCACCAGTGTCGCCTTCTCTCTTCATCCTCTAGTTGTTGTCTGTATTTCATTCAGCCTCTTGTTCTACCATATAAAATAGTCATGTATACAAATTTTTAGTTTTACTTTTTTCTAATCCCTAGATGATCAACATGCTGCGCCTGTCTTAGGCATTGCCTATTCATATTATCTCACTGACCAAAACCCATCAAATCTAGACGGGGCTGCTGATCTGTTGATGCTGCTGGGGCTGTGATCACGTCATCAGTTTGGGGCTTGTTACTGCTTGCTGCTCTGGACTCGATGACATCCTCACTGAAATCTGTGATTCGTCGGCCACCAAAATCTGAGCTCCGCATCGATCCATTATTGTTGCCTGCAATAAGAATTAAAATATTACAGTTCTTCTGGCTGCAGAAAAAAAAATCTTGTTTTTCGTCTTCACTCGATCAATATTGCTGCTCTTATACATTGAAAATAGCTTTTAAAACAAATGTGTGTGTGGATTGAGGAGGTCCGTGTGTCTGAGCGCCGGCCTGTGGACTGTATGGGGTTGCCACATTGAATTAGTCATAAAAAGGTGATATGGTGGTCTCATTCAATGAATACGTTTGGATATTTTGATGAATAATTTTTAACATCTTGCAATGTTTTATATCCTGACAGTTTAATCATTATACACCCAAAATAGCATGTTTTGTTGTAAACTCAATATTTATTCTACAGTTATAAGGAAAAATGGTTCATATAAAATCAGATTTTTTTTTGTAATTTGACTTAGCAATGGAAAAATCAAGGTTTGTTTTCATCAAATGATGTTATCTTTCAACTAGATCAACATAAATCAAACATAAATTATTAAATCCTTCTTAACAATTGTTTATAACATAGCACTTCAATATTTAAAAAGTTTATTAACACATACAATTGTTGAAGTCATTAAAAAAAGTCTTCAAAATAATACAGCTAATGATTCTAAGAAGTTTGAAAATCTTCAACTGATAAAACAATGGATATTCCTTTTAGTGCAGAATAGATAATCTTTTCAAGAATCCAGTTCTTGCCCTATTTATAAAGAAATTGTTTCTCACCTGCTCATCAACTGGAAAGTTCGACGTATAGTTATATATAGACACAAGTCTAACTTCCTTTGCTGGGAGCTTGGAGCCGCGTTTCACATAGATGGCTTTTCAAACAGTGCTCCCTGACGCGCCTCTTATGAAGTTGTGGAAGGAGCAGTAGCGCAATGGAACCACCAGGTCAGGACGCAGGAGGGGCACCTAGAACGCCCGGAGGACTCTATAGACTGTGTCATCATTCATTTTACTCTAGTTTATTGAGTTAAGACCGAAAAAATGGAAATACTTGATGTGAAAATTTAATTAAAAAAATGAAGATGTTACATCTCCAATGGTTTTTTAGAAGGGTTCAAGGGCAGTGCAGGAGTTTCTCCAATCGCAAATAATTGATGCTTTTAGATGCAATTTGCATGAATTTCAGATCTAACTTTAATCTTATGCAAGTGAAAATAACTTGTAATTTTTCAAATTCCTTCTTGGCATTTCTTTCTCAATTTTTAGTCAGTGACACTCACAAATCAAAAAGTTTCTTGACATTTTCCACAGGCTTTGAAACGAATGTTTTTATAGGGGATCAAAGTCCCGAGAACAGGAGGTTCTATAAAGAAGGGAGCGTTCAAGTTGATGCAGTTTGTAGAGCTCTTTGAACTGATTTCAAATAGCAATAAGGACATACATAAAACAGCACAACAAATCATGATACACAGTTCACATTATTCCATAATTAAAAATAAGAAGTATTTATACTCTGTAAATACTCTACATGATGCGAAGATACCTGTATGTTGGGTGTAGCGAGTCTGTGGTGTCACAGAGACTTTGCTCACACAACGCTCCTCTTGATTCTCTTGCCAAAGTGAGCCTTCAGGTTGCCACTGCAAACACAATGGACAAATTTTATCAACCCTTTCCTGGTTGGATTGTTTTTTGACACCTATTTTTGCAGAAGATAAAGGGTGAATAACAAAGTTCAAATTTACCCAGCTGGGTGTCTGATTGACTCGAGCAGAGTGAATATCTCTCGACCCGAAGAAATATGAGTATTTGGCGGAGAGGGTCTGACTCCACTCCGATCTAGGAAAAATTGGGTTAATGCTTATGTAACTCTGCACATGCACTGGAATCCTATAGAAAACGCGACTTAAAGAATTAAGAATTCCCCACTTTTGGTGTAAACGCCACATTGTTGTAAAACTCCAAACTAAGATTATCTAAAATATAAAAGGCTTTAAAAGTCAGTCATTGATATAGGATATTTGTAGTGCGACTTATGGGTAACCCAACAACCATTCCTTTCATATTTCTTTCTATTACTAATCATTCACTGTGATAACCATCGTCGGCTTTCACGGCTTGATCACTCACACTGCCTTTACAAGTCGTTGTTCATACCAACCCGTGGGTCCAGTTATAAGCTTTTATATGGAAAAATAATTTGGGGTTAGACGGACGTCAAAGACAAAATCAATACGCCGTTTCATCTTACTTATATAGCGAGATCGTACGTTTGATGTTTGAATTTCCCACTAAACATTTTGGCAGTGGGCCTTCTATTGTATTTTGAGGACCACTTCCACAGAATTGCATATGGTTGTAGATATGACCATGTGTGATGACTCAGTGTCAAATACTTGGAATTTTTTTTACTCTCCCTTGATATTATATTTAAATGATGCAACTGTCTCTGTGAACCTCACGTCCTCTGAATGTCACACATCGACTAAGACACAAAAAACATTTTCAAAGCAACTTCTTTATTAAAACGCTAGACAACACAAAATGAGATAAAACCTATATTGTTAACACTGAAAATCCTTTATGTGACAATACTGTGACAAACTTCTGACTTTGCATTCGTCAACAAACATATTCAAGATAAATTCTTATCACAAATTTTAAAAATTAACCATTACAAAGAGTCGTCGAAGAAAAGAATCATTTAGAAGTCACAAAGGTAAACCATTATCTGTAAAAAGATGCCCAATCCTTATCTAGCTGGCGTTTTTGCTAGCGGGTATTTTGGCGAAGACGCATATAACGACAGGTTGATTTTGCATGTACAGTCAGATGATGCTTTTTCAATGACTTGCTTTGAGTAAAATAGTCTTTATAAGACAATAAAATGTTTTCTCCATGTGACGTTCTACAGCAGAGAAAGCTTCCCACAAAACTGCCAAGATTAAGGTTTCTCATCAGTGTGAGTTTTCATGTGAGTTTTAAGATTTTTCTTCCAGCGAAACGACTTGTTACACACTGTACATTTATGTTCTTCCTTCCCGCTGTGGATTTTCTGGTGTCTGATCAAGTGGCTACTGTCACTAAAACACCATCCACATTTAATGCACTGATAAGGTTTCTCTCCCGTGTGGGTTCTCATGTGAATGGTCAAGTGGCTATTTTGACGAAAACACTTATTACATTGACGGCACTCGTATGGTTTCTCTCCAGCATGGATTCTCCTGTGTTGGGTCAAGGTGATACTTTGACTAAAACACTTCCTACATTGACTGCACTCATAAGGTTTCTCCCCAGTGTGGATTCTCGCATGTTTTGTCAGATCACCTTTCTTACTGAATGATTTCTCACACACTATGCATTGATGTGGTTTCTCACAAGTGTGGAATCTCATATGTCTGGTTAGATTTCTTTTCTCACTGAATGTTTTCTCACACACTTCACACTGATGTATGTTTTCATTGTCCATCGTCTCATTCTGATGTAAACCAGACTTTGGTGAGGCGCTTTTGACACATTTCGTACTGTTAGCTTCTTTTTTCTCACATTTTGTACTGTTAGCTTCTCTTTTCTCACATTTTGAACTATTAACTTCACCTTTTTCATGTTTTGGACTGTTAGCTTCACTTACCCAAATCCATCATTTTATGTATGTTGGCTTAATTTGCAAATTCTCAAAAGATTTCTAAAACTTAATCCAACTTTAAGGCACAAATATAGATTGCTTTTATAGATAAAACATCCATGAAACTTGTTGTTTATTCCTTTATTTGTTTTCTGCAATAACGTTGATGAACAAGCATTGAGTGAAGCATCATTTGAATCTAAATATTCATAGTCAACTGTCTCAGACATTTTATAAAATTCCGTCCGTACAAAGTTCTCAGTAAAACTTGTAAATCTGCAACATCAAGTCACAATGGCCCCAAATGGGACAACTTTGAAACAAAAAGTCCCAGTGTCTCCAAATGGCCATTAAATGAAATGGAACAACTTTGCAACTTTTGTAATGTAGAGCAACTTTTTTTATAATTGTCCTGACTTCCTCTATTTACACCCCTACAATATGAAACTTGGAAGATGAATTCCATTTGGTATGTAATAAGTTTTAAAACTGTATAATCTTGCTGAGCAGAAATTTTTTCTGAATTCCTAATTTAAAAGACCATGGCAAATTTATTCCATTCATGTCTATTGGTAATTAACCGGCAGTCATATTTCAAACACCGATTACAGAGCAATGTGATGTATGCTGGCTTCGAACTAGCATTTATTGAATGAAACAAAGTGTATTTGTAGCAAAAAATACCTTTTCATTCTTTTGAGGCTGTTTTTGATGTCATGTTCAAAATGAAACCTATTCACAATCAAAAAGATTTTGAAATATCATATGCAAGTCGCTTCAATTCTTATAGAAATATGAGTATTTGGCTGAGAGGGGTTAAGTTCTTTTTCAATTCCATCATTTTATGTATTTTGCTTTAATTTGCAAAATTCTCAAAATATTTCTAAAACTTAATCAAATTTAAGCCACAGATATAGATTGCTTTTATAGGTAAAACATCCATGAAACTTTTTGTTAATTCCTTTATATGTTTTTTTTTTTGCGATAACGTTGATGAACAAGCATTGAGGGAAGCATCATTTGAATGTACATATTCATTGTCAACTGTCTCGAACTTTCATAAAATTCCGTCCGTACAAAGTTCTCAGTAAAACTGGTAAATCAAGAAACATCACGTCCACAATGGCCCCAAATGGGACAACTTTGTCTTGCGCATCGTTTAAATATAACATCAAGGGAGGGTAAACAAAATTCAAGTATTTGACACTTTGAGTTCATTTTACGTGGGACGGAAGCAGACAAAGTCCGTCGGGGCCAAATACGGCTTCGTGTGGCGACCAGCGAAGTCAAAAAGATCAAAGGAATTTTAATCAATAATCCCCATCCGCGCGGAGTTGTTACGCGGCGTGAAAAATCCACTTCTCCAGAGAAGTTTTGACGCATTGAGCCCACAAGATTCCGCTGGGCAACGCGTCGGCTGGATAATTTCCCAAATTTTCATCTTACGGACGCGCATGGCCACTCTACCAGCCTCCTGATGACTCTGTTCGCACAAAACCAGTGCTTACCCCCCCTCAGGTGAACACGCGGAGCTGACTCCGCGTAAGTTTTAGTCGAGAAAATGAGTCCGTAAAAAAGATGAAAATTTGGGAAATTAACCCTTTCAGTGAAAAATAAGGGCGACGGCTTCGCATGGCTCCAATGCGGCGGCCAGCGGACTCTTGCGGGTTCTGGATTTTTTCATGCCGTGTAAAAGCTCCGCGGGCGGGGGATTATTGATTAAATTTTTTTTTGATCTTTTGAGTTCGCTGGTTCCACACGAAGCCATTTGGCACCAACGGAGTCCGTCTGCCTCCGTAGGACGTAAAATGAACGCCGTTCACCTCCGCTGTACGCAAGAGCAAGAGCCAAAATGGTGCGGACTCCGTCTGCCTCCGTGCTCACGTCGCGATGACGTCTGTCGGTGCCCTGCGGTGCATATGTAAACTGTTCGCCTGCGGCGTCACTTCTACTGCGCCAGGAATTAACATTTTCTCTCGATTTTTTTTAGCCCCAGCCCTTGGACGGTGTACGCACGCGTAGGGGCACGCGGACCCCGTTCCGCGTGCTCACTCTGACAGCAGGGGTTATGAGCAGGAGGATGTAGAACAGACTATTTGTTCTTCAAATGTCATTATGTCAGTGGAGCTAGCCAGTTATAAATGCATTAAATAATTTGAATTATCCTTAGTTTATGGCCCAGTATAGGGGCAGGACTTGATATTGGCTGAGACAAAAATGTTAATTCCTGTCTGTTCATGGGTTGGAGTTCCCCCAGAGGAAAGCACGCCGACAAACCGATGCGCACTTCAGTCATTCGCAAAAATAGATTTATACTGTCTACCAAGTAGGTTTCTACTTTCCCACAACTGAACAAATTATTAGTATAATCAAATATAGATGTCGGTTGTACATTTCTCTCTACTTGTTCATAGCAAGTTTAAACATGGGTTGATAAAAACACGTTAACATAATATTGTTGTTGGACAGATTTGTCACAGAAATAGATAGATGTGTTTTTTCGTATGAAAATTCAAAAGTAATAATCATAAATGTTTATGGTTGTTTCTTTTTTTAAAAATATCGAAGAAAGTACCACTTTAATCTCATGTATAGATACTCTTGATGCTGCAAAAAATATGCCGCCACACACCCCTAGAAAACCTCCTCGCTCCCTACCCCTCCCCCACAGTATATGACTTAGATCAGACCATCAGACGTATCAAAAGACCCCTAAAATAGGTTTAGTTCATGTACTAGTATTATAACTCAAAAGCCATAATGTGCTAGATGTTTGTTTTTTTTTTTTTTTTTTGTTTTTTTTTTTGGGTTTTTTT